>BSBN01000196.1:0-626772 GCA_027924645.1 Cunninghamia lanceolata
CACATATTTCTTTACCAGCTTGGCTGGCTAAAGACATGCTTCAAATTTTAAATGATTTTGTACTTACAGTAACCGTGTTATATCTTTTATGAAGGGAGGGATTTAGAAAGCAGTACAAGGAGGCAAATCCCAACTCAAAATCTATATCTGCTGTAAGCTTGTTCAATAACTGAATTGCCATGTTGTGCATATTTAGTTTCCAACTTATTTTATTTCATTATTTTACAAGTAGTTAAACTTGTGTTTTACTTTTAATAGGTTGCAAAGGTGGGAGGAGACAGATGCAGTGTATGTTTATATTAAGCATTTAACATTATCTTTGTTATCTTTGCAGGAAAAGGCTCCCTTTGAAGCGACTGCTGCAAAGAGAAAAGATGAATATCACAAAACAATGGCGTTGTTTACAAATAAATAAGTAATGTCCTTTTGTTTTCTTGAAAGTTTATTTTTTATTATAATTATTTTCTACAGATTTGTATGGTATTCTCCTTCCTCACTCTCTTTTCTTTCTTTATTGCGAGTCTGACAAGTCCAAATTTGAAATGAATGATGAAGAGGAGAGTGGAGAGATAATGGCAGTGGGCTTACTTGTGTTGAGACATGGACCAGCTAGGACTCGAACCTAGGACCTTCCATATGTTGCTGGAGTGCTCTACCACTGAGCTACTGGCCCCTCTTGGACCAGTCCATCATCGGTCCGGGTGTGGCTTATTTCCAACACCAACACCCCCCCTTAAGCCACACCTCTCGTGTGCTTGGGGCTCCTAGCCTGGGCCTGGCTCTGATACCATGTTGAGACATGGACCAGCTAGGACTCGAACCTAGGACCTTCCATATGCTGCTGGAGTGCTCTACCACTGAGCTACTGGCCCCTCTTGGACCAGTCCATCATCAGTCCAGGTGTGGCTTATTTCCAACACCAACAACTTGTGCATTCTTTAGTAACTTTTTAAGATGTAATTTATCAACTACCATGATCTTATATTCCTCTCGCTAAGATGTAATATATCAACAAAGTAGTAATTGTACTAATTCCATTTTTTTTCTTTGCAGGAGGAAGATGATGAGTAGGTTAAGTTTTCTGTTTCCTTTCTGGCCATGATTTATTATGGACAATGTCTTAATCAAATCTATAACTTTCTGTACATGTCTTTTCCCTCCCAATTTTGTACAATGAGGGTATTTTCATTTGTCGTATCATGGTGAAGATGATGAACATCTTTAGGTATTTCAAGATATGAATATTTCTTTTGTATTTCACCTATTAATTAATGCAGGAAATCATTAAATAATGATTTTTTTGGATCATTCCTTTGGCAAATGATATATGGTGTAGCCACATTGGTTTGTTCTTATTATGTCTGGCAATAGTTTAATGAAATTTACAATAGGATAGTAATATTTTTATGATTCAACAATCTCAACGTGATTATAGTGGTATGCTGCAGTCATAGCAGCTTTCTCAAGAAGAAGAGAACGGATAGATAGTGTTGGTATGTTTAGCATCAACCTTCAATTACATGTCCTATGCTTGTATATTTTTGTTGGATCTAGCCCTACCCTGTCAGCATTTGGCAAGGACTACTGCTGCACGGCAGCTCTTGTTCCATTTCAAACAATAGCTTCTGTCCTTTTTCTCTACGTGCTCATCATCTTCATCTTCTTCCACATAAAAGAGGTCGATTCGGAAGCTAGAACGGTTTTATAAACTCGATACTTCCCACCTCAACAGCAAATATATACAGTTATTTAAAAAAAATTATTGGGGAAAAGTTATTTTTTGTTTCTTAAATGGTGGTGGACATAAAGCAAATTTTTAAGATTACCACAGAATATGAATATAAACATACAAGCCCAGTTGAACAAAAGACGAATCATTAAAACAAACTTAGTTAAGACTTAGAGCACTCTCTACTGCCGTTAGTTGTCAACAGAAGACAAAAGATAAAGTGGAATTACCCTTCGCTTCACATAGATCATAATCGTACTCTCATAATTGAGCTCCATACTGTACTGTATGCAATTTAGAAAATTACACAGTGGTAACATAAAACCTACTTTCTCTTTCTCTTGACAGAGGTAGAAACGTCAATCAACGGCCTCTTTCTCTTGAGAGTGGTAGACACCTTAGCACCAAAAACGTCATTTAATGCCGTAGTTGAAGTCAAAGAAGCAAACAGCAGCTCCACAGCCTGCTTTGTTTTAATTGTTATTATTTATCATAATCTCATGATGCCAACAAATGAAAACATAAAAGAGATGACAAATCAAAACGAAATATATAGTCTACTAAGAACTCACCTCTTTGTGACCAACGTCTACAGTATGCTCCTCAACCTGAAATACATCAAGGATATTGAGACGTTTAAGTAAACGTACCGTTCCAGTGGGTGAGGAGGGTGTGACCTTCAAGTCATCCGTTATCATGAAGGTCACCTGTTCCTTCACATAATCACCCCCACTGCTTCCCACCGTTTCAGCTCCAGTGCTTCCCACCGTTTCAGCTTGCTTGTTCTGACGGAATTGCACTCTACGATCCATACTGCATCCACAGCCGCATTTCTTTCCCCTTTGCTTGCTCATCTTGTGTAGTGTAGTGTCTTTACCATCAAAATTGAACTCGGTGTGATTATTTTCGCATATATAACAAATATGACCATCTTCAATCCTCTCGCCTTGTTCAATTCTGAGGTTGGTAGAACTAAAGCTTGATGAAACTTGCGGGTTAAACAACACAGATTTATCTCCATGTTCATCTCTACTCTTGTACACATTAAAGGCCGACCCTACTTCTTTAGATCCTTGCACTTGATGAGAAAACAGTTCCATGACAGAACCAATCTGCAAACTCATAAAACTGAAAATAAGATCAACAAACTTCTTCCTCGCTTCGGCACATATTATTCTTCCAGTTTTCTTATTCACTACCAACTTCACACTCATGGTCGATTTAACATTGTTTTTCTCCATACCAATTGTCTGATGAAAGCTAATGAGACAACTTCAGGGCAAAAAACAGCAAAAACAGCAAAAACAGAGGATTTTAGGGCATAGGTTGAGATTAAAGATGAATGAATTGATATTTATTAGGGCAAGGATGGAAGCTTATAGGGTTTAGTTGAAGATGAAAAATGAAAATTAGACCTTTAGATTCCCTTTGGCAAACGCAGCCCTGGCTTGGCGGATTTCCTGGCAAGACGATTGAAAAATATAGGGCCGTTCATTTTCGGCGGATTTTTCCGGCCATTTTTTTTGGTTTGTCTTGCCGTTTCCCTTATTTTCCAATCCTTCCTTGGCGCTATTGAGGAGCGCTTAAGCGCCAGTTTTTTGGTTTGCCTTGCCGTTTCCCTTATTTTTTCTAATTTCTTTTTGGTTTATATTTTTATTTTTTCCAATTTTTTTTTGAATGCTTTGTTTTTTGATTTTCTCTAGCTTTTTCGGTTTCCAATTTTTTTTTTTATTTTTCATTTTTCTAATTTCTTTTATGTTTTTTATTTTTTATTTTTTCCAATTTATTTTTTTATTTTTTTATTTTTTATTTTTTTCCAATTTCTTTTTTACTTTTTCGTTTTTATTTTTTCCAATTTCTTTCATGTTTTTTTTTTTTTTTTTTTTTTTCCCCGATTCTTTTTGTTTTTATTTTTAGTTTTTTCCAATTTTTTTAATTGTTCCATAGTTTTTGTGATTTTCTCTAGCTTTTTGTCTGGTTTCTAATATCTTTTATTTTTATTTTTATTTTTTATTTTTTCTACTTTTTCTCCTTCCACAATTTCTTTTTGGTTTTTAATTTTTTAGTTTTTCCAATTTCTATTTTTTTCTCCTTCAATAGTTCATTTTTGTCAATAAATTCTTTAAGAGTATTTTTCTAATTTAGTTTTTCATAATTTTTTTGTTTTTATTTACAACAAAAAAATGTGGGCTCTCTCCTCCACCGTGTTGCAAAGTATGCCTCTCAGACATTCTACAGTCACAACGGGGTGGAGATGAGAGCACTCATTTCTGTGTAAATATATATAGAAAAACCAAAAAAGAAATTGGAAGATATCTCTCAACATACTATACATATATTTTTCTAAATATAAATATACTAGTTAATTAATGGGATATGATGAGGGAATTTTAAACTAATTAAATTAATGGGATATGATAAGGGAATTTTAAATTAATTAACTAAATATAATTTATTTAATTAACTTGGTGAAAAGGATAATCTTGATTAATTAAATTAATAATTGAATTTAGAGCTTCTAGAAATTAATTTTGTGTAGTTTTTTTTGCATTGATGTTTCAATCACACACCATGATCCATCATCATGAAGAGAATGAAAATCAGATAAAATTGGAAATAAAGTTCCTTAAAAAGAGAGAATGAATTGACACGGAGTATAAGGTTAAACCTATGGTGAGGAGAAAACAAACTGTAAAATAAAAAAGGAACAACTAAATAAAAAAATTAGTTTACAAATAGAAAGGTAGGAAACCGATAGTAATTGAAAGAGAGCAAGAAAGAAAGGGAATTTGTAAAAAATAATTAGAAAAATAAAATATAGTAAAAAATCTGAAAAAAAAAAACCTATTAACAAAATATGGAATTAATGTACCACAAGTAGAGGAATTTTTTTTATTATTTAGTAGTTCCTTTTTCTTTTCCCACCTATTTTTGTGATGTGGGAAAAGAGGATCCTAATCAACAATGAAGCAATTAGATCAATCTCTCCTCATATCACATTGGAACACAAGCCACCAAGGGTTATAGGCTTGGCTACTGTGTCTAGAGAAGAGCAAAGCTACAAACTGGTGGGGGCTTTGTTCCTTTGTTGCTATGATTAGGAATTGATTATAAACTATGCAAATGAGAAGACATAATGAACAAACTAAGTAACAGTACATATTGTAGTAACATGAAATAAAAAATAGATGTAGAAATAGACTAAGCAGATGTAGGGGAACCTGTCACCAGAAATAGAGGCTATCGAGGCAAGATACAGACATTGGGTGCCCTTAGGGCTTAAATTTGACAGTTGTATAGTTGTATTTAGGCATTTTTGTTGTAAAATACAATCAAAATTTTAAAAAGACCGTATCATATGAAAGGAGAGATTTTGGACAAACTGTCAAAATTTATATAGGATTATGTTGATATATATATTTGGTTTTATATAATTTACTTATACTAAGATATGACATAGTATTTTAAAGGCACCATTGAATAGATAACCATCATAAGAAAATTGCTTGACAGGCAAGGTCAACTATCAAATTTTAGCCCTAGGTGCCTCCTAGGGTTTTGGGGCAGATCAACTTCTATATGAAGATCTTCATCTCTGTAACTTTCATCTTCCCTTTGTCCATCGATATCAGAAATCCTTCACTCTAGATCTACACACACAAGGAGGAGGAAAAATGTTTAGTGCCATATAGAGGTTTACCTCAATCAAGCCTCATGTACAAGTGTTCACACTTCCACAATAGAAAAGGTAAGTGTGATAGAGAGTGTGTGCTCTTGGTGAGTAGAGGCAAATAACTAATAAAGACATCAATAACCAAATATAATAGAACAAACTCACCATGAAACCCTAGTTGGACTTTATGTCACAACACTAGTCGCAAACTAGGAGATGTTGGAGAAAGAAGAAGCTTCCTCAAGTACCTGCAAGGGTTAGTGCAATAGCAACAATGATAATTCACAAGTAGCAAGCTTTAGATTTGTAGAGAGCATATATCAAGTATTCATTCGAATATTACTTTGTCATGCTCCTAAATGAGAGGGGGAGAGCTACATATATATGATTCTTGATTACTTTCAAAAGAGTTCGTGTTAGGCTGATAAAAGGTGTACCACTTGATGTAGTAAGGCTAACACTCAAATTTCAAACTTCATTCGGGGAAAAAAGGCTGGAACCAAGCATTGGGTGCCTTGGTCTAGGCTAGTTTGGCCCCCAAAAACTCAACAATTAATTCATTTATTGTTATTTCTTAATCAGGTCCTAAATCAAGCACTTGATGAATGAAGATACACATACATGTGAAAAGGAGTTCTAAACCTAGTGTGCAATTGTAAGTGGTCACAATTTCTGATGCTACATTTTTCTCCTCACGATAGGTTTACCCTTGTACTTCGTGTCAATTCATTCTCTATTTTTAAGGAACCTGCTCTACAATTTTATCTTGTTTTCATTCTCTTCTTGATGATGGATCATAGAGTGTGATCTAAAACATCAATACAAAAAAAACTACACACAATTGATTTATAGAAGCTCTAAATTAATTTGTCATGGACAATGGAAATATCATGTCTTCAATTAATAAATATAATTTATTTAATTAATTGGCTAGTAGAAGGGGAAATGTTAAGGGGTACTCCTAGGATGAAAGTGTCACAAGGTGTTGAATGTGGTATTAGAAGGTGTCGAAAGTGGTGTTAGGAGATGTCGAAAGGACATAATCAAATTTGAGTGTCTATATTTTTCTCCTCTTTAAGATGATGTTGCGACTAAGAGAAGTAACATCATTTCAAAGAAGATAAGATATGGATGATTTGAAATGGATGCCCCAACCAATTGAAGGAGTTGTGACGAGGAGGAATGATAGACAGATGGGATGCCCCCTTGCGAAGATAAGCGAGTTGAAAGAACGCGGGTAGGCTCTCTAAATAGATGGGATTGATTAGTGCAAGAAATGAAAGAGATGGAGGATAAGACATCATTTTGCATGAGGTGAAGAATCATATATTTTGATATAGCACTAGACATTATGCACCAAGGTATAAAGACCAAGGTGGCAATATGTCATGTACATAAAGGACTGGCTCAAATAGAAAGGTCAGAAGTAAACATATGTCGTATGGCACCATGATATGGAAGACCATGATGTCATCGTGTAGGATGCTACAAGGATTGATGCAAACAAAAGGATGTTCTAACACATCACAAGGTGTGTGTCGATCATGGTGGAAATTGTAATGGGACAACCAATAAACACATCACACAAAAAAAAATGCATGGCCCAACATATGCCATTCAAGACACACCATGATATAAGGATCGTGGTGACTGTGAGAGGGTATAATGTAGGGTAAAAACAAAGAAAAATGAAAAACAATAGTCAATCAACATAGAGATGTGTACATCTTGCCAAAATGCTAAAAAGGGTGATGATGATTATGATGATAAGGATAAGGATGAAAGTTGATATGGGGAACAATATATCCCATGAAGGCAAAAAGGAAACCAATAACATCACGATGGTGAGGGGTCAATAGGTGTATGTGATCGAACTTGAATAGAGGTCTTTGATTTAACATTTAAGTATAGTGTTTAGGGTGCTAACGTTGTAGGTGTAAGACATAGGATATTAGCATACATGTGATTGAATGAAGCTCAAAAAGAATGAAAAGGAGATGTACCTAGGATATGGAATATTCAATAGGCAATACTGGTTCAAAATAAAAGCATAATCAACTTGCCCAGATGAATGACAAGGGGGGTAACATGAGATGGATGAGATGGAAGACTAAGACATTGATTAGGGATGAGATGATGTAAAAAGGATCTAAAGGATAACGCGTTCTGGCTCCTACACATGGCACCTGCAAGCAGGTTTTCACCATGGTACTTGTCCAAGGCACCACAAAAAGTGGTTTTCACCATAGGATGAATAATTTCACTCTACTTTTGTATTTTTTGGATTTTTTGTATTTTTGAATGTTTTAATTATTTTAGATTTTTAGATGTTTCAATTTTTTGGATTTTTGAATGTTTTTATTTTTTTTAGATTTTTTTGAATTGGGATACTTTTCAAACTAAGCATGGAATCTTTTAAGCTAGATGATGTTGATAGGTTCATCCAACTCTTGACCATCTGGATTAGCTAGCCGATAAGCACCTAAACCATACTTAGTGGTGAAAACATAAGGACCTAGCCAATTAGGCTCAAAGTTTCCTTTTGTGTCTCAATCTTGAAGATTCTTATTATTTTCCTTTAACACAAGATCACTAATCTCGAACTCACGAGCCTTAATTTTCTTTTTATAGGTTCTTCAAAGATGGTTTTAATAGTCCTGGAGATGATTTAATGTATCAAGGTGCTGCTCATCAAGAAGTTCTCACTCATGAAGATGTGAAACCCAATACTCATCATCATCAATTAGATAATGCAAGGATATGTGCAATGATGGGAGTTCGATATCTATTAGAAAGATAGCTTTAGTACCAAAGACTAATGAATATGGAGTGGCACCAGTGGGAGTCTGAATGATAGTGCAATAGGTCCAGAGGGCAGGATTGAGATGGAGGTGCTAATCACAGCTAGCATCATTGATAGTTTTCTTTAGAATCTTGAGAAAGGTTTTATGTGTTGCCTCTACTTGACTATTATCTTGGGGATAATAATGAGTGGACCAGTAGTGTTGGATATGAAAGCATTCACAAAGGGTGTGGACTTCATGGTTCTTGAAAGGTTTACCAGTGGATGGGATACCATAGCAACAAATGATATGATGGAGGATGACTTGGATATGTGGGTACCGGTAGTGAAGGTGAACTTGGGATAGCTCTGACCCACTTAGTGAAATACTTGATGGTAGTGATGATGAACTTATGACCACTAGATAAAGAAGGTTAGACCTTATTGATGAGATTGAGGCCCCATTGAGAGAAAGACCAAGGAGTTGTAATGGGTTGCAATGCTTGAGAGGGAGCATGAATAAGGTCACCATGATGTTGATAGGTGAGGCACCATTTGACATAATAACATACAATATGCTCCATGGTAGGCAAGTAGTTACAAATTTGAAGAAGCTTCTTTGCAAGAATAATACCACTAGTGTGGACACCACATATAACATCATGCACCTCCTTAAATGCAAGATTATCCTCCTCCATCTTTCGGAAACTTCATAAAGAACCATCATTATAGCATCTTTGATAAAGTGTGTCAACAAGGATAGTGAAGCGAGAGGTATGTTGGATAAAGGATTTATGTTGATTGCGAGATGGGTTGGGTGCGAGAATTTGATCATGTAGATAGGCATAAATGTCATGGTACCATGGGGATTCTAGAGAAACAATATCATAAATAAATTTAGATTCAAGGACATCATATGCAAGGATTATAAGGTGTTCAACCAAGAATTCACAACATTGACTATTGTGTGGCATATCCAACAAAGACCCAATAGTGGTCATGGCATTTGTTGCTTTATTGTTGAGGTGAGGAACTTGTTCAAATTGAATGTGTGTGAAAAATTCCTTGAGACTATCGACTATCCATTTGTAAAGGATAAGCTCACCATATTTTGTTTGATATTAATCATTAACCTGTTTTATGAAAAGTTGTGAATCTCCACTTACTTGTATCTCTTGGGCATTCCATTGGATAGGTATTGTAAGACCCACATGATTAAAGCCTCATATTCTTCCATGTTATTGATACATGGAAAATCCAATCAAAAAGATTTTACCAGTATGAAATCACCTTGAGGAGCAACAAATAAGATACCAACTCCTAATTCATGATTAGTGTACAATCCATCAAAGTATAATTTCTAACATGTATGTTCCATAACTGTGAGAATAGAATCATTAGGAAAATTAGTAACTAATGGGTGATGATCTATCAAAGGTGTTTATTGATCTACATCAACTTTCCCTTTGATCACTTTTTGATCTACATACTTGATATTAAACTCACTTAGTAGCATGACCCACTTTCCCATGCATCCTATAAAGACCACTCAAATTAATATGATAAAATATTGCACAAAAGAGTCAAATTAATTTTTTTTACTCAATATAACTTATTCCACAATAATATTCTAATATGAATATACAATAAGCTAGAGAACATAGCCTAATAAAACATAAGGATAAATTCCTTTACATCATTAATGCTAGTAAGGTAATATTACAACTTGATATAACATAAATTGTTATCCTCTAGAGATCATCATCCATGAATGAGAGGATGGAGAGAGCATCATTAGGGTGATTAACCACCCAACCACGAAGCTTACGCTTCCCTAACCTTACTCTAAATTGGAGAAACATGACCCTTCATAAGAGGTCTAGCAATTAGAACTGACAAGTGTGATAGAATTTGGTGCAACATGAAATATCTAACATTTAACAAATATTAAAAACTATAGAAAATGAAATTATATCATTATATGGTAGAGAGTAATAAATAAACCAGTGAAAATATGTAATTTGATTCCAAAGCTTTGGCCAAAGTATATTTTTGAGCTTATAATGACAACTAGATAGGTTAGTAAACCTAACCTACCCTTCTATGTGACCCCATATTCGGCACCCATCTAATACCCAACAAAATTAAGTCTATATCTCTATGAATACATCATAAATCATTCAACTAAAGTAGATATATAAGAAATCTTCTATCAAGACATAATTACCAATGATAACATTTTGATGAGTATAAGAGTTTATAACAAAATTATTGTATCACATCCTAAACGTATAAAAGAAAAAGGGTTAAAGTTGATCAATTTTCTATATATTTATTGAACAAGTATCTTTAATACAGAACTCAATCACACTAAGCCAACTTACCCTCCCTAATCCAAGTTCCACATTTCAATTAGATTGCCACTAACTATGGTTTCTCCAAATCAAGCAATGAAGATGATAAGGGTTACCATAAGTTTCAAGACGTTTCTAGACCTCAACTAAATCAAGACAAGGTGTTGAGAAAAGTTCCCAATTTTATTTATCACTGAAACACATCTATGTACACAAGAAATTTGACACTTCCTGATACTAAAGTTGGTACTAAATTTGTTTAAGAAAGATTCACTAAATGTCTAACTAACTAAAGATAGCAACATACAACACCATCTTTTTTCCCTAGTGGTTCTGTACACTTATTTTAACCTAGAACTCAATGTTAATTAAGCTAAACATCTTGAACAACATTAAAGGTACTCAAAAAATATCTTAGAATTTATCAATCACTTTGCCCTAAGTTAAAAAATCAAAAACCCTACTTGAAACTAACATATTTCCTAAATAATACTAACACTTAAGACTATACTACTTACCAAAGTGAAAAAATTACTTTGATCTCTAACACTTTAACTTTAAACCTAATATTTTCTACTATTCATGGTATAAGTGTAAATCGAATATTTTGCAATTATCTAACCTCTCATTATAAGAATGACTACTTTTGAAACACAATAAGCTATAAATGAGCACATTTAAAATAACACTATAACAATGCTTTTTCTTTGAAACTCAATAAGGATAACTAGTATTAAATAAGGAATTATTAGTTCTTTTAACATTTATTCCATTCATAGCAAATTGAAAGTTCAAGCAAGCCAAGTTAACATATAAGTATATATATATATACATATCAATGCTTATATCATCATACTAGTATACCTATATTAAAAAAATATATCTAAAGTGCGCCGAGAGATATCTTTCTCGAAACATAACATCATAGGGAAATTTGGTTAAAGGAGGAAACTACTTGTGTGGCTTGGGATTTTAAGGCACTTACAACATTATTCTAACTATTGCATGCGTGAAACAATTGTAATTGAAGGTTGGGAACCGCTTGCAAGACTCAATCCCTTGCTGACCACCAAACAAGGAATCTACATCAATATACACACCTGAATCTTAGTTACACAAAAGATATTCACTTCCAGTTGAGGCATTTACAATCACAACGGGGTGGAGATGAGAGCACACACTTTTCTATGTAAATATATAGCAAAAAAATAAAAATAAAAATAAAAAGTAAAAAACAAAAGAAATTAGAAAAAATAAAAAATAAAAACCAAAAAACAAATTGGAGAAAATAAAAAATAAAAACCATGAAGGATAGAAAGGTGGATAAAATCACAAAAAAAATGGAACGAAAAAAGAAATTGGAAAAAATAAAAAAATAAAAATAAAAAATAAAAAATAAAAACAAAAAAAATTGGAAATATTAAAATTAAAAAAAAAAGAAATTGGAGAAAATAAAAAACAAAAAACAAAAAAGAAATTAGAAAAAATAAAAAATAATAACCAAAAAAGAAATTGGAGAAAATAAAAAATAAAAACCATGAAGGATAGAAAGGTGGAGAAAATCACAAAAAAAATGGAACAAAAAAAAGAAATTGGAAAAAATAAAAAATAAAAACCAAAAAAGAAATTGAAATATTAAAAAACAAAAACAAAAAAGGAAAAAAAAAAGTGAGAAAATTAAAGAGACAGTGGAAAAAAAGATATCTCGACATACTATTTAGTTTTTTTAATAAAGATTCAATTCAATTCTCCAGTTGTTCCATCCCTAATTGATATTCATTTAAAGAAATAAAAAATCTTTCTATATGCTAGGTTGTAGTTGAGTCATAAGTAATTAAGAACACCATTTAACTATTGTATGAAAGAAAAACATATCATTTTACTAACATTAGAATTTATTAATTCTAAATCCTTTCTATAGATGTATAATATCACGAGTCATATTGATAAAAAGACAACAAAAGGATGAGTTAATGTTTCAAGGCAAGAGTTTCCATTTTAGATAAGAAAGCCGATACTAGCATAAGAAAGTTGATAGTAGCATTGATACATATTGAAATGTGATTAAGTAAAAAAAGAATATACAAAGGCCAATTGTAGAATTTCTTTGGCCTTAAAAGATTACAAGTAGACTGATAAGGTAGAAGAAATAGAAGGCCGATCATATAGGCTATTTTAAAGAAGAATGATAATATAGACCAATTAAGAAGAATAGAAAACTAATGAGGGTTAAGGAATATAGAAGGTTGAATTATAAACATCATATTTCAAATGCAGGTTGAATATGAATATGTATAAGGTCAATTTGATACACTAAGAGACCGCATGAAAAGTATGGGCCATAAGATTCAAAATTATAGGCAAATAATAGATTGCGTGTAGGTCGATTAGGAGATACACATCATATGGAAAGATATAGGCCAACAATAGTACATGTAGGCCAATTAATCAAATGATTATAGGCCATTAGGAATATAACACTAATCATTTATTGCCCAGACCGAACAAAAAAGTATACATGTGTAATGTCCCTGATCTGAAATTTCTTATTAAATCCAAATCTGAAAAATGTATTTAACAAACTTAACACTAATATGCATCAAAACATCCCAACTAGCTAACTAGTTTGTATAAGTATTACACTAAAATGAACATAAACAACTCAAATCTTTTTTATTATAATTTTCTAGTATAAATAACATCAAATTAGGCCTATAGCATTGATTTTCAATAGCCACAACATCTTCAACACTCCACAACAAATCTACTAATCACCACACTAAAACAAGTTGAAATACACGTGTAAACCACCCAAAACACATTGAAACCCGAAGAACAACATCCCAACAATGGAATAGCTACACCAAGGTACTGTAACTGATGTAGAACAAAAAACATACACAGTAACAAGCCTCCACATAGCAACAATCACAAACAACACCAACATAAACAAATAAACACTCCAAATCTGCACTAAAACATGTTACAAACACACCAAACAACAAACTACCACAACTATTTTAGATCTAATGCAATGTCTGAAGTAATATTGACATTTGTAACCCAAGAACACCACCCTTAGATTTCTAGAAACTCATGTCCACCAGCCATAAGCTTCACTCCAATGGTTTCCCTATCCACCAGAGAAAATACAAAGCATCAGCTCTACAGAAAAGGATGTCAAATTAGCAATAGTTCTCAAAATGCAATATTCCAAATATTTTATTACATGAGAGGTAATCTTGGGCACCCAAGATTCCCTACACCAATTCTAGGAAGTTACACCAACCAATATGCTAAAACAGTGCTCCAATAATTACCATAACTCCATCTACACAAGATGCCAACCACATTAATTGAAAATCTGTCATTTTCAACCACCAAGGATTCCCTTCAAATCCCACACCCAAGGAGGTATTATGAGAAAAATAAAAATTTATTTTAATATTTATTTGTATATAAATATTTGAAAATGCTCTGGAACAAATAGAATATTAAATAATTATTTTTCCCTCCAAGCTGCCTTGTAGCCCATCTTACTATTTTTGGACATGGGGGAACTTATTGTTATGGAGCAAAAAGTGGACACATGTTACACATATGGTTCCTAAGGTTGTTATCATTGATGTCAACACTATCAAAAGGATGAGAGAGATTGTTAAGGTTGTCATTGAGATTGTCATTGGTGTCAACACTGTCATGGAAGTGAGACACAGTTCATGGTTGAATGTCATAGAGAAGATATAATTCATGGTTGGATGTCATGCCCCTAAAGAAGATACAATTCATGGTTGGATGTCATGCCCCTAAAGAATATATGGTTCATGGTTTGATGTCATGCTCCTAAGGAAGATACAATTTATGGTAGGACATCATGCTCTGATCAGTGTAGAGTTGAGAATAAAGCAATATTAATGATCAGTGCAAAGTTGAGCATGAAGCCATATTAATATGGGAATTAGAAGCATCAAGAAGAAGAAATAATATGAGAATTAGAAGCACTGAGGATGAGATGTTTTGAAGCATGTTATATGATCTATCCTATTGATCCTAAGTTGTATGTGTTGATACAAAGAAGATTTGGCATCCGGAAGTTGGTGATAGTCTCTATTTCAAGATGATTACTTTTGAAGACTACTTGGGAAATTGGTCTGCACTTTCATTCTATTAATGTTGAGCTTCTAAGGTTTGGAACATAGCTTCATACAATGTCATATTATGTATGTTCCAAGCTTCATGATGTTTTGATCACTGGAAGGGTGTTTTTCTGCTGATAGTTTGAAGACAGTGTTAGTTCTGTGAAGGTGTTCCTAGTAGGGTAATGGAATGATCTACATTCCTCTGCATTTGCAAATATGTCTATGCAGTTCTGGAATTGTTTTTAGAGGGAAGTGAAGGTGTTGTTTCCAAAGTTTCAGATCTTTTATCCTTCCACTGTGAAAATTATGTATGATAGAGTATCGATATGTGCTCTGGCAGAATGAAGTAGTGATGAAGACCTTTTGGAATGCTCTGCATTCCTCCAGAAGTGAATGTTTTCCTTTGTAGTTTTGAGGACATGTTCTTGGATGTGTTTTACATGCTCTCTTGTAGTTTCAATCTTCTTGGTGGTCCGCAAGCTCAGTTTTTCTATGACAGCATGTTGCAGTGTGTTCCAGATGATAGGATGTTCTAAGAGTTCATGATTGAAGGTGTGCGACATAGAATCTTTGATGTGCAGAGATAAAGGAGTATTTGGGGATATTGTAGGAGTCTTTTAGACTCATCTAAAGAATTTTCATGAAGGTCTATCTTGTTTCTAGTACCACACAAGGCTTTCAAGTTGATGTGTTCGCTATACTTCAAGTTTCATGTGTCTTTGCTTAAGGCTGTCCTATTTCAAAACGAGCAGAGTGTGCGGATGAAATTCCTTGATATTTGATGATGTGAAGGATGTTTTGGACCTGGTTAAACAAGTGTTGGTGTTCGTAAGGCATGGGTCTTCCATCAGTGTAACGTGTGATCTATATTAGGACCTATCTTCAACATGTTTCATGTTGTGTGTTATATGGCTGACTTGTAACTGTATTTTTCATATTATATCTAGTTGTCAAGCAATGTAATCAATGTAATATCTTATATAAATTTTCAATCAAGTTGAGTGAGGCAAAGTGTGATTGCAAATAGATTGATACGGTTCACAAGCAAGTTAAAGAGAAAAATGAATGAATTTTGATCTGTGTGACTGAAGGAGAAAGAGAAGAAGTTATTGATGATGTCTTGAATTATTTTGAATACATATTCATGATAGTGATCAAGCATAGTGTGTTCCTAACTGATTTGAACATTAGAAGGAAGTGTGAAGAGGCAGAATTTCAATCATCAAAGGTGTGAGTTTCAAAGTCAGTTTTCAGACAGTAGAAGGACTGTCATAGTATAATATTTTGTAAGTGTGTTCTCTGGTCAGGGAGTAGTTGCTTCCTTGGATTGTAGCCCTAAAAAAAGTCTTTAGAGAGTAGTTGCTTTCCTGGGAGTGACCCTAAAGTAAAGTTTTAGGGAGTAGTTGTTTCCTTGGGTTGTAGCCCTAAAACAAAGTTATTATTTGTGTTTCATATATTGTGAATTAATCATCACCGTGTTTTTCCCTTCTTGGGTTTTCCACGTATATCTAGTGTTATGTGTTGATGTGCATTATGGTAATCTTTCATGTTTATGTT
The DNA here is from genome assembly GCA_027924645.1 of Cunninghamia lanceolata. Classification (NCBI taxonomy): domain Eukaryota; kingdom Viridiplantae; phylum Streptophyta; class Pinopsida; order Cupressales; family Cupressaceae; genus Cunninghamia; species Cunninghamia lanceolata. The sequence goes on from BSBN01000196.1 coordinate 16,235, forward strand.
AATACTATAATGCTTATGTTTTAATCTGCTTTGAATAAGTTGAAGTTGTTAAAATTGAAGATTGATCAGATACTAATTCACCCCCCTCAGTATCTTGGTGTGTTCAACAATTGGTATCAGATCCAAGTTCCTCTAAGGGAAGATTAACCACTTGAGGAAGGTCTAGGATGACATCAAATGGATCCAACAAGATACCTAGGTTTGATGGAACAAATTATGCTTTTTGGAAGTTAAGGATGGCAGACTACATCAATTCACTAGGGTGTGGTTTTTGGGACTCTATCAAGACTAGTTACACAGTACCTGCCTCTACTCCTACAGATGCAGATGAGATTAAGAAGTATGAAAACAATGCCAAGCAAAAGTTTTAAATCATGAGTGGGTTAGCTAATTCAGAACTTTCAAAGGTAATGAGTTCAAGTTCAGCTAGAGATGTCTGGGTCAAACTTGAAACTATCTACGAAGGAGATAAGAAAGCAAAGCAAGCAAAGATGCAAATCTTCAAAAGCAGATTTGAGACCCTAAAGATGAAAGAATATGAAGACATTGTTGGATATATGCTCCAGGTGGATGAAGTGGTCAATGAAATCATAGGTCTTGGTGGAGAAGTGAAGGAAGATGAGATTGTAAAGAAGGTTCTGAGATCTCTTCCCAAATCTTATAGTCACAAGATATCTACCATTGAGGAGAATGCAGACATGGACACATACACTGTAGACAAATTATTTGGTTCCCTTACTACCTTTGAGATGAGTGAGTTTGGCAGTGATGCTCCAAAGAAAGAAGCTTCTTTCAAGGTTAGTATGAAGACAAAGGATACCCGTTTTATAACGGATACTCGTTATATAACATGTACCCACTTTAGAACGAGTACTCGTTAAATAACGCGTACCCATTTTAGAACGGGTACCCGTTCTAAGAAATTTGAAATGGCCGACCGCCTTTTCCCTTGCCTTTGGTTTGGTTTTAGTCTCAGGAAAGGCATGGGTAGCCAACCTTGAGCCTTGGACCTGCAAGTCTTTTTCTAACTACAAAACAAGAGGAAAGTCTGAGTTTACCTATATGGCTGACGATATTTTTTTCTAATTTTTTTTACAAAATTAAAACCCATTACAGATGATGGTGTCTAGTTTTCAAATATGTAATTTTTTTATTGGACTTGTTTTTCTATTTATTATTTAATTTATGAGCAAACTGGTCCAAAAACTTGAAATGACAGGTTTTTGTATTTTTTTAATACTTTTAATTTTAAAATTTTTTTAAAAAATTATATGTCATCAATCTACACATCATTCTTTACACAATGAAAAAATAAATTTCATTTTATTATTAGTTTTGCTCAAATTATGTTGGTCGTACACGAGGGGTTTTCAAAAATAACAATTAGGGCCAAGAACAAATTAATAAAAAAAAATTATTTGAAAAAATTATACAAAAAATCCTCATCAAACTTCACTGTACTAGACATATTTCTCCAAAAGCATTTAGAAAAATACTTTTATTTAGGTCAAATTATGTTGGCCATACACGGGCATTGTATGGTTAAAAAAAGTGACTTTTAAACAGTGGTTTTTAGAAATGCCTATTGAAAATCAATTTGTATCATCTGGGTATTAAAATAAATTACATATTTGGAAACTAGACTCTGATACATTTCATATTACTAAATTTTTTTAAGATTCAATCTTTAAGTGCCTCAAATGTTTTAGTTAAATGTGACAAATTCTGAAAATCAGGGAAAACACTTCCACTTTTTGGCCAAAAAGTGGACCCAACTTCTTGCACTAACCCCAAAAGAGGAAGCTACTGATGAAGATGAGATCTCTAATGATGTTGAAGCAAGCTTTGTGAGAATACTAAAGAAAGGCATTGACAAATACGAAAGTAAGTTACCCTTCAAATGTTTCAATTGTGGAAAGGTTGGTCACTTTGCTTCTAAATGTCCTTTTAAAGATTCAAGGGGTAGTAATAGAAGAGACAAGTTCAAGAGATGTTTATATTCTATAGAAAGCAATTATTCTTCAAAAGATAAGGATCATGATGATTCAAATGATGAAACACTTTTCATGGCCCTGAGTGTTGGTAACAAAAAGGATGTACCAAAAAATGTGAGAAGACTGATGCCTTGCAAACAAATTAAAACAATGAAGGATCAATGGTTGTATGGTCTGCCTTCCATGCAAAAGAAGAATCCAAGTCTTGGGTAATTGGTAGTGGATGCTCAAATCATATGATTGGTTCAACAAAAGAAAGTTTATCAGCCTTGAAAAGTGGGATGGTGGTGCTATCAAGTTTGGTGGTGATGAGTTTGCCTAGATCTGTGGAAAAGGTACCATAACCATTGATGGGAAGAATAGGACTGAAGATGTTCTCTATGTCAAAGGACTAAAACATAATCTTCTTAGTGTCAGTCTATTGCAAGTATGAACAACAAGTGTTGTCATTGATGTCAACACCTAAGGTAAGCATCAAAGGAATTGGTTGAAAGTTAGTACTATTGCAGAACAGTTCTATCTACTAGAATTTTGGGAACCAACATTTTGGCACTATTACCAGGGACCCTAAATTTTATTTATGGTTTCTGCAATATTAAAGAGTAGTGTTTGTCCAAAATTTTCTTCCTAGTAGGGGAAGTGGCGACTCTATTTTATAACCCAGAAATTAATTTCAGTTTGAAAAGAGCTTCACAATGAATAGAGGAGACTGGGAGCAACATGGACATGGGAATCCTCTAGCAATGCAAGAAATAAGAGTAGATATAGAGTAAGAAGATCCAATATGGCACCTCCAAGGAATGCCCAAGGCAACATTTTTGTTGACCTTAGGAGCAAATACAATTATACCTTTGAGGATTCTACAGATAACATGCTAAAAAAAATAGAAGAATAAATAGAAATGAGTATGATGTTAGGAGAAATGAGAATATTATTTGTAGAGGAAGTAGAGATAGACCTCATGATCTATATTTAAGGATGCTTGGGAATGCTAGTGAGAATGAAGAAATGTATCAGGGCACAAGGTATCCTAATTCCCCCATTGGATCATTGAGAGGTCAACATGACAATATCCCTAATGAGGGTGATCAGCAGCAACAACCTGATGATAAGGAAAGAGAAAGAAGAATCCAAGATGAACTGGACTTGCTTGATCATCTTAGAAATAGACAAAGGGAAGTGCAGGCCTTGCTTAAACAACAACAAGATCAACTTGCCTAGTAGGCCCAGCAAAACCAGAATGCACAGCAACATGGCCTAAATCAAAATGTAAATTAGCAACGTGCACCTCCAAAGCACTATAGTCAGCAAAATAAAAGAGACATCAACATCAACATCATATGGGATAGCAGGGTGTAAATCATGCTCATGCTCAAAATATCAACATTCCACCACAGAAGAATCAAGCTAATCAACAACATGGCATCATTCAAAATGGTGGGCATGTGCAACGAAGATAAGCAGAAAGGTTTCTTCTACAGAGGCAGTTGCTAGGAGCTAAGAGGTATAAACAGATCGATTTCTTTGACATACATGACTTTCCTAATCCAATTCCAACTGAGATTAGGGGAAGATTCCTAGCTTTCAAGGTAACAATGTTGTCACGAGTGAGGAACATCTTAAGCATTTCATTAATGTCACTGATGAGTATGAAATTAAGGATGAAGATGTTATGATGAAATTGTTTGTACATCCATTGGAAGAGAGTGCTAAAGAATGGTATAAAACTCTCCCTGATAATAGTATTGATTCTTGGGAGGAGTTCATGAGGGTATTTAGATTGTTGTATGGGGAGAGGATTTGATACCAAATTTTCTATCCATGAACTTACAACCATCAAGAAAGCAATAAATGAAACAATAGTAGACTTCAACAACCACTTCATCATGACAATCAGAAAGGTACATCATCATATGAGACTCAATGAATCTATGTGCTTAGTTTTATATTGTGGTGCCTTTGATTCAAAAATAGGTTATTGTTTGAGGGACAAGAGTCCACAAACATTAAGAGAGGCCTAGATGCTACAACCATAAACATAGAAAGTAATATGAGAGCTTAAGGGAAGTATATCAAAAGGTCTGATGTCAAATTTTACCAGCCAAATAAACCAGTTTTCAACAAACCTCTCACTACTAATGAAAAATTAGACAAACTCATGGGGGTTGTGAAAGATTTGTCCTATAAAGTTGCTAGAAATGACAAAGGGTTTCCACCTCAGGGTGCTGCAACACATTTTAATGAAGGTCAGAGATTGCATAACATGACTTATAATATTTATTGGTCTAAGAGACCACAACAAAATGATAGACAAGTTGTCCCCAGGCATGTAAGCTTCAAACAGCCTGAAAGGGACACCCCTGATCGTTTGAGAAAGGATCAAGTTAATTTTCAAGATGAGTCTTAATGGTGTCAGACTTTATTCCCCCCATGATCTAACAAACTATGCAGTGGCTCCTTCATTGAGCAAGGAAGAAGAATTTCCAAATGAAGAGGGTGTAGCTGAGTATTATGAAGAAGAAATAAATTAGTTTGATGTAGAAGATTATGAGTAAATAGGTCAGGATGCTAATTGTGTTAGCTATTAGGAAGATGATCATATTTTCCAATATGATTAGGATGAAGGTCCAAATGAATATCAATTTCCAGCTCATGATTTTGGGCACTTAAGGGACCTGATGTAGAAGAAATATTAGCAGTCCAAGCCTTCAAAAGAGGACATGAAAGTCTTGACTGATGCAACCATTTTGCAAGTCCAAGGAGGATATCAATTGAGAAATAGGATTGTCCCTATGCATAATACTCCTGCCAAAGAATTGAAATAGCAAAGTGTGAATGGGGATAGGAACAAATGTAAGGTGAACTTGGAGCAAAAAAGTAGTAATGCTCTAAAGAAGAACACTCTAGAAAAGAAGAAGCTTCCAATGCAACTGCTAGCAACAAAAATGGAATATGTGCAGAAGAATCCATCACCAATAGAGAAACTAGTTACGATACCCATTTTAGGGGTCCATTATCCAAAAGGAAATAGTAAGCATGATCAGCCTCAGGCACAAAAAGAACCAAAAAAGGAGAAGACAAAGGAAGAAGGTAAGGATATTTCATCCGATCAAGTAATATCTTATATTCCTTGTGCAAATGATGTAATTATTTCATGTGATCCTCCTTTGCCCAATTATATCCCCATTGATATGGCTCAAGGTTTTAGCGAAATCAAAATTTCTATGCCAATAGTGGAACTCCTTAGAGTCCCTGAACATAGAGATAGGGTAGGATCATTTATTATTGTTGTTGATGCACAAAAATAACCTATTTTTGTTCCTAGTGGTAATGATGAGGGCTTAGGTCATGATGAAATAGTTGAAGTTTATTTAGGGTCATCTATGGTTAATAGCAGGACGGGAGTAGACCCTTTCTACACCACTTTGATCATAAATGGTTGGCTGTTACACAACTACATGCTTGATTCAGGGGAATCTAGCAATGTCATGCCACTTGAAATCATGAATGAATTGGGACTGAACATGCCCAAATCCTTTGGTAAGTGTTTTGCCATGGATTTTAGGGAGGTGAATGTGATTGATCTCATCAAAGATGTTGAGGTCAAATAAGCTACATATCTTGACAAATCATTCTTGATTGACATAATTAATGTGGATTGTCCTACCAAATGGGGCATGCTATTATCAAAAAAGTGGGTAGCTTGTATGGGTGGAAGCATTCAGATAGATCTGTCATATGCCACTATTCCAGTCTAGGGCATGGAAGTGAAGCTATATAGGGAAAAGAAGGTGGAAGACGAAAACATAGAGGATAGATATAAAACAGTGAAGGATCATGCCACTTTCTTTGACATTGATATAGACCATTTTATGGGATATTGTAGTAATGATGATCATAGCCTTGATATTTTACCTTCTAATCCTATTAATTTTGTTTGTGATACATCTAATTTCTGGATGTTGCATTTTGATGGTGCGTGCTAAAGAGATGGCTCAGGCGCTATTGTTTTGATATCCCTAGATGGTGAACAATTTGGTATGTCTTTCAAACTAGATTTTCAGTGTACCAGCAACATAGTTGAGTACGAGGCATTGTTGTTGGGTTTAAATATTGCTCACAAGCATAAAGTTAAGTGCTTGAAGATTTATGGAGACTCTAAATTAGTTGTGCAGTAGATTAGAGATAAGTTTGCTGTGAAGGACAAAAGGTTAAGAGCATACAAGAATGTTATATGGGATATCGTGGAGCTATATGATGCCATTAGCATCAAATGGATTGATAGGACAAAACATGAAGAGACAGATTCCCTAGCTGAAGCTGCATCAAAATTGGATCCTCAAATGAATTTTCCTCATGGCCATCATGTTGTAAAATTTCTTACTAGGCCAACAATCCCTGATAACATATACAGTTGGCAGGTGTTCAATGACAATAATTAGATTTTTAGTTTCCTCAATTGCATGGATGAATTTGAGAGTCAAGTGATTGACTGGTAGCCTATGATAGAGATGGAAAATGGAAAGGAGACATTGTTTGGCAGCTTGAGGTCATACATTTGAAGACAAATACCATTCCCAAAGGATTGGTGGTGCTAGAAAGAATGTTTGATAATACAGACTGCTGGAAGAGCAAAGGTAAACTTGTTGAAGAAGATAGTGTTGAAGGTGTTAACCTTGGAACTAAGGAGGCACCTAAAATGGTTTACATAGGTAAGAAATTATTAAAGCCTCATGAAAAGTGTTGATTTTTAGGAACACAGAGAGGGGGGGCATGAATCAGTGTTCTATAAATCTTTTCTTAAACTTTTACTTTTAACCATTTCAAAAGAATAATCAAACAGAAGCAAAATATACAACTGAACAACATCCACAAAAGCATGACACATAACACCAAGATTTTACGTGGAAAACCCAAAAAGGGAAAAAACCACAAAGAGCATTAGCTCTCAAATATATATTGCAATCTTTACTAAAATGATGTTTAGGCTTGGTCACTCCATGGGCCTAGAACATGCTGGCTTACTGCCATGAAGTCCAACTAGATTTAGTAGGCTCATTGCCTCAACCCTAAACCTAGCAAGATTACAATGAGGGTTGTTAAACCCTAAGGGATGTTAAACCCTACTGAAGGCTCACAACCGGCTTACTACCTTGATGACAAAAATTTGCTTCCAAATAGATCACACATGATAACTAAATACTGCTTCAGCATCTACTACTATGCTAGGGTGTAGTCATTTAACAACTATATTCTAAATCCCAAGTCTTCATCGTTGCTTCTCTTTTAACCTTTCTCTTCTATTTGCATGCTCACTTCTCACATACTTCTATATTCACACACCACCCCACTCAACTAAAGTTCATCGCTCTTATATATCCGCATTATGATTTAATCCATAATTAGGTCGGCATCCAAAAGGTGAAACTTGTAAATTGAAAGGTGTACCTTGTCGCTCAATCAAATGTACTGTATGTCGTGTGGACCCAAATCTTCTCCCAAGCATCTTCATATAGGTTAACTCTAATCATTCAATTGCTTAAATAAATCCTCCAAACATTAACTCTTCTCCACACAATGATTTATCTCATCAGTCAGCCTGTTCCTCAAGACATGCTTAACAACTTCATTTGCTGACTTACAAATTCTACTGCTGATCACAAAACACTTCCAAACTCATGTCAAGGACTCTTTACACATTCTCAATCTTACCCTTAGAGCCGCAAGGCATCATATCATCTTGCGGAGAAATACAGACCATCAGAACTCAGACTCTGTCTCTGTCAAGCTCTATCAAATACTATGTCGATACTTAGCAGCTTGTAGCTATCCTTCTCGTAAACTTCAAATCTCCTAACTTTGGAATAAGACACTTCATATAAGTGTTTGCAACACCTCAAAACTTCATAATGAAATACTTGTCTGTGGAGGAATCCAGACCTCTGCACTGGACCTTGTTCACTATTCCTGCTATACCTTTGCTTTCCCAGACTTAGACATTTCTTCAAGTTAACTTCCAGAGAGGATCAACACTTAATCTCTGAGGCATAACACTATTAAACACCAACTGACATCATATCTAAACCGCATTAGCGGATCATTATCTATGGAGGCATACTGTCCAGGTTACTGTCCTCTACTCTGCATACTTTCCATACTTAGCCATTTTTTGTCAACCGGACCTGGAATCTAATATATTCTTCTAAAGATATCTCTTCCTATCATGATGATAGGATCTCTGAGCCTTGTTTCCATCAATGAAAACATACAAATCCATACTGGAGCAGTGTCTCTTGCCAACAATCTCCCCCTTTGGCATTGATGGCAACACTTAGTGAAAAATCCCTGACTGCTCCCCCTTACTATATACACTATACTTTCTTGCTCCCTCTGAGATGATTATCCATTTTTCACTGATCTACTTCTCCCCCTTTTACATCAATGGCAGAGGGTGTGATTCCAAAATTTCAAAATTTTATATACTCTGCCGCATATTTACAAGCACAATCTTAATCTTAATTTGTGTTTGAAGGCAAAATGTCACTATAGATAGTCTTTATTAGCACTATCTCTCCATTCCATCTATTTATTACACTTTCTAGAATTTGGATGTGGCCATTCATAAAAAATACTAGGTTTTCTACCTTTTGGAGATCTGATGGTGTGTCAATTAGTGCTTGAGATTTCATGGCCTCATCTGCCAAATTGGTCATGGAATCAATCTTCGGACTTATCAGTCCTTTCAACTGGCACAACCTGTCTTTGATTTCTCCCTTTTTCTTCATCAGGGTATTTAGATCATTATGGATATTTGCAACTTGTGTTTCTTTGGCATTTATTGACTCAGCTGCTGGATTATATGTCTTAGAGATATTTAATAGTTTGAGTTCCAAGTCTTTGATTTTATCTTCTAGTTCCTTTGTGATCTTTGGCCAGGATAAACAAAATTTGTATATTTTTCTAGCTTCTTCAATGGCACTTTGTATGCTCTTAATTCCATTATCTAACAAAAATTTGTCTTGATCAATCTTCTATCATCAATTTATTTCCTTACTTTTACTTCTGTAGATTTTTCAAAAGATTCAAAATGTACACTTACAGAATTTGATAGCTTCTTGAGATGGTCAGCAGGAGATAATGAGATATCCATTTGAAATGATGAAAGCAGCTTTTCCAAGATAATGGATGCTTTGTTAATCAGTTTGTTATCTTGACCATGTGATTGTAATAACTCTTCTTGTGCCTTGGCCTGAACCACAGATACTAGCTTGAACTTTTGGAAAGGTGACAATGAGACCAAGTTGATTGGACCTTGATGGAGTTCAAATTCTTTTGCAATTTGTTTCCTGTTAGAGACATTCGTAGTGTCTCTTGCCTTTGCTGATATTTCTCCTTGACTTTGACCCATAATTTCCTATTGATCTATGTTTTGCTCTGAAGTAGGGTTCTTCCTCTCTTCCTTAATCTCTTCACCTTTATCCTGTTGTATAGAAGGCGAATCAATTTCAATATCACCTTGATCTGTCATATCCACTGTATCAGTGTTGGGGACTTGATCACTCTGTTCAGATTCTTGATTTTGGTTTATTTCCAGTGGAGATATGTCTTCATCATTTGTTTCTTTATTGTCATAAATAGTGGAAATATAGTTTTTCTTTAATGCTGCTAGGGTGATTTCCTCTGTTTCCTTAACCACTTTGTCAATTTCTCCCAACATCAACGAGTTCATTTTTTTCTTGGTCCTAAAAGCATCTTTAATTTCTTTTGACATTTTAATCTTCTCCTCAAGAGTGATCCCCGAACATAATCGTATCAAGGAATGCTCTCTCAACTCAACATCTTTTTCCATAGCTGTTTCTTTTCTTGTACTCATTATGTTACCCAAGTTGTGTGGTAGATCAGTAATAATTTCAATTAGGACCTTGTTGTAGATGTTTAGATATTCTATAACAGTAGTCTCAATGATCCTCTTGTCTGGATCATTGTATTCATCATACAACTGAGCTATGGGTTTCAGATTTCTGTCAACTATTATGGATTTGAGAACATCTTCAAGAATTATAGTAGTTTCCTCTATCTAAAGCTCATCTTGATTTAATCCTTTCCTAGATCTATTCTTACCAGAGGGCCCCTTTTTGCTAGATTTTGAGGCTTTTGAGGCCTCAGTCTTCATCTTCTTTACTTCCTCATCTGATTTTGTTTCTTCTTCATCAACAATTATACTTGCATGCATTCTCTTGGCCTTAGACTTCTTTTTTTTGGAGCTGGTGGTAGGAGTTTCCATATTTACAGATGGTGTGGAACCGAAGAGAGTGGATGAGGCTTTAGTAGAAGTGGAAGCTCTCATTTTTCTTTTTGCCTTCTCTAGATTTTCTAACTTATCTTTGTGTTCTTTCAAAGCCCCAGTCAATTCACCTTTTCTCTTTTCTTCTACTTCCTTGATGGCTTGTGCCTTTTCCCTTGCCTTTGCTACTTCTTCTTTTGTAAAGCCAGCTTTTATGGCAATTTCTTCGGCTACTTTCCTCATTTTCCTAGAGATTTCAGGTTTTTTGACTTCAACATGAATTTTGGCATGTAACTCATCATAAGTCCCAAATCTTTCTTCCTTGGGATCTCTGGGTTTGCTCAGCATATATTCAACATAGTTCTCCAGTACAACTCCATCTACCTCATAACCCATAGGCATAACCCAGACCGTTCTAGGCTCAACAGCCTCCATCAAACACTGATCTTTTGTCACAATGAAGCAAATTGTATCCTTGTATTTTTCAACAACTATTTTGGGAATTCTTTCTTTGGCTTGTGTTGACCTTTGGAAATTCTTAAAATAGCCCCATAGGGCTGCATTTTGTGCATCAATGGTGCCTATGCTACTCAACAAATTTCTAATTTGAACTGTGATAGGTTTGTCATTGGTCCAGAATAGGTTCTTCATACCAGGCAACTGTTGCATAAAATAGAAAAATAAACACATGATCAGTGTGCCAAATTTAAAGGGGTATTTACCTTCTTTTGTCTTCTTTAGATTTTCCATTACTTGCTACTAGAGTAATTCACAGATGTCATAATCAACATTTTCCTTAATCATTTGATAGGCTGTGTAAATGGTCGTGCCTAAAACAGAGTTCTCCCAGTTGGTGAAATAAATTTTGTATCCCAATACCATTGAGGCAAATCTCACGGCATGATCCTCAATATCATTTATTGTCAAGGCTCTCTTATCAAACTTCACTCCGGTAGCCATAATTAATGTATCATTCCTCACGGCTTTCAATAGAGGTACTGATCCAGTAGAGCACAATCCAGTGATTGCCCTAATAGCATCTTTTGTAATCTTGAAAGGTCTCTCAAGCCATATGAATTCATCATGAACCTTGCTTAACACATACCAGACCCATTCATCTTCCATAAATGTTGGGAAATTCATATACTGAATAAATTTATTTTCTTCCAATGCTAAATATTCATTCTTCAGTTCAAGATTCTCATTGCTCAAATATTTTGTGTAAAGATTGGTAAACCTTCTATCCCTAAATTCTTCTAGGGCAACATGAATATATGCCCTAACATCTTCTTCATGCATAACTCTGTGGGGAACATTTGAGAATGCACCCAACGGATCGACCTCAGTTGATTTGAATGGGTGTTTTTTGAACTTTGGTCGTGCTCACTCAGTAATATCAACAACTTGTAGTGATGCCATTTTAGAAATTTTAACGGATTCACGAGAAGGTTTTGAACGAGATAACCTTATACTACCAAATTAGGGTTTCCTTTTTCTAAAATTCTCCAAACCCTTCAAATCTCAGTTGTTGTGGATCAAAGTCTATGTTGATCCCTCTAAGTACTTGATAGCTTCGAGTGTAAAGTGATTTGAGATTAAACAAGTCCCCTTTTATCCTCCACACGACGTGACCTAGATGTCATTAAATGCTTATTTCCAAAAAGCTGTTAAAACCATTTGTTGTAGAACACAGTCGATTAGGATTGTTTCGCAATATACCACATTGACCCTCTTTCTTCCAATTTTTCTTCTAATAGGTGTGTGACATTAGATTCCATGATACATCTTCGTGCTAGATTCTGGCACCCAATTTTTGGTTGGGGGATTTAAATTTTCTACACTACTCCCCCTAAGCTAGAGCTCTTAATTTACTTCTTGGAGGAGGTATCTGCACTGGATATTGGTACAAATTGTTCCCTGACTTCAATTGCTCCTTTCTTGATCCATACCTTGTTCATTTCTTTCTTGGTTTCAACAGGATCAACCTTTTCTTTTCCCTTGTCATATCTCTGCTCTGTTTTCCTTTCTTAGAAATAGTGATTTCTCTTCTCATTCTTGCTTCTAAAAAATCTTACATGTCCAAATTTGTTGCAATTGTAGCACACCACATTCTTTTGACCGTGATTGCTTTGATTGCATGCAAAGTACTTTCTATTGAATGATTGACTGTTCCTTGTATTTTCAAAGTTAGTTCTCACTGAGCTTCTGCATTCATTTGATCTGTGTCCCAATTTTTTGGAATAAGGTGCCATTAACCTTGTAAATTCTAATATTGTATTTTATTCCATTTATTATTTGTTATTTGTAATTACCCATAAGGGAATGAGGTAGTCTCATTGACAGTTGTAATTTCAAAGTTACCGGTGGCAGTTACGGAGTGACTTTTACTATTGGTAAATGTAAAAACTTATGGTAAATGAGGATAGGCATGCTCCCTTGAGGAATATACTATTTTTGGCATGTATGACAACTGTCATAATGTTTGGTGAGTGAATATATGACAGCTGTAAGTTGTCATGAGATTCTAAGATTCTATGACGCATATGACGGATATGTTAGTTGTATATTTGCTATATTTACCCCAAGCTTCCTATCTTGGAAAGATACTCTTTTGCTGGAATCTATGATTGTTATGATGCATCATAAGATGTTGTAAGAGGCTAGATTTAGTCTTGGGAGCCCAACCTTTGCATGGCTATTTTTGGACAAGTGTAAGATGGTAATTAATGTTTACAGGTTGGAGAATATTAGGAGAGAGAAGGTGAACACCTAAGATGAGTTAGAAAATGTTTCTATAGGTATTTACCATGTATTAGTTCCTACAATATAGATTTTAGGTACTCGGGTGCTACCGGAATGCTGTTAGATTGAAGACTGGTGGAGAGAGTTGAAGTGTTGTTGTATTGTAAATCATTTTCAGATTAATACAAACATTGGGCCTCTTTCCTATGTGGAGTTTTTTACCCAAAAGGGTTTTCTCCATGTTAAACATTGTGTTATGTGTTCATATTTCAGATTTTGCATTTCTGTGAAGCATAGTTTTGTTGCTGTGTTATAATCTCCATTAATAACACACAGTTAAAGATTACAGAAATTTATATTGAATCAGATTTCCATTGAAGTAGTGTTGCTTTCTTTTCTCACATTTGGTATCAGATCCTGGCCAGCTTTGACTCTTGGGTGGTAGTGTGGAAGCTATAGCTACAGTGGGAGATTTGGTTGTATTTATTTTACAGATCTTGTGTTGTTATTATGGCTGCATCCACCGTTGCATCAACCTCTCGATTAGACATTGAGAAGTTCAATGGAATGGGGTATGAGTTGTGGAAGCTAAAAATGAAAGATTTGTTGGAAGAAAGAAACCAATGGTTGGTTGTCCAAAAAGAGAAGAAACCTGACGATGTCTCTCAAGATGAGTGGGATAGACTGGATAAGAAGGCACGGGGAACCATCCGGTTGTGTCTTTCAGACTCTATCCTTTTGAATGTCGCAAAGGAAGAGACTGCATACAAGTTGTGGAAATGGTTGGGTGAGATCTATCAAGCCAAGAGTATGGTAAATAAACTTTATTTAAAAAGAAAATTATTTTCCATGAAAATGTGAGAAGGCGAATCAGTTGCAGAGCATTTAAATTCTTTTAATTTGTTAGTGAGTCAGCTTGATTCAATAGATGTTGAGGTTAGTGAGGAAGATAAATGTATCTTACTTTTTTGTTCTTTACCTGAGTCTTGGGAGAATTTTATCCTTGCTATCACTGCTAACCTTGCGGATCTGAAGTTGGATGCTCTTGTTTCAATGCTACTGTCACAAGAATTAAGGAAGAAGAGTTCAGATAGTTCAGGGGATCCTCTCAATGTCAGGGGAAGGTCTAAGGAAAGTGGACCTAAAGGAGATCAGAAAGAGGCTAAGCACAAGTCCAAGGGTTGGTCTAAGACTCCTGGTAAAAAGAACAGAGTTAAGTGCTGGAACTGTAGTAAAAGGGGACATGTGAAAAAGGAGTGCAGAAACCCCAAGAAATAGTGGGAGAGTGCTTTGGATAAGTCCTCGAATGCAAGTGAAAAAGTTTTACTTTCTGCATGTAATCTTGTTTCTAATGATCACTGGTTGATTAACTTGGGATGCTCATTCCATATGACCCTACATAAGGAATGGTTCTCTTCATATGAAGAATATGATGGAGGTAATATCTACCTTGGTGACAACTCTACATATTCGATTGTCAGGAAAGGAAAGCTATTGTTGTGTTTCAGTGATGGGAGGATTAAAACCCTCCCTAGTGTTTTGCATGTTCCTGGATTAGCTAGAAATCTAATTTCAATTTCGAAGTTGAATGATTTGGGAATGCATGTGACATTTGACAAGCATGGTTGCAGATTAGTGAGAGGGAACTTGGTGGTAGCGAAGGGAAAGAGATTGGGAAACCTATTCAAGCTTGAAGCCACTACAGTTTGTAATGCCTCCTATGTATCTGAGGCTACTACTAAAAATACATGTATGTTGTGGCACCGTAGATTGGGCCACACAAGAAATAATGTATTAAAAACTATTAAGAATAAAAATTTGTTGGATGGTTTCTCCTATTCTGATGAGCACTTTGATTTCTGTGAGCATTGTGTGTTGTTAAACAAAACAGAAAATCATTTCCTTCAGGAAGCAATAGAGCAAAAGAGAAGTTAGAAATTATTCATACAGATGTGTTTAGACCTGTGGATAATGAATCTATCAGAAAATCTCGTTATTTTGTAACCTTCATTGATGATGTATCCAGATTTACATGGATTTATTTTATGAAGCATAAATATGAATTTTTCACTATGTTTAAGGAATTCAAAGTCTTAGTAGAGAACCAATCAGGTTTAAAGATAAAAATATTAAGATTTGACAATGGAGGGGAATATTGCTCTAAGGAATTTGATGAGTTTTGCAAACATGCAGGTATAATCAAACAAAAGACATCTCTGTATACACCACAACAAAATGGTGTTGCAGAAAGGATGAACTGAACAATTATGGAAAGGGCCAGAAGTATGGTTAGTGATGCACAGTTGGATAAATGCTTTTGAGTAGAGGTTGTGTGTACTGGTTTCTACTTGATAAATAGATATCCTTGTAAGGCTCTTGATTCAACACCTTATGAAGTGTGGACAGGTAAGAAACCTTCTGTTTCACATTTAAAGGTTTTTGGCTGTGAGGATTTTGTTCATGTGCCTAAGGAAAAGCGATCTAAGTTGGATCCAAAGGCTAAAAAGTGTACATTCATTGGATATGGTGACAATGTCAAAGGTTATAAGCTTTGGAATCCACTAACCCGCAAGATTATCTTTTCTAGAGATGTTATTTTTAGGGAACTTAGAGCTATTTCTGAACCTGAGCAGCCAAAAGAGAAAGAAGAAAAGGTAAAGAAGGTACACTTTGATTTAGAGTGGCAAGATGCACCTCAGGAAGAATAGAATGATGGATTGGGGGTGAAGAAGAAGAAGAAGATTCAAGTAGTTATGATGAAGATGAGTTTGTTGTTACAGAAGAAGTTGATGCAGATGATCATGCAGAAGAATGAGTAGAGTCTCTTACTCCACCCTTGAGGAGATCCACAAGACAACAAAATCTAGTTGACAAGTATAGCCCACCAGATTTCCATTGTGTATATGCTTTATTGAGTACTAACGATGAACCTAGATCCTACAGGGAAGCTATTTTTGCAGATGATAGTGAGTCTTGGCAACTAGCCATGCAGGAGGAGATGATGGCTTTAGACTCTTGTAACACCTGGGATCTTGTTTGTTTGCCCAAAGGAAGAAAGGCCATAGGTTGTAAGTGAGTCTTCAAAAAGAAATTTGGAGCAGACGGGTCATTGGAGAAGTACAAGGCTAGACTGGTAGACAAGGGCTACTCCCAAAGAGAGGGAGTTGATTTTGGTGAGATATTCTCTCCTATTGCTAAATTGACTTCTATTAGATTTCTCTTATCCATTGCTACAACTTATGATTGGGAGATTGAGAAAATGGATGTTAAGACTGCATTCTTGCATGGAGATCTTGAAGAAGAAATTATATGCAACAGCCTACAGGTTTTGAGGTAAAAGGAAAAGAACATTAGGTTTGCAAGTTAAAGAGGTCTCTTTATGGTCTAAAATAGTCCCCCAGAATGTGGTATCAAAAGTTTGATTCATGTGTTTTGAAATTGGGTTTTTTTAGAAGCGAGGAGGATCATTGTGTTTACATTCATTGTGTTGATGATTCTATACTGGTTATTGCTTTGTATGTTGATGACATATTTTTCAGCAATACTAAGGGTATGGTCAGTGAGCTTAAAGCCCAACTTTCAGGTGCATTTGAGATGAAGGATTTTGGTGTTGCAAGGTATATTTTGAGAATGGAGATTAGGAGGGATAGAGTTAACAGAAAGCTTTGGTTGTCACAAAGTAAGTATGTGAATACTATTGTGCAGAGGTTAAGTTTGCAGGACTGTAACCCAGTTAGAGTTCCTTTACCCATTGGTACTAAGCTTTCATTAGATATGTGTCCAAAGACTAAGGATGATCTTGAGGATATGTCTAATGTGCCATATGCTAGTGCTGTAGGGAGTTTGATGTATGCAATGGTTTGCACTAGACTAGATATTGCCCAAGCAGTGGGAGTTTTGAGCAGATTTATGTCTAACCTTGGTAGACAACATTGGAACTATGCGAAGAGGGTGTTTAAATATCTTGCAGCTCTTGATCATTGTTTGGTTTATTCTAGTACTGATAAATCTTTGGACATACAGGGTTTTGTTGATGCAGATTGGGTAGGTGACTTGGATAGTCGAAGGTCCACTAGTGGCTATGTGTTTACTCTGTTTGGAGGTGCAGTGAGTTGGATGAGTAAGAGGGAGCCCACATTTGCTTTGTCCACCACAGAAGTAGAGTATATGGATGCTACTCATGTCTCTAAGGAGGCAGTTTGGTTGAGAAGACTGTGTATAGGTATTGGTTTTGATTGCAAGATCATTGAAATTGGTTGTGATAGCCAGAGTGCTATCTGTTTGGCCAAGAATCCCATGTATCATGCTCAGACTAAGCATGTTGATGTACAGTATCACTTTGTTCAAGAATTGGTTACAAATGGAGAGATTGAGCTAAAGAAGATAGACACTCAGGAGAATGTTGTAGATTCATTGACCAAGCCTATGAGCACAAAGAAGTTTGTATGGTGCAGAGAGGCCATGGGCCTTGTTTCTAGTGCCTGATTATTTTTCATTTGTTTTCCTATGGGTTGATTTACAATGTATAATGTCAAGTGGGAGAATGTTGGAATAAGGTGCCATTAACCTTGTAAATTCTAATATTGTATTTTATTCCATTTATTATTTGTTATTTGTAATTACCCATAAGGGAATAAGGTAGTCTCATTGATAGTTGTAATTTTGGAGTTACCGGTGGCAGTTATAGAGTGACTTTTACTATTGGAAAATGTAAAAACTTATGGTAAATGAGGATAGGCATGATCCCTTGAGGAATATACTATTTTTGGCATGTATGACAACTGTCATAATGTTTGGTGAGTGAATCTATGATAGCTGCAAGTTGTCATAAGATTCTGAGATTCTATGAC
This sequence comes from Cunninghamia lanceolata, assembly GCA_027924645.1. Taxonomy (NCBI): domain Eukaryota; kingdom Viridiplantae; phylum Streptophyta; class Pinopsida; order Cupressales; family Cupressaceae; genus Cunninghamia; species Cunninghamia lanceolata. Next base: position 34,105 of record BSBN01000196.1, read on the forward strand.
GCATATGACGGATATGTTAGTTGTATATTTGCTATATTTAGCCCAAGATTCCTATCTTGGAAAGATACTCTTTTGCTGGAATCTATGATAGTTATGACATGTCATAAGATGTTGTAAGAGGCTAGATTTAGTCTTGGAAGCCCAACCTTTGCATGGTTATTTTTGGACAAGTGTAAGATGCTTGTAAGATGGTAATTAATGTTTACAAGTTGGAGAATCTTAGGAGAGAGAAGGTGAACACCTAAGATGAGTTAGAAAATGTTTCTATAAGTATTTTCCATGTATTAGTTGCTGCAATACAGATTTTAGGTACTTGGGTGCTGCCGGAATGCTGTTAGATTGAAGACTGGTGGAGAGAGTTGAAGTGTTGTTGTATTGTAAATCATTTTCAGATTAATATAAACATTGCGCCTCTTTCTTGTGTGGAGTTTTTTAACTGAAAGGGTTTTCTCTACATTAAAAACTGTGTTATGTGTTTAGATTTTTGATTTTACATTTCTGTGAAGCATAGTTTTGTTTCTATGTTACAATCTCCATTAATAACACACAGTTAAAGATTGCAAAAAATTATATTGAATCAGATTTCCATTGAAGTAGTGTTGCTTTCATTTCTAACACAATTTATAGCATGTATTGCACCCAATAGAATTTTGACTCATTTTACTTCTTCATACAACAACTCTATGACCAATTTTTTTGCAATTGAAACACTGACAAGAGAATAATGGAGTCTTTTGATTCATTCCGCTCCTACACTGAGTAGCCCTATGACCAAACTTATTGCATGAATTACAATAACCATTGAAAGATGGGTACCTTTGAGTATTCGATTGTCTGACCGGAGGTCTTCTAGGTCTTCTTCTTTGATTTCTGAACTGGTTTCCTTTGTTTTGACGTGATTCAGTGCTTATTTGACCAGAATTTGAACTTTCTCCTTTCTCAAATCCTAATCCATGTTTGTCATCAACATTCTTCTAGCTAGAAATCATTTCATCAAGCTTGGCAGTACTTATATTGAATTTTTCTTTAAAGCTTCTAGCCTTTTCTAGATCTATTTTTATACTTATAATCTCTTTTTCAATTTTTGCATAGTCTTCTGATCTATTCTTCACAATCAAATTTAGATCATCTTCTGCTTTTGTTCTTTCTATAACTTCTACTTCCATATTATTTAGGCACTACAACAAAATAGGCAATTAGTGCCTAAAATAGCGCTAGAATTTAGTGCATTTGAGTCCATGAATTGGACATTTCTGTCGGTGCCAAACTCGGCGCCCAATTACATTTAACTTTTACGCTAGGTTTAGTGCTAGTTGTAACACCAGGTTTAGTGTCGGGTTTAGCGCTGGATTTTAGTGCCAGGTTTAGCACCGGATTTTGTTGCTTCCAGTTTGGCTTCTGATTTTTCTTCTGGTTTTGCTTCTTGTGTTGCTTCCAAGTTTGCTTCTGGTTTTGCTTCCAGTTTTGCTTCCAGTTTTTCTTCCACTGTTGCTTCCAATTTTCCTTCCAGTTTTGCTTCCACTGTTGCTTCCAATTTTCCTTCCGGTTTTGCTTCCAGGTTGGCTTTCGGTTTGGCTTCTAGTTTTGCTTCCAATTTTGCTTCTGGTTTTGCTTTCGATTTTGCTTCCAGTTTTGCTTCCAATTTTGCTTCCAAGTTTGCTTCTGGTTTTGCTTCCATTTTTGCTTCCACTTTTGCTTCCAATTTTTCTTCTGATTTTGCTTCAAATTTTGCTTTCAGTTTTGCTTCCAATTTTGCTTCTAGTTTTGCTTCTGATTTTGCTTCCAATTTTGCTTCCATTTTTGCTTCCAAGTTTGCTTCCAAGTTTGCTTCCAGTTTTGCTTCCAGTTTTTTTTCCAGTTTTGCTTCCAGTTTTACTTCTGATTTTGCTTCCAGTTTCGCTTCCAATTTTTCTTCTAGTTTTGCTTCTGGTTTTACTTCCAGTTTGGCTTCCAATTTTGCATCTAATTTTTCTTCCAATTTTGCTTCCGATATAACATTGCTTGTTGCTTCCAATTTTGCTTCTGATATAACGTCGCTTGTTCCTTCAAATTTTACTTCCATTTTTATGTTTTTTGTTGCTTCTAATATGGCTACTATTATTGCATTTTTTGTTGCTTCTAAAATTGCTTCCATTATTATTTGTTTGTTTGCTACCTGAATTGCTTTTGTTTTTGCTTCCTAGATAACGCCAAGTTTTTCTTCCAAGGTTGCTTCTGGTTTGCTTCTAGTTTGGCTTCCATTGTTGCTTCCTTTTTTTCTTCTAAAAATGCTTCTTGTTTTGCTTAATTTATTAATTTAATATGTTTTATTTCAATTTAATTAGTTAAATACATCATGCCTCTTAAATAACTCACATGATTATAGAGTAAGTAATTTAATTATTTAACTCATGATTAAATAACAAGATAATTATTATAACATGATCATCATCTATAATTAAAACAAGTGAGTCAAATATCTATAATTTAATTGAATTGGACAACATCCATCCTAAGCAGTAAATTAAAATCATCATACGTAATAAATATTCATCCAAAAATCATCGACCACTTTCAATATATATAAATTGACAAGTCAATACGGATAAGATCATCATCATATATAACTAAAACAAGTAAAAGTCAAATATGTCAGTAGATCAATAACATGTCAAAATGATACATGTACAAATAATATAAGTAAAAATGATAAATTATGTAACTCAAAATGATACAAGTCAAGATGATACATGTCCAAATGATATAAGTCAAAATGATACATAAATTTATGATACAACCAATTAATATGGTACTGCAGGCCATGAAAATGATACATATGATAGCTAGTGACCATGAAAAGAGGCATCATAACGATATATCAACAATGATCCATGACGCAGTCTATATGATCATGAATATTACTGGCTACTATGAGCAACTGCCTCATCATCATCATCACCATCGTGATCATGATCATCATGATCATGATCATCATGATCATGATCATCATGATCATGATCATCATGATCATGATCATCATGATCATGATCATCATGATCATGATCATCATGATCATCATGATCATCATCATCATCATCGTCATCAGCCTCAGTGTCTTATGTATCTGCATCATCATCCTTTGCCATGTGATCTATACCAGAACCAACATAATCTGGATCTCTATCATGAGGATCATCTTGATCTTCTGGAAGACCTGTGTTCTACAAAAAAAACATTTAAAATGAAGAGTTATTATTTATTTCATACAATAATTTATTTTTCTGTTATATATCTAATATTACAACATATGAAACGAAACCATAATCATATTACATCATATCAAAGTGCTTATACCATAATAAAATTTCAAAAAAGTTACAGCTAATATGTCATTCCAATGATGTAAAACATGCAACAATTCTAATAAACGTTAGTAAAGATCATAAAAAAATTTGTTATAAATTTAACTATCAATTGTAAATTCTATTACATAACCTTAAGTGCTAAAAATTGCTTGGTCAAAAGCTCCCATTTTGACACAGGCAGGGAGGATGGTGGCAAAGGTTGTGGAATTTGGCTTTACACCAGCCAATTGCATTTACTTTAAAATTTTTGAAGCCTTTTCAACAAATTGATTTTGTGCATATCCTGTAGTCATTGCAGTCCATGAGACCACATTTCTTTGAGTCATTCTGTCCAACAGTTCATGTGCCTTGTCTATGCTTCAACATTTTGCATACATGTCTAACAGGGCAATTGCAACTACAACATCTGACAAAATTCCTCTATCCTTTATGTATTGATGGATGTCCATACCCTATTCCAAAGATCCCATTTTGACATAGGTAGGGAGGATGGTGGCAAAGGTTGTGGAATTTGGCTTTACAGTAGCCAATTGCATTTGCTTTAAAATTTCTGAAGCCTTTTAAACAAATCCATTTTGTGCATATCCTGTAGTCATTACAGTCCATGAGACCACATTTCTTTGAGGCATTTTGTCAAATAGTTCACGTGCCTTGTCTATGCTTCCACATTTTGCATACATGTCTAACAGGGCAGTTGTAACTACAACATTTGACAAAATTCCTCTATCCTTTATGTATTGATGGATGTCCATACCCCATTTTGACACAGGCAGGGAGGATGCTGGCAAAGGTTGTGGAATTTGGCTTTCAAACAACTCATACTCGTAGAGTCATGGTTTTAGGTCATGTATGTTATGGTAACAACAAGGGATTCAAACTATGGTTACAATAGTGAAGACTGCCTCATTTGTGACTGTAACAAGGTTCTTGGACAACACTATCTTACTCTTCACACTGGGTACTATATAGGCCAAGATTGGGTTGAAGAAATCATTTGATGGTTACCTATATAGTGATACCACACCCCAATACCCCATGCATTCTAAATAGCTTGAGATTTATACAATACTCAACCAAGATGAAATTGTATCACTGTACCACACTTAACTATGACAGTCTTTTCTTGACAATAATTTGTAATCTTTACAGTACTGGGATCCTTGCCACAAATAAATATTAGGTCAATGACACAAGGATTTTAAACAAAAACCATAATCCCAACTCTATATCCATCCCCTTAGAAGTCTCAAGGGCCACCTTGAGACAAAAAATGCTAATGTACTATTATGACAGTTATGATTGTCCTCCATCGTTTCATTGTGCATTTGAAACTTGAGAAGAGGATTGGGAAGATCTCCATTTGTAAAAACATGGAAAATACTCATGGCAAGATCTTTAAAATGGGCATATTCAACTTTAGGCATTTATGCAAACCCTAGGAAGGTGGATGTAAACTTAGTGACTTTAGTTACCACCACAAAGACTATCCCCTTTGTGACTATGACAAGGTAACATTGTCATGCTCTTTATGACAATCCCTTCTCCATTAGGTGATGGCCTAATAACATTTATCTCCTTTGTGATTTTAATGCCTCTCTAATGCACTATCATACGAGTCTTGACAGTCCTTATGTATCAGTGAAGAAGGCTTCAAACAAATCCAAAAGGAGGGCTTAAAATTACATACAAAGTCCTAGTCTCCATACCCTAGTCACATATCACCCCTCTAAGAAGACCTCAAGACAATTGCCCTTTAATATAGGAAGTAAATGCAATTTTAAAAGATAAAGTGCAAGAGGCCAAAGGACAAGAAAACTTAAGGCCTTAAGGGGTTTAAAGGAATGAAAATATAGGCTTGCAGACTCGACTTAAAACCCTAACCCTAGGTGGGTACCACTAGATACCACCAGAACCCTTTAACTTGGCACTACAAAACCTTGTCCAATCTGATCATAGGACGCTGAAATCAAGCATGTACACTCACATATGACATATAAGTATGCCTACCAAGTGGTTTGGCATAAAAATGAATAGGCTTCAAATTATAACCTTCAAAGTAGGCCACTGGAGTATATTGTATAGGTGCATTTCTGAGTGCTGCAGTCAAATTTTTCATCATGGGAACCTAATTTTTTTGCAAAAAATGGTAGGAAATTTTAGGTTCCAACAAGTCCATTAGTTGGAGGTAGGAAAACAAGGGTTTTCTGTTAATTATTATCCCGTTAAACTTAAGCATATGAGATAGCATGGCACACACAAAATATTGTGGATAATGACCACAAGATTAGGTTAATTGCAACCACTTTTTGTAAGAAAGCACAAGACTAGTATACTCATTATTATCCTAATGGCACCAAGAACGGTCTTCAAAGATAGAAGAGTAATCATTTGTCATCTAAGAGAAATCTTACATTTAAGGGTGCTAGGGCCAACACAGAAGCACTTTAGAACTCATCCTACGCATCAATAAAGAACTCAACACAAGAAATTCAAATTGACATATTAACACAACAATATCCAACTAAGTTATTAAAATTCAACCATTGATACCTTGCTCTCCATCCAGATTACAAAATCGGTCCACTTTTTGCTTTGTAACATTTCCTTTTCAAATTGGCTTGGATATCGGCTATATTTTTCCTCTTGTCAAAACATGGCACATGGACTAGTTAAACTAATTAATATGCAATAATTTACTTTTTCCTAGGAAATAAAAAAATATCATTTAACTTATTAAATATACTTACAAATGTATAGATCAAGGCCTGTAAAACTTTCTGGTCATTGTGATGCGTGGCATGAAGTTTGTCAAGCCTAGCCTTGGAGGCCTTGTCCTGAAACATATACTAATTCAATTTAACTATGCACAAATAAAATTTAAAAATCGTTTAATAAATTTAATATAATCTTATGAGAAAATTCAAATACCTACATACTCTCCTCATCGGACTTCTCATATGCTTTTACAAGCTCTTTCCATACTTTCAAACTTACATCAATTGGCCTTTTTTTGAGCCTTTGCTCGGGAGGGAGTTTTTTTATCTTCTTTGTTTGGTTGCACTGAAATCTCTTGTAGTTTTGAGATATTCGTAGCTTTATCTTCTTTATAGACCAACCTGTGCCAAATTCAATCTCCATGTCTTGGATAACTATTTTTTGCAGGTGCATGGGTATCTTTGAGAATGGAAAATGTAGATGGTCTTTGAACCATTGAAGGCATAATTCCTTCAACCTATTCACAAATGTTTTTCCAGCATCTGTCATTCAGACATCCCCTGAAACCACATCATATTCTATCTTGGTATCGTAGGTACCAATGCAAGATGCAAAACATGGCATGGTGGTTGAAGAAGTCTATGTCCCAGGAGTGGGTGGGACATTGGAAGCCTCTATTCCCTGTTCCACATTCTTAGAGGTTATTGTTATTGATTTCCTCCTGGATCTTTTACTCAATCCATGACTGGTTGGGGAATCAATTGATTCCCTTTGACACTGTTGATTTGGTTGTAATATTTCAGGGGCTTTACCAGATCATTTTTCTATGTATCTGGAAAGCATTGTCAAGTCCACACCATCCAATTTGTTCACTGCCTCTACCCCCGATATGGAAACCAATGCCTCTTTATCTTTGTCAGTCTCATGTTCCTATATATATATAAAATAAATTTCTTCTTTTAAATTTACAAATAAAAAACTAAAAACAAAAAATCAAAGAAACAGTGGAAACATTTACAAATCTATAAATTGACAATGAATTACCTCATTGTGTCTAGAGTCTGCTCCCTTTGCTCTCTTCCCTCTATTGCTTGACATTTTTAGACAATCTAGGGCAAATTATTTTTGTTCAGTCTGTGGAGGCAAACAAACTACACACTACCAGGTATGAAATTTTTCATCCAAATTTTTTGTATTCCTCAAGGTTTTTGACTTTACTTTGTAGAGCAAATCATGAAGCTGTTTTCCTATGAATCAATTGGTGCCTTGGGAGGGAATCTATAGTTCCTGACCTAATTTTAGTTTTCTCACCCTCATCTCAAAAGCCCTATCTCCTCGTATTGTCTTGACCAACCTCTATTTTAGTTTGCACACCCTCGTCTTAAAAGCCCTAATTTTAGTTTGCTCACAATCGACTTGTCTTAAAGCACTCGACTACTTTTTTAGGAAGTGAGAAAGTTGTCTTCAGAGAAAGGTATTGATGGTAATGGTAAGAGAACTTGGGCATTGGGGTTTGAAAAATGCGTTCACTGCTCTTGGATGCAGAGGAAATAATGCAATATCTATAATTTTACCCTCCTCCTTTGCAACCACATGAGACTTGAACAATTCTCCTGTAAACAAAACAATATTCACAACCCTTTCCTCACAATCCTCTCTATTTAATAGAAACAAAAATATATTTGCGAACAGAAATTTTTTATTGTAATTGTAACCTTACCTATGGTGTCGCAAACTAAATCAAATTTCTTAAATACTTGCTTGTTTTTCCCTTTTTTCTCCTCTCTTCACGCGACATTTTTCTACTTTTTTCTCCTCTAATTCACGCGGCATTTTTCTCCTGTAATTAACGAATTTCTCATATAATTTAGGTGGGATCTCCAACCCAAATGCTTGATCTCCAAACAAAAAATGAACATCAAAAATCAATAAAGTTTTTTTTTTCTTTTTTTTGGGGTATGTGCAGACAGGAATTTTTAATTTTTTTTGATCTAGTAGTCAACGCTATAGTTGGAGCAGTTACCACTGACTTTAGCGCTGACTTTTAGGCCAAAATGTAATTTGTTTGGGGTGCCAAAGGTGGTACAAAGTGCACCTAATTTAGTGCCAATCAGTGCAAAATGATGTATTTTGCTTGGAAGTCGATAAAAAAGTAACCTCACCAAATTCGGATTGTCCTTATAATAAGTAACTATATCTTGTTTCCATGATAGCATTTTGACTTCATGCCTCTTATGATTAGCTCAATAATGACTCACTCTTTCACAACCTTACACAGATGGTTGGTGACAATCCTTATGCAAGTGATATGGCATTGGAAAAACCAAACAACTCGTCTCTTACTATCATGATGACATGATATTGGGACTATATTGGTAGCTTATGGAGTGTGCTTATGGTATTGTGATTTTCATTTCTATGTTCTCATTAAACTATTTTAGGTTGAATAATGGTAACTAACCCACTAGCTATTATGATAGTCATACAATGACTAGACAATCCTCTCCACTTTGACTATGACAGTCCTATGCATGGTGTTTTCTTCATGACAGTCCCCAATAATGTGAATTATTGATAGTAGCTAGTTCAAATGGAGTTTTAGATGGTGTAGTAAGTTGTCCCTATGGCTCATGATAGTGCATGCCTTGGTTATGTTCTTGTGACATTACTCTCTAGATATCTCCTCTTTATAGTGACAAGGTTTCAAGAACATGACAACTTAGGTAAGGTATCAACTTGTCTCTTTAACCTCTAAATTGTCATTTTTCAAGAATTGATCTTGTGAGGGTAAAATAGTGCATCAATCAAATGAATAACAGATGACCCAAACATCAACAGAATAGAGAAACAAAGAAGATCCAAATGAACAAAGCAATGAACAAACACAGCAAACCTCTTCCGTTTCGAAACTTCTGTTGTTCGCCTATCACGAATCGTCCTTTCGCAGATGAGATGAGCCCTCAGAGAGTGCAATCTTTTAAAAGCTGTTGGAGGAAGTCGATGGTGAACGGCTGTAGTGTGATATGCAATGAAGGTGAGCTCCAATGCAACAATGGTGATCTCAAGCTTGTAGATGACAAATGGGTGCCAAAGGCGCGCTGGTGATATTTCTGCAGAGTAACGATGTCAAAAGCCTGGATGATTAGAATGAAGGGATGAAGCTTCATTTATAGACCCGGAGGAATAGGAATCAACGGTTGAGAGAAGATATGAAGATCAATGGTTGAGGATGGTTGAGGAATGTGCAACCAGTGGAAACGTGCCAAGTGTCCCAGCTCCATCATGAAAGGTGGGATGTGACAAAACTGATTGGAGAGTTAACTCCCTTGACTGGTCTGTTAACAGAATTGATTGATCAGTTAGAAGAGTGGATTGTGGAACTGACTGGATTGATTGAGGATTTGACTCAACTGACAGGTTAGTTAACAGATTTGATTGATTGGTTAACTGACCTCTTATTGGAGAAGAAATAGGCCATGTGGGTGAGGGAAAATAAGGTAATTAAATATTAAATATATTTAATTACATGTGCAACCTGATGAGGTGGACAAGGTGAGGTGGAAAAGGTGAGGTGTAAAGGTGATGTGGAATTTTGAATTTAGAACTTTAGGATAGAAGAAATAGGATTAATTGAATAATTTATGATTATTTAATTGTGAAGGATAAATAGAAGAATTTTAATTAAATAAATAGAATTTATTTAATTATGGAACGGTGAATCGATTAAATAAATTTAGAATATTTATTTAATTAATAGAAGAAGGGAATAAATATTTAGAATATTTATTTAGGATGATTTGTGTCATTTTTAGGCGTATACATTTTGCCCCTCTTTGATGCAATGCAGTTTACAGCGTTGCTTCAAAGAAATTTGATAGTCTGAATGATGATACATGCCCCAGTTTGCCCCTGGTACAGGTTAAATGACGATAGGATGCCCCCTCGGGAGATTGGACGGGAAAAACGGTGAAAGTTTTGGAGACGGACGATCTCACGACGAGGAAGGGGTTAGGATAGGTTGGAGGAAAAGGGACGCGGTCAGGGATGCGGGAAGAAAACGGGAGGAAAAACGGACACGGGAAGTAGTCACAGTCATCACCTAGCCAGAATTAGGGTTTTGGAGGTTATAAATAGGGGTTGGGTCCACAAGAATAGTCATTTGCACACTTGGTTGATCTGGATTGGAGAAGGAGAGCTCAGAGCAAACCTAGAGCAGCATGGCGGCCAGAGCAGCAGACATTCCACGCGAGGAGCATCGATTCGAGCGAGTCCGACGATTCGGGCGGCCAGCAGAGGCAGGACCCCCGGTATGTGCTTCGAAAAAATTCTCCTAGGGTCGAGTTTAGGTGTCATAAATGCTCATAGAAAATAGGTGAAATGAATGCACCGAAACGCAGAACAGCGCATATGCCTCGCGAAGCTGCGCTTTTGTGGTTTCGCGGCGCATATGCCGGTTTCGGCGGCGCATGCGTGAAAGCTGCGCATGTGTTCACTCTGGCGGCACTTTCGTAATTAAGCGGCGCTTTTGTATTTTTGCCGCGCATGCGTGAAATGTAGCAGCGCATTTGCTGAAGTTGCGCATATGTGACTTTCTGCGGCGCATGCGTTATTTAGCGGCGCATACGTGGCTTTATGCGGCGCATGCGTCAGAACGGCGCATATGTGCCCTGTTGCGGCGCATATGCATTTTTGCGGCGCATATGTTGATTGTTGCGGCGCATATACCAGAAATGGCGCATTTACCACCTGTAGTGGCGCTTTTGCTTGGGATGGCAAATTACTTAGCCAAACTGACTCGATTAGCATCCTGTTTGACGCAGGAATCGATGAGCTATCTCCGAGATTGCAGGAATCTAGTCAAGAGATGTAGTGTGCTGTTTTGATCAATTTGAAATGCTAAGTTTAGTTGATATAGTCCAATAGATATGTTGAGTATGGTATATGCGGTTTGAGACTGACGCCTTGCTTTGCGTGCTTGCAGGAGGAGATACGAGAGACATTGCAGTCGAGGGAGACGTTCCCTATGCCTCTACTGCAGAGACATATGTTGACGGAGGCTGATAGAGTGGCGCTTGGTGCTATGGGCCTAGATTACGTTTGCTTCATGCCCGAGGTGCGGGCGAACCGAGGACTGCTGACAGCTGCCGTGGAGAGATTCCACAGCGAGGACGGGACCTTCCACTTCCCTACTGGAGAGATGACTGTGACGTTGGAGGACGTCTATAGGATACTGCACTTGCCCATGGTAGGCGAGTTGGTGGAGTACGACGCACAGCGGGATGCGGGACTCGCCGAGTGTCAGCGAGTATTCAACGATCCCGAGCTGGTAGGACAGGTCATCCCTTGGCAGGATATCTATGACTGCTATGACTACTTCCCTGGGATCGTGGCTGGACTGATTGCGGGCGTTGTATGCCCTGACAGGAGATCGCACGGGTTCCCCATTGGATGGGGCAGGATTATGGAGCAGATGGTGACTGAGGGCACTCGATACGCGTGGGGACCTTGCGTGCTGGCTCACTTATACCACGACATGCATCAGGTGGTATACCACCGCAGCACGAGTCTATCGGCTGGGGTGCTGCTGTTACAGTTTTGGCTGTGGGAGCACATAGCGGTGACCAGGCTGATATGTGTCTTTGCTAGGCAGAGGGGAGAGCCGTACAGCTATGGCTACGCAGGAGTGATTTCCCAGCACAGGCTGGGGAAGCTAGAGTATTGGAGGCATACGTTGGATGGGATAGATGTGGTCATCTGGCGACCATATCTGGACTGCGAGCCTTGGGACGATGAGGGAGATGAGCTGCCTTTCTGCTTCCAGACCAGGTGGTTGATTGGCCGGACACGGCACATCTTGGAGAGGCAGACGGTGGGCCGAGTACTGAGACAGTTCGGCAGGAGACAGGGCATGCCGCAGGGACAGGCCATGTTTGCACGGACGCATGCAGAGAGGGTCCGATGGGGGCCGATGGCTTCTTACGAGGAGGCTCTGGCAGAGTTCCAGCAGTTGCCCTATGTGGCCTGGGATATGAGGCGAGAGATTGCAGATGCTGGGGTTACACAGGAGTATGAGGACTGGATTACTGCACATCCATTTCTGAGATATTCAGGACCTGGTATGCTGGTGCCTCGTATTGACGAGGCGGACTCAGAGGAGGAGGGAGAGGCTGGCCCAGGGCAGAGGGCCGCTAGAGGAGGACGAGGATGTGGTGGCCGAGCTGCAGAGAGGCCGAGGCAGCGGAGGAGGATAGACCGGGCTGGGCAGGCAGTGCCAGGACAGGGGGAGGGACAGCAGCAGGCACAGATGCCACCACCCCAGCAGGTACCACAGCAGCAGGTGCCACAGCAGCAGGTGCCCCAGCAGCAGGGGCTAGGACAGGCAGAGGCAGCACAGGGGCCGGTGCAGGGTGAGGCACATGAGAGGACCATAGCCAGCCTGAGAGGACAGGTGCGGGAGCTGCAGGCACAGCTGAGGAGAGTGGAGAGGATGCGAGATACAGATGCAGCAGTGATCGCTGGTTTGACTCGCGAGCGAGACATGGCCGATGCCCGGGTACGTCTGATCCGAGTAGAGAGGGACACAGCAGTGGATGCCATGGGTACAGATGCAGCGAGTACATTTTTGGTTGGGCAGGTGCAGCAGGCACAGGCACAGGTAGGCCAGTTGCAGACGCAGTTGGCACAGGCACAGACAGACTTAGCCAGAGCACAGGAGCAGGTACAGTACTACCGAGGCTTGTACCATGGTGCCGTGTCGGTGAGCCAGAGGGCAGGGAGTTTCAGGACTCAGTCTGGGGTGGCTCACAGAGCAGGTCCATCCCAGTCAGGGGCATCTGTCATGGGACCTCAGCAGTCAGGAGCCGGCAGTGGTGTCTCACAGCCGCAGGGGTAGTCAGAGACCAGATTTTGTACATTTTGGGACATGTATCACCGTCTATTTAGACGTATATTGTATATGATACTTTGATTTTGAGAGAGATGGTGATATTGTACATTTGGACATCCTTGTATATGATAGTATGGATGATGATGCAGCTTTGTGTATCTATTTCATGCGTTTATGAGATGATTACTTCTATTGCATGATGTGGTTCTATTGCATAGTTAGATGGTTTATATGATGTTATATGAGAAATACTTTGATATGCTGCTATATGATGTCTATATGATTTAATGTGACAAATGAATGCAAAGTTAATATGATGTTCTTGTGATGATGCAAATGTATATGTATGGAACATGATTTCTATGTTATGATGTTGTATAGATATGTGAGATGCTATTGGATACCTATATGATGTAATGCGTTGAATGTATGCATTTGTAACATGAGTACTATGGGGTGATGTAACTATACATGTGATGTACTTAGCTATGTTGTTTGATTTTCTGGGTTTTTAAGATTAAGATGTGATGCAAATGTATTGGTGACCTAATGCATTGGATGATGTATTCTACTAACCTAATCATGTGCATGACTAGTATCTACGAATGATATGATATGCTCTTGTTTTTGTGATGTCCAAATGTACGCTATCGACAGAAGAATGACATGATGGATAGAGGGATGGTTACGAAAGAATGACTTAGGAATTTTTCTTGATATCGTTACTCTGCATAGTTTGAATAATGAGGATTGTATGGATGGGTGTACGGATATAGGACGGATGCTTTGCTTTTAGATTGCTTTATTTCATCATTGGGCATTTTGTTTTTGGTATTTTTCCGAAATGTTGTAAGTGAATACAAGCATCGAGGTATAATTGAACCGAGATGACCTGAGTATCGCTTACATGGATTGTGATTTAGCAAGTTAAGACAAGCATCTAGTCAAAATTGAATCTAGATGACCTGAGTACCTCTTGCGTTTCAACAAGCAAGGATTGCCCCCGTTCATGTTAGACCTTTGATGTCCTCGGTGATCTTTTGCCGATCACGTCCTAAGACAAGGCTTCACATTACTAAAGTTTAATCCCCAAATAGCAAATAAAGAAAGTAATCATGCCCCCATCATAGCATCTCTAGCTTTTGGCATCCTTGAGTTGCATAGGAAGGTATGATAGCAAAAATCAAGACTCTGTAACTTAACCCTAGTTTCCAATCTACAAAAGCATATGTGCGTTGATACGTGTTTATTTCTTGCCTTAATTTTCATAAAATCATTTAGAAGACCTTGGGTATTTGCTTTGCATTGGATGGGTTAAGATGGTCATAGTCAAGGTTTCTGCTTGAAGCGCGGGTGTTTGCTCGCAGTTGCTTGCTTGGTGAGAAGATTTGCACTATCCTTATTGAGAAGACGGACCCTAAGGGACTGACCTAGTGCCTCGGGGGCTCATTGCTAAATGGCCTTGCCTACGTGACGACGCAGAGGCAACGTAGTTCGGGGTAAACCCTAATGGACCATGGATGGACTAGAAGAAAGACGACAAGAATGAAGACAAGAGGGGAGACAAATGGGACCTTAGGAGGGATGGAAGCCTCGGGGGCGCATTAGAATAATGGCCTTGCCTACGTGACGGCGCAGAGGCAACGTAGTTCACGGATTCGGACCACAGATATTGACGAGAGACACTACGCTAGGCTCACTTCGAGGGGACGATATGGGACAAAACCTTGATTGACAAGGCCACAAGCTGAGTACCAAGCCATGATAGGTAACTGTCAAATGTTTACTGTGGGATAGATATGGGTCGAATGGGGAAAATAGAGAGAGAATGGGCTCAAGGTGATTGGATTCCCAAAGATGGAGAATGCGGTTTGTCACAAGTAACGCCTGTTTACCAGGTTTTCATCACTTGCTTTTATTTGCACGAGAAGCTAGGAAGTAACATGACGCCTGATTGCCAGGTTTTCCCCATGATACCTATCCAAGGCGCCTGTTTGCCAGGTTTTCACCAAAGGACGATTTTTTTGTATGCTTGCTACTTTTTTTTTTTTTTTGACTTTATTGTGCCCCCTTGCATTGGGGTTCTCTTAGGTATAGAACCTGCGAAGGTGCATGCTGTTGATGGGATCATCAAACAACTCACCTTCTAATGTGGCCAACTGGTATGCCCCCGATCCGTAAGCTGCTACAATTACATAGGGTCCAAGCCAGTTAGGCTCGAACTTACCTTTCTTTTCTCTGTCCTGCTGATTGCGAGGGTTCTCTTTTAGAACTAGGTCCCCAACCTTGAAGCATCTTGGTCTAACCTTGTGGTTGTAGCTTCTTGACATCATCTGTTGATAGGCTTTGAGATGGTCAAAAGCTTTCTGGCGCCGTTCCTCTAGCAGTTCTAACTCTTGCAGTCAGGAGACTCTGTACTCTTCGTCTGATATGAGACCTTTCAATGACACTCGAAGGGATGGGAGTTCGACCTCAATGGGAAGGATGGCTTCGGAACCATAGACGAGGGCGTAGGGTGTAGCACCTGTGGGAGTGCGTATGCTGGTTCGATAGGCCCACAGAGCGGGATTGAGCTGGACGTGCCAATCGCGACCGGCTTCATTGATAGTCTTCTTTAGGAGTTTCAGAATGGTTTTGTTTGATGCCTCAGCTTGGCCGTTACCTTGGGGGTAATATGGGGTGGAGAAGCGATGTTGGATCTTGAACCGTTCACAAAGTTCCTGGACATCTTGATTTTTGAAGGGTCTCCCGTTATCCGTTATGATGGATGAAGGGATGCCGTATCGGCAGATAATGTAATTCAGAATGAAAGAGGAAATTTGCTTTCCTGTGACGGTTGATAAGGGAACGGCTTCAATCCACTTTGTGAAGTATTCAGTAGCGGTTATGATGAATTTATGGCCGTTGGAAGAAGGCGGATGGATCTTTCCTACGAGGTCTAGTCCCCACTGGCAAAAGGGCCAGGGTGTCGTTAGAGGTCTCAACTCCTGAGCAGGTGCATGAATCAGGTTCCCATGTATCTGGCACTGTCTGCACTTTTTGACGAACTGATATGAATCCATTTCCATATTGGGCCAGTAATAACCCAAACACATGAGTTTCTTAGCTAAGGAGGGACCGCTGGAGTGTGTTCCGTAGATCCCTTCGTGCACGTCTCGCAAGGCAGTAATAGATTCTTCCTGTTCTAGACAACGGAGTAAAGTACCATCCAGACCACGTCGGTAAAGGGTATTGGCGATAATGGTGTAACGGGAGGCTTGTCGGATGAAGGTTCGTTTTTGGTTGGAAGAGAGGTCCAAAGGAAGGATATTGTCCTTGAGGTAAGTGTAGGTCTTACCGTACCAAGGTGAATCAGATCCCACTAAGTGGCAAATGGAATGGGTTTCAAGGAGATCATAAGCCGGCTGTCGAATTGTTTCTACTAGGAACTCATACCGTGACTCCTGTTCAGGTATCTCCAGAAGAGAGGCTATGGTCGCCATTGCGTCGGCTGCTTTGTTCTCTATCCTGGGTATTTGCTCAAACGAGATGGTCCCAAAGTGTTCTTTGAGATCGTCGACCATTCGCTTGTATGGGATGAGCTTCTCATCTTTGGTCTGATACTCGTCGTTGACCTGGTTTATGACAAGCTGAGAATCACCATAGACATGTAGTGCTTGAATTTTCCACTCAGTGGCCATCTTGAGACCAATTACCAAAGCCTCATACTCTACTATGTTGTTAGTGCAGGGAAATAACAACCTGTAGGACTTTGGAATTGTGTCGCCTTGGGCAGTGATGAACAAGATACCTGCCCCCGATCCATGGTTGGTGTAAGACCCGTCGAAGTAGAGTTTCCAAGGAGATGTGGACAGAGTGAATAGAGATTCATCGGGGAACTCAAACTGCATTGGTGAAGTGTCCTGTAATGGTGCCTCAGCTAGTTGGTCTGCGATGATTTGCCCCTTGATGGCTTTTCTATCCACATACTCTATATCATATTCGCTAAGAAGCATAACCCATTTGGCTAGTCGTCCTGTGAGAGCTGCCTTGCTGAGAAGATATTTTAGTGGGTCGATCTTGGCAATGAGTTTGACAGGATGTGCCAACATGTAGTGTCAGAGTTTTTGTGAGGCAAAAACCACCGCAAGGCATGAACGTTCCACCTGTGAGTACTGTAGCTCGTAGCCCACTAAGGTTCGACTGATATAGTACACAGCTCTTTCCTTGTTCTCATAGTCTTGCTGCGCTAGGAGAGCCCCAAGAGCAGTAGGTGTAGCGGATATGTAGAGGATCAAAGGTTTTCCTTGGATCGGAGGCATGAGTATAGGAGGATTCGTGAGGTACTCCTTGAGCTTGTGGAATGCCTCTTCGCACTGCTCATCCCACTTAAATGGAACGTTCTTATGTAGAAGGTGGCTGAAAGGATGACACTTGTCGGCCAACTATGAGATGAACCTGCGGATGGCCTGTAGCTTGCCCTGTAAGGATCTCAACTGTGTTAGAGTTTTGGGCGGAGGCATGTCCATGATTGCCTTGACCTTGGCAGGGTCTACCTCTATGCCGTTTGCTGACACGATGAAGCCTAGCAGCTTGCCTGATGTGACCCCAAACACACATTTCTTCGGGTTCAATTTTACTTGGAATTGGTCCAGCCGTTGGAAGACTTTCTCTAATGTGTCCAGGTGTGAGTCCCTGGTGAGTGATTTTGCCAAGATGTCGTCAACATAATCTTCCATGGTCACATGCATCATGTCGTGGAATATAGTTGTCATGGCCCGCTGGTATGTAGCACCTGCATTTTTCAGCCCAAACGGCATGACATTCCAGCAAAAGGTACCCCAAGGACAAGTGAAAGTGGTTTTGTGCTGATCCTCTGGTGCTATTTTGATCTGGTTGTACCCTGAGAATCCATCCATAAGTGATAGCATTGTGTGTCCTGCCGTGAGGTCGACTATGATATCGATGTTAGGCAAGGGAAAGTCATCCTTGCGGCATGATTTGTTTAAGTCTCTAAAATCGTTGCATAGTCGAACCCTGCCATCTGGTTTAGACACTGGCACGATGTTTGATATCCATTCGGGGTAATCAATGGCCCTGATGAACCCCACGTCTAACAATTTTTTGAGTTCTTCCTTGACCAGGAGAGCAATGTGGGGATGCATTTTTCTCAGTTTTTGCTTTACGGGCTTCACCCCTGGATCCAATGGCAAGTGATGTAGAATCAGGTTTGGGTCCAAACCTGGCATGTCGGCATATGACCAAGCAAAGCTGCCTCTCTTCTTTTTAAAGAATGGCACAAACTTGGTTTTCTCAGGCGGCGTGAGAGATTTTGCAAAGTGGATTATCTTAGGCTGCTCTTCGGTTCCAATGTTCACTGGCTCTGTTGGCTCTACCACGATCTGTGACCTTTCTTGATACATGTCACTTGGGAGGGTGTCAAGCAATCCATCGTCAGGTGCCACAGTTGGGTTTTCACCTTCAGATATGTCCTTTCTTTTTACTTTTTTATGATCTGACACTGCCGCATGGCGGTTTTCACCGTCAGATCCCCTTTTGATCTTTACATTTTTGCGACTAGAAGGCTTGGCACCCTCCCCAAAGTAAGCTACAGTATTGAGTTCGATAGCGAAACCGGCTTTATGATCTCCTTTTGGTAAGTGATCTCGAAGTTCCATATAGTCAATGTAGGCATCATCATTCTGGAACATATCTAATTGAGGGGTCCCTTTCAGGTCCCAGTCGATAAGCTCAGGGTGTAAGAGGGGAAGGGAGTCGGATGAAAGACCTGATTCATTGATAGTGTGGATGGAAATATTGGGAGCATAGGTGGGGGTAGTGTTCTGGGTGGTACTTTCTTCCAGGTTGTTTATCGCAATGGAATCGATACTTTCCTCGAAAGCCATAACTTCGGGGAGGGGCAAATCAGACTCCAGTGGTCTGTCCCGTTGCGTTTGTCTCTCATGATATGGGCTAAGGGTTTGGATGGTATCAATCTCCTTATCATCGTAGGAGTGTTCTGTCAGCTCGTCCCATTCATACTGATTGGAATCATCTGAATCTGCATCACTATCCCCTTGGAGTGTTTGAATTGTCTCCACTAGGCAGGCATTTTCTTTGGCTTTACCTTTACCTTTGTAGCCTAGGCCAGTCGTGTTTCTAGCCGAAGAGGAGGAAGAGGGTTGTATAGGTTCGATGATCCCCTCTTTTCTGAGGCCAATAGGGCCTTGTCCTTCATATCCCATCCTATGCAAGATGGTTTCACCTCGCCCATAGAGCTCTGTAGGGAGTCTGGGTGGATCTTGGGATGTGTTTTCTTCTTCGGCGTAGAGCCATTGCAAGAGATCTCACTCCTCTGATTCATCGGATAAGGTCCCCCATTTTACAAAGGGGTTTGCGGGAGTTGTAGGAGGAGCAGAGGGCTTTGGAAAATGCCTGGGTTGATGCTTGGGCTGGCCAAAGGAGCGAGGAGACAAGGGCATTTTTGCAAGGTTGAGGCTGTGCTCAATCTGGTATTCCCCCACGCCATTTTCTTTTATGGTGATTTTCATTGGTTTGGGCTGTGAAGAGGAAGCTTCGGCAGTATGGTCTTGTGGCGGAGTAGGGGAGATATGGGCTCTATTGTTGGGGATGACGCATTCAGGTTTAGCTTGGAAAGAATTGCAGTGTTGATAGGGATCGGGGTCGCCGTGTATGGTGACCTGCTTGCCATCGTGTGGGAACTTTATGCATTGATGGTAGGTGGAGGGGACAGCTTTCATGGCGTGGATCCATGGTCTCCCTAGCAGAATATTGTAAGCAAGCTCTCGATCAAGGACCTGGCACACCACATCTTTAATTACCGGTCCCACTTGAATGGGTAGGACAACCGTGCCCTTTGTGGTGCGTTCCTCCTCGTCATAGGCCTTTATGGTAATCTTCCTCCGTGGATCCACTGCCTGTTCAGAGAACCCCAATGCAAGGACTAGCTTCAAAGTGCAAATATTCAAACCGGCACCCCCATCAATGAGAACCCTCTTGATGCGGTGCCTGTGTACGAATGCGACAATGTGCAGAGGAGTGTTGTGGGGTTGAGACATGGAAAGGTCATCTTGTTCCGTGAATGATATGGAAGGGGAGGATGTCAAGTTACCCACCATGGTTTGAAACTTTTCTTGGGCGAGGTTAGTGGGGACAGTAGTCTCCACTAAGGCTTTCTCAAGAATCTCCTTATGAGAAGGAGATAGACGCAGGAGCTCTAATATAGAAATATGAGCCGGAGTCTTTTGTAATTGGTCGATGACATTATATGGGCGGGGGTTAGACGAAGATGGCGACGACCTGGGAGGAGTGGTGTTGATAGTGACTCTACCGCTGCGGGTAATTATGCTACAACCAGTTCTGTTAGGTCCTGGTTGTTGGTTGGGGGATATGACGTTGACTTGTGGAATGTGCTCAGAAATGCAGTTAATGGTGTACTCAAAGGGAACACTTGCATAGTTAGCATTACTCGACCCACTGTTCTGGTTCGGCCTGTTGCGATTGTTGTCATTATTGTTATGACCATTGGGATTGTTGCCAGTGTGACCATTGTTGTGATTGTTGTTATACGGCCGGTTGTGGTTTAGGAGAGGGTCCCGGTAGGCCACATGAGATTCATTGGAGGTATGCTGTTGTGTTCCTCCCTGATTCTGATCCAGTATATCCTGTATGACGTTCTTAAGACGGATGCAATTATTGGTTGTGTGCCCCCTTCCTCGGTGATACTCGCAATAGTCTGTGTCCTTCCAATAGGGAGGTTTGACTATGGGCTCATAGTCACTTGTTGGTGGTAGAGAAATTTCATTGTTAGCCAACAATTTCCTGAGAGCAGACTCTTGAGATTCTCCTAACGGCGTGAATTTTCTCCTTGGATTTGAATTGAACCAAGGTCTAGATTCCCAAGGGGATGGCTTGTTGAGTGCACCGTGATTTGCTTCTTCCTTAAGAGTGAATATGGGTTGTTGTTTAGGGGCTGCCGCCTTGGCATCCACTACTCCATCGTTGACCACATTCTTGTTCTTGGTCCAAAACTTTGACTTGTCAGTTGTGTAATTGGAAGGAGGTGTGTCCTTGTAGAGCTTTAGAGTCCCTTTAGCGATCATAGCTTTCTCAATGAATAGCCCCATTTCGATGACTTTGGTGAATGAGGTAGGGCATTGTATCTGAATCTGATAGCTAAGGTCGGGATTCAAATTGTGGACAAACATTTCCAATAGTTGTTTCTCAGGCATGTCGTAAGAACACTTGCTAGCTAGCTGTCTCCATCATTGTAAGAAGGTTGCGAAAGACTCACCACCCTTTTGTTTGGTGTTGCATAGGTCTAGCATAGATACTTCGTGTTCTATGTTGTAAGAGAAGTGCGTTATGAATTTATTGACAAGCTCATCAAAAGTTTTGATTCCTGGTGGAAGACGCGAGAACCACTCCATAGCTTGACCCCCTAAAGATCTTGGGAATAGTCTCATTAAGTAGGTCTCGTTGTGAGCTACTTCTAAACATGCTGCAGTGAATTCCCTGATATGATCTCTAGGGTCCCCCTTCCCTTTGTATTTGTCAAATTTCGGGATTCCGAACTGAAAGGGGAATGGTTTCATGACCAAATTTCTGTCAAAGGGGTACGGTGCTATATCCTCCAAGGAGTAGTTCTTGGAACTGGTGCCGATCTTAAGGTTGGAGATTTCTAGCTTTAGATTCTCAATTTGTTGTCTCACATCCGCTATAGGAGCATTTTGATCTATGTGTTGTTTTCCTCTTTCATTGGCCTGGGGGACCGTGTCATTTGTGCCTCTCTCATGTGCATTTGGGACTGTGTCATTTGTGTCCCTCTCATGTTCATTGTCTGCATTTTCCATGATGGAGCTAATGTCAAAGTCTGCGGGGAGTTTGAGTCCGAGACTAGCAAGATGGTGGAAGTATTTGGTGGGATCCTCAAGGAGTACTCTCTCCACTAGGCGTTGGAATTTGCTATCTTGCATGTGTGCCACTAATTCTTCACGAGAAAATTCTTCATCATCATCGCGTGGTGGGGCGATGTGATCGGAAGGGTCGGCCATTTCAGTTAGCTTGTTGTACTGGGATCGAGTAAGAACCATGCAAGGTCGGATGGGACGAAATGGACAAGGATTAGAAATTTTGGCAAGGTGTCGACTAAGACTGTAATGAATGGGATATCTAGGACAAGACTTGGACAAAGGGTTCTCTCGCTCAATGACTTCAGGTAAGACGGTTGACACAAGACTCTAGCCACTAGCAAGGGTAGTCGATACCAGTCTCACTGTGTAGGGCTTAGTCGCTCAACAAGACTACTAGCAAAAGGTACTGTGACCTACTAGGCTTACGTGAATTCGCTAAAGAAGGACCTATGTCGAATCGGTATGGGACAGACTGACAATGGGGTAAGAGTGACTAAGACAGAAGGTGACAGGGACGACCGTCGAAAGAGAGAGAAATGGGTGAAATGGATGAAAACTGACTGCAAGGTTGATTCTGACCTCAGAAAATGAAACTAGGCTGAAATGGGTACTCCGAACAGCTGACAAAAATTTCTCAAAAATAGAGCAGATGCTCACTGTCACACATGCGCAGAAACAAATGCGCAGCAAGAATACGTAAATGCGCAGTAAGTCGTAGTATAAGCGCCGCTCTGGTGAGGTATGTATGCGCGGTAACAGTATGCAAATGCGCAGCAGAAAAGTATATGCGCAGCAGGTCGGCGTATATGCGCAGCAAGTCGCTGTAAAAGCGCAGCAGAAATGGATATATGCGCAGCAGGAAGTACAAAAGCGCCGTAAGTCGGTATAAAAGCGCAGCAAGTCGCTGTATATGCGCCGCAGAAATGGATATATGCGCAGCTCTGGTATTTTTGGGCAAATTTTTGGGATTTTTCTCTGTTTTTGGGTAATTTTTGGCTGGAATGAGTCTTCCTGATATGCTTTTATGAATTAATTTAGCAAGAAAACACAGCAAGCACAAAGAATGTTTTGTAGTTTTTCATTGTTTTTGTAGTTTTTTGACTCTATTTTGGACAAAAGCAAGTACAAAATCCTAGGCGAGAAATGGATTATATGGGATTTGGGCCACTAAAACAAGAGGTTTGTAATTCGGGCAACCGTTCAAGTGGTTACACGTGCGGCGGCGCTACTCTCCGTTATGGAGTCTCCCAGCCTCACAGGGTTGCGCCTGAGAGGGTTTTGGGGGAGGTTGGCCGTCGGTGTAACATAACAGCACTCGTTGCAGGAGGTTTTCACCTCAAGCACAATTTATTTTAAGTGGCTCGGTAGGGCTTGGCGTTAGCCTGTTACCACTCAGGGTCGTTCCCGCTTGGACAAGCGTGCATCCAAGGGCAGGCCCCTCCTAAAGGTTAGACAAGTAGAATGACAAGTCTGGCATTCTGATCACCCAGAAGAGGGGAGAGCATAAGCCTATTGTCATTCGCAAACACAGAATACACTGATTTAATCCACCCTAGTTAAAAAAAAAAACTAAATGGGCTAAGCTAGTCAAACAAAACTTTGAAGTGATTTTGACAATATTGCAGTGGTTCAATTTTAAGTCCCAGAAAGCAGTTGTGAGTCCAATTTTAAATCCACGTTGCGTGAGATTGTTAACTTTGAAATTCAGGTCTCACGATATAGCAATGGTTCATTTTAACTCCAGAATGCAGTTGTGAGTTCAATTTTAAGTCCACGTTGCACGAGATTGTTAACTTTGAAATTCGGGTCTCACGATATAGCAATGGTTCATTTTAACTCCAGAATGCAGTTGTGAGTTCAATTTTAAGTCTTAGATAGCAATAACTTGGAAGTTTGTTTGCAATGCAAGCATGAAATAAACAAGTTTACTTCCTCCCTAATTAAGACTAGGTGAAGATTTGTAATGAACAGCCGTTTTACTCTTTCCCAGAAAATGAAAGGTGAGCTAGTTAGATGCAACTACATGTAACTGAACCCGAGCCTAACCTGCAAAACCGCTCCAGCAAACACCTGCAAAAGGGTTAGTGTTAGCAAAATACCCTAGAAAAGAACCAAAACCTGAGTCAGTTACAAATGCGCAGCTTCAGTGATCAGATGCGCAGAAGTGATCAACAGAAGCGCAATCATTAACGAATGCGCCGTAAAAATGAACATATGCGCCGTTAAAATGAACAGATGCGCGGTTTTAACGTATGCGCAGTAACAGTTATCATAAGCGCCGTAACAGACAACGGATGCGCCGTTTTAACGCATGCGCAGCAATATTATATGAAAGCGCAGCAAAAATCACCAAATGCGTAGTTTAAACAAAAGCGCAGCAACAGTCTATAAAAGCGCCGTTACAGTCAACAAATGCGCCGTTTTACAAAAGCGCCGTAACAGTCTTCAAAAGCGCCGTAGAAATGAACAGATGCGCCGAAAGAACCTGTGTGTGACTCTGCGGGGTCTGTACGGAACCTGCCTTCAAAAAAGCTCAAAGACGGTAAAATAAAGGGGCAGCGTATACAGATCTCATTGAAATGCAAAGACAACATGTCATAGATTAGATGAAAAGATCAAGGAGATGCATGTTATAGACTATAAAACTCAAAAATCAAAGGTCTTTTTGGGCCTTTTTCCAACAATATGAGCAAATTCAAACTTTAAACATGTAGCACAGGTACCATATGACTCATTTGCATACATCACACATTTGGGACCACTAAGAAGGGAGGTAGGTGCTTAATATGAGCAATGAAAATTGCACATAATGTTTAAGTTCACTTCAACAGATATTTGGGGTTATGATAGCTAATGGAGGGTTTTCTTTTCAAAGGAAACCATTAATTTTGGAGTGAAAGGTAATGGTAAAATATAACATAAAGTCCCTATAATTAAAGAATATCCAATGGCTAGGATTAACCTAACAAAGATCTAATGATGTGATTTCAAAATTAACATCCAAATTATCCTTGCCTCCATCAAGAATTTAAAATTTTGGTGCCAAAGACTCTTTGAGACTATTTTGAGGGTTCTATGATAGTTTTGAGGGTTTTATGGCCACTTGAAGAGATATAGATTGCCTTAAAATGACCCATAAAAGAAAAAAGAGAGTCAACTATGAAATAAATGTCTTTTTGATGTGAATTTGTAGTCATCTTGTAATCATAAGATTTGAGCTCTAGTTGTCAAGATTCCACGTGTAAACTTTTTCTGAAGATCAAAATGTTGCAATGTCCTATTTTGTTTTTCATAGTGCATCTTAATGAAAAGTGAGTGTATTAACAAGATAAATTCAAGAATATTCTCTTGGTGCACAACTGTTATGTGACTATTGTCATTGTTGTGTATTACAGGATCTAGAGGAGGTCATGGAGAGAGGACATGGACAACGTAGAACTACTAAATCACAGAGAGTAAAGTGGGTGGAAATAGATATGACAACAGAATCTGTAGATACAATAGAGGTAAGAAGAGAAAGCAACCTCAACCAAAGGAGGAAGGTGCTTATGAATTCACAAATGCTACAACATAGAGGAGATAAAGTCATTTTTTTGTCCATGAGGCCTTCGAGGTCAAACTTATTGGTTGAAAATGCACAGGAATGGTGATTAAATGTGATTCTATGATCGAGGGAAAAGTTTTAAAATTAGGATGGCCAAAACATGATATCAATATGTCAAATATATGACTAAAGTGAGGTTTTGTGTTGGATAGCATATTCGTTGAAATGATATAATTGGTGTACTAAACATTATTTACTATGTTGTGTATTATAGGGGCCAGACGAGGCCATGGCAACAGATTGTGTCATATCAAATGAGGACACAACGGATGAAGCGGGAAATCAGGTACTCAAATCTAATTTCCTTAGGAAAAAATGATCTGATGGCATTTTGTGATACGTCCATCTTTTTTCACAGTAAAATTGAAATTTATAATGTATTATCCAATCTTGACATAAATTAATGCATGTTGTTGATTATTTTAGATGGAGATTGGAGTAAATGTAGAGCTTGAGCATTCAACTAGAAAATGAAAAATGTATGTACGTGGACGTGGACCTAAAATTGTTAAATCATGTAGATGATAGTGGGTGGAAGAGGATATGACAATGGATCCTGTAGACACAACAAATGATTACATTGAACAAGAGGTTGGTCAGGACTATAGTACATGGGATGAATACTTTGAGAAAATTGTTGTTTGTGGATGTTCTGTATGTCGTGTAAAGAAATAGATCAAATGAGTGATTGTACAAAGACATTACATCTATGATGAGCTTCCATTCAGTAGTATGCCTCCTATAATCAATTCAAATCCAATAGGAATTGTGGTAACAAATTTTCCAAATTGATATAAATAACATGTATACTTCGTTTAAACATTATTTTATATTATTTAAATAACTATTTTTTTTCTTAATGGATACTTGAAGGATAAAGTTCTTGGTTTAAAGTTTCCTAGATCACCGACTTCAAACCTAGAGGGCAATGATCATTTATCAGATGATACATCTAATAAAAATATGTGCCAATATACTAGCTCAAAAGATGAGGAATTGATGAAAACAAGCAACAAAACAAGAACCGGTTTAAAGATGCATAATATGCTTAAAGACAAGGGGAAGGTGGACTACATACCCTATGAGAATGAATGTGATGGAGATGATGACTTGCCCCTAAGTTTGAGATCAATTTACAAAGAGACATTTGATTGTCGACTATATTGTGCTTGGCCTAGTGATCAACAACTACCTAGAGTGTACGAGGTGTTTCAATTTTGGGGATACAACTACATGATACAACCCTCCAATATTCATGGAGTGAATCTAGGCCTCTTTATCGTCTGAGATGTACATGTGGGATCTAAACATAGAAACAATTCAAAACAAACCACTATGAGATTAATGCCATATTATGGTCCATCATATTACAGTGGTGAATGGAGAAGGCTAGCATAATCTAAGCCTAGCATGTCAGCATATGGTCTAAATTTGAATATGTATACACATTCTCTCCAATTGGAAAGTGGAAAAGAAATGAATAGAGGTCATCTTATGTATATAGATGGACATGCATACACACAAAAATATTGTAGGATTTATATATAGTAGTAAGGGAAGGGACCCTACTGTAAGACCGAATTGTCAATTTGTTGAGGTTATAAATGATAAAGATGGAGATATGGAAAGAGAGGTTGATAGATTGATAATGGTTGAGGCTATTATGGACCTTAGCATTGGGGATGAGTTATTGATTGATTATCCCTTCTTAAAACGCGCTCCTGCGCGAAAGAAGAGGGAAGAATAAGGTCTCCCTAAGGTTGTTCTTAAGGGCATAAATGTTGGGAATTAAGGTGTCTCAACCTTGGTAATTCCTTGCATTATTTATGATTGTATTTATTTATTCATTGCCTATGTTGTAAATTAATTGTAAATTCCATATTGTCATTTTGTGGGATGTGGCACGATGATGTGTCATCATACATGGAAGATGACAACTTGTAATTTTGTCCTCACATGAGGAGATAGGCATCCCACTTTGTGGTAGGAGCATTTTTCCATGTGTCGGGATCTTGGATGTTGTGTAAGGGAATGTTGACCAAAACGGTTATGATGGATTCCTATGACGAAGTTATGACATGTAAGAGTCAGAAATAGAAGCTTGTAAGACAGGTGAAGACATGTGTCATGAAGCATCTTTGAAAAAGGCATATTTGGGTGTCCCAAGGTGGACTATGACATGTTATAAGAGAATATTCTATTTATAGCCTATGTATGATAGATTCTCTTACATCTGTAAGTTGTAATAGCTATGACAGATTCTATGATGGTCGTAAGAGTCATAAGAGCATCTGTCATAGCCTATTTTTGGGAATAGGTGACCTCTTTGGGATGGGAGCTATGGACAAGTGTCAAGAACATTCTACAATGTTGACCAAGTGTCCATAGGCCTAGGTTTTAGGTCATGAGGCCAAGTTGGACGCCCATTCCAAGATAGGACCAATTTTGCCTTGTATATTCTATATAAATAGGTGCTTGGAGGAGGAGATGTATTATGTGATTGACATGTACTATTATGCTACCAAATTGACTCTAGACATGAGTATCGAAAACCATTGAAGCTTGCATTGCAAGTGTATTGTAAACAATATTCAGTTTTGTTAATACATTGTGCAGGTTTCTGAGTGTGGGGTTTTTCACCCGATAAGGGTTTTCCCCACGATATATCTTGTCTCTCTTCTTCTGTCTTCTTTCTGGTTCTATGTGTATTGCTAAAATATCTCTATTTCATGTTTCATGCTACTGTAATTGTAAGGATTAAATTGAATTTGTATAGCTCTCCCCTCATTAGATTAGTGTAGGAAGCGATTTCCACACACCTAGCTTCCTTTCAATTGGTATTAAAGCTTGATCACCTTTGGTCCTAGTTGTTGGGTAGGGGTTTTTTGAGCTGATCTTAAGTTGAGTGGGAGTCTGTGCAGAGTATTCTGAATATTATTGCAGCAAGGAGATGGCAAGCACATCCGAAAGGATAGAGGTGGAGAAATTCAATGGCACTAATTTTGAGATGTGGAAGCTCAAGATGGAAGACATGCTTGTTGATCAAGACCTCTGAGAAACTATTAGTGGCACTAAACCAGCTACAATGTCACAAGTTGATTGGGATCTCAGGGATCAGAAGGCTAAGGGTCTCATAAGACTTAGTCTTCCTAATTTTGTCCTGTTAAATGTCCATGAGGAGACTACTGCAAACTTACTTTGGAAGAAGTTGGGAGATGTGTATCAAGCAAAATCCCTGGTTAACAATTTTTTTCTAAGAAAGAAGTTGTATTCTCTTCGAATGGAGGATGGAGGATCCGTTGCAAAACATATGAATTCTTTCAACATGTTGGTTGCACAATTGACATCTGTTGGTGTGAAGATGGAGGAGGAGGATCATTGTATGACCTTGCTTTGTTCTTTGCTGGACTCGTGGGATCATCTTGCCATGGCTATTGGAAGCACCACATCCACATTCAAAATGGATGAAGTGGTTTCTTTGCTATTGTCTGAAGAGATGTGAAGAAAGTCTTTTGAGGCAGCCAAAGAGGCTCTTGCAATTCGTGGAAGACCCAAGGAGAAAGGGAAAAAGAAGGACAGGAAAGCTGAGAAAGGTAGATCCAAATCCTATGGGAGATCCAAATCTCCTAGAAA
Source organism: Cunninghamia lanceolata (assembly GCA_027924645.1). Classification (NCBI taxonomy): domain Eukaryota; kingdom Viridiplantae; phylum Streptophyta; class Pinopsida; order Cupressales; family Cupressaceae; genus Cunninghamia; species Cunninghamia lanceolata. Next base: position 63,199 of record BSBN01000196.1, read on the forward strand.
GTCTAAGGCTCTTTGTTGGAACTGTGGTAAATCTGGGCATTTCTAGAAGGAATGCAAAGAGGAAAAGAAAAAGAAGAAGAACCCAGATTCAGATTCTGACAAGTCACAAGATGATGATGATGCCTTCATCGCAACCTTGGCAACCCATGCATCTGATGATTTGTGGCTGATTGACTCTGGTGCATCATTCCACATGACCTCGCATCGATACTGGTTCACTAAGTATGAGGAGTTCGATGGTGGCAAGGTGTACCTGGGTGATGACTCTCATCTGAAGATTGTTGGTCATGGAAGAGTCTCTATTCGATTCCCTGATGGATGAGTGAAGGGGATCTCTAGGGTTATGCACATCCCAGGTTTTGCATGGAACCTGCTTTTTCTAAGTATGTTGAATGATGCAAGTGTACATGTTATCTTTTCGAAAGAAGGATGCAAGATGACTAGAGGAGCTATAGTGCTTGCTAAGGGTACTAGGAGAGGTACTCTGTTTCAGCTGGAAGCATGCATTTCACAATGCAATAGTTTTTCTGACTCAAGGAAGTGGGCAACAGTCACTTCATCCCCACCATCTGAATGAGCAGTGAAGAAATCTATTGTATCTAGTCCTGATGGTTGTAATCATGCCTTGAAAGTTAAGCTTCCTGCTAAAAAGACAATGTTATGGCATAAGAGATTTGGCCACATTGGTGAGAAGGATCTGCGTACCCTGAAAAATAAAAACCTGGTCGAGGGGTTAGATGATCGTAATCTTGAGTTCAAATTTTGTGAACATTGCATATATGGAAAACAAAACCATGTTCAGTCTTACTCGAGTTATCATAAGTCTTTTGGTGTGTTGGACCTTGTTCATTCTGATGTATTTGGTCCTTTTAATGTTCCTTCGTTATCAAAATCTATATATTTTGTATCTTTTATAGATGACTATAGTAGGATATGGATTTATTTTCTTAGAAGCAAATCTGAAATCTATAGTAAGTTTAAGGAGTTTAAGGCCTTTACTGAAAATTAGATTGGTAAAAAGATTAAATGTTTGAGAACTGACAATGGTGGTGAGTTTTGTTCTACAAAATTTGACAAATATTGCAAGGAACTTGGGATTGAAAGACATAAGACAACTCCATACACCCCGCAGAAAAATGGAGTTTCCGAGAGGATGAACATGACACTGATGGAGAAGGCTAGGAGTATGTTTAGTGGAGCTAGCCTAGAACAAAAGTTTTGGGCTGAAGCTGTTGCCACTACTTGCTATCTGGTAAACAAATCTTCTACATTAGCTCTTGTTGGTAAGACACCCATGGAGGTGTGGTCTGGTAGAAAGCCTTCAGTAAGGCATTTTCATATTTTTGGTTGTATTTTTGGTTGTGAGGCATATGCACATGTGCCTAGGGAGAAGCGGTCAAAATTGGAGAACAAGGCTGTTAAGTGTATCTTCATTGGCTATGGTGTCAGTGTGAAAGGATACAAACTTTGGGATCTCGTGGCTAAAAAAGTGTTGTATAGAAGAAGTGTCATCTTTAGAGAGCTTACACCTTCTTCCACTATTTTACAGTCAGAAGAAAAAGAAAAGAAAGAGGATGTTGTTCAGTTTCCTGCTATCCCTGAGAAGACTGAATAGAAAGACAATGTTGGACCTGATGATGAGGAGAGCTCTAGCAGCTTTGAAATCTCAGAAGAAGGAGCTGAACCTCAACCTCAGCCCTTGAGGAGGTCTACACAGATAATAAAGCAACCTGAAAGGTTTGGTTTTACATTGCTTGATTCTAGTTGTGCTTATGCTTTGATTACTAATAGTGATGAACCTAGAACTGTATCAGAGGCTATGGAAATGAAAGATGCAGGTTCCTAGAAGGAGGCCATGGAGGATGAAATGGCTTCTTTGGAAAAGAATCAAACTTGGTACTTGGTGCCTTTGCCTCCTGGATGAAAACCCGTTGGATGCAAATGGGTGTTCAAGAAGAAATTTGGTGCACATGGCAGTGTTGAGAAGTATAAGGCCAGATTGGTTGCGAAGGGGTATTCACAAGTGGAGGGTATAGATTATGGTGAGATCTTCTCTCCTATTGCAAAGATGACATCCATTCAATTCCTGTTATCTCTTGCAGTAGCTTATGACTTAGAGGTAGAACAGATGGATGTGAAGACAACTTTCCTTCATGGTGATTTGGAGGAAGAAATCTACATGTCATAGCCAGAGCATTACATGGTGAAAGGTAAAGAAAATTTGGTTTGTAAGTTAGAGAAGTCTTTGTATGGTTTGAATCAATCTCCTAAGATGTGGTACTTGAAGTTTGATACCTTTGTGTTGTCAATTAGATTTGTGAGATCGAAATTGGATCACTGTGTGTATTATAAGTTTGATGGTGATCGTATTCTCATTGTTGCACTATATGTTGATGATATGTTGCTCATTGGGAAGGGTAAGAATATGATTTCTAATTTTAAGTCTCATTTGTCAGCATAGTTTGAAATGAAAGATTTAGGGGCAGCTAGGTACATTCTAGGAATGGAAATCAGAAGATACAGAACTAACAGAAAACTTTGGTTAAGCAAAAGTAAGTATGTGAAGACCGTGTTGGATAGGTTCAACATGGAAGATTGTAGACCATTGTGTGTTCCTGTTTCTTTGGGGAAAAAGTTGTCTGTTGAGGATTGTCCAAAATCTCCTAGTGAGGTGGAGGACATGAGCAGAGTACCTTATGCTAGTGTTGTTGGCAGTTTGATGTATACTATGGTCTGCACAAGACCAGACATTGCCCAAGCAGTGGGAGTCCTTAGTCAATTTATGGCTAATCCTGGATGGGTTCATTGGGATGCAGTTAAGAGAGTGTTCAGATATTTGAAGGGTAATTCTGAGTATTCCATATTTTATCATGGTAATGTTACAGGACCTCCGCATTCTGTTGATATTCATGGATTTGTGGATTTAGATTGGGCAGGTGACATTGACAGCAGGAGATCCACCAGTGCTTATGTGTTTACACTGTTTGGTGGTGCTATTAGTTGGATGAGTAAGTGACAACCTGTGGTTGCTTTGTTCACTACATAAGCTGAGTATATGGTAGCAACTCATGTTTGTAAGGAAGCCATTTGGCTTAACAGATTGTGTTCATATATTGGTGTTGATGCAGGATAGATTACGATTTGTTGTGACAGTCAGAGTGCAATTTTCCTTGTGAAGAATCTAACTTTTCATGCCAGAACAAAGAATATTGATGTACAGTTTCACTTTGTACGAGACATGGTAGAGGATGGGAAGGTAAATTTGGAGAAGGTAGATACTTTGAAGAATGTTGTAGATGCATTGACAAAGCCAGTGAGCACAAAGAAGTTCAGATGGTGTTCAGAGTCTATGGGCATCTTGGCCTATAGCAATTAAATCCTGTTATTCTATTGTCTCTTACAAGGTGTTCGACAAGTGGGAGAATGTTGGGAATTAAGGTGTCTCAACCTTGGTAATTCCTTGCATTATTTATGATTGTATTTATTTATTCATTGCCTATGTTGTAAATTAATTGTAAATTCCATATTGTCATTTTGTGGGATGTGGCATGGTGATGTGTCATCCTACATGGAAGATGACAACTTGTAATTTTGTCCTCACATGAGGAGATAGGTGTCCCACTTTGTGGTAGGAGTATTTTCCCATGTGTCAACATCTTGGATGTTGTGTAAGGGAATGTTGACCAAAATAGTTATGACAGATTCCTATGACGAAGTTATGACATGTAAGAGTCAGAAATAGAAGCTTGTAAGATAGGTGAAGACATGTGTCATGAAGCATCTTTGAAAAAGGCATATTTGGGCGCCCCAAGGTAGACTATGACATGTTGTAAGAGAATATACTATTTATAGCCTGTGTATGATAGATTCTCTTACAGCTATAAGTTGTAACTGCTATGACAAATTCTATGACGGTCATAAGAGTTGTAAGAGCATCTGTCATAGCCCATTTTGGGAATAGGTGACCTCTTTGGGATGGGAGCTATGGAAAAGTGTCAGGCACATTCTACAATGTTGATCAAGTGTCCATAGCTGTGGCTTTTGGGCCATGAGGCCAATTTGGATGTCCATTCCAAGATAGGACCAATTTTGCCTTATATATTCTATATAAACAGGTGCTTGGAGGAGGAGATGTATTATGTGATTGATAGGTACTGTTATGCTACCAAATTGACTCCAGACACGAGTGTCGAAGACCATTGAAGCTTGCATTGCAAGTGTATTGTAAACAAATTCAATTTTGTTAATACATTGTGCAGGTTTCTGAGTGTGGGGTTTTTCACCCGATAAGGGTTTTCCCCACAATATATCTTGTTTCTCTTCTTCTGTCTTCTTTCTAGTTTTATGTGTATTTCTGAAATATCTCTATTTCATGTTTCATGTTGCTATAATTGTAAGGATTAAATTAAATTTGTATAGCTCTCCCCTCATTAGACTAGTGTAGGGAGTGATTTCCGCACACCTAGCTTCCTTTCAAGAAAACCAAAGAATAATAAATGAGTGTGGACTGATGTTTTATAAACTATGTTTTCAAAATTGTGTTTTATTTAAATTATTGTATAAAAAAGGTAGTCTATAAAATAATGTTCCATTATTCAATTGATGTATATATGTTCATACAATTTATATTTTTATTTTTAATCCATATTTGATTATATTTCTTAGAAATTGATACATTTATGATTTATCCAATTGTTACCAATCATTAAATAATGCTTGCATTTGTTGACAAGTAGAAGATGTTGATGAAACACATACTAATACCCAAGATCCAACTGGGTTAATAAGATTTGGATGGGATGATCCAAACCATCCTTTAAATAATACCAGGGTGAAAAGAGCATTATTGAAGAGAATACTACTTGCTGAGAAATTTGAAGAGCTGATGAGATCCACATACACTGATGATGATCATGATAGTGAAAATGCAGTGGATAAAGAAGGATTGAATGAAATTCTTACAGATTTCTTTGGGGATTAAAACAATGATGACAATAATGATCATATAGTTGACAGTAACGATGATAGCAGGGGTAATTACCACCAACGTAATATTGATGATAACAACTTGAAAGACTCCATCAAGCAAGCAACAAAGACACCCGTGTTCAAATCGGGTGCAAGTAGAACCTCAAAACTAGCATGCACATTAATATTATTAGAAATCAAGTCACTATTTGGTTGGTCAGACAAAGGATTCACTACCCTACCAAAGTGAGTTGAAATCTATTTCTTACTTTGCAATTGTCAATTGGTGTACATAATTCATAAACATTCATCAACTTCGTTTATATTTCTTTAAGGGGATTTTAAAACCATATATTGTATATAAATAGTCTAAGTATAGATTGACATATCAAACATGTTCATCATAAGTCAAACATTCAATTGATTCAATCTCTGACAATCTTACAGGGCACTAAAAACTAAAATATTCCCTAAAGAGAATGTGTTGCCATCAACTTGCAGAGAGGTGCGTCTATTGTTGGTTGTGTTGGGGATTGAATATAAGCAAATTCATTCATGTAAAAATGATTGCATTTTATATAGAGATGAATATCAAAACAAGGTAGAATGCTTTGTATGCAAAGAGAAGAGATAAGTCCTACAGTTCCAAAGAAGGTTTTACGTCACATGCCAATTATACCTAGACTTCAATGAATGTTTCTTTGCAAGTCACTTGCACAATTGATGGACTGGCATACAAAGAACAGGAGTAAAGATGGATTCATGTGAATTCTAGCCGACTCCAAAGCAATGAAACACAGAGGAAAAATGGCCAAGAAAATTCAAAGATGAACCCCGTAGTATCAGGTTTGGTCTTGCAATTGATGGAGTGTGCCCTTTCTCTTTATTGAGCTCAAATTATAGTGTTTGGCCAGTTGGATTGATGGTATACAATATTCCCCCATGGATGAGTGTTAGAAAGGAGCACCTTGTACTGACTCTCATTATTCCAGGAAAACATCAAGTTAAAAACATGGATGTTTATCTTGCGCCTTTTATTGATGAGATACAACTGCTATGGAAAGGCATAAGATTATATGACATATCACGTCACCCATCAAATAGGTCCTTCATGTTGTATGGTGTGCTATGTTGGACTATTCATGATTTCCCAAGACTTGGTGTTTATTTTGGTAAGATAAAATATTTATGTATTTACACTCATAATTTATTTTCATCCCAACTTTCATACTTAGTTTTATACTATTTTTTTGATGTTATTAACATTACTTTTTGAATTACAGGGCTTCAAACAAAGGGGTTATTTGCATGTCCAAGATGTGCAGAACAATTTGAAGGGCGGTATTCTAAAGATCTACATAATTTTTTTTACGCAAATAACAGGGTTTTTCTACCACTAGATCATAAGTTTAGAAATCACCTGAAGAATCAATTTGATGGAAAAGTTCAAAATAGAGGCCCTCCCATGATTATGGGTCTAGGTGATTGGCTTAAGAAGTATGAAGATGTTAAATTGAAAGGTTGGGAGGATTTTTTTAATCGGGGTGATTCAATTGAAGAACCAGAACAAGTTGTAGTTAATATGCTAGAAGGAATGAAAAGGAAATCCATATTTTATGAGCTCCCTTACTGGAAGGATCTATTAATATCTCACCTATTAGATCCTATGCACGCCTTCAAAAATGTCCCAGATTCTATATTTCAATATATATCAGGCAAAGAGGACACCTTGTCTTCGAGGAGAGATATTGCTCTTTTGCGTACCAAAATTGATAGAAAACATTTGTGGCCAAATAGGGAAAATGAAACATATGCAGAAGCTCCATGGATTTTGAAAAAAAAAGAGCTAGATCAACTAAAAAATGCCATCCATTCAATAAGGACACCTACTGGCTATGGGTCATCATTGGCTAAAGCTTTTACAGTTGATGGACATATCACAGGATTTAAAATACATGATTTTCATAATTTTATGAAGGTATTATATATCATCATTTAACATTTATCGGTAACATTGATTAAGTACTAAATATATTTTGATATCCTTATGTTGTGTGAGAAAAAATTACTAATGACCTTTTCATAAATGTGTTTCATAGCATATCATGTCATTGGCAATTAGGGTGGATTTCTGTCTTACAGTTGACTTAAGGAATGCCATAAGTCAATTGTCAGCATTTACAAGGTATGTGGTTATATGAAATGTTCATGTGTAGGAGACATAGAGATATTATATTGCATTTTAATTTTTGACTAAAGGCTCATACTAATTTACTATTATTATATTAGGTGGGTGACCTCCAAGGAGATCCATGAATGTGAAGTGCCAAAATGGAAGAAGGAAATTGCAGAAATTGAATGTGTATTTGAGAAGGAGCTCCCTACAAGTTTCATGGACCTACAAGTCCATTTACTTATACACCTAGTCGATGACATTGAATCAGCGGGTGTCGTATCGATGAGGTGGATGTTTTTCTTTGAGAGGTATATGAAAACTCTAAAAAGATATGTCCAACAAAAGATACATCTAGAGGGTTGCATGGTTGAAGGGTATGTATTGAATGAAGTATTTTTATACCTGTGTGAATTCCTTGGTAAGGATTTTGAAGATGGGCCACGCTTCTGGGATGAAGAATGAGTATCAGATATTATTGATGGAGAAAAACCACAATCTAATGGTGTTCAAGTAGAAATTAGTAAGTAAATTCATGATCAGTGTGGTTTTTTTTCTTGTAATCATTAATTTACTCTGTAATTTATTTGTCAAATTAATAGCATGACATTTGGAGTTTGAAATAAACATGTTGACATGTAATAGGTGTAGATGAAAGTGCTATACTCGACAAGTTCATTATGTTCCACATGGACTTTATGAACAAATGAATTGATCTATATGATAAAAAGAGAGAAGAAGTGTTAGAAGCAAGGAGACAATTTAAGAGATCGAACCCAAGGAATACTCCACTTCCCACTGATCTGCTTGAGGAATAGGGCAAAGATTGCACACTAGAATGGGTTACTAAACAAATTCAAAATCAAATAGAAGATGCAAGTATAGATTCAAACATAACAAAAGATGAAATCAACATGTCTAGATGATGTGAAAGAAAGGTACAGTTGGAATTTTACAAAATGTTGTTTCCTTACAACTTTGACACTATTAACTATTTTAATATTCGTCATTATATTTGTTTTCACTGAAATAAATGGTCTTTCACAAGTGAGGAAATATCTAGCAATGTGCGCATATGGTCGACATTATCGTGTAGAAAGTGTAGATGTAAAGAGATGATCCTTTGATTGTGGCATCATGGTTGACTTCAAGCAATCCAGTCGATCAAGCTCAAAAGATAAGAATATTATTGAAGGGAATCTACAATATGTTGGGAAAATACACGAAATTATTGAGTTGGATTACCACTCTTTTAAATGTTGTATTTTTAAGTGTAGATGGTATGAAGCATTTGAGAGGACACGAAGGCATGATACCCATAGTGGATTGTTTTCTATAGTTCCTCATATTTCCTACCGGAGGATAAGGAGACTTATGTTCCACCAATTCATTGTGAGCAGGTATTTCTTTAACTCAAACAAGAAGTGGTAGTGATCATTAATCTATTAATTCATAGTTTATTGCGAATATAAACATGTGTTTATTAATCAATAAAATTGTTATACCATACGTCTAATATATGTATGTTATTCATGTGCAAGTATTTTTCTATGAAGATATTTTAGACCCGAAATGGATATTTGTCATACATTATGATCCAAGATTAAGGCATGTATTTGACGATGCATTAGTGGATACTGAGCAAAACAATGATGGACAACAAAATGAGAGAGAGGGATTAGAGAACATCAAAGAAATTGACATCCATGATGATGTTGAAGATGGTTATGTTCAAGCACAAGAAGACAACAATCCAGAGTTGGATGATGTTATGGAAGACAACAATATGGATGGTATACAAAATGATGATCCAAATACATCTGGTAACAATATAGATGGTCTACAGTCAAATTTCAATGATGATGAAGATGATGCAGGTCAAGATGAGGATGATGATAATATTAAATACTTGAAAGAACATATGAACATTGACAATGATACACTGGATGACATTGTAGCAGAAAATAATGTTAATGACCAAGACTTCTAAATTTTCAAAATTATTTGCAATCCATGTTTAAAAAAGGATGATTAAATTGTTGGCAATAATGTTAATTAAATGGATTGTTCAATTGTTGACAATTTAGCTATTGCAATATCCTTAAATTGTTCAATCTTTGGTATGAATTGTTGGCAATAATGTTAATTAAATGGATTGATTGATGTTCTTCATAACTTGTTAATGGATAATCCTTATGCGATGGACGTATTAAGTGATATAGGTCAAAGGATAAGCTCATCAAGTTCCTGAAATAGTGGGTGTTACCTTGTTTCACCAATGACAATCTACTTTCAAGTTTGCTAGTGACTTCATAACAGATTAAGGAGCTTATGTATTTTTTTCAATTAAATCATCCACTTCACTTAACCCAATCTGGCATATGATTTGGATTAATGTTTTCTATAAATCTTTAAACCCTGCTCCTAAAACAGAAAAACAAATTTGGATTTTGAAAATATATACAAGGGAATGATTTTCAAAAGAGAAAGACTAGTGCCTACCACATGAGGAGTTTGTTTATCTTTAATTATTTTTCATATATATCCTTAATTGTATCTATGCCATGTTATCTTGTGATAAGTACTTGAGTAAGACCATCAATCAAAAATGAAGTGGACATATTATCATCTATATTAGCTAATTGATTGCACAAATATTTCAATTTATCAACGATCTCATGTTTCTATCCATTTTCAACACTTTTAATAAAGACATCATGATCATAATATTATTCTTCATCATTAGAATGCAGCATGTGATTGTCATAGGAAGTAAGAGAAAGAGGTAGTCATGTTTGTAACGTGAGGGTTTGACCTAGTACTTTGTTGAAGGGGACATAAGGATCCTAGATGTTTCTTAGGAATGCAAAATTAAAGGCATTGGGTTGTTTCCAAAAAATACAAACCACAAAAATCTCAAAATAAAAAATCAATTTTTTTTATCCTAAACATAGGCATGGAAATTGGGAGTTCAAAAAAATGTAGGGAGATAAATCATACACTATAATAGAAGATTTAATTCCAATCCTAGATTTAATTAAACTTTAAAGTACAAGGAGTTGAGAGTAGAATAAAATATTGAGATATTAAGTAATTAAGATAGAGAAATGAAATAGTTGAGAAGAAATAGAGAACTTATTTGATATTTTTAGCATGATGTCAAATGTGAAGTGTGTGATTAACTAACACATTATGAAAAAAGAATGAAATCTAGGATTTTCTACTAGAATAATGATCGTGATATTGTGGCAGTGATTAACTAATTTTTTGCATTCCTTCTTCACTTGTCCTCTTTTTCCATATTTCCAAAACTTCACTCTTATCTTCCTAGGGATTCTAGATTTTCCTCTTGACTTGGATTGATATTTATACCATTCCCCTTTAGATCCACTTTTGTCCTTGGGCCTTTGCGGAACATGCAAGGCATCCTTAGAACCTTCACCATTGAACTTTCTCCTCATATCTCCATTGAGCATTGTAACAATAAAGGATTCCATAGTCACCTTTGTAACACTACCATTTATAACAAGCATTATGTTCTCCTAATTTTTGGGTAAAAAAAAAAGTGAGAAGATACATTTGTCTTCCTCATCAATTTTAACATTTATTGAACCTATTTGTCTCAAAGTCATATTAAAGGTGTCAAAATGTTCTATAGTAGAATATCCTTCCTTCATTTTTAAATAATATAAACATCTTTTAAGATATAACTTATTACTTTATAATTTTAGTTTGATAAATATCACCTAACCTCTTTTGTAATGTGAATGCAAGGGTCTCTTTTGATTTGAATAACAAAGAAAAAGTAAATTGGAGACAACTAGATAAATTATTAGAAATCCAATTCAATAAACAAATGATAACCAAAAGTTGACCACCAGAGAATAGTAGCTTTTATATTGATTTGCTTCAAAGTACAGGCAGTGCAATGTCTCTTTCAAAAAATCAAAATCCCAGATAGATTTCGAGCCATAAGGTCTTGGTTTCCTTTTATAAAGGAAGCAACAAGCTTCAGACCTTTCACATTCAAAATGGCTCTTTGTATTGCTAACCCTTGATATTACAATATTTGTCTTTTATAAGTTTAATTTAGATTTTCAAATATATTTGAATACATTTTGAAAACATGAAGAAAACATAAAGAGACAAAAAGAGAGCATTCATGTGGTGGTGCTATTTAATGCCATCATATGGCTCATTGCTCCTCTACACCTGAACCTGTGCTGCTAATGATTCATCTCTAAGATATTTCTCCTCTGATTTATATATTGTAAAATCAGCAGGCCATTGGTAAGCCTGAATCTGAAGCAAGTTCTCCTAGTGATCTTTCCATCTTTTATCAAGCAAAGCTCTAACATCCATCACAAATTTTGCATACCCAGCATCCAACGCAATTACTCAGTCTAATATCATGTTGAAACTGAGAATGCTGACATCTCCATCCTTCTTCAGAAAATCCATAACTTGGAATACTATTTGGCTGAATTCCATCTTCCATGTGTCAAGACTTTTGATTTTCTCTTATTATGTCAGTATGAAAGGAATAAAGTTATGCTTGAACATAGTAAAAGATTCAACCTTTTCTTGTATCTTATGGCTTTCCCCATTCACACACTGGTATTCATCAATGATCATTTTAATTATTTTCTCAGTGGGCTTCAAAGCTGTAGGGGAATCAAGATTCCTTTGCACTACTAAGCACATCGTAACCAAATTGTGATGATAGGGTTGCCATTTTTTAAACAACAAATCCAAAATAGAAAAGTTTATCTTCAATTGCTCAATGGCCTAAGATAAAGAAGAGTAGCAATCATGCACACTCCCAAGCTTATCCACAACTAATTTTACTCTATGCTCCAAAATTTTCTAAAAAAATTCAAAAACTTTCATCTTTGCCTCATTCTTTGTCATTTCATTTTGTTTATTCAAACTTTCAATTTCCTTTTCAAATTTCAATCTCATTGCATTAAATTCTTCAGTAGACATTGTGACATCACTGGCTATTTGTGGCACAGGGGGCTGATACGATACAATGGCTTGACCTTGAGAAGAATTCACAGCTTGCAATTGTTTCTTTAATTTCACATTTTCAAAATATAATTTGTTTACTTCATCATTCATTACTTTCTGAGTTTGCTCATAATCTGTTAGCCTTTGTTCTAACCTCTTCACAACAACATGAGTAAACATAGCAGTATGAACATTGAGAGCAATTGCTTATGTTGCTGATGTATCTTGTAAAGTCTTTACCATAGCTGTACCCCTCATTTCTTGAATAATATCAAGCAATCTTGGTTTGCTTGTATTCTTCTAAGTAGTCCAGATTGCAAGGGTCTCTGTCTTTGAATTAAAGCCACATCCACTTATGCCATCTTCATAATCAAATTCTGAAACAAGTTGTGGATCATCCTGACTTCTAACTTGGTCAAGCAAAAATACCTTTTTCAATTCAAGGTCAGGGATGATGAGCATATTACTTTTCAACACCATTTGTCTTACCTCCTCTGGACTCACATCAATTTCATCTACTTTCAATTCTTTGAAAGTTTGTGTAATGATTTGATCATGTTGTGTTTCATTAGCACCCATTTTATTTATTGCAACTTTTCATTATATTCTTTCATTTTCATTTTCAGCCAAAAATCCTTAAACTCTGGAGTTTTGATGAAGTCATCATATTCTACGAACCTCATGGATGCTATAATCCTTTCATCCTCCTCCAACTCTGGTTCATCTTGGGTTTGCTCACCCTTCCTAGCCTCATGCTTATGTGCATCAGTGAGTTGACCAACCAATTGCTGATCAACCTCTTGCTCAATTCCCATGTGCCTCAAGATGTTAGCCACCTCATCAGTATCCCCCACCTCTTCAGTCATTTCATAGGGGACAAGTGGAGATACCTCTTATGTCCTCTACTTATTTACTAGTGGTGATTCTAGGACTTTTGGATCTTGTACTGACATAACATTAGGAGCAGACTCATGAATCTCAATCCTTGCAGACCTTTTCACTGGAAGTTTAGTAGCCTTAGGAGGTTGCTTCTCAAATTTACCATAAATACTTTCAAAACTATCAATGATTGCATCAATTCTCTTTAGAGGGTCTTTTTCTTCAACAAAGAATCCAAGAAATAGGGGATTCTACTTTTTCTTTTCATCTTCAATATTTTTCAAGATATCCCATTTTCTCTTCCTACTGTATACCTCATCAAAAGTGACAAGATTTCTTATCACATCCTCATCAGACATGACATGATGGGATATGACCATTTTTGTCAAAATTGATTGTGTCACAAGATTCATATGACCCTCAGGGTCACAATTCCTCTCAATACCCAATTTCAAAGAATATTTTGCCTTTAAAAAGGCTTGTAAATTTTCAAGAGTGTCAGAGCCAATAGACCAATCACCAAAAAATATAGCATCAGATAGAAATGTATCTTTCTTTTGTCTTTTCATTACCTCCTTTTCAATCCACATCACTTGCCACATAAACTCCATGAATACAATTATGTTTGATACAAATTTTGGCAATATGTGAGGTGGTTGTGGGAAACCATACACTCTAATTATAGTATGATCTGACATAAAAAATCAATCAGTAAAATTACGGTTGTGGCCCTGCTCTGGTTTGTGTGCAAGTGGCCTCAACATTACCCTGACTTCCTTAGTCAACCTAGGAAACCAAATACCAAGAGAATTCAATATCTTGACAACAAACAAATCATAAAATACAATGTAGTCACTATTTTGGCAACAAGAATCCCACTTATAACACCAAAACTGAGTTGGCAATCTTTGTCCTTTCTCATCAACCATACTCAGATCCATTTTGCTTGACCATCTCCCTCTGTTCTGATACAAAATCAAGTGACACAATAAAGAATAGAATTTGAAATCTAAGGGTTTCTTGTTCTCCTTCACACAGAAGAATCCTTCATGCAATTTTTTCTCAATATGAGATGCAAAGTTGTATTCAGCGTTCACCTCTAGATGTTGTATTTTCATAGCCATCATCATTAGGCTAGTTGGCATTCTTCCTTGTGCATCAATTCCCAAGACCTAACACAATGCAAAATAGGTTCTCTTGAAATATACAACAAATTCTTCCACAGGGAAAGGCTCAATAGCATTTGATGGAATCTTAATTTTTCTGTTTTTGGCCCCCCTTCTCATATATATTAGCAATTCATCTCTCCTAAGTGTTTTTCTCAGGCTTGTGTAATCTCGTTCAAATCTCTGCAAATCCACTTGAGTGAGAGCTTTCTTGTTCAACATAAACCAGTCAACAATTGCATTCCTGTCTACTGTCACCAATGGTAATCCATTTGGCATTCTAACTATTTTAGTGGCAGGATGGTAAAATTGTCCTAGTGCTCTAATCAATTCCACATCCACAAATACAACGGGCACCACCAACTTTACCAAATCCAATTTCCATGGATTTCCCACTAGTCCCTCGCCATCCCTTTTTGCATAAAAATACCAAAACAAATCCCACCCAGAGATAGGGATTGTACCATCTTGACACCCTTCTGCTACATCTCTGAACATCTTCTTTGGACCCTTGTCTATGGACTAAGGCAATACTTCAAGTAGAGATTGTTGAAGTGGTCTTTTCTTGGGAACTATAGGCTCATCACCTTTACTGGTAGACACAGACCTCTTGGGTGCCATGTTTAACGACTTGAATAGGCTAGGGTTTTTCAAAATTTAGCTTACTATACCAGTAACTAAAAAATAGAGTGAAAGAGCAAATGAACTTGACATGGCCAATTAATGTAGGTAGATATAGGAATAAAATAACAATATTTAAAATTAAAAATAAACTCATTCAAGAATGGATAAGAATAGGATTTGTATCTTTGGTCAGCATCACAGTCAAATTGGGGAACTTTGCAAGTAGCAAAGATAGAACAGACTACAACCCCCTACTGTATAACACAAAAGCTTAGCCCCAACCTTTTTTTAAAAGAGAAATTTTATATTAACAAAAGATGTAATTACAAGAACCCCCAGTACCAACAACTAAAAAATAGAGTGAAATATATGCCAACTTCTAATTAGAGAGTGCAGGAATGAACTTACCAAGTCAATTATAGTTTGCAGAAAACACACTGAGCTGAGTTGCGCCTTCTCCAAGTTACGTCTGAATTCTCTAAAATGAGCAAATGCCAAGAAATCTTTGAATCTTATTCAGCCAAGGAGTTCATCATATCACCATTACTCTAATTCGTGCCATGAGATCATGAAATCTCAGCATTCAATTCCTTTCTCAAGATTTGACAGCAATTCTCGATAACCGTGACCCTACGTTGAATGTGCTTGCCATTTATTTCTTTTACTGTGTCGCCACAAGGCTCGCCCAGACCGGTAGCGTGGGCTTACATCCACTACACTTCTATTTCATCCTTTACCGCCAGACTGTAAATCCTTAGATTGACCCCTGCAAGACCGCATGAGATTATTACCTGATGTCCTTCTGTTTACCACCCACCCACAAACGTTATGAATGACCGTCATAGGATAGCGGTGGCTTATAGCCACTACACTTCTATTTTATCCTTTACCACCAGACCGTAAATGCTTAGATTGACCCCTGCGGGACCGTGGGAGATTATTACCTGATGTCCTTCTATTTACTACCCAACTGCAAATGTTATGAATGACCGTCGCGGGATGGCGGGGCAAAAATCCATTACATTCTCCTCTTGCCGCTCTACTGTGGGCCTCGGTTGAAACCCTTGCGGGGACGCGGTAAGTGTTATTACCACAATGTCACTGGTTACTTTTCAAACCTCCGTAGGACTGCAGGAAGAGACTAACAGCGCCAAGCATGAGATGAACACCGCCAAGCCGTAAGCATGAGATGAATTGTCCATGGGGTACCGGTAGCTTCTGCATATCAACCACTTCCTACTGCCACTCTGCAAACTATTCTTTTATGCTCTGTGGGAATGCGGTATGTGCCATATTTCATTCCTCTTATTCTGGTATAACCGTAAAAGATAATCAATTAACCTGCGGGACAACGGTAATAAACAAAAACACTCATATAGTCAAAAATAGTCAAGATTGTTTCACAATGGCCATGATATATATGTATTTATTTAGTTGTGGGGGAATGTTGGGGGTGATTGATTTAATTAAATAAATGTGGATTTATTTAATTAAGGATGAGACTTTAGAGGAAGGGTTAATATTTAATTAATGTCAGAAGAACGGTTAGATTTATTAATAAAATAGCGTGACTTATTAAACTGATATTAGGAGGAATGATCAAAGTGGTTAATTAAATAAATATGATTTATTTAACATTGTAAGAGGAGATGTGGGATAGATCTGGTGTGATGTTGGGCCATGGTAAGATTAGGTGTCTACATTTCTAATAGTGCATTAGTTTTTGGGTCGATGAATAATGATCACAATTTATCTTTGGTAATTTTTTCCTTCACCATATCATGAGACAATTTTGAGGAACAAAATTGATGAAAAATTTCTCTATGGGTTGCCCATGTATTTATTTTCCTTCACTATTAAGATAGATTGAATTAGGAATAGGAGTGTTGATAACTGAGAGGGGGGGTGAATCAGTTATCCTAATTATTTCTTCTTTTGAACTTTCTTATTAATTAATGCAGCATTGAATCAAACAAACAAACATTACCATGAAATGAGAAACACATGACATAGTATTTTTGACGTGGAAACCCTGTTAAGGGAGAAAACCACAGGGTGATTAACCCAAAGATTATTCTCTGTTAGAAGAATAGGAAGTTACAAAAATGGCACTTGCCAATTAGGGCTCACTGCCCGAGCACACTGCTCACAGGAGGCACACTGCCTACAAAGAGACACACTGTCTACAAAAGAAAGTTATACAATACTTGAACTGATTGGAAGCATCCGTATATGCTGGAGTTCAGTTCCGGTTAGGCTCAATACACTGATCTGCTGCACTTCATCTTTCCTTTTCTCTGTATTCTGCTTTCCTTTCACATACCGGATCTATCTTACTACTTCTGCTCTACTCTGTACTTATTCGCATACAACAACACACAACTACACCTCTCACACCTAAATCCATCGTGCATATATATCTGCACAAGTAATTTCATCACCTTTCTAGTCGGCATCTGGAATAGTCAATCTTTTCACTAATTCTGATCTGTCGGCTGAATCCTACCACATCAAGTAATGCGGATCAAGCATATACTTGTAGAAATCATTAATCATGTTGGCCAAACATAATCCATGTCTTCATAACCTTTACCACTGTCACAAGCACATCCGGAAAGCAATCTGATGTTCTGTCAGTGAGTTCTTCCTTTGTTCATACTGTTACTCAGGAATCCGGTATTCAACTGTTCATATCTTTTTCCTTGTCCATCACTGGAGGCTAAATCCTTGGAATCTATTACTCAAGGTAGTCCTCTTGACTTTCCCAAATCCACACTTCACCAAGATACTTCCTTTGAGAGATTCGGACCTGTCTGTCAGACCTTGCCATATGCTCTGTTCTTGTTTACCGGACCTCAACAATCTTTATTCTGACTTCCGGTAGAGACACACCATGACTTGCGGATATGTGGGATGACCTTTGTTGCCATCAATGACAACAACCATGAATCCATATAGTGTCTCTTTCCAACAATCTCCCCCTTTGGCATTGATGGCAACACTTAGTGAAAAATGACTAAGTGTTTACACTATGCTCCCCATTGGCTGATGCTCTATTTTTATATACATTTTTCAGAGCTCCCCCTTAGTTGGATTCCTCATTTTTCACTGCTCCTCACTCCCCTTTTGACATCAATGGCAAAGGGTAGGGTCCGCACACCAAAATTTTCAAAAAATTTACTATACTTGACTATATATTACATATTCACATAAACTGAAGAATATCTGCAAAGGATGTCTTCAACTGGATCAGTTCTGTAGCCCAACTTTGCTTCATTCTATCCAAAATTGAAATGTGACCACTCAACAAAAATGTAAAAGCTTCTGCCCTCTTGAGATCTGTCAGATCATTGGTTTGGGTGGTAGTCTAAGCATCACTTATGGTCTCTTGCATAGTTTCTAACTTAGGAATAATAATCCTTCTAAGTTCTCCCATCTGGTTGATTATATTCTTCCTTTCCTTTTCAAAGTTCTTTATTGCATTTGTGATTGCAATAGTTTGATATTCTTTATTTACTATGGAGGAAGAGAGAGGATCAAAACTTTGAGACAAACTCAGTAGTTTGTCCTGTTCCTCTTTTATTTTCTTCTCAATTTCTACTGTTGCTTTTGACCAGGAGATACAAAATTTGTAAATGTCACTGCCATCCTTAAGAGCATTTTCTAAGCTCTTTATTCCAATACTCATATTTCTCCTATCATTAGAGATTAATCCTAGTACCTCTGAGAATCTCTTATCCAAAAATTCCTTCCGGACCTTTTCTTCAACTAATTTTTCTAGGGATTCAAAATGTGTACCAACACTGCTGACTAAGGTTTTGAGATTACCGGAAGAGGAGGCTGTGGGATTTTTTTGGACCGATGGCATAATCTTCTCAAGCACTTCGGAAGCAGCCTCTATCAACTCACAGTCTTCCATATGAGACTTTAGGAGTTTTTCATTTGCCTTAGCATTTGCAAATGAAGCTATCTTCATTGTCTGCACCGGAGAGAGGGAATCGAAGTTGAATGGAAGTTGTAGAAGCTCCGGTTCATCAATCTCTATTGCTTCTTTGCTCAGAAATTTTTGGACAGTTTGTGCAGTGTCTCTTGCTGAAGACAGATGTTTCTTCTCTTCTAAAGTCTTGGAGCTATCCTTTTTCTCTTCCTCTACATTCCCACCACTGACAGTTGTGGTTTTCTCTGGTGAAGTCTTTTGTCCTTCTGCAATCTTTGTACTGTCACCTTCTTTTTCTTTCACCGCTGCTCCTTTCTCTTGTAGTTTCTCTTCTTCTTTGGATTCGGAGACTGTAGGGGAAACCAGAGGAGAGATGTTAGTCTGTTCAAGGGCCACTTCTTTCGGAGCAGGGGATTCCAAGTCCACAGCTGTTTCTGCACCTAAGTCCTCTACAATAGGAATGTTGAACCTTTTGAAGGTATTCCGGAGGATCTCTTCAGTGTCCTTGGTTACCTTCTCGGTCTCACCAAGCATAAGCTAGTTCATCCTTGCCTTGCTCCTGAATTCATCCTTGCAGTCTTTAAATACCATGTTCATTGTTTTGTGATCAATTGAAGGGTATAGCTGAATAGCTATCTGCTCCTGGATCTCAAGATCTTTAGCTTGGGCATTGTTCTTTCTTATTTCCAATTCCTTCTCTAGACTCTTAGGAATTTGGGAGACAATCTCAATAAAGGATTTATTGTAAATGTTTAGATACCTAATTGTAGCTTTCTGTAGGATCTTTTGGTCAGCCTCATTGTAATCATCATAAAATTCAGCCATCGGTTGAAGGTTCCCATCCACAGTGATTGATTTGATTACACTGTCTAGAGACAGGGTGGGCTTTTCAATAAATTTCTCTGCCATTTCTTCCTTGTCTTGGCCTGTGGAGGGTTTACCGGATCCTTTCTTCTTCTGCTTCTTTATTTCCTTTACTCCCTCATCTGATTCAGTTTCCTCTTCATCTCTTTGACTTTCATAAGCCCTTGTAGCTTTTGTCTTGGATCTTTTGCCAGATGCCTGGACTTCCAGTTTTGAGCTTTTGGTTGTGGAAGGTGCAGATCTTTTTGATGATCTAGTCCGGGTGGAGGTTTCAACCGAAACACTTTCTTCACTTTTCTTTTCTGCCCTCTTCTTCTCTTTCTCATCCCCTTCCTTCTTCTTCTAGTAAGCATCAAGTGCCTCCATGGAGATCCCAAGGCCTTGTGCTATGTGTTCTACTTCTTTTCTAACCTTCCTCTTGATCTCCGGTTCTCTGAGTTCAACATGAATTTTTATACTCAGTTCTTCAAATGTTCTGAACCTTTCTGCCTTTGGATCTTTAGGCTGACTTAACATGTGTTGAACATGCAGCTCCACAATCTGTTCATCCACTTCATACCCCATGGGCATGATCCACACAGTTCTTGGTTCTACTACCTCCATTAGGCACTGATCTGTTTCTACCATAAAGCATACTGTGTCTTTGTACTTTTCAACAAGAGACTGGGGTATTCTTTCTCTTGCATGCATCATGCTCTGGAAGTTCTTGAAATATCCCCACAGGGCTGTTTTTCTTGCTTTAGCATCCCCAAGTCCATGCAAATAATCTCTGATTTGGATGGCAACTGGTCTGTCATTCTGCCATATCCATCCACTAGATCTGGGAAGCTCATTCATGTAATAAAAGAAGAGACAAAGGATCAAATTGCCATACTTGAAGGAGTTTTTCTTGTCCTTCTTGATCTTCTGCAAATTTTTCAAAAGTTGGTTTAGAAGAAGCTCACACAAGTCATAGTCTACATTTTCCTTTAGCATTTGATAAGCTGTGTAAATTGCAGTTCCTGGTACTGAATTTTCCCTACTGGAGTGATAGATTTTGTAACCAATTATCATAGATGCAAATTTGACATCCGGTTCAGTGATGTCTTCAATTGACATAGCTCTCTTGTCAAATTTAGATCCGGTTGCATCACTAACTATCTGATTTTTGACAGACTTGAGAACAGGTAATCCACTGGATGAGTGCAGACTGGTTACAGCCCTAATTGCATCTTTGGTGATCTTGAAAGGCTTGTTCAACCATAGGAAATTGTCATGCACTCTACTTAGTACATACCGAACCCATTCATCTTCTTCAAAACAGGGGAAATGAATGCATTATGCAAAGTGCTTATCCCGGATGGCTTTGTACTGAGGTTTAATCTCAAAGGAGTCGTCTATCAACTGTTTGTGATAGATATCCATCAATTTTGATTCTCCAAAGTCTTCAAAATTCGCATGTATGTAAACCCTAATATCCTCCGTATGTAATACACCATGTGGAACACTAGAGAAGGCTCCTAGGGGATCTACCTCCAAAGATTTGTATGGATGTTTCTTGAATGTGGTGTGAGGTCTATCAAAGATCTTAACTATATTAGGAGTAGCCATATTTCAAAGATTTGCAGTGAGATATTGAAAAAGGGAAAATACCTTATGCGCCTTTGGTTATACGGAGTGGTTGGATTGATTTCTGTGTGAAATAACTTCTGCAAGTGATCTTCGGTGAACTTGATGAATTTTGTTGCAGAGCTCCGCTTTTCGCTTCTTCTTGTGTGTAGAATGAACAAGTGATTTATGAGAAATCTCTTATATTGCTCCGCAAACCCTAATATATGATGGCAATAAATCCTCGACCTATATTATTCTGGTTTGCCTTATTCGGATAACTTGAAGGACCGGATCAGTCCTGATCTATGAACATCATGCAGATCTTCCAACCATGAACAAATCAAGATGACACATCACAAGGATATCCCAAACGCTCTGTCCAATCCGCAGAATAAGACAATGCACTTCCGGATCTCTTCGGACCTTTTCGTAATCCTCTGTCATTCCGGAGCATCTCCCGGAACAGGTCTTACTTGATCGATCACAACTTCTTCACATCTTCATGTGGACCTCTGAAATCTTATTTGGATCATCTCAAGACTTATATCTACAAACCCTTTACTCTGCATCTTGTGCCACATCCGGCACCACTTGATTGGCTGGGGGAACAGGATTTTCTTTGAGTCTCCCCCTGAGCCAGAGCTCACCTTTTAATTTTTGGAAGGAATATCGGCACCAGAGTCTGGTGCGGATCCAACCTCTACATTCTCTGAACTTTTCTTCACCCAAATTTTGTTCATCTGATTCCTAACTTCATCCACATTCATCTTTTGTTTACCCTTGTCTTGATTCTGATTATACACCGAACCTCTTTTGTCCTGTTTCTTGCTTCTGCAGACTTTTGCATTATGACCGGACCTATTATAGATTTGGCAAATAACATTTCCTTGCATATTTGACTGATAACCTCTTGATTTGCATTGATTAGCCATATGACCTATTCTATTGCATGCAAAGCATCTACCATTGAATGATTTGTTTATTTGCATATTTTTGCATTCATAAGACTTGTGTCCATACCTTTTGCAGTTGAAGCACTGTCCGGAGAAGGATGAATTAGTCTGATTCATTCTCTTTCTGCACTGATTAGCTTTGTGACCAAAGTGATTGCAGCTGTGGCAATATCCATTGAAGGATGGATATCTTTGAGCATTGGGTTGTCTTACCGGAGGTCTTCTAGGCCTATTCCTTGGATTTTCTGATCCAAAATTCTTTTGACCGGATCCGAAGCTTTCTCCTTTCTCATATCCCAAACCATACTTGTCATCTGCCCTCTTTTGACTTCCAAGAAGAGCTTCAAGTTGAGCAGAACTTATCTTGAATTTCTCTTTATATTCATTTGCTGTTTGAAGATCTCTTTTGAGAGAGACAATTTGATCCTCAATTTTTTCTTCATTATCTTTGGCATCTTCAAGATCAGATTCAAGATGTCTGATAATCCTGTCCATCTGGTGGCAATCATCTGATTTCTCTTTAAGAGATTGTCTTAGATTGTCTTCAGCTTTTCTTTTCTCTTCAATCTCTTGAGTAAACTTTATAACTCCTGATTCCATTTCAAGTCTTACCATAATGACTTCTTTTGATAACTTTTCACATAACTTGGTTTTCTCAGTCAATTCTTCATTTGCATTACTTTCTTCACTTTGTCTTGCCAATTGTTGAAGCAGCTCCTTTCTCTTTTTCATAGAGAGACTTAATTTGTCCTTTAGTTCTCTCATGAATTCATCAGCCTGTTTGAGTCTTTCCTTTAATTCATTGACTTCAGAGTTTGACTATTCAAGATCCTCAAGGGCAGTCTTGAGTTGCTCCCTTAAACCATATGTATCCATTTGAACTCCCAGATCTTCCTCAAGCTGTTAGGCTCTATTAGGAGGAACTTAGCTCTGATACCAATTGTTGATAACTGAGAGGGGGGGTGAATCAGTTATCCTAATTATTTTTTCTTTTGAACTTTCCTATTAATTAATGCAGCATTGAATCAAACAAACAAACATTACCATGAAATGAGAAACACATGACACAGTATTTTTGACGTGGAAACGTTGTTAAGGGAGAAAACCACGGGCGTGATTAACCCAAAGATTATTCTCTGTTAGAAGAATAGGAAGTTACAAAAATGGCACTTGCCAATTAGGGCTCACTGCCCGAGCACACTGCTCACAGGAGGCACACTGCCTACAAAGAGACACACTGTCTACAAAAGAAAGTTATACAATACTTGAACTGATTGGAAGCATCCGCATATGCTGGAGTTCAGTTCCGGTTAGGTTCAGTACACTGATCTGTTGCACTTCATCTTTCCTTTTCTCTGTATTCTGCTTTCCTTTCACATACCAGATCTATCTTACTACTTCTGCTATGCTCTGTACTTATTCACATACAACAACACACAACTACACCTCTCACAGCTAAATCCATTGTGCATATATATCCGCACAAGTAATTTCATCACCTTTCTAGTCGGCATCCAGAATAGTCAATCTTTTCACTAATTCTGATCTGTCGGCTGAATCCTACCACATCAAGTAATGCGGATCAAGCATATACTTGTAGAAATCATTAATCATGTTGGCCAAACATAATCCATGTCTTCATAACCTTTACCACTGTCACAAGCACATCCGGAAAGCAATCTGATGTTCTGTCAGTGAGTTCTTCCTCTGTTCATACTATTACTCAGGAATCCGGTATTCAACTGTTCATATCTTTTTCCTTGTCCATCACCGGAGGCTAAATACTTGGAATCTATTACTCAAGGTAGTCCTCTTGACTTTCCCAAATCCACACTTCACCAAGATACTTCCTTTGAGAGATTCAGACCTGTCTGTCAGACCTTGCCATATGCTCTGTTCTTGTTTACCGGACCTCAACAATCTTTATTCTGACTTCCGGTAGAGACACACCATGACTTGCGGATATGTGGGATGACCTTTGTTGCCATCAATGACAACAACCATGAATCCATATAGTGTCTCTTGCCAACAAGGAGAGCATCAAACAAGGATCAAATTAATGAGTGCAATCATGATTACGTTATTGGATTTCAAACTTTGTCAACAAAGATGCACTATCAAATTCCTAATGATGATTTTGATACACTATCAAATTATTAAGTCTAATGCACTTAAATATCGATCTCATCCTTCAAAATTTCAATAGGAAAATTCAGTTTTCAAAAGGGTGAAAATAAGTAAGAAAATCAACAAAATGCTCACCATGTTGTTAATTTACAGTCAACTTCAGATGTTATTTCATCTAATTCCCAAGGTGAACTAGTGAGGGATAGTCCTATATTATCTATTAATGTAATTAATAAGATCATAGAATACATAAAGGGAAATAGATATGTAAACCAAAACACATCCAAATATAGAAGGGTTCTAACATATATGTCACTTCTATTCAAAATGAACAAAGGAAATATACACAAAGGTAAGATGAAAATTTGTTATATATACCTCGCTTTTACTCTACAAAATGTACAAAGTAGGCATTTGTTCAAGAATACCATTAGTTATTCTGCATGTAGATGTTGACAAATATCCAACATATTGTATGGTGCATTTCTTATATGGATGGGAAGAGAATAAATGTACTCAAACTTGTATGGTGCCAACTAGTAGATCATTGTGGCATATTGTTGCATACGTGGACATCATGACCATGTGTCAGATGCATACAGTGCCAATTATATGATCATGTTTTGCAGTACAAATGTCATTAGGTGGCACGTGTATGGAAGCATAACATGTGGTTGTTGATGTTCCATGTGTCTAACTAGCCACCAACACGTGTAGCAATGTGTATAGCCACACTATCTAGATCCTTAAAGATCTGTAAACCCCAAATAATGCCCCTAATAACCCTAAACCCTAACCCCTAAACCATAAACCCTAAATAATTCCCCTAAGCCCTAACTCAGCCCTGACCCGCCATAAACCCTAAACCTAAGAAATCCTAAACCCCTAAATCCTAAACCGCAAACCCCTAAATCCTAAACACTAAACCCAAGCAACCCTAAACATCTATCCCCCTATCTCCCTATCTAGCCCTATCTCTATCATTCCTCTACCTCTCAATATCTCTCCCTATGTCTCTAGCCATGTCCTTCACTATTTATATCTCCATATTGGTCCTCTCTCAAAACACTAAACCCTAAACCTATAAACCTTAACCCCTAAACCCTAAATAATGCCCCTAAACCATAAACCCTAAACCCTAGTAAAATCTAAACCCTAAAATTGAGCAATGCTAAACTCATAAATGGTAAATAATGCCCCTAAACCCTAACCGCTAACCCCAAGCAACTCTCTATCTCTGTCTCTATCTCTCTCTGACCTATATATTATCTACCAACTCCTAGCTAGTTAAATCCTTTTCCTAGCTTTCTTAGTTTTCCTTTTCCTTTCCAATTTCCCTTTAGATCCCACCAATTTTTCCCTATTTTACTATTTTCCACCTCTCCTCTCATCATTCTTCCCATCCAATGAACTTTAGTTTTATCAGCTTGTTTCCATTTCATCCTGCCAATTTATATCCTCATCCCTCTTTTCATGTCCTAGTTTTCTTGTTTCCATTTTCTTTGTTGATAAGGGAGATAGATAGACACAAAGACGAAGAGAGAGAGAGAGTCCTATAAGTTTTCTTGTTCATTAATTCCTTCATCGATAAGGGAGAGGGAGAATTAATAGAAGAGAGAGATAGGAAGATATAGGAATGATAGGGGGAGAGAGGCAAGAGATAGAGAGATAGCTAGGTAGAGAGAGATAGAGAGGAGACAGATAGGGAGAGATAGAGGAGACCGAGGGGAGAGATAGGGAGATAGAGAGTGATCACTAGAGAGATGTCTAAAGAGATAGGGAGATAGAGGAATGATAGGGGAGAGAAAGGCAAGAGATAGGGAGAGATTGATAGGTAGAGAGAGAGGAGATAGATTGGAAGAGATAGAGGAGACAAAGCGAGAGATAGAGAGATAGAGAGTGAGTGAGATGTCTAGAGAGATAGGGAGAGAGATTGAGAGGTAGAGGGATGATATCTAGAGAGAGGGAGATAAGGGAGAGATAGGGAGATAGAGGTTTAGGGTTGCTCAGGTTTAGGGTTTAGGGGTTAAGGGTTATGGGTTAGGGATTAAGGGTTAGGGATTAGGGTTAAGGGTTATGGGTTATGGGTTCAATATCTGACCTTGAAGTTAGAAGGAATGAGAATCTAAAACTAGAATCAGAAATAGTCTCTTTAAGAAAGGAGTTAGAAAAGGCTTCCTCTAAGTTGCACAAGAATCTGTTGTTTGAAAAGAGTACTAAAGAAGGGGAATGTTCCAAAGCTAGAGAGACACCTAGAAAGAAGATTGATTTGAATGCTGCCACTGAAAACAAAATACAAAATCAAAGAAGAAGAAATTTCAGAAAACCTGCATCTATAAGAGAAGCTTACATGTACAGGTATAACTATTCATTTAATGGTTACTGTTATACTTGTAATCATTTTGGTCATAAAGCAGTTGATTGCAAAAGGAATACTAACCTTGTATGTTACAAGTGCAATAATGTTGGACATATTCAAAGAAACTGCAAAATGAACAGAGTGTATGATCCTTCATGGAAGCTTAATATGAGTGCTCAAAGGTATTATCAGTCAATTGATTTTGATTACAACATAATTTGTTATAATTGCAACTCTCTTGGTCATAAAGCACATAGTTGCAGGAGAGCTCCACCTAATTTGAAAGGTTGGGAAAAGAAAAGGACAGAAAAGGTTTGGAGGAAGAAAGAGCCTGTTAAAATTTGGAAGCAGAAAGAAAGTAAAGAGAAGCCAGAATTTAAGCTTGTGCATCCTGCACAAGTCACTTCATCAGTTGCATAACAGATAGCATGAAGTGAGGGGGAGTTATTCATGTTCTATCAAGTATCCCCAAAGGGTTTCAGGAAGAAGATCATTTGATGTTTATCAATTTGATGATCTTGTTTTTGTTGAAATCATCTTTGATAATGTTTGACAGTGATACAGGTAATCATTGACTTATTATGCTTTCAAGATATTGAAAAAGTGTTTCAGGAGTTCAAATGCACAAATTGTTAGTCAAATGATCCTGATTACAAAGATTGAATTGTCATGGTATTGCAATCCAAAGTGTTTTGGAAAGTGTTGTTGCAATAATATCTTGTTTTGAATGATAAAGTCAAGAGGCAAGAGTTCTTGTTGATTGCAATATGTTTCATCAGATTTAACAGTGTGTTGTAAAGAGATGTGCAGGATCAACAGGATGGTCTTCATTCTTTTCATGAAGGATGTGCAATAATTCTTGGTTGCAGAATGAATGTTCATTTAGAAGTGATCATTGGTATAATAATTTGACATGTTCTTCTTCATTAATATGGTTTAGAAAGGTTTGTTCAAAGTGTGTGGTGGTTTCAGGTATGAGCTTCAAGTTATGACAATCAAGAGTTTCTTATGACATTGATGGTGAATCTTGTATCAGAGGCAAGTAAAAGTCTTATCAAAAATGGTCTTCTTGGCATCTTGTGTTGAGAACTATGTCATAAGGAGTCTTCATGATTTTTCCCTGCAAATTTGTTCCTCAAAGAGTTTGGTGATGTTGTGACTTGATCCTATTGTGTATATTGTTCATATCATACTTACATGGTTGAGTTGTCATGTTGCTTCAGTAAAGGTGTTCTCAAGGAACTCTCATCAGGTGTGGTTTTGTATCAGAATTGACAAGTGTCTTGTGTAGAACAGGAGGTTAGTTCAGATGGTCTTCATTCTTTGCCATGACAGAAAAAGTGTCAGAATAGTTTGGTTGCAGGATGATAATTTGATGATTATAACTATTACTTTGTTGAGTTATGACATGTGTCTTGGAGCTTTCAGGTGGTTTGAAGATAATATCAAAAGAAGATGATAAACTAGATATATTAAGGAGTTTCTGATGTTTCATTGATGATCTTCCTCTCTAATTTGTTTTAGACAGTGTTCTTCAAGCTATGATATTGATGGTGATATCTTGTATTTCTTTAGAGGAAGTTAAAGGTTTGTCTTGAATCAGCAGTAGCAGATGATAATGTTCAGCAAAGTTGGTCATATGTTGAAAGGTTAACATGAATTTATGCCTTCAAAGTGTTCATAATTTAATGTGATTATAATTGTTATGATCATGCTATAACAATTTTTTCTGTGGAGTTTGAATTGTTCTCAGGGGGAGTTAATCAGAGGATTGAGTTGTCTCTATCATGGGAGATTTGAAAAGATCTTATCAAAAGTGGTCATCATGTCATTTTGAGTTGGGAACTGTGTTAAGGAATCTTCATGATTTTTGCTTGCAATATGGTTCATCAAGTGTATTGATGTGTTTATAAAGTTGGTATTTGGTTACAGAGATATGTTTTCTTCATTCTCATATTGGTATTGTGTCAAGAAGTAATGGTTATTCTTGTCAGGACAATTGCTAGTGATATTTATGAATAATGATTTGTTTGTGGTATTCAACACAGGGGGAGCAAATAGTTTTTGAGTCTTTGTCATCAGATGTCAAAAAGGGGGAGAAAGGAAAATTGCAATCAGATGGTTTTGCCATCAATGACAAAGGGGGAGATTGATGGTAAGAGTTGTCATTGATGTCAAAAGTGTGTTTAGTTGATGATGCAAAGTTGCCACAGTTATTGCAGGACATAGTTGTTCATGTTCATATTCATGGCTTGATTTGATCAGGGTATCTTCAAAGTTGTCTCAGGATGTCATGTTATTGAAGTCTACAAATGTTCACTTTGAAAACATGCTTGATGTTTGTTTATATTTCATATGGTTTATGGTTCTTCAGGACTTGTTTGAACAGTGGTACTTACAGAGAATATTTCAGGGATACAGACTGTTTGATTAAGTCATGGTTGATCTTGTGCATAGATCTTCAAGGTTGGGTCAGATGACAGAGGTTTAATGCAGAGACAATATATTGTTTGTAATGCTAACTTGTTCTTGTTTGGCATATTGGTTTTCTCAGGATGTGTTCATTTCATGACATTTGGTTGGCATCATGAGTGGTCTTCATACTTGATTCATGTAATGAGTGTTCTCTGCAATCTAAGACAAATCAGGATTATGTCATTTTTATTCAAAGTCTATGTATTTATGTTCAAGAGTTAAGCATGTTCAAGATCTCTTCATCTTTCAATGATCTCTTTGAAGCATTTATTGTATCAAACTTTCACAGTATTAAGGATCAGTGTTAAGAGTTCTGATGTTAGGGTTCTGATGTTAGCTATGGTGCTTGTCTCAAGATGGTGATTTCATTCTTGCCTTTGCAGAGTTCAAATGGTTAAAAACCCTAGTTAATACCCTAGGTTTAGTGCTTAATAGATATTGTGATTAACCTTTTTTCTGCCCGTCACAATAGACATTACCTTTTTGTTTTCATGGACTGTTGACCTGTTATCACAGGTCAGTCACTTAAGGTGACCTGTCAAAGGGTGGCAAGCACGTTGAAAAACCAGCCCCTTCATATGTCTTCACCGCTATCAGCAGTATCTCCTTTAGGTTAATGAGCGCCAAATCTCATCGATGGTCCTGTTTGAAACTATAAAGGGCACGCGAAACAAAATCAATGGTTCTAGTTTAAAACTCAAGCCCGACTCCTGCCAAGTTTATTTTGGCATTCCTATGAACGTTTTTCTTTTGAGTGCTATGAAATGTGTTTTTTAGAAAGTTTCCTTTCAAAAGGAAAAGTCTTCTCTTCAGTGGAAAGCTTTATTTAGAAAGCATAAAATGTAAAAGACACGATTTATGACTTAAGGAGGAGCATAAAGCATGGAGTGCTTTATAATTAGAATTTTTCTATTTTCATATGGAGATGATAATGGTCTTTTAAGGAGATTTTTTAGTGCTTGTAAAAAGGGAATTTTTCTTGTGAAGTTCTTTTTCTGGAGGAAGTTATAAAGACTAATATTGGAAGATTTTTGAAGTGTATTTGCAAGATAAAAAAGATAAATTGGTGATTTTTTTTAAAGGTCTTTTTGTACAATATGAAGAATCATTTTTGCAGATTGAAGAGTCTTGTTGAAATGGAATATGAAGGATCATTCTTTGCACAGAAGATGAAAAAGATTTTGTTAATGATATGAAGAGTCTTATTAAAAAGAAATAAAGAAATTTGAAAGAAAAGATGAAAGGTTTGAAGTTTCTACAGAGATATGAGGAAAGAAAATGCTTTTGAAAAAGATTATTTTTATTGTTTCTTGCAGGGAATATGAATGGTTTTATAGATGGAAGATGAAGTTGGTCAGATATTTTATTTACAGGGCATTGAAAGAACAGATCAAGTTTTTAGAAATATGTTTTCTTTACAGAGAATATAATGAGATACAGAATGTTTTGTTTTCTTGAGAAGAGGATCAATTTTTGAAAGAGAAATATAAAACATTGTAAATTAGATTTTGTTCTTGCAAATGGATTTTTTATTATGCAGATATTATTTTTGTGAGATGTTTGCAGAGAAAAATAAAATGAAAAGTCATTGAAGAAAATATGAAGAGGATTCAAGTAAAAGAGTTTTTATTTTTCTCTTACAGGGCACTGATTTTTATTGAAGACAAAATATTCAGATTGAAATGAATATGAAAGGTCAATAATTTTTTAAAAGGTCAATGAATTTTTTTTGCAGAGAAAAGAATATGAAAAGATATTCTGAATTTGTATATAGTGGTTTTAACAAGTACATTGAGTGTGGGTGTGTTGGTAAAGAAAGACAGAGATGAAACATACAAAACGAGGAAGTGTTGTTGAGTGGATAAAAATACAGGATTGATTATTTTGAATATCCTTTTGAAGAGAAAATGCAGATGAGTTGATTTGAATGGTGCAAATCAGATTGAGCAGCAATCACTTCTTGCACATAAGATTTTAGTTCTGATTGATTGAGAATTGCCAGTGAGGCACAACAGTATGCCAGTGAGGCTTGTAGGTTGGTAAGACCATTTGTCAATGAGACACGTATATCAGCCAGTGAGGCTTGTAAAGATATTTTCAAGGTGAAGCCAGTGAGGCAGTTTTTGAGTGGTTTTTATACCCCAGGAGGGTTTTCCACTCATGCAAATTTGTGTTATGTGTCATATTATTTTCATCTGTATGTGTGTATGTGAATACGTTGCTTATAAGGTTTTGTTCTCCTTCTTCATTCATAGTTTTGTGTATATGTGGTTGACAAATCAATAATAGCTTTCTCTCCTTTGTGCTCTGCAAGTTAAATTTTGAAAAAGATTTAAAAATTCACACAACACTGATTCACCCCCCTCTCAGTGTTGTCCTGGACTCCTACAATTGGTATCAGAGCCAGTTTCCCTCTTGCAGTTTAATCAGCTTGGGTAGGTCCTGTGTGTGGAGTTCAATGGGTAAGTGCAGGAGAAATAAGAACATGAGAAATGTTAAGATTCATTCTGGTCTAAAGACACAAAAGAAATCA
This sequence comes from Cunninghamia lanceolata, assembly GCA_027924645.1. NCBI lineage: Eukaryota > Viridiplantae > Streptophyta > Pinopsida > Cupressales > Cupressaceae > Cunninghamia > Cunninghamia lanceolata. The sequence continues at coordinate 94,857 of BSBN01000196.1, forward strand.
TCCATATCAAATCTAGATGTTGATATAAAGTCAGTTGATAAAGATGTTCTCCAAGTTGAATCTGATATTGTCTTAGAAGAAAATTTTTCAGATGTTCCTCAGTTTGATGGTTTAAATTTTTCAGTTTGGTATGTTAGAATGCAAGTGTATTTATCCTCCTTAGGATATGATGTTTTAATGTCAGTTGAGAATGGTAATTCTTCAAATAACAAAGAGACTCTTAAATGCAATCATATAGCCAAGAAGGTTATTTTATCTGGTTTATCTAATGATATCTCTTGTAAGGTTGTACAGTGTGAAACAGCTCAGGATATCTGGAAAGAACTGAAAAGAATTTATCAAGATAATACTCTGGTGTGTGAAGAAAGTGGCAATGAAAGGCAATCACATGAAAAAGATGAGACCCAGTCAGACTCAGAAGAAGATTATGATCATGATTATGATGAAGAAGATTGTGAGATTGATTTGGAAGGAGAGCTCATTTATGCTCTAAGTGAACTCAAGAATTATAAGAAGGAGAACAATAAATTAATGATGCAGTTGCAGCAAGAAAGAGAATCTAAAGATAATGTACTTTCAAAACCTGAAATTTTATCTACAGATCTTGAAGAGGCCAGATGTCAAATTATAACTTTAAAGACATATATTGATGATTCTGACAAACTAATTGCTAGATTGAAGACAGAAATTGAAGAGGCTAAGAGGATAGCAGATGTTTCAATATCTGACCTTGAAGATAGAAGGATTGAGAATCTAAAACTAGAATCAGAAATAGTCTCTTTAAGAAAGGAGTTAGAAAAGGCTTCCTCTAAGTTGCACAAGAATCTGTTGTTTGAAAAGAGTACTAAAGAAGGGGAATGTTCCAAAGCTAGAGAGACACCTAGAAAGAAGATTGATTTGAATGCTGCCACTGAAAACAAAATACAAAATCAAAGAAGAAGAAATTTCAAAAAACCTGCATCTATAAGAGAAGCTTACATGTACAGGTATAACTATTCATTTAATGGTTACTGTTATACTTGTAATCATTTTGGTCATAAAGCAGTTGATTGCAAAAGGAATACTAACCTTGTATGTTACAAATGCAATAATGTTGGACATATTCAAAGAAATTGCAAAATGAACAGAGTGTATGATCCTGCATGGAAGCTTAATATGAGTGCTCAAAGGTATTATCAGTCAATTGATTTTGATTACAACATAATTTGTTATAATTGCAACTCTCTTGGTCATAAAGCACACAGTTGCAGGAGAGCTCCACCTAATTTGAAAGGTTGGGAAAAGAAAAGGACAGAAAAGGTTTGGAGGAAGAAAGAGCTTGTTAAAATTTGGAAGCAGAAAGAAAGTAAAGAGAAGCCAGAATTTAAGCTTGTGCATCCTGCACAAGTCACTTCATCAGTTGCATAACAGATAGCATGAAGTGAGGGGGAGTTATTCATGTTCTATCAAGTATCCCCAAAGGGTTTCAGGAAGAAGATCATTTGATGTTTATCAATTTGATGATCTTGTTTTTGTTGAAATCATCTTTGATAATGTTTGACAGTGATACAGGTAATCATTGACTTATTATGCTTTCAAGATATTGAAAAAGTGTTTCAGGAGTTCAAATGCACAAATTGTTAGTCAAATGATCCTGATTACAAAGATTGAATTGTCATGGTATTGCAATCCAAAGTGTTTTGGAAAGTGTTGTTGCAATAATATCTTGTTTTGAATGATAAAGTCAAGAGGCAAGAGTTCTTGTTGATTGCAATATGTTTCATCAGATTTAACAGTGTGTTGTAAAGAGATGTGCAGGATCAACAGGATGGTCTTCATTCTTTTCATGAAGGATGTGCAATAATTCTTGGTTGCAGAATGAATGTTCATTTAGAAGTGATCATTGGTATAATAATTTGACATGTTCTTCTTCATTAATATGGTTTAGAAAGGTTTGTTCAAAGTGTGTGATGGTTTCAGGTATGAGCTTCAAGTTATGACAATCAAGAGTTTCTTATGACATTGATGGTGAATCTTGTATCAGAGGCAAGTAAAAGTCTTATCAAAAATGGTCTTCTTGGCATCTTGTGTTGAGAACTGTGTCATAAGGAGTCTTCATGATTTTTGCCTACAAATTTGTTCCTCAAAGAGTTTGGTGATGTTGTGACTTGATCCTATTGTGTATATTGTTCATATCATACTTACATGGTTGAGTTGTCATGTTGCTTCAGTAAAGGTGTTCTCAAGGAACTCTCATCAGGTGTGGTTTTGTATCAGAATTGACAAGTGTCTTGTGTAGAACAGGAGGTTAGTTCAGATGGTCTTCATTCTTTGCCATGACAGAAAAAGTGTCAGAATAGTTTGGTTGCAGGATGATAATTTGATGATTATAACTATTACTTTGTTGAGTTATGACATGTGTCTTGGAGCTTTCAGGTGGTTTGAAGATAATATCAAAAGAAGATGATAAACTAGATATATTAAGGAGTTTCTGATGTTTCATTGATGATCTTCCTCTCTAATTTGTTTTAGACAGTGTTCTTCAAGCTATGATATTGATGGTGATATCTTGTATTTCTTTAGAGGAAGTTAAAGGTTTGTCTTGAATCAGCAGTAGCAGATGATAATGTTCAGCAAAGTTGGTCATATGTTGAAAGGTTAACATGAATTTATGCCTTCAAAGTGTTCATAATTTAATGTGATTATAATTGTTATGATCATGCTATAACAATTTTTTCTGTGGAGTTTGAATTGTTCTCAGGGGGAGTTAATCAGAGGATTGAGTTGTCTCTATCATGGGAGATTTGAAAAGATCTTATCAAAAGTGGTCATCATGTCATTTTGAGTTGGGAACTGTGTGTTAAGGAATCTTCATGATTTTTGCTTGCAATATGGCTCATCAAGTGTATTGATGTGTTTATAAAGTTGGTATTTGGTTACAGAGATATGTTTTCTTCATTCTCATATTGGTATTGTGTCAAGAAGTAATGGCTATTCTTGTCAGGACAATTGGTAGTGATATTTATGAATAATGATTTGTTTGTGGTATTCAACACAGGGGGAGCAAATAGTTTTTGAGTCTTTGTCATCAGATGTCAAAAAGGGGGAGAAAGGAAAATTGCAATCAGATGGTTTTGCCATTAATGACAAAGGGGGAGATTGATGGTAAGAGTTGTCATTGATGTCAAAAGTGTGTTTAGTTGATGATGCAAAGTTGCCACAATTATTGCAGGACATAGTTGTTCATGTTCATATTCATGGCTTGATTTGATCAGGGTATCTTCAAAGTTGTCTCAGGATGTCATGTTATTGAAGTCTACAAATGTTCACTTTGAAAACATGCTTGATGTTTGTTTATATTTCATATGGTTTATGGTTCTTCAGGACTTGTTTGAACAGTGGTACTTACAGAGAATATTTCAGGGATACAGAGTGTTTGATTAAGTCATGGTTGATCTTGTGCATAGATCTTCAAGGTTGGGTCAGATGACAGAGGTTTAATGCAGAGACAATATATTGTTTGTAATGCTAACTTGTTCTTGTTTGGCATATTGGTTTTCTCAGGATGTGTTCATTTCATGACATTTGGTTGGCATCATGAGTGGTCTTCATACTTGATTCATCCAATGAGTGTTCTCTGCAATCTGAGACAAATCAGGATTATATCATCTTTATTCAAAGTCTATGTATTTATGTTCAAGAGTTAAGCATGTTCAAGATCTCTTCATCTTTCAATGATCTCTTTGAAGCATTTATTGTATCAAACTTTCACAGTATTAAGGATCAGTGTTAAGAGTTCTGATGTTAGGGCTCTGATGTTAGCTATGGTGCTTGTCTCAAGATGGTGATTTCATTCTTGCCTTTGCAGAGTTCAAATGGTTAAAAACCCTAGTTAATACCCTAGGTTTAGTGCTTAATAGATATTGTGATTAACCTTTTTTCTGCCCTTCACAATAGACATTACCTTTTTGTTTTAATGGACTGTTGACCTGTTATCACAGGTCAGTCACTTAAGGTGACCTGTCAAAGGGTGGCAAGCACGTTGAAAAATCGGCCCCTTCATATGTCTTCACCGCTATCAGTGGTATCTCCTTTAGGTTAATGAGTGCCAAATCTCATCGACGGTCCTGTTTGAAACTATAAAGGGAGCGCAAAACAAAATCAATGGTTCTAGTTTAAAACTCAAGCCTGACTCCTGCCAAGTTTATTTTGACGTTCCTATGAACGTTTTTCTTTTGAGTGCTATGAAATGTGTTTTTTAGAAAGTTTCCTTTCAAAAGGAAAAGTCTTCTCTTCGGTGGAAAGTTTTATTTAGAAAGCATAAAATGTAAAAGACATGATTTATGACTTAAGGAGGAGCATAAAGCACGGAGTGCTTTATAATTAGAATTTTTCTATTTTCATATGGAGATGATAATGGTATTTTAAGGAGATTTTTTCGTGCTTGTAAAATGGGAATTTTTCTTGTGAAGTTCTTTTTCTGGAGGAAGTTATAAAGACTAATATTGGAAGATTTTTGAAGTGTATTTGCAAAATAAAAAAGATAAATTGGTGATTTTTTTAAAATTTCTTTTTGTACAATATGAAGAATCATTTTTGCAGATTGAAGAGTCTTGTTGAAATGGAATATGAAGGATCATTCTTTGCATAGAAGATGAAAAAGATTTTGTCAGTGATATGAAAAGTCTTATTAAAAAGAAATGAAGAATTTTGAAAGAAAAGATGAAAGGTTTGAAGTTTCTACAGAGATATGAGGAAAGAAAATGCTTTTGAAAAAGATTATTTTTATTGTTTCTTGCAGGGAATATGAATGGTTTTACAGATGGAAGATGAAGTTGGTCAGATATTTTATTTACAGGGCATTGAAAGAACAGATCAAGTTTTTAGAAATATGTTTTGTTTACAGAGAATATAATGAGATACAGAATGTTTTGTTTTCTTGAGAAGAGGATCAATTTTTGAAAGAGAAATATAAAACATTGTAAATTAGGTTTTGTTCTTGCAAATGGATTTTTTATTATGCAGATATTATTTTTGTGAGATGTTTGCAGAGAAAAATAAAATGAAAAGTCATTGAAGAAAATATGAAGAGGATTCAAGTAAAAGAGTTTTTATTTTTCTCTTACAGGGCACTGATTTTTATTGAAGACAAAATATTCAGATTGAAATGAATATGAAAGGTCAATAATTTTTTAAAAGGTCAATGAATTTTTTTTTGCAGAGAAAAGAATATGAAAAGATATTTTGAATTTGTATATAGTGGTTTTAACAAGTACATTGAGTGTGGGTGTGTTGGTAAAGAAAGACACAGATGAAACATACAAAATGAGGAAGTGTTGTTGAGTGGATAAAAATATAGGATTGATTATTTTGAATATCCTTTTGAAGAGAAAATGTAGATGAGTTGATTTGAATGGTGCAAATCAGATTGAGCAGCAATCACTTCTTGCACATAAGATTTTAGTTCTGATTGATTGAGAATTGCCAGTGAGGCACAACAGTATGCCAGTGAGGCTTGTAGGTCGGTAAGACCATTTGTCAGTGAGACACGTATATCAGCCAGTGAGGCTTGTAAAGATATTTTCAAGGTGAAGCTAGTGAGGCAGTTTTGGAGTGGTTTTTATACCCCAGGAGGGTTTTCCACTCGTGCAAATTTGTGTTATGTGTCATATTATTTTCATCTGTATGTGTGTATGTTAATACGTTGCTTATAAGGTTTTGTTCTCCTTCTTCATTCATAGTTTTGTGTATATGTGGTTGACAAATCAATAATAGCTTTCTCTCCTTTGTGCTCTGCAAGTTAAATTTTGAAAAAGATTTAAAAATTCACACAACACTAATTCACCCCCCCTCTCAGTGTTGTCCTGGACTCCTACAATTGGTATCAGAGCCAGTTTCCCTCTTGCAGCTTAATTAGCTTGGGTAGGTCCTGTGTGTGGAGTTCAATGGGTAAGTGCAGGAGAAATAAGAACATGAGAAATGTTAAGATTCATTCTGGTCTAAAGACAAAAGAAATCATCCATATCAAATCCAGATGTTGATATAAAGTCAGTTGATAAAGATGTTCTCCAAGTTGAATCTGATATTGTCTTAAAAGAAAATTTTTCAGATATTCCTCAGTTTGATGGTTCAAATTTTTCAGTTTGGTATGTTAGAATGCAAGTGTATTTATCCTCCTTAGGATATGATGTTTTAATGTCAGTTGAGAATGGTAATTCTTCAAATAACAAAGAGACTCTTAAATGCAATCATATAGCCAAGAAGGTTATTTTATCTGGTTTATCTAATGATATCTCTTGTAAGGTTGTGTAGTGTGAAACAGCTCAGGATATCTGGAAAGAACTGAAAAGAATTTATCAAGATAATACTATGGTGTGTGAAGAAAGTGGCAATGAAAGGCAATCACATGAAAAAGTTGAGACCCAATCAGACTCAGAAGAAGATTATGATCATGATTATGATGAAGAAGATTGTGAGATTGATTTGGAAGGAGAGCTCATTTATGCTCTAAGTGAACTCAAGAATTATAAGAAGGAGAACAATAAATTAATGATGCAGATGCAGCAAGAAAGAGAATCTAAAGATAACGTACTTTCAAAACCTGAAATTTTATCTACAGATCTTGAAGAGGCCAGATGTCAAATTATAACTTTAAAGACATATATTGATGATTCTGACAAACTAATTGCTAGATTGAAGATAGAAATTGAAGAGGCTAAGAGGATAGCAGATGTTTCAATATCTGACCTTGAAGTTAGAAGGATTGAGAATCTAAAACTAGAATCAGAAATAGTCTCTTTAAGAAAGGAGTTAGAAAAGGCTTCCTCTAAGTTGCACAAGAATCTGTTGTTTGAAAAGAGTACTGAAGGAGGGGAATGTTCCAAAGCTAGAGAGACACCTAGAAAGAAGATTGATTTGAATGCTGCCACTGAAAACAAAATGCAAAATCAAAGAAGAAGAAATTTTAGAAAACCTGCATCTATAAGAGAAGCTTACATGTAAAGGTATAACTATTCATTTAATGGTTACTGTTATACTTGTAATCATTTTGGTCATAAAGCAGTTGATTGCAAAAGGAATACTAACCTTGTATGTTACAAGGGCAATAATGTTGGACATATTCAAAGAAACTGCAAAATGAACAGAGTGTATGATCCTTCATGGAAGCTTAATATGAGTGCTCAAAGGTATTATCAGTCAATTGATTTTGTTTACAACATAATTTGTTATAATTGCAACTCTCTTGGTCATAAAGCACACAGTTCCAGGAGAGCTCCACCTAATTTGAAAGGTTGGGAAAAGAAAAGGACAAAAAAGGTTTGGAGGAAGAAAGAGCCTGTTAAAATTTGGAAGCAGAAAGAAAGTAAAGAGAAGCCAGAATTTAAGCTTGTGCATCCTGCACAAGTCACTTCATCAGTTGCATAACAGATAGCATGAAGTGAGGGGGAGTTATTCATGTTCTATCAAGTATCCCCAAAGGGTTTCAGGAAGAAGATCATTTGATGTTTATCAATTTGATGATCTTGTTTTTGTTGAAATCATCTTTGATAATGTTTGACAGTGATACAGGTAATCATTGACTTATTATGCTTTCAAGATATTGAAAAAGTGTTTCAGGAGTTCAAATGCACAAATTCTTAGTCAAATGATCCTGATTACAAAGATTGAATTGTCATGGTATTGCAATCCAAAGTGTTTTGGAAAGTGTTGTTGCAATGATATCTTGTTTTGAATGATAAAGTCAAGAGGCAAGAGTTCTTGTTGATTGCAATATGTTTCATCAGATTTAACAGTGTGTTGTAAAGAGATGTGCAGGATCAGCAGGATGGTCTTCATTCTTTTCATGAAGGATGTGCAATAATTCTTGGTTGCAGAATGAATGTTCATTTAGAAGTGATCATTGGTATAATAATTTGACATGTTCTTCTTCATTAATATGGTTTAGAAAGGTTTGTTCAAAGTGTGTGGTGGTTTCAGGTATGAGCTTCAAGTTATGACAATCAAGAGTTTCTTATGACATTGATGGTGAATCTTGTATCAGAGGCAAGTAAAAGTCTTATCAAAAATGATCTTCTTGGCATCTTGTCTTGAGAACTGTGTCATAAGGAGTCTTCATGATTTTTGCCTGCAAATTTGTTCCTCAAAGAGTTTGGTGATGTTGTGACTTGATCCTATTGTGTATATTGTTCATATCATACTTACATGGTTGAGTTGTCATGTTGCTTCAGTAAAGGTGTTCTCAAGGAACTCTCATTAGGTGTGGTTTTGTATCAGAATTGACAAGTGTCTTGTGTAGAACAGGAGGTTAGTTCAGATGGTCTTCATTCTTTGCCATGACAGAAAAAGTGTCAGAATAGTTTGGTTGCAGGATGATAATTTGATGATTATAACTATTACTTTGTTGAGTTATGACATGTGTCTTGAAGCTTTCAGGTGGTTTGAAGATAATATCAAAAGAAGATGATAAACTAGATATATTAAGGAGTTTCTGATGTTTCATTGATGATCTTCCTCTCTAATTTGTTTTAGACAGTGTTCTTCAAGCTATGATATTGATGGTGATATCTTGTATTTCTTCAGAGGAAGTTAAAGGTTTGTCTTGAATCAGCAGTAGCAGATGATAATGTTCAGCAAAGTTGGTCATATGTTGAAAGGTTAACATGAATTTATGCCTTCAAAGTGTTCATAATTTAATGTGATTATAATTGTTATGATCATGCTATAACAATTTTTTCTGTGGAGTTTGAATTGTTCTCAGGGGGAGTTAATCAGAGGATTGAGTTGTTTCTATCATGGGAGATTTGAAAAGATATTATCAAAAGTGGTCATCATGTCATTTTGAGTTGGGAACTGTGTGTTAAGGAATCTTCATGATTTTTGCTTGCAATATGGTTCATCAAGTGTATTGATGTGTTTATAAAGTTGGTATTTGGTTACAAAGATATGTTTTCTTCATTCTCATATTGGTATTGTGTCAAGAAGTAATGGTTATTCTTGTCAGGACAATTGCTAGTGATATTTATGAATAATGATTTGTTTGTGGTATTCAACACAGGGGGAGCAAATAGTTTTTGAGTCTTTGTCATCAGATGCCAAAAAGGGGGAGAAAGGAAAATTGCAATCAGATGGTTTTGCCATCAATGACAAAGGGGGAGATTGATGGTAAGAGTTGTCATTGATGTCAAAAGTGTGTTTAGTTGATGATGCAAAGTTGCCACAGTTATTGCAGGACATAGTTGTTCATGTTCATATTCATGGCTTGATTTGATCAGGGTATCTTCAAAGTTGTCTCAGGATGTCATGTTATTGAAGTCTACAAATGTTCACTTTGAAAACATGCTTGATGTTTGTTTATATTTCATATGGTTTATGGTTCTTCAGGACTTGTTTGAACAGTGGTACTTACAGAGAATATTTCAGGGATACAGAGTGTTTGATTAAGTCATGGTTGATCTTGTGCATAGATCTTCAAGGTTGGGTCAGATGACAGAGGTTTAATGCAGAGACAATATATTGTTTGTAATGCTAACTTGTTCTTGTTTGGCATATTGGTTTTCTCAGTATGTGTTCATTTCATGACATTTGGTTGGCATCATGAGTGGTCTTCATACTTGATTCATGCAATGAGTGTTGTCTGCAATCTGAGACAAATCAGGATTATGTCATCTTTATTCAAAGTCTATGTATTTATGTTCAAGAGTTAAGCATGTTCAAGATCTCTTCATCTTTCAATGATCTCTTTGAAGCATTTATTGTATCAAACTTTCACAGTATTAAGGATCAGTGTTAAGATTTCTGATGTTAGGGTTCTGATGTTAGCTATGGTGCTTGTCTCAAGATGGTGATTTCATTCTTGCCTTTGCAGAGTTCAAATGGTTAAAAACCCTAGTTAATACCCTAGGTTTAGTGCTTAATAGATATTGTGATTAACCTTTTTTCTGCCCGTCACAATAGACATTACCTTTTTGTTTTAATGGACTGTTGACCTGTTATCACAGGTCAGTCACTTAAGGTGACCTGTCAAAAGGTGGCAAGCACGTTGAAAAACCAACCCCTTCATATGTCTTCACCGCTATCAGTAGTATCTCCTTTAGGTTAATGAGCACCAAATCTCATCGACGGTCCTGTTTGAAACTATAAAGGGCGCGTGAAACAAAATCAATGGTTCTAGTTTAAAACTCAAGCCCGACTCCTGCCAAGTTTATTTTGACGTTCCTATGAATGTTTTTCTTTTGAGTGCTATGATATGTGTTTTTTAGAAAGTTTCCTTTCAAAAGGAAAAGTCTTCTCTTCAGTGGAAAGCTTTATTTAGAAAGCATAAAATGTAAAAGACACGATTTATGACTTAAGGAGGAGCATAAAGCATGGAGTGCTTTATAATTAGAATTTTTCTATTTTCATATGGAGATGATAATGGTCTTTTAAGGAGATTTTTTATTGCTTGTAAAAAGGGAATTTTTCTTGTGAAGTTCTTTTTCTGAAGGAAGTTATAAAGACTAATATTGGAAGATTTTTGAAGTGTATTTGCAAAATAAAAAAGATAAATTGGTGATTTTTTTTAAAGGTCTTTTTGTACAATATGAAGAATCATTTTTGCAGATTCAAGAGTCTTGTTGAAATGGAATATGAAGGATCATTCTTTGCACAGAAGATGAAAAAGATTTTGTCAGTGATATGAAGAGTCTTATTAAAAAGAAATGAAGAATTTTGAAAGAAAAGATGAAAGGTTTGAAGTTTCTACAGAGATATGAGGAAAGAAAATGCTTTTGAAAAAGATTATTTTTATTGTTTCTTGCAGGGAATATGAATGGTTTTACAGATGGAAGATGAAGTTGGTCAGATATTTTATTTATAGGGCATTGAAAGAACAGATCAAGTTTTTAGAAATATGTTTTCTTTACAGAGAATATAATGAGATACAGAATGTTTTGTTTTCTTGAGAAGAGGATCAATTTTTGAAAGAGAAATACAAAACATTGTAAATTAGATTTTGTTCTTGCAAATGGATTTTTTATTATGCAGATATTATTTTTGTGAGATGTTTGCAGAGAAAAATAAAATGAAAAGTCATTGAAGAAAATATGAAGAGGATTCAAGTAAAAGAGTTTTTATTTTTCTCTTACAGGGCACTGAATTTTATTGAAGACAAAATATTCAGATTGAAATGAATATGAAAGGTCAATAATTTTTTAAAAGGTCAATGAATTTTTTTTGCAGAGAAAAGAATATGAAAAGATATTCTGAATTTGTATATAGTGGTTTTAATAAGTACATTGAGTGTGGGTGTGTTGGTAAAGAAAGACAGAGATGAAACATATAAAATGAGGAAGTGTTGTTGAGTGGATAAAAATACAGGATTGATTATTTTGAATATCCTTTTGAAGAGAAAATGCAGATGAGTTGATTTGAATGGTGCAAATCAGATTGAGCAGCAATCACTTCTTGCACATAAGATTTTAGTTATGATTGATTGAGAATTGCCAGTGAGGCACAACAGTATGCCAGTGAGGCTTGTAGGTCGGTAAGACCATTTGTCAGTGAGAAACGTATATCAGCCAGTGAGGCTTGTAAAGATATTTTCAAGGTGAAGCCAGTGAGGCAGTTTTGGAGTGGTTTTTATACCCCAGGAGGGTTTTCCACTCGTGCAAATTTGTGTTATGTGTCATATTATTTTCATCTGTATGTGTGTATGTTAATACGTTGCTTATAAGGTTTTGTTCTCCTTCTTCATTCATAGTTTTGTGTATATGTGGTTGACAAATCAATAATAGCTTTCTCTCCTTTGTGCTCTACAAGTTAAATTTTGAAAAAGATTTAAAAATTCACACAACACTGATTCACCCCCCTCCTACAACCCTTATGGTAACTATAACTCTACAAGTTTGGGAACATACGTCATCTTTGAGGAAGATCAAGAGATACCTGAAATAATGAGTCATGAAAGTGTTAAGATGACATATTCTGATGAAAACTCTAAAATTTGGACTCTGAATTTTGATGGAGCTAGGAGTAAAAATGGTGCAGGGGCAGGTATTCGCCTTACCTCACCAAAGGGAGAAAAGATCCTTAGAGTATTACACTTTCAGTTTCTTTGTACAAACTGTGAGGGTAAAATAGTGCATCAATCAAATGAATAACAGATGACCCAAACATCAACAGAATAGAGAAACAAAGAAGATTCAAATGAACAAAGCAATGAACAAACACAGCAAACCTCTTCCGTTTCGAAACTTCTGTTGTTCGCCTATCACGAATCGTCCTTTCGCAGATGAGATGAGCCCTCAGAGAGTGCAATCTTTTAAAAGCTGTTGGAGGAAGTCGATGGTGAACGGCTATGGTGTGATATGCAATGAAGGTGAGCTCCAATGCAACAATGGTGATCTCAAGCTTGTAGATGACAAATGGGTGCCAAAGGCGCGCTGGTGATATTTCTGCAGAGTAACGATGTCAAAAGCCTGGATGATTAGAATGGAGGGATGAAGCTTCATTTATAGACTCGGAGGAATAGGAATCAACGGTTGAGAGAAGATATGAAGATCAACGGTTGAGGATGGTTGAGGAATGTGCAACCAGTGGAAATGTGCCAAGTGTCCCAGCTCCATCATGAAAGGTGGGATGTGACAAAACTGATTGGAGAGTTAACTCCATTGACTGGTCTGTTAACAGAATTGATTGATCAGTTAGAAGAGTGGATTGTGGAACTGACTGAATTGATTGAGGATTTGACTCAACTGACAGGTTAGTTAACAGATTTGATTGATTGGTTAACTGACCTCTGATTGGAGAAGAAATAGGCCATGTGGGTGAGGGAAAATAAGGTAATTAAATATTAAATATATTTAATTACATGTGCAACCTGATGAGGTGGACAAGGTGAGGTGGAAAGGTGACATGGAATTTTGAATTTAGAACTTTAGGATAGAGGAAATAGGATTAATTAAATAAATTATGATTATTTAATTGTGAAGGACTTTAGAAGAATTTTAATTAAATAAATAGAATTTATTTAATTATGGGATAGTGAATTGATTAAATAAATTTAGAATATTTATTTAATTAATAGAAGAAGGGAATAAATATTTAGAATATTTATTTAGGATGAATCGTGTCATTTTTAGACGTATACATTTTGCCCCTCTTTGATGCAATGCAGTTTACAGCGTTGCTTCAAAGAAGTTGATAGTCTGAATGATGATACATGCCCCAGTTTGCCCCTGGTACATGTTATGACGATAGGATGCCCCCTCGGGAGATTGGACGAGAAGAAGGCAGAAGGCGTGAGACGGACAATCTCACGATGAAGAAGGTGAAGTTTGAAGAAAATGGGTGAAGAAAGAGCCGAATGATACGCGATGCAAGATGGAATGATGACAAACACAAGCACGTAAGCAAGTATGCACAAATGACACAAGAACAAACAAGGTATTGCCCCTGTCAAGCGGTAAACCAATGATATACTGATAATGATATACGACAGTGTTGTCATGGCGGGGAACAATATATCCCTAGACGAACACGGCAGGCGTGTTGTCATGGCGGGGAATGATAGATCCCTAGAGCAACATGAAGGATAGTGTCTGGTTTCAGGAAATGAAGCATGTCATGTAAGACGCGTGTATTGGTCTGATTTCGACAATGCAACATCCTGTATAAGACAATTGATTGATTAACTGATCGAGTTGGTTTACGACCAGACAAGGATCCAGACCACTGATTGTGATTGGATCATTTGTGCAAGATTGACTTGACTTGATTGGTATGGATTAAGGATGGACCTTGCATTTGGATCATTGCTCAGATTGACTGGACAAGGATGAAAGATATGATGATAGATAAAAATCTGATTGATAGAAGAAAGACTCGATAGAAGGACTCACAAGCTTTTATAAACATTGATACTCTGCATTGTTGGATCTTTATTGCATGGGATATGGATGTATGGATGTATAAATGGATATAGGATGGATGCTTTGCTTTTAGAGTGCTTTATTTCATCATTGGGCATATTTTTTTTTGGTACATTTTCTGAAATGTTGTAAGTGAATACAAGCATCTAGGTATAATTGAACCGAGATGACCTGAGTACCATTTATATGGATTTGGATTTAGCAAGTTAATACAAGCATCTAGTCAAAATTGAATCTAGATGACCTGAGTACCTCTTGCATTTCAACAAGCAAGGATTGCCCCCGTTCATGTTAGACCTTTGATGTCCTCGATGATCTTTTGCCGATCATGTCCTTAGACAAGGCTTCACATTACTAAAGTGTAATCCACAAACAACAAACAAAGAAAGTAATCATGCCCCCATCATAGCATCTCTAGCTTTTGGCATCCTTGAGTAGCATAGGAAGGTATGGTAGCAAAAAGCAAGACTCTGTAACTTAACCCTAGGTTCCAATCTACAAAGCATATTTGTGTTGATATATGTTTATTTCTTGCCTGAATTTGCATAAAATCATTTAGAAGACCTTGGGTATTTGCGGTTAAGATGCCTATTGTCAAGATTTCTGCTTGAAGCGCGGGGTTTGCTTGCATTTGCTTACCTGACGAGAAGGTTGCACCATCTTTATTGAGAAGACGGACCCTAAGGGACTGACCTAGTGCCTCGGGGGCTCATTGCTAAATGGCCTTGCCTACGTGACGACGCAGAGGCAACGTAGTTCGGGGTAAACCCTAATGGACCATGGATGGACTAGAAGAAAGACGACAAGAATGAAGACAAGAGGGGAGACGAATGGGACTTTGGGAGAGATGGAAGCCTCGGGGGCGCATTAGAATAATGGCCTTGCCTACGTGACGACGCAGAGGCAACGTAGTTCACAGACTTGGACCATGGACCTAAGATATGGATCAGATGAGACGATATGGATCAAACAAGACATGAAATGGAACAGACATGGATCAGATATGGAATAGATATGGATCAGATATGGAACAGATATGGATAGGCAAGACACGATATGGAACAGATGATACCGATGACAAGGAAACACCACGGATAGGTAGATGTACGGGTGATAAAGAATGGAACGGGTAGGTATGAGGATGGGCAATAGTGGATAGAAGGAACAAGGATGTGATCTCCAAGGACTATGTCGCATAAGTATAACATGCCCCATTGTAGGTAGAGTACATAGGATTTTTCATGACAATGCTTAAGACGAAGGAGGAGGATGAGAGGATAATGAAGGATTTGTGTGGTTTTGGAGGGATAAGGTATGCCAAGAGATATCTAAAACATTTGTCAACATTGTGCCCCCAATCTTTATCAAGATCAAGAAAAATAGAGAAATGGAGGATTAGGATGGATGGATGGGACAGTATAGGTATGTAATGGATAGAGGATAGGATAGGAAATGGTATGAAAAGAAATTGGTAGGAGAAAAGTGATATGCCGATGAGACAAAGTGCCCCCAAGTGTAGGTGACATAGAAGATCAACTTACACATGACGCCTGTTTTCCAGGTTTTCATCATGGTACTTATCCAAGGCGCCTGTTTGCCAGATTTTCACCATTGGATGAAGGGATTTTTCTTTACTTTTTTCATTCTTCTTTTTTTTTTTTTTTTTGAAAAGGATAAGACGAATGTAGAAGGGAGAGACTCAAGTATCTAGTTCCTTGAAAGGTGATAGTCCTGCTAGAAGGATGTTGTCGCATGGACTATGTGAAGTGTGCTCATAGATGTTGGTAAGGGAGTGCAGGAAAGTGAGATATGAGTATGTAGATAGCGGATTATGGAAGGTGCGATAGTGGATGATGATGCAAAATACCGAAGGACTTATGCAAGGATGGAAGGAAGCTTTATGCAAAAGCATGGACCATAGGATGAGGGAGATATGTAGGATAGTAGTGGAGGGGCGGGGAGATGGAGTTATATGGAAGTGTTGTGGAATGGAAGGGAACCATGACCAACGGTTGCACATACTGTGATAAACATTGAAGCTGATGATGGGAAGGTGGTGTAGGAAGCAATGGAGAGTTTTTCTTGGTGGATGAATGATATAGGCCTTTAGGGACCCACATAGACTTTGCATTGTTTTGATTTTTGTTTGTCATGTGGGATGGAAGGATTTGATACTTTTGGATGGAATTGGAGAAAGTGAATGGTTGAAATTCTTGAGAGGTGGATGCCTCATGTAACTTGAGGGCTTTTTGCTTAGGTACCCAAACCATTTTGTTTTTAGATAGTACCTGTGAAGGTATGGGTTTGGGTGTATGCAACTTTTGTGTAGCTTTCGGAGTAATCATTTGTTGCTTGGGGACCCACACTTTTTTCAATTTGGCATTGAGGTGTGTGGGTGTATGCAGCTTTTGATATGGATAATTCTTTGATTCTTGGCTTTTATATCCTAGGTCATGAGGACTCTTAGGATTTGTGATTTTATAGGTAGAGGCATCCACATATTTGTCATGGAATCCCCGTGGGATGGTGGAAGTGAGGTTGGTGAAAGCTCCTTGTTTAGACAATATGTGCATTTGTCGGCCATGATTGGGATATTTAGAGGATTCATAGATGGATGGATAAGGTGTTGGAAGAAGTGGTGGTAGGATACGTAGAGGGCTATTAGGAGTTGGAAGTAGTGGAGGTAGATTGGATGGTGGAAGGTGTATGGTCACATGCTTTTGACAATTGTAGGATGATGGAGGTGGGATGGCGACATACGTTTTGGGGATATGATAGGGTTTGCGATGGAAAGTGGGAGATTTTGAAGGAGTGGAGGACGTACCAACATCTTGAGATTGTTCACCTTGGGGTATGTATCCAAGGCCATATGAAGGAGGAGGAACATTGACATGGACGGGCTCCAAAATACCTTGTTCATGAAGGCCTAAGCCTTTACCTTGATAGTTCATATGTTGGAGTATGTGGTGGACAGTGGGATTATGTGTAGGTGGAACATTAGACACAAGTTCCTTATTGGATGAAGAAGATGAGAGAGAGGATAATGGTGGTTGGTGTTCTAAGGAGGAACACTCATGAATGAAGGTGGTAAGACCAAGGATATACAGTGAGGGATTTGTAGCATGGTCGATAATGGATGGCGGAGGAGGATTACTAGTTTGATCTTCTACGCTTGCTTGGGAGGCAAGTGTCTCATCAAGGTAAGTGGAAGTTGTTGGATCTTGGATAGGACTAGATGGGGTTATAGGCTCAGGACCATGGAACACATAAAGTGGGCTCAGAGGATCATCATGGTCTGCTTGATCATAGATAGGCTCTTCATCATAGATGGGATCTTGATCATAGATAGGATTTAGCATGATGGGATTAAAGTTCTCTTGTATATGTTCTTCATCAGCGATAATATCTTGATCATAGAAAAGATAAAGGTTATGCATGGGATTGAATTGGATTTCCTTCTCATGTAGAGGTGTTGGGAGATGGATAGGATCAAGTGGCTCATGGAGAGGTTCATTATTGTGGATATCATCTTGATCATGGAAAAGATACATGTTATGGATAGGTTGCAAGAAAGGGATTTGATCTGGACTTAGACTAGGGATTAATGTTTCCTCATGCTTAGGATTAGACTCTTGACATACCTCTTGGGTTGCTGGAATGGAAGTGGATAGCTCTTGGATAGCTTCGTGGTTGACCACATAGATGTTTGATGGACCATGACCTTGGTTCATGGTAGGAGGTTCTTCGATAAGCTTAAGGGGTTGCGAATGACATGAAAGATTTTTGGTAAGGTCAAGGATTGGAATTTGGGGACATGGTTGACTCTCTGCTAGTAGCCCTTGGATCACATCATTGGTAGGTGTATGGATAGGTGAATGAGGGGATTTAGCTTTCTCTCTAACTTTTCTCCAGTTGTATAAATTTGGAAAAACTCTTTCCCACCACTCATCTGATTCTTTTTGGGTCATCCATTTAGAGTTTGAGGAACTAGATGGTGGTGTTGGTGTAGAACTAGTATGCTTTGGGATATGGGTCTTAGAAGACGGTGAAGGAGGACTAGTAGATGGAGTGGTATACAATTTCCAATTGAAGGTGGTGCTTGCCTTGTCATGAGCATCATTAAGACGAGAAACAGATGTATGAGTTCGGGGAGAGGCGTAGCTAGTACTGGCACGTTCGGATTTCAAGATTGCCATTTCTTGTTGTAAGACTTGGATTTGTTGAGAAATTGCTATATACTCTTGGGGCGAGGGACTTGAGTTTATTTGTAATTCCAGATATTGGACTTTTTGAGAAAATGCGTCTAATTGGTTTGTCATCTTGACAGAAACTGGCAGAAGGCCGAAAAAGCCTACTATTTTGGATACGTAGCTTCAGAGGCACAATTTCAGAAGGTAAATGCACAACAAGTTGAGGTAAATGCACAATTCTAGCAGAGGATAAATGTGCAACTCTGGTTTCTTCAAATGATTTTACAAAGTTTTGGACATGTTTTTCAGTGCTTTTTGGTTTCTTGGTTGCAAGGCAGTCTTTTGATCTGATTTTTCTCAATTATGGCAAGAAGACACAGCAAACACAGATATTTTTATGGTTTTTTTTTTTTCGACTCTATTTTGGATTAAACTGAACAAAAGCAAGCACAAAGATCCTAGGTTAGAAATGGATTACAAGGGATTTTGGCCACTAGAACAAGAGGTGTTTAATGAGGGCAACCGTTCGAGTGGTTACACATGCGGCGGCACTACTCTCCGTTATGGAGTCTCCCAGCCTCAAAGGGTTACGCCTTAGAGGGTTTTGGGGGAGGTTGGCCGTCGGTGTAACACAGCAGCACTCGTTGCAGGAGGTTTTCACCTCAAGCACAATTTATTTTAAGTGGCTTGGTAGGGCTTGGCTTTAGCCTGTTACCACTCAGGGTCGTTCCCACTTGGACAAGCGTGCATCCAAGGGCAGGCCCCTCCTAAAGGTTAAACAAATAGAATGACAAGTCTGGCACTTTGATCACCCAGAAAAGGGGAGAGCATAAGCCTATTGTCATTCGCAAGCACAGAATACACTGATTAATCCACCCTAGTTAAAAGATAAAAACTAAATGGGCTACTCTACTTGTGCACTCACGCGGTTGTTAACTTTGAAGTGGTTAAAAAGATAGCATTGTTCATTACCGTTTGTAAGATAGCAATAATCTAACTATGGAAGATAGCATTATGCAGATATTGCAATGGTTCAATTACTCTCTTCCTAGTTAAGGCTATGTGGAATTTGTATGAACGTTCGTTTTACTATCCTTTTATAAATTGAAGTGTGAGTTTAGTAAATGCAACTAGATGAGTCTAAACCAGTGCCCTAACCTGCAAAACAGATCTAGAGTATTCTTACAAAGATGTTAGCATTAGAAAAAATCTTCTAAGAAATCCCAAAATCACTACCTACTACAGAAGCACCACTTCAGAGACTGAATGCGCAGAAACAGTCAACAGAAATTTGCATTTTCTAACCCTAGTTTGTAAAGATTTGGATAAAACCATATGTAGATGATCTCTTAGCTCAAATCTAACCTCACCATTGCGTCCGGGGGGGCATTTCCATAAATTTTGAGTACAAATTTGCCTAGATTTCATGAAAAATAAAGCGTTTGGTGAAGAAAACAATGTTTCTAAAATTCACTGCCAAACAGATGCGCTGCAGAAATGAACATATGCGCTGCAGAAATGAACATATGCGCTGCAGAAATGAACATATGCGCTGCAGGATAACAAATGCGCTGTAGAATGAAACAAATGCGCTGAAACAGAGTGTATATGCGCAGAAAGAACATATGCGCCGTAAAATAACGTATATGCGCCGTTAAAATGAATAAATGCGCAGTTTTAATGGATGCGCAGCAACAGTCTGTAAAAGCGCCGTAACAGTCAACATATGCGCAGTTATAACCTATGCACAGCAACAGTCCACAAAAGCGCCGCAGAAATGCACAAATGCGCAGGATTTACAGAAGCGCCGTAACAGTCTTCAAAAGCGCCGTAAAAATAAACGGATGCGCCGAACCAATCTGTGCGTGACTCTGCGGGACCTGTACGGAACCTGCCTTCAAAAAAGCTCAAAAATGGTGAAATAAAGGGGCAACGGCCCCACGGTGGGCGCCAAAAATGTGAGGGTAAAATAGTGCATCAATCAAATGAATAACAGATGACCCAAACATCAACAGAATAGAGAAACAAAGAAGATTCAAATGAACAAAGCAATGAACAAACACAGCAAACCTCTTCCGTTTCAAAACTTCTGTTGTTCGCCTATCACGAATCGTCCTTTCGCAGATGAGATGAGCCCTCAGAGAGTGCAATCTTTTAAAAGCTGTTGGAGGAAGTCGATGGTGAACGGCTATGGTGTGATATGCAATGAAGGTGAGCTCCAATGCAACAATGGTGATCTCAAGCTTGTAGATGACAAATGGGTGCCAAAGGCGCGCTGGTGATATTTCTGCAGAGTAACGATGTCAAAAGCCTGGATGATTAGAATGGAGGGATGAAGCTTCATTTATAGACTCGGAGGAATAGGAATCAACGGTTGAGAGAAGATATGAAGATCAACGGTTGAGGATGGTTGAGGAATGTGCAACCAGTGGAAATGTGCCAAGTGTCCCAGCTCCATCATGAAAGGTGGGATGTGACAAAACTGATTGGAGAGTTAACTCCATTGACTGGCCTGTTAACAGAATTGATTGATCAGTTAGAAGAGTGGATTGTGGAACTGACTGAATTGATTGAGGATTTGACTCAACTGACAGGTTAGTTAACAGATTTGATTGATTGGTTAACTGACCTCTGATTGGAGAAGAAATAGGCCATGTGGGTGAGGGAAAATAAGGTAATTAAATATTAAATATATTTAATTACATGTGCAACCTGATGAGGTGGACAAGGTGAGGTGGAAAGGTGACATGGAATTTTGAATTTAGAACTTTAGGATAGAGGAAATAGGATTAATTAAATAAATTATGATTATTTAATTGTGAAGGACTTTAGAAGAATTTTAATTAAATAAATAGAATTTATTTAATTATGGGATAGTGAATTGATTAAATAAATTTAGAATATTTATTTAATTAATAGAAGAAGGGAATAAATATTTAGAATATTTATTTAGGATGAATCGTGTCATTTTTAGACGTATACACAAATAATGATGCTTAATATGAATCTTTGGTACATGGTCTAATCTTAGCCAAAAAGATAGGGATAAAGAACCTAAGTCAAAGGTGATTCAGAGCTAGTTGCAAAACAGATCAGAGAGAAAGCTATTGCCAAAAATGTAAGAATGAGGTCATATCGCCACATAATTTGGGACTTGATTGATGACTTTGATGCTTTCAATATAGAGGTTATACCTAGAGCTTAGAACTCCGAAGCAGATAGGATGACCCAAATTGGCTCTCAGTACGACCCAATGAGTGATATATTGATCAACAACAAAGCAGTGAAGGTTGTTACCCATCCATCAATCCTTGACAATGACCAAAATTAGTAGGTCTTTGACAGTGACTTACAGGTTCTCTCATTTTTACAACAGTCCGGAGAATTTGCAGACCAATTGCAACCTAAGATTGAGGAAGCATATGGTGATCAAATAATCCAATTGAAATCTAATAAGCTTCCAAAGGGATTGATAACTTTGGAAAATCTATTTGACTTTGATGATGTGAGCTTGGACAAAAGGAAGTTCATGGCAAACGAAAAAGACTATTTTGAAATCGAGGTTAGTAAAGGAAGAAAGCTGAAAATAGGCAATGTCACTACTCGAGGAAAAAGATAAGCTAATCTCTTTATGCAACAAATATGATAAAGTAATTGCTTGGACCTATGATGATCTCCATGGTTATAATAGAGACATTATCCATCATACTATTGAAATCATGGAAGGGTCAAAGCCTATTCGCCAGAAACAGAGACCAGTAAACCCCAAAATTGAAACCCTAATGGTGGATGAGTTACAAAAACTCCTAGAGTCTAAGATTATTTTACCAATCAAGCACTCAACCTGGGTGTCTAATCTAGTGCCAGTAAGAAAGAATGGAGACATTAGAGTCTGTGTGGATTTCAAAGATCTTAATAGAGCTTCATTGAAGGATCATTACCCTCTTCCATCAATGGAACAAATCCTATAGACTGTGGCCAGATCAGAAAGGTTTTCTTTGCTCGATGGTTTTTCAGGTTACAATCAAATCTACATGGCAAGTGAAGACCAATAAAAGACGACATTCACCACCAAGTGGGGGACTTTTGCATATGCAAAAATGCCTTTCAGCCTGTCAAATGCTGGTGCAACCTTTCAACGTGCTATGGATATAGCATTTAAAGGGCTGATACTAATTTATCTAGATGATTTCACTATTTTTTCAAAAAATGCAAAAGACCATTTTAAGCATCTAGAGGCTATCTTTCAAAAATGTCAAGAGTTTGGTATTTCTTTGAATCCTAAGAAATGTGTTTTTGGTGTATCTCAAGGGAAGCTACTGGGACATATAGTTTCAAAGGATGGGGTTTCTATTGACCCAAAGAGAGTTAAGGCCATAATGGAATTATCTTTACCCCTCAACAAAAAGGCAGTACAGTCTTTTTTTGGAAAGATTAATTTTGTAGCAGATTTATATCTGATTTTGCAGGATTGATTAGGCCTATTACTTTGATGCTAAAAAAGGACCTAACTTTCAAATGGACAGCTAGAGGAAGACAAGCTTTCGAAGAAATTAAAAAAGCCATCTCAACTGCCCCAGTACTATGAAATCTGGACTTCTCTAAAGACTTTATCATGTATGTATATGGAGGAGAAAACGACATTGCAGCTGTCTTAACTCAGAAAGATGACAAGGAAGAGGGAGAACATCCAATTACATTTTTCTCTAGGACATTGAGGGAATATGAATCCAGGTACAATTTTGTTGAAAAGCAAGCCTATGCCATAGTTAAAGGACTAAAAAAATTCAGACATTTAGTAACATGAAATAAAATCTTGATATTAGTAGCTCATTCAAGTGTTAGAGAGTACATCATGGAGGGTGAAATAACAAAAAAAGAGCTAATTGGATAACTAAGATTCTTGAGTATGATGTAGAAGTAAGGCCTACTAAATTGGTGAGAGGAAAGGAATTATGTCAATACATTGTTCAAGATACAAAAGCATCAACAATGAAAGGAGTAGAAAATGAAATTGTACTAAAGCTGCAAGAACCTAATTTAGACTCTTGGGTAATTGACAGGATACAGTTCATGAGAACTGGTATTTTCCCTAGGATGCTCTCCCCTGATAAAAGAAGATACTATAGGCAACAAGGAATTAATTTTGTCTTGATTGATCACATGCTTTTTAGAAAGAATTTTGATGGAATTTTACTAAGGTGTGTTGAAAGGGATGAAGCCCAAAAAATACTACATGAATTACATTATGGAAAATCAGAAGGACACTTTTCAGTGAAGACTACTACTATCAAAATTACATAGGCTGGGTATTATTGGCCTACATTGTTCTTAGATTGCCATCAAATGGTTAAAGAATGTCAAGCTCGTCAATTCTATGTTGGGAAAAGGAGAAATGTAGCTTTGCCCCTGAATCCTATAATTGTAGATGAGCCTTTTGCACAATCGGGATTGGATTTTATAGGTATGATTAATCCAATCTCTAGTTTGGGACAGAAGTGGATCCTTACTGCCACTGACTATTTTACTAGATGGAGTGAAGCTGTCCCACTTAAAGAAGCCACTGAAAAGGTTATTCTAGATTTTGTTGAAGGAATAACTACTCGTTTTGGCCCACACCCCGCACCATTATATTTGATAATGTAAAGGCATTTCTAGGGTCAAAATTATCTGAGTTTTCTTTGAAGAAAGGTATATATTTGAAGACTTCATCCAATTATTACCCACAGGGAAATGGTTTGGCAGAGTCGACCAATAAGAATCTAATTAGACTCATAAAAATGATGGGAACTGATCACCAAAGGGAGTGGCATAGGCATCTCAAAACAACACTGTGGGTTGACAGAATCACACCAAAGCAAGTGATCAAGATATCTCCTTACGAATTAGTCTATGACAAGAGCACAGTTATACCATTGACTGTAGAAATTCCTGCTTTATAGTTGGTTAAACAAATGGAAATTGAAGAGAATGGTCCGATGCAGGTGAGGCTTGCAGAGTTATTGGAAATTTAGGAGAAGAGAGAGTCAGCACATGAATCCTTGATGAACCGTCAACAGACTGTAAAGAGTTGGTTTGACCATAAGACTTCTGAACCAAATTTTAAGGTTGGGTCTTGTGTTTTAAAATGGGATGAGAGGGCTTCTAAGCCAGGGTGTCACAACAAGTTTGATTCGCTATGGATTGGTCCTTTTAAAATCCGTACTTGTAAGCAACACAATGCATATGAACTAGAAACTATGGAAGGGGAACCAAAAGAGATTCCTGTTAATAGAATCTTCCTTAAACACTTCACATAGTTTCAAATTCTACCCTTGTACTATAGTTAGTGTCTTTATGTTTGTTTCCCTTTTTGTTTATTTTTTCCGCTTTCCTAATAAGTGTTCTAGTAACACGCATCCTCAGCACATTGGCCCCCTATGCCTCGTACTTTTCCTTTTCTCTAGGTCGTTAAAGTACACGTACTTCAAGGGCAATAGCCAATCATTCTTAAAGATCATTGTCATTAATGAGAAGCGTCACGAATCTTGTTAGATTTAAAATATTTGCTAATTGTCACTTTGGCGCGTATCTTGAGTCATTAATCATGATAGCCCATTTAATACAACATTAATTCATCTGATAGAGTCGAGAAGTTAAATTACCCCTTTGCCATTTCATTTGCCATTTCATCACTTCGAGGTCTTTCTAAAATTCCTTCTGTCTACTCATTCTTAAGCCTTTAGTGTGAATTCCAGTCATAGTAAAGATTCAAGTTTAAGTTTCTAGAGTTCAGAGGTCTTGTGCAAAGATTGCATTAAGCAAGAAATACGAAAATGGAGGGAGAACAACCCGCCAAAGGGTCTGAATAGGAGGGTCTTTTTGATTTACCAGAGAAATGGAAGAAAAGCAAACCATATGCATCAGCCAAGGTGCAGCCAAGAATCAATTGGCCTAGGACTAGAGCCTTAGAGAAGAGAAACATAGCCAACCCTTCGCAGGTGGAAGACTACGTCGATGGAATTTTTGACCCTCGTATTGCCAAGAATCCAAAAAACTTGAGGGAGGGAGCACACCAGAGATTTCTCCTGCGAGCAACGAAAGGTGAATCCGAGACTTTCGACATGAGAATTTGGACTTCTCAATTGGCCCAATTCATGGTCCCTGCTGTCCATCCTTATCTTGAGTTAATCTGGCTGTGCGCAAACCTTTTTGACGCCAGAACTTCAACAATTCAGAAATTACCTTATGCTCTAGATTGCTCCTAAGTCAATTCGGGACATGTTAGGTCTATACCATGACCGAGATGCTTATTTCTATGATATACGTAGAATGCAGAGCATATGGCAGGGTATCTACACGAAGCTTGGGTTTCTAAATACACAGTTGCGTCTGGATGAAGACAATACTTAGTTGCCTACGTTTCCTTTAGCCCGACTCCAGTTCACCTCAGATGTGCATGACGCTTGTTCCATGTTGGCCTTTATTTTTGGTCAAGACGAGGACGCCAATGTACATGATTGGCAGTTGGCAGCTATTTTCAGACTCAAGACAGTTGATAAAGACACGCAATACAAATTTGATTTTGCAGAGAATATTTCATAGGCCTTGGTTCAACAATTCTCCAATTTCGCTAACATGCAGACTTTCAGGTACTCAACATATCTCTTCCATCTAATTTTATATTAGAACTACCAGTTTTTTCAACAGTATTTTCAGCTGGATATGTATGACCTAGAGGTAGATAGTAGGAAAATTATTCCTGTGTTTACATGGACTCCTATTCTTTTAGAAATCACAGACCTGTATGAGTTTGCAGAGTATTTTGTGGCACCCATTTTTGAGCAATTGTACACTGAGGGTATTGAGAGTAGAATGATTGATAGGATAAGGGGCTTTATGGCAAATTCCAAAGTTCCTTGTGACTATTTCTTTGGGGCCCATTTCACCATAGTAAGACTTCATGGCTTTGTCGGTGAACCAGTCATGCTTCCAAAGGTCTTAACTCCTAGGGTCGTGGTCTTGGAGGTAGCCCACCAGTTGTCAATTTAATTGATAATAACTTTCAGAGTAAGAAGAGAAAAAAGAAGTTTTATGATACCCCTTGGACTAAAGTAGGAATCACAGTAAAGAAGAGAGAAACTGAGTATCTTTTGTAGAATAAGCTAGCAAATTATGGGTTTTTAATGATACAAGATCAATGGAATTATGATCTAGACGGTTTCCTGGCATCTTGGATTGTGAAAAATAATGTTCATATAGTCTTCCCTCATGAGAGTCGGCCATTTTGGGAGCAACAGAGATCACCAAAGAGGGATCCAGAGGTCTATGTGGAACTGACAGATGTACCTATTGAAGCTCCTAAGCCGTGGGAGACATTTTACACTGTCATTCAAGATTATGACCCTAAGAAGCACATGACCCATG
This sequence comes from Cunninghamia lanceolata, assembly GCA_027924645.1. NCBI lineage: Eukaryota > Viridiplantae > Streptophyta > Pinopsida > Cupressales > Cupressaceae > Cunninghamia > Cunninghamia lanceolata. The sequence continues at coordinate 121,339 of BSBN01000196.1, forward strand.
GTTTAAGGCAGACTTTGAGAAATAAAGATTGGTCGGCTGAAAAGATAGCAGCGTATTGGAAATATAGGTAGGAAATTTTAGAGATTACTAGAACCTTTAGACAAGTTGCAACGGACGAGGAGTGGGAAAGATTATGAGATAGAGATCACATGACTCCTGTTTCAAGCCCTGACACAAGCAATTTACTGAGCCATGAAAAGGAGACAGAAGAAAAAGAAGAAACTGTTGAACAAATTCCAAGAACCACTTGGCCACCGCCTCCTAGCAACTTTGAACAACAGAGGGTTGCACAACATCCATCTTATGAGACCAAAATAGCTTCAGCATCGAGGGTCTCGGAGCGACCATTTCAAAACAATCACCCATTTCTATACATCTTTAGTAGAGGCTACCTTGTCCTATGTTTCTGTAAGAGTCTCAGACTCTCAACTTTTTATTGCACAAATTTTATGATTCCTCAGATGAAGCCTTGCTAGCAGCAGGGGTTAATGATAGGATGACTGTAGTAGGGAAAGAGTCAATGAAGTGCTGAGCTATAATGAAGCTGCAAAAAGGTGCAAAAACCTCCTGAACACTCTGAAAGAAGGTGTTAAGGGCATGAAGGGGCATATAGAAAAGTTGGTGTAGATGGGACTCCCATCTCCTTTCCCTGATAATAGCACAGTCTTCATGACGGATGAGATAAAGACACTGCTTCTCTCAAAGCAAAATGATCAGACTATTTTCTAGAGTCTGAGTGATTCGTCGAGTGTCAAGGAGGTGGAGTCAGTCTTGCTTCCGATGGCTCTGTTAGAATTCCAATTGCATACAGTGGTATAGATACTGTAGACCTTTTCTGATAAGGATATCATTGACTTGGATTTAGCATTCCAAGCATTGCAAAAGAGAATGTGATTATCCGATTTTGAGTGGTCTGGGTATCAGGCTGCATTGCAAAAACTTTAAATCCCTATTTTTGTGATGGTGCAATTTTGCTTTTTATGTATCTTTTTGCATATTTTCGGGTTCTCTATGTAGGCACAGAGTCCCAAGAACTGTAGAGTTTTAAAACCCTACATTTTGCTATGTATTTGTTCCCAACATTTCTGTCGAGATGCGACTTTGAATTGGCTAAGTATCAGTGTTATATCAATTTATGCCTGCATGAATGACACGCATCAAAGCGGCAGGGTTTTGAAGATCCATAGTGAGAAAGAAACTCAGAAGTAGCGCAGAGTTGCTGTGTGGCTAGGTCGGTATTTGCGAAACAAGCTAGGTGTCATTTTTCAGTTCGGCTACAACGCTTGATGTATTCCCTGCATGTTTCTTTTAAAAGTTTTGAGTCTTGATAGACGACGACACGTGTCAGCCTGGGGAAGATTCAAGGAAAGCTTTTCGTGAAGGTATCTCAAAAGTTCGCTAACTTGTCGCATGTCTTTTTATGAATACGGCAGAGCTTGCCGCGTGTCCTTGTATTCGGGCTCCTTTATTAAGTCTTTGCGGATCCTAAGGTGATGTATGTCTGTGGTGGGACCCAAGCTTCAAGGTTAGTAAAAGCAGTAGTCAACACCATGTGTCAGTATGGCGGATGTTTGAAGGAAAAGTCTCGGTGAAGCTTTTTGAAGCAGCGCGAAGACGCCACGTATCTTAGTTTTGAAACAAGCAAAGCCCACCACGTATCGTAAATAAGTTAAGTCTTTTGTAAAGTATGAGAGCAGCGGAGAATGCCAAACGTGTTTAGGGAATCATTTGGAAAGGCCTCACAGGGAGAGCGCCATAACGCCATGTATATTTTTGGAGTCTTTTTGAAGCCCACGGAAGATGCCACCTGTGTCAATGGCACTAATAGAAGCGTCAAGGGTGTGAGCCCTATTTAATGCACTCGCCGACCAATAGGGATGCAGGGAATGAGCGGGAGGATCTAGTATATCTAAAGACTCAGAGTGTCTATTATAACAAGAAGAGTCGAAGTAGGGGCCCAGAATCTAAAGAAATCTTCAAGGTGTGGGTTCTCAACGGCATCTTCAGTTAACGCCAGTTTTGTTTTGCAGGCGGTTGGATTCACAGCTACCGTCAGAGTCTAGAGCTTCATTTTTTGTGCTATAAATAGGAAAGCTTGTAATATGGGAAATAGATAGAGAGATATAGAGATATATACAGGAGAAAATATTTGTAATAGAGGATTTTGTGCTGTTAGACTAGATATATATCATTTTCCTTTACAGTTGCTTTCAAGAAATAGAAACATTGTGTATCTGTGCATACTCTTTACCTTATGTACTTTGTTGGAAATATTAATGAGAAGAAACCTCTGTTTGTGCATTTTGTGATGTTTTTCAAGTCTTTTTTGCAAGATCTCTAAATTCAGCCTTTGAATGAAAATCTGTTATACATTCTGCTTCTGTTAATCATGCATATTGCTCTTTAACTTAGTAGAGATTTAAAGGGATTTAATCACTATGCTTATTTTGGAATTAAGACATATCATTGGCGCATTGCCTTAGGAAGTTGTTTTATATTGTATCTGTAATCTTGTTTTTTCTTCCCTTTCTCCACAAACCCAAGAGAAGAGCCAACTTCTTTAAAATCTGAAGGTTATTCTGAGAAGCAATCCCATGTTTTTCAAAATTTCCCATTGTTGGTGATTAACCTGCAAAATTAAGCATCAACAGCTATTTAATTCAACAAAGGAATACACACAAGATTATAGAAAACAACTTGAAAAATAATTCTAGCAGCAAGCAGGCATAAAATTACTATTAGCTTTTTAAGTGAATAAAACCCTTATAAGTGCTTACAATATTTGGCATGTTATAATTAAATTAGAAATATACTGAAGTTCCTATGCTAAGAAATAGTTTCTTGCAATCAAAGGAATCTTAAATATAAGATTGTTAAAAACAAGAAAGCCCCAAATAGACCTCAACTAAATATATCATGTCCAAAGATAAACCTTCTAGAAGGTCATCAAAGAAAAGCAATTTTTCAATAATAGCTAAGACTAAAAAAACTAGTCTGGTGCATGAACCCATCTTAGTGAACCTGATGCAGCTCCCTCATTCTGACTCTAATGAATCCTCAGAAGAAACTTGATACCCTAACAATCTTGGTGACTTGAAGCTGACTTATTCTCAAAAGTGCACTTGTCTAGCCTTTTCTCTCAAATACTTGCAAACCTTGATGCTTTGGAACCCTAGATTCATTCAAAGATGACTCCTTACAATCTATCGCTGGCATAGCTACTTGACAAGATGCATGTTCGCAAAATCCTTAGGCACTATGTAGAAGTGACTTCAAACCCTCACCGTGTCAACAGACTGCAACTTGGTATTGTGGGAATCCTAAGGTATGATTACGGTGTGTGTGTCTGCTTAGAGTGGAATTTATGTTTGAAGTTGGTCAAAAATTTCAGCCTGCAAATGTTATGGTGTGTGCTGTTGTTCCTGGAGATGTATTTCTCATGTCTATAGGAACTTTGACATGTCTCCTGACCGTCCTCTCAAGAAGAAACACCAAAACTATTGCATGTTGCTTTAGAATGAAAACCGAACAAAGATATAGTCTCTGAAACCAAAAGTACAACTTGAAAAACCTGCTAAAAAGAGATGTTAACTTGCTGGAAAACTTACTTCTACGACACTTGGAATTGGAGCAAACTGCTGAGTCCAGGTGCTCCTGGTGTGAATAGTTGCAATAGTAAATAACAGGGCTCCAGACTTTGTGGAAGTCTGAAAACTTGTAACAACGTTCTGAACAAAGATCTTATGTCATTCTGAACTTAGACATCCCTTGTCACTGCACATGCTCCATGACCTTTTATGTTTTGAAATTTTATCCATAACCTTGTAAGTGTGCACTTGAGGCATGCTTGGACTTATTTTTCTTTCCGGAACTTTTTGGGCCAAAATTGACTTTCATGATCATGATAAGCAAGGACCTGACACCGATTCACTAGAAGTAGGCAAGAAATGACTTTTGAAAATTGAATCTATATGATTTTTTTATATCAGCAAAACCTATTACTTGCTGATCTTAGTTATTATATATCAAATTTTATATCTAGATTCTAGAGTGATTTTTAACCTGCAAGAGCTAATTACACACATTTTTTTTAATCTTTTGTATCTAGGATCACATTGATTTTATTGGAGATTGTCATTCGCTTAGTTGCAGGTTTTATTCTTCGGTTTTCTCATTGGCTGTATATAAAATATAAAAATAAACTAAAATTAATAAGTATCTTCCTTACTCTTCTTTGTCATCTTTGCAACCATTTCCCAGGTTGCTTGCAGTTCAAAAGGGAACTATGATTAGCTATTGTTTCTTATTCATTTCCTTGTTTGTTTAATCTGGCATTCATAAGAAGTTTGTTTACTGGTTTCTTTGTCTTAATTTGCTACTTGAGTTTATGTTGTGTGTTGGTTGCAAGTCTTGTTGTTTAAATTATTTTACTTTCCTACAATTAGATTAGATATTTGAGGGTACTGAGCTACTCCAAGGATGTGCTACCATTCCCATCCAGCTTATCTTCCAATCTGGTCTTCTGTAGGATTTGCCTAAAATTCTTATTTTCTCAATTACATATCAATTTCTTGTCAGTTTATGACTAAACTTGATCAATAACAGCCCCTCCAAGTTGGGCATTTACCTCATGTGAGACAACATGACTTTATCTATGAGGCATCAATCCAAGACATTTCTAACCAACTGCTCTTCATTCCATCCATCCACTTCCATTCCTCACCTCTTCATCCCATCATTCCAAGTCCTCAACAAGCAATTTGAAGCAGCCAATCAATATTAGGAACAAGGAGCCTGGGAACAGGGACAATGGCAACAAAACTGTTGGAGTTCTAATCCTTTTCAACCTGTAATTTATGAAAGTCATGTAGGTTGACTTGAAAAATTTCCTTGTGTATAGATTCCTATCATCAAAGAATACAAAATAGAGTTTTTGATAAAGGATCATTTCTTGATGAAGTTTGTGTAGACATTCTTCTTGTTGATGCTTGTGGTGTAGCATTTGGAAGCCCCTATTTGTATGAGAAGGATACAACCTTCATTAGAAGGGCAACAATAGGTTTATCAAAGAAGAAAAAGGCTAAATCATCCCTTTTAACAAGGTAAGGCCAAATTTTCTCTCTTTTTCTCTATCATATTAGCAAATTGAGCAGAGAGATTCAGAAATGCTATTGTTATCATTGTGTTGCATATGTTGAGAAACAGGGATGATGAAATTTTTCAATTTGATTCTACTAAAAATATGAAATGCAATGACCAAGAAGAACAACAAATGAGTACTTGTAGTCCATTTAGAAGATATTTCAAGAGCCCAAGGGCATTTCAACTTTATTGGAGAGGCATTGAGCACAAGAGGCATTTGTAATTTTACACTATATGCCCCACTTCCAAACATTGGGCTGTATAGACAATCTTTATGCAAATGAAATGAAGTGAAGAAGCAACTCTTAAAGCTTATTGGAGCAAGGAGAAATCAGGCTTACTTCATCTCCATGTAGGTTCCCTCTCACTAGTGTGCCAAAGAAAAATGAGACGTGAAGTATTGATCATGGGGCCTTGAAAAAACATCATCATAGGCTTACTTCATCTCCATGTGGGTTACCTCTTGCCAGTGTGCCAAAGAAAGATGAGACATGGAGTATTGAGTATGGGGCATTAAAAGATATCGCCATAATTTTTTTTAACTCACTTCCATACATAGTTGACTTGTTACATTAGTTTCTACAAGCAAGGCACTTCACCAAGTTGAATCCAAAGTCAAGCTCCTATCAAGTTCGTGTGAAGGAGGATGTACGGGAATCTGCTTTGAAGACAAGGCAAGGTGCATATAGATGGTTAGTATTGCCTATTGGGTTGTTTAATACACCTACTGCATTGAGGAGTTTTATGGGTGTTGTCTAATAATTGAGGAAGTTCATATCATTATTTTCCTCAGTTGTAGTAACTTTGCAAGCTATAACCATAGGAGGTAAGTCTTTTTTTATGGGATTGAATCAGCAAGTTGCTTTTGATCAGCTGAAACATGAAATCAGCAACGTATCTATTAGCACTAGCTAATTTGCAAAGGCATGTTGAGGTGTAAATGGATGCAAACAAATATGCAATGTGAGCAGTTTTGATACGACAAAAACTGTTATTTTTGCCATTCTAAACTTTTCCATAAAGTAGTCATAAACTGTCCTATGTATGACAAAGAATTGTGTGTTCTTGTTTAAGAATTTAAGAAGTGGAAGCACTGCTTGTTTGGATAGGAAACAATTGTTTATACAGATTATCAACCTCTTAAATATTTGCAAGTACAATTAAATTACAAGAACAACATCATAAATGGATGGGTTTCCTTAATTTTATCTGGTCTTTAAATGCTAGAAAGGTGTTATTAATAAGTTGGCTGATATGTTGTCAAGACCACCTTTGACGACAACTTTAGGTCCTACATTCATGCCTAGGGAATAAAAGGAGCAATTTGCACAAGATGCAGATTTTAGGCAGGTATAACAATAAGTGCAAGATGCAAATATGATTGATTTTGGTTTCAAGGAAGTCTGTTAGCTAAAAGGACTACCATAAAAGTTTTAGTGCTTGAAATTTTTAGTTGTGTGTGCCTCAAGACAAAAGAGTGAAGCTTAAGAGAGGAATCCAGCTCCACACAATTGCTGGTCACTTATGAGTTGCCAATAAATGATCAAATTTGCAAAGTTATGTTTGTTGGCCTATGGCCTAAGATACAAGATGATGCTTCAAAGTTAACTAGGGGTTGTGAGTTACGTAGTACCACTCAACCAAATAATAGAAAGTTGGGCTTATCTTTTACGATGTACACTGTTGGTTCCTTCCAGACCATGGAAGAGTATCTCCTTGGATTTTTTTGGGGGATTGTCAATGTCGAAGAAAAGACATAACTAATATATTATAGTACCACTCAACCAAATAATAGAAAGTCGGGCTTATCTTTTACGATATACACTGTTGGTTCCTTCCAGACCATGGAAGAGTATCTCAGATTTTTTTGGGGGATTGTCAATGCCGAAGAAAAGACATAACTAATATATTATTATAGTTGATCTATTGAACAAGATGTGTAATTGTATTGCATGCAAGAACACCACGGAGGGGCATGTTACATTCAAGTTGTTTTTCACTAATGATTAGATATGCTTGGGCTTTCTTAACTCCTTTGTTTCCAATAAAGATGAAAGGTATTTGGGCAGGTTTTGGTACACCTAGGAGAAGATGGACACTAATTTGAAGAGGTCTACAACTTTTTATCTGTAAATCAATGGTTAGATTGAAGTGGTTAGTAGACCATTGGTTCAGCTTTTGAGAGGTTACAACAGGAAGCATCATAATACATGGAACAAGAAACTGGACTCATCTATGCATCCTTATACAAGCCTATATTTGGGCTGTAACTGATATGTTTGGATACACACCACACCATTTGGTGCCATATTTGGTTTAGGGTTTTTCAAAATAAAATTGCAAAAAAAAGCCAGAATTTTTTTTTAATGCAGACAGAGACACCAACACAGACTCGCAGACAGACATATACACAGACACACGCATACAAACACACACATATGAATAGCTAAAGACACAAACATAATACAAAAAAAAAAATATTATAAATTAAAATATAGAAACTAAAATATTTAAAAATAAATATTTTTAAAGTTATGTTGTATACCCTTAGATGTATAAATAATTGAATACATGTATATTTTCATAATTGTCATATCTAACAGTATTTGTATCAGGGGATCTTGAAAATTTGTTGTATCCTATCCACCATTGTGCAACTTTGGTTTCTAATGCCATACAGGATGTGGTATATATGGATCAACATGTGAAGCAACTGATAAGATTTAGAATGTCAATTTCATCTGGTCAAAATAGCAATGAAATTGTGAAAAATGGAGTGAAGATAATTAATTAGATTCTAAATTGTTGTACCTCAATGCTAGTTCTTTGCCAATTTTAGTAATCTATTTAGAAGAATTTCCTCAAAACTCAGAATGTAGCTCAATTTAGTACACGGTCCTTACTATTTAATATAGAATTGATAATGTTCTTTTAGTCAAATAATGTGTATCATATAGATTATAGTTAGGGGCTATTTTTTTATCTTCATTGAGTAGGTATCTGATTCCATTTTATTAGCTGTGTTGTTTGAAAATGTGGGCTTTAGTCTGCACGCCCTTTCCAGTTTCTCTTTTCCACACAGCAGATGGTAAGGACAAGGACTTTCAAGCAGCAGAGGAAGATGTTCGAAATTTTCCCATATTAGATCTTATATCATCATCTTGCATCCCAAGAGATGTAACTTTTGTTGGAACATCTAATTATGTCAATCCAATTCAGGACATGCCTCTGGAGTCACTGAACTTGTTATATCCCTGTTATTTCTACTCTGCTAATGATTTGAGAAATCAATGAAATAACTCAGTTGTTCTTTCCTATGGAACTGCACATCAAAACCATGAAGGGTTTCTCTCTGTTTGGTTTCCTGTGGTATACTATTGCCCTTGTATCTTGTCACTGATGTTTCAGAAGGAAGAAATGAAAGTAAGGCTGAGTTCCATGTTAGAATGTAAATATTGAAGGTATATACAATTGAAGAATTGAGCAAAATATATTTTACATTTTTAATGGAGTCTTTTATTCGAAAAAACACAGGTGGGTATGACAAAGAAGACAAAGCAGCTAGGGTCTATGATCTTGCAGCTCTTAAATATTGGGGCACAACCACTACAACCAACTTTCCAGTATGACTCAGTTTCTGAATTTATTCATTTCATTCTAGTTTCCAATGGAGACATTTAAACTAGCAACTGCATTTTTCATTTCAATTCAGTTTTCCACAGACGCATATAACTAGCAATGGCACTTCTCCCTTTCATTTTAAGGAGGATAGGGAAAGTTTAAAGAACCTACTGATGGGCAAGATTTAAAGAACCTACTCCATAAGTTTTCTAAATGGCCTATCAGCCTTAAAGTGGCACTGAGAGGTGTAGTTGAAATTAGGAAAGGGAAGAAATAAAATGAAAGGATTGGAATAAGGTCTGTTGAGAAAGAAATTCTTAATATTGAACATAATTTAATTTTTTTATGGGAGGCAACCAAGTGGAATGGTATACTAAATTGTACTTTTTGTAATAATTTTTTGAAGTGGACATCAAATCTTAATCTTAAAAAAAAAAAAACTCTTAAATCTTCCAATGTAAGATGAATGCTTGAAGGTAGAAATAATTCTGGTTCGACTAGCTACTGTTTATAGTACAATGATCTATGTTTATTCTTGCAAAATATTTCTGGGTACTAAGGAAAATGACAAACTTGGGTTAATATGGCAGATTAGCAATTACGAGAAAGAGGTGGAGGAGATGAAACTTATGACAAGGCAAGAATATGTTGCATCTCTTAGAAGGTATGCCTATTTGCCATAAGATGTTGTAGTTTTGTTATTGTAATCTTTACTGACTTCCGTAACATTTCGTACTGTGTAGAAAGAGCAGTGGATTTTCTAGAGGCGCATCAATGTACTGTGGAGTAACCAGGTTGGTATTCACAATTTCTGCATTGGGGAGTGGTATTATTATTATATCAAACATATGAGTAGACTTCAAAACTAACTACTTAATAAGAGAACTGCAATGGTACAAATCTCTACTAATTTGAACAATTTAATTGCCTGCAGAATTAGAGATATTTTCAGTACTAATCCATATTAAAATTCATGACAGGCTCTAGTATCAAATAAATAATATCCCAATCTTTCGTCTTTCATGGAACATGCATGAAAATTCTCTCTAATATGCTATCCTTATTTTTATATACTGGAAACAAAATAGTGGTGGTTCATGGATAAAAACAAATAAAGTGACAACAATAAGAAGAAATTAAGATTATAAGTCCTTGTTTAGTTTCTCTATTTCCTGATGATGAGCAGTTGTAAGCTTCTCCATAATACTAAATTTCTCTGCATGGTGTCTGCAATTTAGACCAGAAGGCATAAATATCCCAGATAACACTAAGAAGCCAACAGATAAATATTACCATAAGTTAGGTTATAGTTGTCGACAAGAAGTTCAAAGAATTTTATTTTGGTTCAGAGAAATAATTTCTTATTGTTAAACATGACCGAGCCTTCTATACATATTGACATATATTTTCTTGACCATTCGCCAAAATTCTATCCAACTTAGGCTACAAGAATGTTAAGAATTGCTCATAACAGAGAATTCAAATGAAACAGATTCTTTATAATACATCCCTTGGACTAACAGCAATCCATATGGCATATTAAATGTCACAATCTTTATGTTTTAGGGAAGGTATAAGTATCTTTAGGAAGCATGAAACTATAATTATAGTAGAAAAGGCTCAACCGGAAATATTTTTCTACTTATTTCTCTTGAAGAATAGAACAATAATAATAGTTCCTCAACATTGTCTCTACAAGCCATAGTATAAATCATAACTATTTCTTTTGGGTTATCTTAAACATCTTTATGCAACTTCTTCCTTATTTGGTTTGCAAACTTCACAATTTAAATATATAAACTATTCAAATAAATATACATTCTAAATTGAGGCTGATTTGTTTTATTGTTATCACAGTCTGCTTTTGATCTATTCAACACAGTCCTAATGAGAAAATGATAGCAAGCTTGTGTTCTTAAGCTACTCACGTTACCTATGAGTCAATCCAACAAACAATTGAGTTTAAGATTTATGGACATTTATATACAAATAATGTGAAGAATGAAACATGAAATTGTACAGATGTCTAGTATTACTGACTAAGTATTAGTGTAAAGATCAAATGAATTTTTTGGACAAGGTAAAAATCCTTCTACATATTTTAATGTCAAATCCATTTAGATTTGAAGCAGAAAAGTTAGCAGTGCTGTTATATGCTATCATATACTCTGTGTAAGCTTCATTAATGGATTTGATCTAATTGCCACTGGTTTGTATTGACCATATATAACAGACATCACCAGCATGGAAGGTGGCAGGCTAGAATTGGAAGAGTAGCTGGCAACAAAGATTTATATTTGGGAACATTCAGTAAGTTTGCTTCCTTATGCCTATATAACAACTACTCCTGTATGGTTTTATGATATGGCATTATTTTTTTCTTACATACCTTTTTCAAAGGAAACCATTGAGACATAAGTGTTTTTTCCATTTCATGTCCTCACTTGATTGAGTTAACTTCACATGTACACAAGAAGACGCTGCTGAAGCCTATGGCATTGCTGCCATCAAATTCAGAGGCCTTAATGGTGTGACAAATTTTGATATGAGCAGATATGATGTGAATAGTATAATTGAAAGCAGCATGTTACCCATTGGAGGAGCTGCAAAACGGATCAAGGAAGCTGAGATATCTGATCTAAGTGTTGAAGGCTGTCAAACAGATGAGGACATGAATTCACAAATCATAGACACCTTATCCAGTTACACCAATGGTCATGCTAATTACCCAAGTGGGCATGCAAGATGGCCTATCATTACATTTCAGCAGCATGCATATAATCAACAGAGGGCTGGTTGGTGCAAGCAGGAGCACAATACCCATAATCAAGACTTGCAAATGCAATTGCACTCCACCACTCAAAATTTTCTTCCACCATCAATCATGGGATCAAATGCTTCTGTGTTGCATAATCTTATGAGTTAGAATCTTCTGCTCAGGTGGATTCCACTAACTCAGCCTCTAATAATTCAGGATTCATGTGCAACAGTCTGTTAATGTCCAATTCATTCATGCCATCCCCAATAACAGTAGCAGATAATGCTGGAGCTCTTCACTTCATTACTGACAATGATGGAAGCAGTTCAAAATCCTCTTCCACTTATGATAGTATGATGTCTTCAGACCCCTATGCGAGAGGTTTATATTATTTGCCACAACATTCACCAGCACTTGTCAAAGCTAACTATGAAAGTCCTGTGTACAACAACTGGATGACACCTGCTGTTCAGACCATAGCACCAAGGCCTAAGTTGGCAGTGTGTCATACAGCTCCTGTTTTCACTCTATGGAGTGACACAGAACCACAACCTGCTTGACATCATTGGACCAATCCTTTAAAGGCTGTCTGGTCCAAAGTATGGCTGGACTCTTCTTTTTGGGTTATTGGGTGATCAAATTATGGCCTATCATGTACACCTTAGCTCCCTATTTTGATCATTTTTGAAAGGGTCTAAGACCTTAGGTTTTGGCACTGGGAAGACTTGTTTGTTCAACTGATGTGCTTCTGCAAAAGCTAAATGGACTGAAAAATGAAATTCTCAAAATGAATAAATCAAGCAAAATTTTGTGGGGTATTCAGATGCTTGATTAATTTTGATGCACAAGGCCTTCCATCCATTCAATGTGACTTGCAATGGCTCGGTTGGGTTTTTGTAAATTTGTCTAACAGAATAATATATATGATAGTCCCTATAGAAATATCCAAGGGGACATCAACTGATTCTATTTTATTTTTCTGGCTTAGCCAGCATTCAGCTACAAATGCAATCATTGTACAAACACATTTTAGTAAATCTAAATGAATTATTGCTTATGGAAGTGTATGCTTGATTTCTTGGGAGGTCGATCATTTCCTCAGTTCATATTTTGATTCTTGTGTACTTACATTTTGCACATTTTCATAGCAAAGTCATTCTGTTGACTAACAGTACTGCAGCCTTTTTCTTTTTCTGTGCGGAGATGGCTTGAAAATAGTTGCATGAGAATCCGCATAAAATGATAACGTGTAATTCAAATATTCCGTCACCTTCAAAATATTTGACACTGCTTTCCCTTCTATTTCATCTTCTAAAAGTTCTCTTTCTCTAAAGTTTTCCCGAGCAAAACTTTATGTCTAAGCAACTTGGCCAATATATTAACTTGGTGAATTTGACTAAATGGATACTCTTCAGTAACGTGAGAATCTGGAAACATTGAATGTTGAAAACCACACTAAAAAAAATATTTAAAATAAATTGTTTTTTTTAATACATTTTTTCATGTTGTCTCTTTGGAGATAATAGTCGAGATTAAAGACATTGTCTCTAGAGAGACAATGTCTTTAATCCCAACTATTGTCTCCAAAGAGACAAAAGTGAAATTGTCTCTAAAGAGACAAAACTACTTCTGTTTCATATTTTGTCTTTACAGAGACAATTTTTAAGATAATAATTTGAGACACTCGCTTAAAGACAATATTTAAGACAATACACAAGTTTTTTTTTTGGTTTCAAGCTAAGACAATTTACTCAAAAATTGTCTTAAACCCCCCTCTATGTAGTAGTGCATCTTGGCTTTGTTTTATTTCAAATTATCTATAAGCATTTGTTGTGAAATTACAGTTGCTATCTCTGTTAGTTTTTTTGCAATATAAGAAAATCATTTCACCATGCACACACAAAGCATGCAAGGACACCATTCTTGCTTTCGAGAGCTTGTGGAAAATGGAGAAGTTGAGTTCTAATATTGTGCAAATTAAGAGCAAATATCCAACATCATAACAAAACCTCTTGAAACTGATAGATTCATTGTGTTAGAAATAAGCTTGTTGTAGTCTATTAAATGACCTTAAGGGAGTGTAATAACACATAATCTTTCTCCCAGGTTGACTAACTCCTCGGACCTCAGAGATGGAATGTGACTTCTTGAATCTAGGATATAAACACAGATCCCTTATACCAAGGAGGCCAAAGAAGACCATCAACTATGTGACATGACAATGACTGCTAGCATTAACTTGTTGGGTGAAGAAATGACCTCACATTCATAAATGTGCCCTAACATTATTGCCTCTTGACAGACTCTTACAACTCTATTTCCAATGGTACCCTATAGATATGAATATGGGGGGCATTTGTGTAATGATACTGTTGTCACGGAGGATTGCGCCCTGAATGCTAAGCTTTGAAACTTGGCAATCCCATGCAAGATGGGAACATTCTTAGACTGTGGGTTGTTTATGATGAGAATGAACCTTCGGAAGAGCCGGCTCCCTTTTAAAAGCCCCTTTGAATCTGATGTACTTTCGAGGAAAAGAGATAGAGAGATGATTAATAAAACTAAAATCTATTCTAAGGGGTGATGCACCAATCATTTTAATCTAACTTGTAACTGATTCATAGCTATTCTTCAATAAATTTGTTCTTACAACTCAAACTAAACAATCTTTATCACATAAGTATTTCATAGGAAGGCATGAAAACAATCCACTTTTGATGAAGGAAAACCAGTGTTTTTTAACAACTTAAAAATTAAACGAATCACCTGCACAATCTGTAACTTGTAGTAAAACTTGTACCTTTGTATACTTGCATTCACAGAATGAGATAGAAAACTAAAGGTCCATACGTAAAACACAATAAATCTTTATCAAATCACTCATAAGATAACAAGACACCTGAATCTAAATAGAAGAACACTTGATTTTATTGAAAATAGAAGGAAAACTTGGCAATAACTATGAAACTGCTGAAAATAAACTACTGCTACCATATAAAACCTGTAAAAAGCTGAGTTACAATACTGAATATCTCTCTCTGCAATGTGCAAAGGCAAGAAAAAAGAAAGAACTGAGGAAAAAGCATAAGCTTTTTCTCCTATAATACCAAATCTGTCTCCAAAAGCCAAGGGGAACTCAACTACTGTCAAACTGCACTCCAATTGATGCACAAAAAGTTTGAAAAAGCAACCCCTAGTTGCTGGGCGAGCAAGAGGAAAAAGCCTAAAAATAAGGGTCCACAACTGCTCCAAATTGAGCTATTTTAGCTCAGAACTCCTAAAATTGTTTGACCCAAAAACTGCCAAAAATAGCTTAGTTTGACTCCATGTCAAAAATAGAAAAAGATACTCCCTCTGCATGAGTTTCCAACCTCAGTTCAACTCCATCTCTCTCCTTTGCATGATTGAGGGCAAAAATAACCTATTTCAACAAATTTTAAAGGCAATCAATGTGATTTACCTTAATAGGTGTTATGTAATTGTCTATTTTTGGTTTTATGTAACAAATATTAAGGTAATTTGTAGAATATTACCTTTAATAAGTGTTTAAATACAATATTCTTGACTCTCACTCATGCAAGAAAGAAATAAAACGGGGTTTTTTCATGGTGAGTTCACCTTAATCTTCATCCCTTTACAAAATCTCACAAGGCTATTAATGATGCCCTTTCTGCCCTTTGACCTATGACAAACTTTCAAATTTGCCCAAATTGACCTAAGTCAACAGCCAAAATATAAGAACACATCGAGCCTTTTTCTCTTTTCAAACCTAAATCATATCTCCTTAAGGTTTAAGGTAGAAAAGATCCCCAAAAAAGCTAAAAAAAATCATTATCACCTTATAACTCCACGGGCTCTTCATGCTTCCCTTAGACATTCAACATTCACAAGTCTTGACCACGGCCTTTATTAGATTTTCATGATATTTCTTTAAAAAGTCAAAAGAAACCTAGGATGAACTCGGTCTAGGGCAGAAGTAGTAAAACATGATGAAACCCTAAAAGATTTTTATTTTCACATCTCATTTCATCCGTTCACTGGAGAGCGCTGCCCTGAGGGTTTTGAAAGTTTGTATGAAGGACACCTGCTGCTCCATATAGCTCCTTATCAACAGCTGGACTTCATCCTACTGCACCTTGTAAGTAATACTTGCAGTTATTTGGCTTCTTGTCCTGATGGGTACCAAAATACAGACTTTCCGGCTATTTACTATGATTTTTGTGTATAGAAAAGCAAGAGAATCTTGCCATCTCTGTGTCCTCTAATGTATAAAGTGCAATGTCTTCTTTTTGCTGTTACAGTGGACTTTGTGTGAATGAGAATCATAAAAAAAAGGCCTGTTTCTTTTGTTATACATACATTGTAGTATATTGTTCCCTTTTTATGATGCTTTGTGCTTTTGAAAACCTTAATTTCCTGTATGAAACTTACAGGAGAAACTCTTCTATTTCGTTGTGTTGTTTCTCTTCATATAGTGTTGCTATCCTTTCGGTGAGAAACTGGTAAAAAAGGCTTCTTTTCTGGTTCCCTGTATGTGCTTTTCCTGCTGATACTGAGACAAAACAAGAAAACTCTGTATTTGCTCTTTGTTCTGAAAGAAAACTGTGGAAGTCTCATTTTTTGGTCATTGCTGCTCTTTTCTGGGTGGAAAATGGTTATAGGTGAAAATGATGCTTCCAATACTAACCCTGGCTAGGGTTTTATGAGAGTTACTCTTTGAACTATTGAAAGAAACTTTCTCTACCCTCTATGGTTTCCATGATATCATAGTTATGCAAATGAGAGTATGGCAAAAGTATCTATTTCATTCTCTGCTGCCTGAAGCTTATATGTTTTACATTTTCATTATACTACTGTATACCATGCTCAAAATCCTTTGAAAACTATGGAGGAATTTGCCTTCATGCTGTTTCATGCTCTCTGTTGATCTTTTGAAGAAAATGCTTGAGAGATTGCTTTACTGTTGTTCCTTTATACTAGGGTTTCTTTGATGACATTCTTTTTTTGCTGTTCACAACATCTTGTTGACTTCTTTGTTCATGAATACTGTTGCATACCTCCATGAAGCTCCTTAATGACTCCAATTGACTGGATTCCTTCCCAACCTTGCATGCATATTTATAGGATATGTGCTGTCTGATGTTTGATAGGGAAAAGGTCTCCTTAAGGCATAGGAAAAAATGATCAGTCCTTATAGAACTCTAAACTACCTTTAGAATCTTCCTATAGTGTGTCTTTTTTGTAAATACACTAGTGTCAACCTTGCATAATGCCAAATGGATAATGGACTATCATGACCTTCTATATGGTTTCATCAAAAACAATCTTTCCTATCAACCTGCCACTGTCTTCTTTTCATGTCCATACTTCTCATATGTCAAGAGACCTGGCACTTCATGATTTTCAATAGGTCCTTTTCATTGCTTTCAGCATACTTTATAGTCCTCTGCCTATTGTACCTTATCTTATATCAAACCCACAAATGAGATTGTGGTGCTGGGAATGCATATAGACTCTTTCAAACCTTTGTCTTACCTTCTCAAGTATGTAGCAGACTTTTTCACTTGCTCTGGCCCCCATATGAAAATCACTGTCCTCTTTGACTGTTCTATCACAGTTTGTGAAAGTTTCTTCACAGATGGTAACTGTTAAAACCTCCTTTGATCACTGTGAGAAATCATTGTTTCACTGTCTTCAACTTTTCCTTGTTTACCTTGTGGATGTCCTCATCAAGACTGCCCTTATCACTGACAGTCATTCTTGCCTTTCCCTTGCTTATTTCCTCTGCTTTTTAGGGGTCTGTGACTCATCTTCATTTCTGGTAATTTGCCAAGACCTCTTTGTGTCCTTGTATATGATGTCTCTGCCTGACCTAGACCAGTTAAGTTTGACAGTGAGCTTCACTATCCAACTTAGACTGTTATGTCACAGTTTCTTTGTGCTTACCTTTTAGGGCTTTCTTCACCATTAACACTGTCATCTGCATTGTATTTAGTCCCTTGATTCACTATCCTTCTGAGTCTTTATGACTGTTCCTAAAACCTTTTAGGCCTATGCTTGGTCACTACCCATTGTCATCGTGTATATGCTGTCTTGAGGCAGTTGACCGTGCCTTTTTCTTATATATATCTTTGATAGTCTTCAATGAAAATATGGATTGTAGAAAAACTTGACATCATCGTGTCAAACCCTTAGGTCAGGTCTTCATACTCAGGACTGCTTCTATACTTCAGTAAGGTAGACTTCTGGCACCTCAATCACTGTATACAACCATACTGTTGTCACCCTGCATGTATTTCTGTTGCTATACTCTGCTGTCCTTCCTAATCATTGTACTCTACATACCTTCACAGAGCTCTGTACTATTGTTAGAGGCTGCTCCTTATTCTTGTAGCTTTGGCTGTCACCTGGGGAACATTGTATCACATAGTCCTTTAGCATTGCATTCTTATCTATGCACTATATCACACTAGTGTTGTGACCAAATCACAACATCGCCCCGTTGGTAACAGGGACCCCCACGTTTTGAGCTTTTGTTTGTGCATCCATTGAAGTTCCCTGCATGAATGAGGAATTGGCAAATAATGGAGGAGTTGTGATCAATCCGTTGAATGCTTTAAAATGGTCGATTTTTGCAGGTGTTAAATATAGTGCTTACCTCAGGACTCGAATTGTGTGACGTGACTTAGTGAAGTTTGAGGTTGTCTAGGACTGGAAGTCTAAGCTTGGTTGGATGGAGCTGTGGAAGCCAATATATATACCGTCTCTTTGATGCATCGTTTCAGAGGGTTCACTTTCACTGTTCAGTGTTTGCGTTGTTCACAACATTCCCATATTCATCTAAAGTGGACCTTTTCCCTCACTCTGCAAGATGTTTTGCTCCTCATACGCGATGGTCTCAGAAGTTCGCCCCTAGCACTTCTCAATATTTACTTTGTGTCCTATGAGGAGCGAGTTGGTAAAGCAAGGAATGAAACAAGGTTGAATCGTTAAGCTTTTGGTCGTGCATAATTATATCTAAGGTTCGCTTAGGCGGACTCGTTGTTTTCCCTCTATAAGATGTTGGTCCTTCACATGATGGCTTCAGGAGTCCACCCATGAATTTCTCTTTAGTTGCTTTGTATCCTCCAATATCTACTAAACCAGCAGACTTTGCTGACCCAATCACATCATTTGTGTTATGCATAACTAATCAAAATGTCTGCTTCACTGGAGGTACTTGCATTCGTAAGTTTTTGGACATTATGCATCGTATCATAAAATATCTGCTAAAAGCTCTTTTGGGCGCACATCCGTGATCACTTTGCACTTCGGCGGACATTTTCAAAGCATGAGGACATTTCGAAATTGAACACTCAGTTATACTATCTGCTCAGTTTGCTGGGAGCGGACTTTGTTAATCCTTTAGCATTGTTTGCCTTGGTGGTCATAGTGTCCACTTAGACGGACTCTCGTGATTCATTAGCAAAGCGTATACTCATAGCACGTTCTGTGGCGGATATTTGAGATTCTCTTGCAAATTGTATGGTATGCATGTTGTTGTGGAGAGTCCGCCAGGGATGCTGATCAATGGCAGGAATGCCTAAAGATAGAGATTGTCTACGCGACCAACCCTCCTCTTTTCTCTCAACGGTTACGATTTCTGGTAGAATCATTCAAGGCAAACTGTAGTAGGAAGTTACGCATTGTCTAGAATAACACTGTCAAAAAATAATACCTTACGCGTATATTGAATGCATTGACAGTGTGTTGTAGGTTCGTATTCATAATGCTGAGCACCACAAGACTATTATTAGCAGGTAGTGATATGCATTGTGTAATTATAAAGAACATCACTCGAATATGTGGTAGCATCACTCCAATGTAGAATCATTCAACAAGGTTTAAACTTGCAGTGTTCATAGAGGGAGCAAGATATCCGAAACAGTGATTTAAGGCTGCAAGTTTTTTCGGTGCCATTTTGACATGGGATTTTGTCCTTTTGCGCTTTTTGAAGCATCATTTCAATATGCTGATATAGGATATTTGTGCAAGTGAGCGATGAATGAAGAAGAAGAATGACAAGGGCTGGCACATGGGAAGGTTCAAAGGATGGAGTAGCGTTGCTTGAGGAGGGTGGACATTGTCGTCGCATGAAAGAGACCCGTACCAGATGATCAAGATCCAACACCAAAAGTCATCATCAAGATCATCATTTGCACGACAACTAGAGAAATGAGCAAGTTCATCAAACAATCCATGAATTACATTCAAAAGTACAATTGCATGAAAGACAACATGAGGAAATTTGACAAAATTCCCAAGATTTCAAGTTCGAAGTAGCCAAGTTCCAGAGGTGAAAATTCGAAGATTCAAAGACTACAAAAGATGACAAAATTTGGGAAAATATTCCGAGCAATATGAACACAAAGAAAATCAAACCAGTTTGTTCAATGCTGAGGTGGCATGTGCACAACATTGATCCAATCACGGTCTGCCACATCATCTGTCTGCATTCAATGATTCTAAAAATAGTAATTTTTGTAAGAAACTGCCTTGTTGTCTCAATCTTGGTCATTGATTCTCAAATCAATCCTGGCCATTCATGTAATTTTGGAGCCTATAAAGGGCCCATTTCTCTCATTTGTAAAGGGAGATTATTAGAAGAGAGGGGGATTAAAAGAGTAGGAGTAGATGTTGTTAGAATAGGAGTAGATTAGAGGAGACTCTTTGAAGTCATTGAAGAGACATATGAAATTATTGTAATCGCTTTCAAAATCAATACAAGCTCATTATTGAATTCTTCATGGTGATTTGTGTGGTGATGGAATGTTAGCATGGTTTCAAATTCTCGAATATGATGGAGAAATGTTTCCAAGTAGTTTAGAAGTAGATTAAAAGTGCATTGATGTAATGAATATATGTAAAGATATTTGATGAATTCTTCTGGTTCATACTTTTCGTGGATTGTCGAAGGTAACCCACTTTGCAAAGTTAGACTGAACCTTCATTTGCTTTAGTTTGGTTGTGAATGCTTGTTCAAGCTGCGCCAGCTGTGGGTGTTTGGATGGATGTTTACAATATGAAAATCATTGAGTTTCCTTAGAAGATTGCACCTGCTTCATGTAGTTGTTGGTTCTCATGGCGAAACGGAGTTAGGTTTCATGAGGAATTTGTCTATCCTAGCATGTTTCATTATATCATTGTCCTTAGAATAGTTTTCTAAAGTCTTGTCCTTTTGCATTTTCTTTTCATAGCTAGTTAGAAGAAGTTCCATTTCACAAGGAGAATAACATATTTTATTGGAATAAGGAGTAAATTCAGCGTAAGACCCTTTGTGAGTTTCAGCAAAATCACATCAACTACTGAGTCTATCCATTGCAAGTCAAGACTTGACATCTAGAACCTTGGAGTTGTCTCATTGGATCACATTGTTTAGCCTTTGAGAGACTTTGTTCAAGAGGATAGAATACCTCGGTATTTTATTTTGAGTTTGCATGTACATAAAAAACACATCAACAGAATTAGCGCTAGAAGGAGGGCCAACAACGGATTGCTCCATTTGTTCCAAGCATACAAAAGATATTCTAGTGTGTTTTATCATTCATTGCTCCATCATCCATCACTTTTATGCATGCCTCTCCTCATACTGCTCAACAGAATTCAGCAAGGAGGAGGCCAGAATGAAGAATTTCTCTCATCTCAACTCAAGATAAAAGGGCATGAACAAGGAATTGCATTGCTTCTTTCACTCCGAGCACGCGAACAAACTCTAAATTGTGGAATTGGAACCAAGTGAGCTTTCAAAGCCAAATTTGAGATTTGTTAGATCTCTTTTATGCCAAAAATCCAAAAAAGTATAAAACTTCAAAAACCCAAAAAATTAAAAAATTAAAAAATACCAAAATAAGGATAGATTTCTCACCACACATGAAGCAGTTTCATGGTTATGGGCAGCAATATAATCATCCTCAAGATGACATTCTTTAGCTTTGGTGGACTTTGAATGCACAACTCTATCCCAAGAGTTTGGGTGACTTCGCATCAAGGAAGGGATGTAGAATTCACGATACCGATGGACACGAGGAGCTATATTGCCTAACCTTCTTATCAAGGATGGAATTAACATTGTAGGGAAAAATCTCCTTTCCATAGGTACATGAGCCGATTGTTTCTACAAAGGTGGTTCCTGACACCTTGTTTGATGAAAGAGAGTTCTTCATAAGTTTTAAGGAAATGATCAAGAAGAGACTAAGTATTGAGAAGAACCTATCCACAGAAGAAATGTTGATTCCAGGTGGTTGGTGCAAGATTCACAACACCACTCATTCGGAACTCGCATGTTTGTCTTGTCAAGAGGCTGTTCATCAAGTGAAGGAAGAATTAAGGTTGGAAGAAGAATCCAAAGTGCAATTGAGATTAGACGACTTGTGGAGCAAATGCCTTCAAGAAATCAATTCGCCACCCAAAGGAGAAGACATTCCCATGTTATTCAATAATGAAGATAGCACAAGTGAACTTGATAATCAAGTGGAAAGTTCGTTTGCATACCTTCTTCCAACTAAGAATGAACCTCCTGCTGAAGAAGTTGAAAAGGGAATAAAAGATGTTCAAACAAAGGTAATTGATGAACAAGATGTTGATTCCTCCATCAAAGAAGAAAGTGACTCGAGTTCATTGCAAGAAAAAGAATTCCTTGCTACATACTCATTCGTGTTGCTAGAAGAAATTATTAAGGGTGAATTGCAAGAAGTTTCGAGAGTCCTTGAAAGAGATGGTGATCATGAAGATATGCTACAAGCCA
This sequence comes from Cunninghamia lanceolata, assembly GCA_027924645.1. Taxonomy (NCBI): domain Eukaryota; kingdom Viridiplantae; phylum Streptophyta; class Pinopsida; order Cupressales; family Cupressaceae; genus Cunninghamia; species Cunninghamia lanceolata. Next base: position 143,643 of record BSBN01000196.1, read on the forward strand.
TCACTTGCAAGACAGAGAATCAAGTGCAATTCAAAGGGGCGCTCAACGCTTTCATAGATGAAATACAACAAGAGTTCTTATCGAGGCTATGCCAAAATGAACAAGTTAAAGAAATGGAGGCCAAATACACAATGCAATTCGAGTTGGTGCTTAGCCCATTGTTGAAAATCCAAGATGAGCTTACAGGTGAAATGTTCCATGCTTCTAAATTTCCATTATTTTCACCTTTTCATTTTGATATGCCCACTATTGATTATAATGTTGATTTGCATGTTGCAGATGCAAGTGGGATGATCCATCATCAACTGCGACCTCCTGATGCATTGGTAAGCGACGAGCATGAATTTTTGCTTGAGGATGAAGATCACCAGGTTGTATCTTTCCTTGCTCCTAGTGATGAAGATTACAAATTTGAAGATCATGAATTTCCAAATTGTGAATTTGAAGATCATGAATTTCCAAATTGTGAATTTGAAGAGTATGAATTTGATTATGGAAATTTTAGAAAAACAACATACGTATGGATTAATCACGGTCCAAATGAGTCGCCACAACTGCTGATTTTGTGCAAGATTTTTTCTGAATTCGATGATTGTGTTGTGAGAGAATATATTTCAGAGTTTAAGGACAAATTTGCCAAAATCCAAACCATCACATGTGCCTTATTATTGCTTTTCATTTTGACAAATCATTCAAGGTCTTGTATATATTTGGGTCTTTTGAGTCGTGTCTGCTCTTTGTACATAGCTTGCTTAGAGTAGGTTTTCTTTTCTATTGCTTTAGAATAGTTTTCTCGTAGTTTAGTTTGTTTTCTGTAGTTTAGGTTGTTGCTTTAGTTTAGGTTTCTTTCGTGGGTTTCCCATTTTTGAAATAAGCGATGTTATCCTTTAAGCACGTTTAGCCTGATTCTTATCGAATGTTAGCTCATTTCTTTGATAAATGTTCATGAAATTCTTTAGAATCCGAAGATGATTTTCTTTAACTTTATCAACTAGCTAAGATTTGTACTTGACTCGGAAGGGAATCATATATTGTGTCTTGACACTAACACCTTGTGATTATCATGTTTAAAATGCCAAATCTAAATTTAATTATTAATCTCTTAGTTTTCCTTTGAGAAACTTGCATCAGATGGATAGATTCATTGTGGACTCCATTGTTAGTGTTTGAATGGCATGTTGCTTGTTCCTGGAAGATAAATCGATTGTTTAGAACAACTTGAATTGTTTTGAGATCTTATACCTTTCCACGCTTTAAAAATCTAGAGGTACCTAAATGAATCTTTGTGATCTCGCATTAAGTGAAAAATCTTAAGGTCCACCTTTGCCGCCATCGGAAGTCCACACCTAGCTAGCTGAGTTATCACGTAGTGGTACTGCATTGTACTCTACCAAATTTAAGTTTGTTGAAAATCAAAAGAAAAAAGAAATGAAATGAAAAGAAAATCACAAATCACACACTATAACTCAGTCAGATGGACGATCGAGTAATCTTTACCGGGGCTATGGATGCCTGACCGGCAGTAGGGCTCTGCTTGAGTGGAATTACAAGAGAAACCCGTTGGGGCTATAGACACTCGCTGGCAGCGGGGCCATGTCCAGGTAGTTCATGAGGTGTGTACTAATCACGTAGCTTAATGCGGAGGAATTGAGGTGATCTTAGTTGCTGATGGATGGGAATGAACTCAATTGCACACACTTGGATTTTTGGGATATGAATGGTTGTGCTAAGCTTTTGATTTTGACTCTTTGATTAAGTAAGCATGTTTATTTGGCCTAACGTGTGGGTGTACGCAGGAATTTGGAAGTTTTGATTCTTGTTTATATTTGGAATGCTTGACATTTTATTTTAATCACTATTCTAGAAATGCTTAACTATGAAGTGTCTTGATCCAATCTTAAGATTCTTCTTCCCTTTTGAGTGCGTTTCCTAGCTGGTTGATGACTTTAAAGGAATTGTTTGACGTTCCTGGGTTTGGATTGGGTCTTTATTTTTGAAATGTTCAGGAATATTTATTCAAATTGGCGCTAGATGATGTGACCAAATCACATCGCCCCGTTGGTAACAGGGACCCCCACGTTTTGAGCTTTTGGTTGTGCATCCATTGAAGTTCCCTACGTGAATGAGGAATTGGCAAATAATGGAGTTGTGATCAATCCGTTGAATACTTTAAAATGGTCAATTTTTGCAGGTGTTAAATAGAGTGCTTACATTAGGACTCGAATTGTATGATGTGACTTAGTGAAGTTTGAGGTTGTCTAGGACTGGAAGTTTGAGCTTGGTTGGATGGAGCTGTGGAAGCCAATACATATGCCGTCTCTTTGATGCATCGTTTCAGAGGGTTCGCTTTCACTGTTCAGTGTTTGCGTTGTTCACAACATTCCCATATTCATCTAAAGCGGAGCTTTTCCCTCACTCTGCAAGATGTTTTGCTCCTCATACGCGATGGCCTCAGAAGTTCGCCCCTAGCACTTCTCAATATTTACTTTGTGTCCTATGAGGAGCGAGTTGGTAAAGCAAGGAATGAAACAAGGTTGAATGGTTGAGCTTTTGGTCGTGCATAATCATATCTAAGGTCCGCTTAGGCTGACTTGTTGTTTTCCCTCTGTAAGATGTTGGTCCTTCACGTGATGGCTTCAGGAGTCCACCCAGGAGTTTCTCTTTAGTTGCTTTGTATCCTGCAATATCTACTATACCGGCGGACTTTGCTGACCCAATCACATCATTTGTGTTATGCATAACTAATCAAAATGTCCGCTTTAGTAGAGGTACTTGCATTCGTAAGTTTTGGACATTATGCATCGTATCATAAAATCTCCGCTAAAAGCTCTTTTGGGCACACATCCATGATCACTTTGCACTTTGGCGGACATTTTCAAGGCATGAGGACATTTCGAAATTGAACGCTCAGTTATATTGTCCGCTCAGTTCGCTAGGAGCGGACTTTGTTAATCCTTTAGCATTGTTTGCCTTGGTGGTCATAGTGTCCGCTTAGACGGACTCTCATGATTCATTAGCAAAGCGCATACACATAGCACGTTCTGTGGCGAACATTTGAGATTCTCTTGCAAATTGTATGGTATGCATGTTGTTGTGGAGAGTCTGCCAAGTATGCTGATCAATGGCAGGAATGCCTAAAGATAGAGGTTATCTACACGACCACCCCTCCTCTTTTCTCTCAATGGTTACGATTCCTGGTAGAATCATTCGAGGCAAACTGTAGTAGGAAGTTACACATTGTCTAGAATAACACTATCTAAAAATAACACCTTACACGTATATTGAATGCATTGATAGTGTGTCGCAGGTTCGTATTCATAATGCTGAGCACCACAAGACTATTATTAGCAGGTAGCGATATGCATTGTTTAATTATAAAGAACATCACTTGAATATGTGGTAGCATCGCTCAAATGTAGAATCATTCAACAAGGCTTAAACTTGCGGTGTTCATAGAGGGAGCAAGATATCCGAAACAATGATTTAAGGCTGCAAGTTTTTTTGGTGCCATTTTGACATGGGATTTTGTCCTTTTGCGCTTTTTGAAGCATCATTTCAATATGCTGATATAGGATATTTGTGCAGGTGAGCGATGAATGAAGAAGAAGAATGACAAGAGCCGGCACATGGGAAGGTTCAAAGGATGGAGTAGCGTTGCTTGAGGAGGGTGGACATCGTCGTTGCATGAAAGAGACCTGTACCAGATGATCAAGATCCAACACCAAAAGTCATCATCAAGATCATCATTTGCACGACAACTAGAGAAATGAGCAAGTTTATCAAGCAATCCATGAATTATATTCAAAAGTACAATTGCATGAAAGACGACATGAGGAAATTCAACAAAATTCCCAAGATTTTAAGTTCGAAGCAGCCAAGTTCCAGAGGTGAAAATTTGAAGATTTGAAGACTACTGCAAAAGATGACAAAATTTGGGAAAATATTCCGAGCAATATGAACACAAAGAAAATCAAACCAGTTTGTTTGATGCTGAGGTGGCACGTGCACAACATTGATCCAATCATAGTCTGCCACATCATCTGTCTGCATTCAATGATTCTAAAAATAGTAATTTTTGTGACAAACTGCCTTGTTGTCTCAATCTTGGTCATTGATTCTCAAATCAATCCTGGCCATTCATGTAATTTTGGAGCCTATAAAAGGGCACATTTCTCTCATTTGTAAAGGGAGATTATTAGAAGAGAAAGCGGGAATTAAAGAGGAGTAGATGCTGTTAGAATAGGAGTAGATTAGAGGAGACTCTTCGAAGTCATTGAAGAGACATATGAAATTGTTGTAATGGCTTCCAAAATCAATACAAGCTCATTGTTGAATGCTTCATGGTGATTTGTGTGGTGATGGAATGCTAGCATGGTTTCAAATTCTCGAATATGATGGAGAAATGTTTCCAAGTAGTTTAGAAGTAGATTAAAAGTGCATTGATGTAATGAATATATGTAAAGCTATTTGATGAATTCTTCTGGTTCATACTTTTCATGGATTGTCGAAGGCAACCCACTTTGCAAAGTTAGACTGAACCTTCATTTGCTTTAGTTCGGTTGTGAATGCTTGTTCAAGCTACGCCAGCTGTGGGTGTTTGGATGGATGTTTACAATATGAAAATCCTTGAGTTTCCTTAGAAGATTGCACCTGCTTCGTGTAGTTGTTGGTTCTCATGGCGAAACGGAGTCAGGTTTCGTGAGGAATTTGTCTATCCTAGCATGTTTCATTATATCATTGTCCTTCGAATAGTTTTCTAAACCCTTGTCCTTTTGCATTTTCTTTTTGTAGCTGTTTAGAAGAAGTTCCATTTCACAAGGAGAATAACATATTTGATTGGAATAAAGAGTAAATTCAGCGTAAGTCCCTTTGTGAGTTTCAGCAAAATCACATCAACTACTGAGTCTATCCATTGCAAGTGAAGACTTGACATCCGGAACCTTGGAGTTGTCTCATTGGATCACATTGTTTAGCCTTTGAGAGGCTTTGTTCAAGAGAGGATAGAATACCTTAGTATTTTATTCTGAGTTTGCATGTACATAAAAAACACATCAACAAGTAGCACTTCCAGTTGCTTGATCAGTCACTTTAGTGTCCCTTGACTGTGTAAAAGGGGTTTTATCTTATCATTTGAGTACAATACAATGCATAGCAGTGACTTGCAAACCTTCTATACTTTGTTCCAAAGGATCTCTTTACTGATCATTTGTGTTTGCTGCTGTCCTTTTATGACTGATAGGATACTAACAGAAAAATGACATGTGTGACTGCTGCCATTAAACAGTTATGACTGTACCTTCCATTTTATAGATCTTCCTCATACATTTACTCTCTTGACTGTACCGTGCAAAGACCAGAGTGGCATTTGGTCTTCATAACCTATCTCATCTTTCATTACTGCTACATATTCATATACTACTCTTCCCTACTAGACTCTTAGACCCTCATGGACTGTTCTTCTGAAATTCACTACTACATAGAGGGGGGTTTAAGACATTAATTTAAGACAAGATATTAATTTTGGCTTAAATTATATTTTTAATTTTCTAATTGTCTTAAATTAAGACAATAAAAAAAATATTTTTTCTAAAATAATTTTTTTATTTCCCTTTCATTCATTTTCCTTCCCTCATTCGACATGTATTTTCCTTTTCCCTCCCTCATTTGTTTCTTTGTTGCGAGGATTTATCAAGCTCTAATCGTTTCTCTGCCCTCATCTTCGTCTTGCGGGATTGGGCATAAGCCCTATCTTGGGCGGTCATCGGGGATGGATTGTCCGAAAGAGGTAAGTTGGATTTCTTGTTCTCATGTATGGAATAAACTAATAAGATTCAATGAAATTTCACCCTATACTTGTATGAGATTATGCTGCCTGCATACAACAATAGGTTTTGCTTGTGAAATGCATGCTGTGTTGCTAGAATCTATGGCACGTTTCAGTTGTTTTATTTAATATCCATGAAATCTAGTGATGAAATCCAAGAGCTCTCACAAATTCATGCACATGGTCACTCATTAATCCATAGATGATGGCTTGAATTGAGCATGAGATTGCTGCACGCAATACTAGTGACCTAACCCTTGTTCATCTTGATACAGAAACTTTGTAAACAAAGGCTTGTGAGGAGTTGGAGATCTAGATGAGATTGGAAGCGAGAAAGAAAAGTGGGTTGCTCTTTGCTGTGTGAAGAAAGCGAGCAAGAGTTTCATGGGGATATCTAGTGTTAATGGCAATTTTGGCTTGAATGTTTTGACAGCTGATTAGAGTATCAAAACCATGAAGGGTTTCTCTCTGTTTGGTTTCCTGTGGTTTACTATTGCCCTTGTATCTTGTCACTGATGTTTCAGAAGGAAGAAATGAAAGTAAGGCTGAGTTCTTTTCCTTTGCTAGGGTTTCTCTCTGTTTGGTTTCCTATGGTATACTATTGCCCCTGTATCTTGTCACTGATGTTTCAGAAGGAAGAAATGAAAGTAAGGCTGAGTTCTTCTTTTCCTTTGCTAGGGTTTTATGAAAGATCCTCTTAGAAAACTGTGGAAAGAAACTTTTGAAAGCTTTACTTTTGACAAATTTACTTCTCAAGCTTCCTTTGCAGTTGTATCTTCATATGATAAGTTCATCATTTTGTTGACTGCTCTGTAAATCTAGCACCTTCTGACTGTGCTCATGGATGAAGTAGGGATAACATATAATAGAAGAAATAACAGCCCATAAAAATTTACATATTAATAATCCAGTGTGGTAAGTTATTGTTCAGGGGTCTGTTGATGATTATTTTTAGACAAGTCAACAATAGAGTAAAATACTGAGTATCCAACTCTCTCTTGAATAAAGCCTCTCCAATGCTAAACTGTGTGATCAATCGAGACAACTCCAAGGTTCCTTTTCTTATGATTTATGATGGATGAACTCAGTGATTACATGTGATCTTGCTGATTATCACAAAAGGACTTACGTTGGATTATTCTTCTTTCATTCAATTTATTTCTCCCTTGAGTGTGGATGAAGTATTCACGATGTATCAATGATAAAAAAAGGAAAACGATAGGGTTTAGGGAGCTAATCTAAGGTCAATGAAGCAATGACAATGCATGAATAGACAAACTCCTTAATCTACCTAACTCCACTTCACCAAGGATGCCTACAACTACATGAAGTTGGTGCAATCTCATAAGGATAGCGAAAGGTTTTCAAATCATGAAGGCTCATATAAGCACCCATCGGATGGCGCAGTTCAAACAAGCATCCATAATCAAACTTAAGCAAATGATGAGGCTCAGACTAACTTTACACAACACTTCACTAGTGATGAATGTCAAAAGCATGAGCTAGGAGTTGATCAAATATCCAATACATACATACATTACACCAAAGAGCTTCTAATCTAATTTGAAACATCTCTCCACTTCATCAAGATACAAGAAACCATGTCATTTTGCAAGACAAGACTTAAACGCCAAACAAGCTCCAATGTTTTTTGCATTAATCTTGAGAAATATTTACAACTTCAAGTCCTCTCAGAGAATTTCGAGAGTCTCTTCTATTCTACTCCTACTTGTCTACAATCTAATATCTAATAATTACAAATGAGGCAACAAGACCTTTATATGGAGCTCCAGGATTACAATGAATGGCTAGGATTAATCCAGATAGCTAAGGGCTCAGATCATGCCACCTCAGTAGGTAGTTACAACAACTTGCTATTTTTAGTACATGAGAGAGGCAATGAAGGCACACTTTCCAAGAAGATAAAGATGAAATAGAATCTTTAAAGCATCTTCCACATGGGCGTCCTCTTTGGCTCTTTCTTGTTGAATAATGTGGTGAACTATGATTGGCTTGATGATGAATGTCTGCCACGTAGGTGCCACCTTAGTATATTCCCAAATTGCATCATCTTATGATGTCTTCAATGTGATTGCTTTGAACTTGTATGCTTGAGAATGCATCTTGTTGATCTTGCCTTATTCATCTTCTTGTAAACTGGATGTGTATGATATTTGTTGCTTCATTTGACTAACTTCGTGATTCTTCCTCTTCTTGTAGGATACATGATGATCTTCTTTGAATGATTCTTTGGAGAGTAGTAGTGTAGATATGATAATGATTTTTCTTTCATAGCTTGAAGTAAGAGACTTCTTTTGGAGACTTGAAGATTGAGAGCACTTGAAGCTAGATGGATAGATGTCCTTGACATGATGCAGATGATGAAATGCTCCAACTTGATGATCTTGAAGGGGTCCTTTGGAGTGTAGATATTGATGATAACACCTTCCTTATATGTAGAGTAGATGACTTCTCAAGGAGGCTTGAATGTACCGGAGGAACTTGAAACTTTATAGATGTTTTTGGGATGCTTGAAGTTGATGAAGATGAAGAGTGTCGGCATGTTGGACTTGAAGTGATCACTTGGAGCAGCTACATGATGTCTCCTCCTTGTGGACTACCCCTTGACTTCCCTTCCTACATGAAAGTGATTCCAGCCCCTCAGCTTCTGCAACACAAACAAAGAAGCAATATCAATCCTTTTGATAATACTTATAACACATAAGAATCATTTCATGAATTTCTAACCTAGGTGCATATGAAAGCAATCATAAAATTCATACTAAGCATCACACTGTAAGTAGCGTATTGGATCATGGCTTAGTTGATGCAATCATATTTTAAATTAAGTATCATATATGGATGAGGCATTGGATGCCAATTTCACTCCTAGCCTAGAAACCTTCATAAAACGTGAATTTAGTCTCAATCCAAAGTGGCTCAATTTAAGTCTGATTTCATTAAAAGATGGTGCAGCAGATTTGAAAAGTGTTCTAAAAGTCGTAATCAGCAACCTCTTCATGTGCATTGGATCATCACCTTGATATCCACTTGAAATGTTTGCATTTGAACATCCAAAAGAAACTTCTCCAACTTGTGCGCACTAGATGGGAATTCCGATCTCCCTTTAACGTTCACTAAAAGTTGAAGTAAGCCTTCCTTAATGATGGCACATCAGTTCTGTCGCAACAGATCAACATTTTAAACTCTCCTTCTTAATAGCACAGCAGATGTGAAATTTGAATCCCCTTTATGTCTTGGCACAGCAGTTGGGCAATTCATTCTCCTCTTGTGAATGGCGCATTACATAGGGTGCATTGGTTCCATGTTTTGAGTCCTCCTTGAAGCTCTTTGAATTCTCAACAAAACTCACTCCTTGGTGCAATAGATATGGATTTTGGTTTCTTATTGGTATTGGCGCACTGGATGAGCATTTCAATCTCTCCCTGGTCTTGGCGCATTGGATGGAGGTTTTGGATCCTCCTTGTTTTGGGCGCACTTGATGGCAATTTCAAATCCTCTTGATGTTGGCGGAATAGATGAGGATTTTGGAGTTGAGTTGGATTTGCTTTACTTAACAAGCTTCCTATCCTAGGCGCACTAGTTGAGGTGCATTGCATCATCATCTCGATCTTCCTTAAAATCATTCCTTTCACTTAACATAAATCCATCATCATGGCGCAATAGTTAAGTATTTCAAATCCTCTTGATTTACACCAAGGTGGCGCAATAGAAGTGGCGCACTAGTTGAGTGTTTTGAATCCTCTTGGCAAGTCTTTTGAAACACGTCACATCCATTTTCATCATGCACAACGCAATGAATAAGGGGCACTGGTTGGATGTTTTGATCTCTCCTTCTTAGAACACACTTACTTCACCCTTATCATGCATGGCGCAATGGTTATGGCGCGCCGGTTAAGCATTTTAATCTCTTCTTGAGACTCTTTAAAACCTTCATCTCTCCTTCGTAAACATGGCGCATTGGTTCAGGCGCTTGAGTTGGGGTTTTTGGATCCTCTTATCCTTGTTTGAACTTTACTAAAATTCCTCCAAAGTGGCGCATGGGTTAGAGTGCACCAGTTGAGGATTTTGTTTCCTCTTCAAATGATTTTCAAAACTTATCTTCTCCTTCTCCAAAATGGCGCTCCAGTTGAAGATTTTGATTCTCTTGAAAGATGTTTTAAAAAACTTGATTTAAGCCTCACATCAATTAGGCGCCTTAGTTCAAGGTTTGGATCTCCGCTTGAAGTTAGCTAAAAACTTGAATCAAATCTCCTTTCATAGTGGTGCAATGGTTGGAGTGCATGAGATGAGGGTTTCATGATCTTCATTCAAAAACTTCAATCCTCACCTAAGAGTGGTGCGCTAGTTGGAGTGCATTGGTTGAAGGTTTTATGCTTCTCTTGCATTATTACTTTGCTTTTCTTCTTCTCAAAATTGGCGCAATAGTTAAAGGTTTTAATTCCTCTGGGATTCATGATGTAAAAACTCAAGTCAAACTCCCCTCCTCAAGGATGGCGCATTGGATGAGGGTTTTGAATTCTTCTTGAAACATTATAAAATTTGCACTTTGACACTTGGAACCAACCTCTCCATCTTGGCACACCAAATCAGAATTTTAAATCCTCTTTGAAAATGGTCAAGAAACTTAAGTTAAACTTCCTCTTAAGATGGTGCATTGCTTAAGGAACTTGAACTCTTCTTGAAATGGGCGCAACAGATAAGGCGCATTGGTTAAGGTTTTTGAATCCTCTGGAAATACACTCATGGAACTTGCAATTTGACTCCCTCAAGTTGGCGCATTAGATCGATGTTTGGTTGTTCGCTTGAAAGGGCTCTTGAAAACTCAAATCCAACCTCATATGGGAGTGGCACATTGGTTGAGGCGCATTTGTTGAGGATTCTGTGCTCTGGTTGAAAGTTCTCATGAGGGCGCGTTGGTTGAGGATTTTGAATCCTCTGGAGTACTTAGCCATTTTCTCAACTTTCTCAGGATAAGGTCTATTGAAAAATATATTTAAGTATAAGTTAGAGATTCTTATACTTTAAATATTTTTCAATATACCTTTCAGGATGTTTGAGAAGGTCTCGAATCCACCGGATTTAACATGTAGATTATAGAATTTGGAGGATCCACCAGATTTTAGACTTAGTCAATTTTTCAGGATTTTCAGGATATCAGGATACCAGACTTAGTCATTTTCAGGATCTCAAACATGCAGCAGGATTGGTCTCAGAACGAAAGCAAATGACTCTTGAATAAAAATTAAACAGAGAACTCAAGAAACTCCACTGCTTCCCACCATTTCAGCTTGCTTGTTCTGACCGAATTGCACTCTACGATTTCTCTCCACTTTGCTTGCTCATCTTGTGTAGTGTAGTGTCTTTACCATCAAAATTGAAGTCGGAGTGATTATTTTCGCAGATATAAAAAATCTGACCATCTTCAATACTCTCGCCTTGATTAATTCTGAGGGTGGTAGAAATAAAGCTTGAAACCACTTGCTGGTTAAACAACACAGATTTATCTCCATTCATCAGATTATTCGACAGTTCATCTATACTCTTGTACACATTAGAGGCCAACCCAACTTCTTTAGATCCTTGCACTTTATCAAAAAACACATGCATGAGAGAACCAATCTACAAACTCATAAAACTGGAAATAAGATCAACAAACATCTTCCTCGCTTGGGCACATATTATTTTTCTAGTTTTCTTATTCACTAGCAACTTCACACTGATGGTCGATTTAACATTGTTTTCCTCCATTCCAATTGTCTGATCAAAGCGAATGAGACAACTATAGGGCCAAAATAGAGGATTTTAGGGCATAGGTTGAGATTGAGATTAAAAATGAATGAATTGATATTTTTTCAGTGAAAGGAATTAGGGTATAGGGTTTAGTGGAAGATGAAAAATGAAAATAGAACTTTTAGGTTCATTTTCCACAGATTTTTCTGGCCATCTTTTTGTTTGCCTTGTCGTTTCCCTTATTTTCCAATACTTTTTTGGTGCTATTAAGGAGGGCTTAAGCAGAAAAGCTAGTTTTATTTTTGTGCGTGTAGGGCATGGTATATATTCACAGGCAATTTCATCCCGTGGGTTACAATACGATTAGATTTACTTTAAATGAAGACGAAAGCGTTATACCTTGTAATTTTTGAGGAAAGTGACTTATGCCCACTATAAATGTTTTATTCCTCATTATTTAGCTAGGTGGATATTAAAATAATTTTGATATACTTACAAATGTTTTAAACTGGTAATTGGACCTATAGGTGCAATGGGCAAGCTGATAATTTTTTTGACCAAGGTTTTTTTTGAGCAAGGTTCTCCTAACAAATTATTGTACTATCCTTAGTACTTATTTGTTGAGTACTTTATGATGGAACTCATCTCTGCTCTACAAAACCCCCCTCAAACTACATTAGAATACATACGCCACAAATAAAAGTTTATGAAATAGTGGAGTGAGTGGTCTTCCATCATCCTCAATGTTAGAGGCATAAATTTGTGGAACAAAAAAAATATTTTGTTATTTCAAAAGGTTCAAACTACAAAATCCTTAGTCTACAACAAAGAAAAATAACAACAACAAAAACCAAGAAATTCAAAAGGGTCACAATTTTTTTTTGACAAAAATGCTAAAGACTTGCACTCACACATCTTAACAATACCCACTCCAAATTACCTCCTAACAATTAACAATATATACATCTTTTATTTATTATTAATAATTTATTTTCTTATTGTGATTTAGTAAAATAATTAATTAAAAAAAACACTAAGAAAACAAAATGCATGCATATAAATAAATAAATTAGATTAAAAAAAAAACTAAAACAAATATTTAAATAAAACTACAAAATATACTAAATAAAATAGTAGACATATTAAATAAAACAAAATTATAAAAACAGTAATATTTATTATAAATTATAAAATACTAAATACTTGATAATATTATTTTACTAAACTATAAATTTCATTTAATTATTAAAACTTATAAAAACACTAATATTTATTATAAATTATAAAATATTAAATACTTAATAATATTATTTTATTAAAATATAAATTTCATTTAATTATTAAAACTTACACAATTTTTTTACTAACCACATATGCCATATTAAAAAAAATTAACGTATAAATACAATTTTAATTTTGTTTGTATGTGTATTATTTAGTTACAAGAAAATATGTTACATAGTGTGAGAATAGAGAAACTTTGCTCCTTAAATTGATTATGTTACATTTTGATGTACATATTTGATAACCACCAAATGTGACAACCTTATGAAATAAATGGCTCAATTTCCATCCACAAACAACAACAATAAAGCTAGTCAACAAACACGCCATGTAAATCCCAAATTCGTCCTTAAATAAAAAATTAAAATTCAAAATCATCCAAATATAGTTGGATGTGAGACTCTTCTTCTCCCATAGTGAAGCACAATGGTAGTGGCAATGGTTTCAGTCATGTAAGTTGTTTAGAGTTTCAATATCTTAACATGTACACATAATTGGAAAAAACTTATAATTTGTATCTACAATTCCTTTATTTCATTCTTAGTAATCTAAGGTCTAACAAGATCATACTGCAGATCATGATGGTAGGAAATGTAGGCCTCTACCCACATCTTAGTTTTGGAATATATATCGTGAGGAAAGGCATAAAAATCATTGGGATTACTTCCAGAAGATCTACAGTAGAATAGTACATTCAAGGAATTATTGTTGGAGCCGGTCCAAACCCAACTCCAAAAAAAAAATTGCCCTATCTCCATACCTAAACTAGTAACTTATGCATCTTTTGGTTTAGGGACCTATGTCCGTGAGATAAATTGTGTGCTCTGGTGTTTTTTATCCCAAAATGGATAGAATAATCACGTGTGGCATTCAGAGGTTTACCAACAGTCGCTACACATGGGTGATTAACATATCACATTAGATTGAGCTCTGAACGGGCTTGCCACAAAGGGTGGAGTTGTTGGAGATAGTTGGAAATTACATGCTACATAGTATTCAAGTTCCTCCAAATAGTATTAAGTAATCTTGGGCTTTTTGCAGGAGAGTGGCATTTTTCTTTAAAAATTTCATAATGATGCTTAATGGTTTCCCATATTAAATGTAGTTAGTTCCTACACGTGGATTCACATTTTATAGAAATCTTACATTTAAGTGTTCTCAAAATGTTAGTTGATCATACATAAGCTCTGAATCTGTAAAAGCCTAAACACGAGGGACACTGAGCTCTAATACAGCCAAGAGGTCATCCATGAGAGCCAGGTGTTCAGTCACAGTGTCATCCACATAGAAGTCCAACTTCTTCTGCACTTGCCTCAGGTTCTGTCCACTGGGATTCTGTATCACTACTCCTATGCCAGAACAACTCTACCTCGACCTAATTCCCATCATGCCCTTGAAGAACTATCTATAATATCTCTCCAAACGAGAACCCCCATAATCAATTCCAGAGGCTAAACTGGAGCAACTAAACTCTTCAGATCCCTCTGTGTCTCTCCATTCTTCTTCTTCCTCCTCTTCATCGTCCTCACAACAACTACCAAATTCATCAATATCTGGTCGCTCTTCTTTTGTAGGCTGGTCAAAATCTTGGTGGGCATCCTGTCATTCATCATTTTTGGGGGTTTTGAATTCATTTTCCAACATTTCTTGGAAGCGCAGGGCAATACAAACTCAGAGTCCATTGGGTTCCAAATAGAGGAAGAAGAAAAAATGGAGGATGCAGCCAAAGCCTCATTAATCTGCTCTTTGAAAGCATAGTCTTCATCGTAATTCTCCATTTCCATATTTTTTTCTGCTCCTCCTTCCTGCCTTAATGATCAATAATTCCAATGCCTCCTAATGTATCTTCCCCACCCCTTCACTCAAAAAAAAGGAAGTGGGCCTAGTGCTGTGTATCCATATAGAAACATAGCTATACATCCAAAGTATTTAACTTTACTTTTTGACAATGCAGTATATTTGAACCCATCTTCTAAATCTTGGAATTATCATGTTTCTATGGGCTACATCTATCTAGATGCTTGTCCATGATGAAGCTTTATCCTTAACCAGGGTCCTTCCAAAGTAACTGCAGTTGTTTCATTTGAGATTCATAATGAAGTGCTTCATAAGTCTCCCAAAGGATGACTAACGTCATCAAGGGTGGGTGGTTGAGGTTCAACCTTTTGCAAAGGTACGCGTAGCAGTTATGATTGTCATTTTCATTTAACGGCTGGCACATTCAATAAAACAGGGAAAATTTTGGCGAGAAAAATTTGACATAGTGAAAGGAAAGATGTGACTGCAAATTGGATGGACATGATCTTTTTGATCATAGTCCTTTTAATCGAGGCCTTCCATCTACATCATCCTCATGTGCTACTCACATACAGGAAAATAATTCGTATTTTTAGAAAGTAAAATATAAATATATTATAATAATAATTATTATTAATTTAGATATTATTATTATAAATTAGATATTATATTATAATAATATTTCTTTTGATGTGTTTTTTCCACCAACTTTTAAAGTAATATTTATATAAATAATAATAATATTATATTAACAAATTAATTTAATATAAATATATGATTTTATAATATATTATTATTTTAATTAAAAATATATTAAATAATTTACATATTATAAAATATACTATATAAATCTAAATAAAATTATATTAGATATTATATATAAAATGAATACAATTAAATTTATAAATACATATTTTAAATATTAATATACAATTTTATAATATAATATTATTTTTAAAGAAAAGCTAATATGTCCAATGGGGTAAGGCCACCCTTAGAGGAGATTAGTAAAAATTCAGATCCTTAGATGATTGGACCGAGGGAAGAAGCCAAAATCATCAAATTTTCCATGACTTTGTACTCCCATGATAAAATGGCTAGACAATAGTTAATTGCTAATTCCAGGTTTTTGTTTAATACTTAGTTAATGTTAACTTCAAGCATATTAATTAAGTGAGCCGAAAATGTTCAATATGTTTGTTAAATTTTGGTTTTAATTCAAAGGGAACAGTCCCCATGACTACCAATCTAAAATATATGTATATATAATATTATTTTTAAAATATATAAAATATTTTACATTATATACAATATACTGTATAACAAGTAGACATTAAGCCTATAGGCTTTTATATGTGAGCATTATAGTACTAGCCCCCTATAGGTGCAAGTGCTAATATATATTATATATAAAATAAATATAATAGGATTATATATAAATATAATTATTAAAAAGGGAGAGGGAGAGGGAGAGAGAACACATGATTTGAGTTGCAAATAGTGGAGGAAACATAAAGAGGGAAATCAATGCATTTATCATGATGTTCATTACACTAAACAAGTGGAGCCAATGGGTCATGACAACTATTTTATTCAAGGGATGAGATTATGGAGAGTAATTACGCCGAGAGGCATTCGTACATTCACAGCATGGATGGGAGTTGAAAGATTCTGGAATTTCTATGTAAACTTATAAGATTCCTAGAATCTTTATTAAAAAACCAAATAGTATAGCAAGACATATCTTCTAAACGTTATGTACTTGTTTATGTGTTTTCCATACCTTTTTTGATTTTCTCCACTTTTTTTCAATTGTTTCCAATTCTTTTTTTTCTTTTTTTTTTCCAATTTCTTTTTTTATTCCATTTTTTAAATTTTCTCCACCTTTCTATTTTTTATTTTCTTCAATTTCTTTTTTGGTTTTTATTTTTCATTTTTTCTGAATTCTTTTTTGTTTTTTATTTTTATATTTATATTTAAAAAAATATATCACCAAGGATATCTTTTTTTCCATAGTCTATTTGATTTTCTGACTTTTTTTTCCTTTTTGTTTTTGTTTTTTAATATTTCCAATTTCTTTTTTGGTTTTTATTTTTTATTTTTTTGAATTTCTTTTTTTTGAATTTTTTGTGATTTTCTCACCTTTCTATCCTTCATGGTTTTGTATTTTTTATTTTTTCTAATTTCTTTTTTGTTTTTTATTTTTTATTTTCTCCAATTTCTTTTTTGGTTTTTTTTTTTGTTTTTCCATTTCTTTTTTTGTTCCTTTTTTTTGTGTAGGCACCTCGAGAAGGATATCTCTCTGCATACTTTAGATATATATTTTTAATATAGGTATACTAGTTACCTTTTCATAAAGCAATTACCATTATAGAGAATGTGTTTTCTAAACATTTAGTGTCAATATAATATAATATTATAGAATTGTAGATTTAATATTTATATATATTTATTTTTATTTTATGGAGTAAATCTCTATAATAATTATATTTATTATTATATATTATATTTTTTATAATATAGCTTATTAAATATAAACATGATATATTATATACTTTATATAATAACAAATAACATATATATTTAGAAAACACAAGCTCTATAATGGTAATTGCTTTATGAAAAGGTAATTATTCTCCATAATCTCATCCCTTGAATAAAATAGTTGTCACAATGCCATTGACTCCACTTGTTTACTATAATAAACATCATGATAAATGCGTGATCTCTTAGGGTTCTTGTAAATAATTTAGCTAAAACATTATCCTCATATGCAAAATCTAAACATGTTGCATTGAAAGCCTACAAATGAACATTAGGATCACCTTTTCCATTATATAGATCAAACTTTGGTGAAACAAACCCAGGAGGAAAAAGATATGTAAGAAATTCAAAAGTAAATGGTGTGTGATGTAGAGTATTATACATGATGGAATCCCTGTTATTAATTATATAGCATTCACTTACTTCTTAAGATTTGTCATGACTTTCAATAGTGTGTCCAAGGTTGAAGTAGGAATAATAGCGGCTTTAGAAGTGTGTGATACATTGAAAAAAGTGTAATAAGGATATGTAATGAAAGATGATGTCATGGTCATGGAACGAGAGGTCACATTACTAAGTAGAGTAGACATGGGGTGAGAGGGAGGAATAGTGAGAGACATGTGGGTATGAGGTATAACATTAATGGGTATTTGTGTTGATGGATGATATGTAAGTGGAACACTAATGGAGATGAAAGGAGATGAACCACTAGAAATAGTTATGGAATAGGTAGGGGTGAGATTAGGATTAACAACATTAGTGTTAGTAACCATAAATGTGGTAACTATGAAAGGAGAAGGTTTAGCAAAAGATGAAGGATGCGAGGATACACCATTAGAAGATTCCCAAAAAAGTACCAATACAATAAAGAATATCCATACCAAATGGAGCACTCACTAATGTTTGATGTAAAATGATTACCAATTGTTGAGGAGATCAAGCATTGGTAAGTGAATCAATAAGTAATTGTCTAATAAGCAAGACTTTGTTTAGCTTCATATGCATAATGGTAATCATTATGTTGTTCTCCATGCTCCTTTAAATTTTTACGAACTTGAACATCAAAATGAACCTCATTATTAGTGGATTGAGTAGCCATGACAAGGTTTAAACAAACACTCCTTTGCAAACAAAAAATAGGATCTCGACTAAATCATGGTATAATAAAATAACATGGCTAAGAAAGGGAGAAAGATGAATCAATGTAAATCACTCTCAATTATAAAAAAATAAAAAAATTGGTAACAAATTTGTTAGTGTTTTAATTTATCTCTTGCAAGATAACTGAAAATGAAATGGTATGTGAGGATGCACCTCTTGAAATTCTAAGGGCAAGCTCCATGAAAAAACTAAACTAACCCTAGACTCTAAGATATGAGAAAAATATATAGTTATAAACACTATAGAAGATTTCTCTAAGGGGGTTGGCATAATAGAATAATTGAAATAAATTCCACCCTATCTTTTGTCTCAGGAATGAGTGCAAGATTTGAAATGGTTCTTCTCTCACAAATGCAGATTTAAATTCTAATACTTAGCAACCAAAAGAAATATAAACTAAACTAGACACAACAAATACTTCCTTACTAGCTAAAATTAAAGACCAATAAATTCATGCACATGAAAGTATGATAAGTGAACTACCTTTGACATTTGTAAACAATGCAAGATTCCATAGATTGTATAACTTAGATGCATGCAAAGCTACAACTAAGATGAATCACGATGTTAATATAGATCCTAACATTATTCTTCACTTTTATTTCAATCAACATAATCTAAACATGTTCAACACACGTAAATCTAGATTCAACACTTGAAAGATAATTTCTACAACATAAACATAACTTGAACTATCATTAAGAATTTATTGTGCCCAAAGCACTTATGTATACGTTACAAAGAATACCCAATTCTTGGAATTTAAAATTATTATTATTTATCCCAAAAATAAATATTATATAAAATAAATATAAATATTAAATATAATATGTTTATCTAAATATACAATTTTATAATATTATATTATATCTATAATATAATATATTTTATATGGTATATAATATTATTTTATAATATTATATTTGAAGTTGTAACTTATTTGATATTTACTATTTACTATTTATACATATTTATATTTAATCACTACAACAAAATAGGAAATTAGCACCTAAAATAGCGCCAGAATTTAGTGCATTTGAGTTCATGAATTGGACACTTCTGTCGGCGCAAAACTCAGTGCCAAACTACATGTTCTCTTCAGCACCATTTTTTGTGCCATATTTAACATCAGATTTTGTGCCGGGAAAGTAGTGCAAGCAATAGTGCCTCCTTTAGTGTTGGGAAGCACGACCAATTTAAACTCAGAAATAGTGTCTAAATTAGCACCCAATTTAGCTTCCAATTTTGCTTCCATGTCTACTCCCATTTTTTCTTCTAGCTTTGCTCCCAGTCATGCTTCTTGTTTTTCTTCTGATATGGCATCGAAAATAGCTTCTTTTTTGGCTTCCTAATTGACACCAAGTTTTTCTTCCATCATGACGTCATTTGTTGCTTCCAGTTTTACTTCCATTATGGCATCCTTTGTTGCTTCCAGTTTGGCTTCCGATTTTACTTCTGGTTTTGCTTCTTGTGTTGCTTCCAAGTTTGCTTCCAATTTTGCTTCTGGTTTTACTTCCAGGTTTGCTTTTGGTTTTGCTTCCAATTTTTCTTTTGGTTTTACTTCCAAATTTACTTCCAATTTTACTTCTGATATAATGTCGCTTGTTACATCTAGCTTTGCTTCCATTTTTGCATCTTTGTTCCAAAAAAGGTGAGTGGGCCAATCTTTCTTTCTAACCGCCCCATCTTTCACCTTATAGCCTAGCTTAACTTGATACTCCCCAATTTTTGAGCAGCTCCATCTTATTATATCCTCTTTGTGAGACAAGCTCATAGACCCGTTCGACATAATACTCTCTAACTCACTGATCTATGCTCCATCCACCTGAAGACCCATGAAGCATTTGAAATATTTTATAGGATAACATTTATAAAGAATTTTTAGGGAAATAGACATCCATACAAATTAACAGTTCATCATTATACTTATTAAATCTCCATCAAAATAAAATCTACAACAATATCTAGTATATATAAAATAACAAGATAATTGTTATAACCTGATCATCATCTATAATTAAAACAAGTGAGTCAAATATCTATAATTTAATTGAATTTGACAACATCCATCTAAAGCAATAAATTAAAATCATCATACGTAATAAATATCCATCCAAAAATCATCGACCACTTTCAATATATATAAATTGACAAATCAATATTGATAAGATCATCATAATATATAACTAAAACAAGTGAAAGTCAAATATACTAGTAGATCAATAACATGTCAAAATGATACATGTCCAACAGTCGACATAAGTCAAAATGATACACATACAAATGATATAATTAAAAATGATAAATTATGTAACTCAAAATGATACAAGTCAAGATGATACATATCCAAATGATATAAGTCAAAATGATACAACTCAATAATATGGTACTGCAGGCCATGAAAATGATACATATGATAGTAACCATGAAAAGAGGCATCATAATGATATATCAGCAATGATCCATGATGTAGTCTATATGATCATGAATGTCACTGGCTACTACTAGCAACTACCTCATCATCATCATCACCATGATGATCATGATCATGATCATCATCGTTGTCATCATCATCGTCATCGGCCTCGGTGTCTTCTGTATCTACGTCATCATCATCCTCTACCATGTGATCTGTACCAGAACCAACATATTATGGGTCTATATCATGAGGATCATCTTGATCTTCTGGAAGACCCATGTTCTGCAAAAAAAATATTTAAAATGAAAAGTTATTATTTATTTCATGCAATAATTTATTTTTCTGTTATATATCTAATATTACAACATATGAAACGAAACCATAATCATATTACATCATATCAAAGTGCACATACCATAATAAAATTTGAAAAAAGTTATAGCTAATATGCCATTCCAATGATGTAAAACATGCAACAATTCTAATAAACGTTAGTAAAGATCATAAAAAAATTGTTATACAATTTAACTATTAACTGTAAATTCTATTACATAACCTTAAGTGCCAACCCTCTGCATTTTGTGCTATTTATGATTATGTTTGCCTCGAAGATCCTTTGAGAGTTAACTGGTCTATATATCTTCTTCTCCTATATCTCAGACAAGGAACATATTGAACATGATGAAAGGCTAGAGTCCATCTTGACTCTAACTCAAATACAACTGAACCCTCTCTTCTACTGACTACTCCTTCTGTGTGGATCCCACACCTCACCAAGCATCTATTAGCTACTGAGCTAGGTGGCTGAAAGAGATCACACTCCCCTGTCATATTGCATGTGGTACCATTGTCTAGATACCACCCATCTCGGGAAATCTCCTCTGAAGCATAATGATCAAATGTAACCTTTGTAAGGTAAGAGGCAATGTATTCACCAGCAAGCATCTGAATCCTCTGAAGCTTCTCCTTCAGAACCATGATTATGCTCTCATGCTTGGCTTGAAATAGTGAAGCAAGGGATATTAGTTATACTCAGTTATACTTATTAAATTACTGTAGAAACAAACTTTTATTGTTGTTTAATACCACTCCCACTGATCTTAATTTTTCCACCCCTTTTAATACCACATTTCTGAGTGAGGACTATTGTCAAACATTTCACATGTCATCTTGATGCAGGAGCATCTAGGGTGTAAGAGCAATCTTGCATCAACCAAAAAAAATGTTGTTTCTTTTCAATAAGGGCTAAATTTAGCATGGTTACTATTTTTAGTAAGTTTGCATTTGTGCACGGTTGGATAAAAAGTTTTACACAGACCTCTAGAATGGTGAATTAAAGCTAATGGTGAAGAAATCACTTCAATATCATTTGCCATTTGTGAGATATTAAAATTTAAAATTCTAAAAATCCTATTGAAATATTCAAAGTCAAATTTGAGGCACTTAGAGGCTCCGGATGGGCCCAAAATTTGGTGGCAAACCCAAGCAGTCTACCGTTAGGTCCCGTTTGTGCACCATCTTCTTTCTGAGAGCTTTTTGAAAAGGTATTATAATTGAAAATCCAATGGTCGGATTGAAAGTTATCGCCCCGCGAAGTTGACCTATTTTTGGAGGGAGATGCAAATTTTAAAATTAAGTTGGTGACCGCCAAAATGACCATTTTTGGGAACCCTTGGGGTAGTGGAGTTAAGGGGGAAGGTGTAGATTCAAGAAAAGGCAGGAAAATAGAAACCCTAGTTGATTTGGGGTTATAGAAGGCTAAAGATTCCAAAGTCTTGAGAGAGGGAGCTGTAATGTGTTGCAGCCTGTAGGGGATTCATCCTCTGATTGTATTTGAGCTTCTATAATTTAATGTTTTGCCCATATTAATAAAATATTATTCTATTTTTTGTGTGCAATTTCTATTGTTGTGTGTTTTATGATTTACCCCCTCATCAAGTGGTATCAGAGCAAGGGTTCCTGAGAGTGTAGATAGATCGCTGACCATGAGGTAGTTTGCACTAGGACCTGAGGTTGTAGGTTTTCTACGGAGATCAAGATGCCTCCACGAAGAAATCGTATTGGGAGGAATGCTTTGACAGAAGAGGGTTTTAGAGCCCTGCAAAGATAAATCAATGCATAACAAGAGGAGCTGCGAAGAGGGTTTGAGCCAAGAATAAGAGAAGAAAGCAAAGATGAAGCTGAAGAAGAGCTATCTGAGGAAGAATAAGAAGCTACAGGAGATCCTATAGAAGTTAGGTTGTTGAGGGTCATTTCTAAGATTGGAAAGAGGCCCAAGATCGAGGTTTCTACATATTCTGGAGATTTGAATCAGAATATCTTAATGATTGGATCAATGACATGGAGGAGTGTTTCGAGTATGAAGATGTGGAGGAACCAGATCAGGTCAAGTTTGCAAAAACGAAGTTGAAGGGCCATGCAAATATTTGGTGGAAGGAGGTCTAGTTAGAGAGAAATAGAAGAGGAAAATCAAAGATTACCAGATGGGATCAGATGGTGGAGAAATTGAAGAAGCAGTTCATTCTTGTGGACTATGAGATGGAATTGCTAAAGAAGCTACAAGGATTGGACCAAGGTAACAAGTTTGTTAAGGAGTATACAGAAGATTTTTATAAGATCACTATTAGGACAGGCCATGGAGAGGCCAACAAGGAGAAGGTAGCCTGTTACATTAATGGGCTGAGGCCAAGTATTCAAGAAGAGTTGAGCTTGGTCAGAATGACCACCATACAAGATGCGTACCAGTTTTCCCTGAAGGTGGAAGAGAAGCTGAATAGGAGATTTGAAAGAAAGCAAAGGGGAAGAGGTTAAGGCGGAAGGACCGGTGGAAGACCCTATGGAGGCCGAAATGAAGATCCAAAGAAGAGTGAAGAAGCTATAACTAGTCAAAATCAGAGAGGAGATAATACCTACCGCCCTGGTGACTAGAATAATGGTGAGCAAAGAGGAAGAAGTAGACTTGGGCAAGGACTTGGAAGAGGAGGTTTTAGAGGAACCTATTTCCAATGTGGAGAAGTACATCGAGTATACGAGTGTCCACAACATCAAGGAAGAACAAATAGAAGACTTGAAGGTAATGCACGAGTTGCACATGTTGATGAAGATGCACAATCTCAGCACTCTGAAGATGCAGAAATGGGGAGAAACCCTAGTTGTCAGAAGAACTTTGTTGATTGAGGAGAAAGAACCCAATCAGAGGAAGAGTTTATTCCGCACAAGGTGCAAATGTGAAGGTAAGTGTTGTGATATTATTATTGACAGTACAAGCACTAATAATCTTGTTTTAGAGGAGATGGTTGACAAGTTGAAGTTGACAAGAAGAAAGCATCTGTATCCATACTGGATTGCATGGTTACAGAAGGACCATAATGCTTTGGTCAATGAGTAGTGTTTAGTGAAGTTTAAGATTGGTGACTACCATGATGAGGTGTTGTATGACATTATACCGATGGATGCATGTCATATGTTATTGGGGAGGCCGTGGCAGTATGATAGGAGCGCTGTCCATGATGGCCGTGCAAACACATATTCCCTAACAAAGGATGGAGTTTGTCATAAGTTGAAGCCCTTGAAGGACGTGGAAGAAAAGGTATGTAGTACTACCAGAATTTGCTTGGTAGATGGTAGGAAATTTTTGGAGGGTATGAAGCATGAGTGTCATTGCTTTGCATTGATTCCTAAGATTAGTCAAGAGAAATGTGAAGATGTACCAACAAAAGTCTGAGATATGTTGGAAGAATTGTAGGACATTATCTTTGATAATGTACCAGAAGGTTTACCACCAATAAGGAAGATAAGTCATCAAATAGATTTGATACCAAGAGCTAGTTTGCCAAATAAGGCAACCCATAGAATGACTTCAGCAGAGAGTGAAGAGTTGAATAGACAAGTTCAGGAGTTATTGAGGAAGGGAATGATAAGAGAAAGCCTAAGTCCATGTACGATACCTGCAGTACTAGTACCGAAGAAAGATGGAGAGTGGAGGATGTGTATAGATTCCTGAACCATCAACAAGATCACAATCAAGTACAAATTTCCATTGCCTAGAAAGGATGACATAATGGATTGTTTGAGTGGAGCTAAGTATTTCACGAAGATTGATCTAAAGAGTGGGTATCACCAGATTCGAATCAGAGAAGGAGACTGTTGATGGTGTTTTTAGCACGTGACAACGCAGGTGTGATTGCTGGTTTCACACCTCTCTTGAAAAGTATCTTACCCTAGGTAAGACTACTCCAAGGATAATACAACTAGGTCTTAGCTTGCATGGAATTTCTCAGTTGGTATGTTCTAGCTGCTCCTATAAGGGGTCTTACATGCAATCTGCTAATCTTCAGGTTTGGGGCAGCAAATACACATAAACCCTATAATGATTTTCAGCTGATGAACAAGATAGGATGTTGCTAAAACTCTTAATCTAATAACTAACACTGATTTTAAAAGAAAGTACAAAAGGTTAGGGTTTGAGAGAGGTCCTAAGTGACATTCACAACACCAAGGCTATCTTTAGTAGATAAACATTCCAAACTTTGAACTAGCTTCCTGAGTTACCAAACTTAAATGAGTGTTACAGTGCTGCAAAAAACAGTGCTATCTTCAATGGAGGTCAATTGATTTTCAGATTGCATTCATTCGTTAAATACCCAATGAATGGTGCAACTTAACTAGTGAAATACAATTGAACTTTAGCACAAATAATCAGCCCAGATTAACTTTACATAGCTATTTACCATCAGCAAACAACTAAAAGTATGGACTTAGAATGTTCATCAAATACTTCAATAAACCATGAATATTATGAAAGCACAACTAATCTAACTATGGGAGAGCAAGATGTGAACCATGAAAACCAAAAGATGAATCAACACAAGACACAAATTCTCAGATTTACTGTAGAAACTTGCTTTGTATTAGCTCAAATGGCATAGAGTCAACAATTCGGTATCCAAATCTCTCTTACAAAAAGTGGAAATGGCAGCCCTTTATATAGAAAGAAGCATGCCCTAGTCTTCAAATGAATGGTGGAGATTAACTCAACACCGACAGTCCAAATTACATCAATAATAGCCCACATCAATTCCTGGATTACATTTTGTCTTTTATGAAAAGGACGAAAAATAGTTCCCAGATACATTGAATCTAGTCATTTTGACTAGCCAACTCAGTACATTAGTAGAAAAGCTCATTTTAGAAGCAAGAAAAGGACAAAATAGAGTCACATGCTGCCCTGAATACATCAATTTACAATTGTGACAGGATTGTATCATCAGAAAATTCAAAATTAGTATCATGATTCCTTATCTAAGTCAATAATGTCTTCGTTGGCCAGCTTGTTGTGATAAGTCAACCATGCCTCAAGTGCTGGATTAATGTCGGATGGGTCTGGATCCTTCAAATGATTTATGTGATAATCATACACTTCCAGCTCTCGACTGAATTTGCTATGTATTCTTTCTATTTCTGCTCTTGCCTTCTGAAATGCCTTGAACTTAGCTTTGAGGTCACTTGCCTTATCTAGTCTTTCTTCCATAATGAGTGCAATGTCTTCAAATAGTACCTTATGCAACTTATCTTTGCACAAGCTCGACATCAAAAGGTGTATAGTCATCAAAAGACTCCTCCCTATAGTCTCTCAAGGAGTCGTTGATGTCATATATGATTGATCTCAACTCTTCGTCAGCTGGTTTGTATGCTTCCTTTATATGCTCAAAGGTCTCTTTTCTCAGAGGTAGCTGTTGATACCATTCAATTGCCTTTGGCAGCTGATTCCCACTCAAAATGTTTTCTACAACCAAAGTCTAAGCTAGCAATTCTCTGATACCTTTTATTCTAGGATACATGTGTGAATAGTATTCATCAAAAGAATCACATTCATCCCGCAAGTCTTTCAATTTTTTGTGCAAATCTACCATTTTCCGGTGAGCTTGAGTAGAGGCGCTTATGGCTTCACATCCCATTTCAAAAACCTTTATCAACCAATTCTCTACGCCTTGGGACTTTGATCTTACCTCGCTCAATTTTGCCATCTCATCGGTAGACAGGAAAGTAGGTATTGTCCTTATATCTCCTCCTGCATCTACCAGCTTTATCAAAAACTAAAGGCAGGCTCTTGGTTCTTTGTTTTGCTACTTCAAGTCTTTTTTAGACATTTCATCTTTATCCAATTGCTCTAAAATTGATGTAATTGAGCCTTTGAAATCATTGACTCTTTGAGCACGAGTGGTTGGGCCTAGGTCAACAGTTGATATGACATAATCTTCCACTCGGACTTGTTCTCTTGCTATATCAGCTCGCGGGACTGCTATTTCTGCTATCCTTGATCCTAATTCATTCTTGTAAATCCTTGATTGGATCTTAACCTTTTTCTGCTTCTGAGGCTTCTGAGCCTATGATAGGATGGCACTTAGGTCAAGCTACATTACTTCCACTTGTGGCTCTGGATATGCCATTCTACCTTGCAGCCACTCAGGAGCAGAAGATTTTTTTAACTCTGAAGCTCCATCTTTATCAGATATAGCCAACTTTTTAGATGGTTCTTGTTCTTGCTCCCCATCCTTCTCTGGACTTTTCTCTTTTTCCTTCTCTTCTTCTTGGGCCAAGTCCTTCAGATTTTCAACTACATTCTCCTATGCAATCTTCAAAACTTCCTCCATTGGATCTTTGCCTAGGGGACTATCAGATATGTCAATAATTTCCACCTCAGTTGAAGGTTCATGAAGGCTTTCATCGTTTACTTCAGTCAATGTCTCCTCTTCTTCCTCAACTACTGCTTCAAGTTCTTTTAAGCCCAATTTTGCACACACCTTCTCAATCCCAGGCAGCAGTGGTATTGCCAGTGAATCCGCAAGTATTTGTGAAATAGGGACAGTAGAAGAGATGGTCAAGGAAGGTGAACGGACCCGGGTTAGGCTAGTCAAGGCTGGCGATAAGGAAGAAGAAATGGTAAGGGGTGAAGAAAAGGATAGTGGAGGTAAGGAAAGAGAGGGGGAAAGGATGGTGGAAATATGAGGTAATGGTAAAGGAGAAGAGGATGTAGATGTAGTGGAAGAGCATGAAATGGGAAGAACGAAGGAAATAGGACTGCTAGAGTCACTAGAGGAAATTGTCAGTGGACAAGAAGTGATGGAGATAGTAGAGGCAGGAGAGGTAACATAATATGTCTCTTGAATTATAATGGTTGAGGTCATGGGTGAGGTGGATGCAACAGAGGAAGG
The DNA here is from genome assembly GCA_027924645.1 of Cunninghamia lanceolata. Taxonomy (NCBI): domain Eukaryota; kingdom Viridiplantae; phylum Streptophyta; class Pinopsida; order Cupressales; family Cupressaceae; genus Cunninghamia; species Cunninghamia lanceolata. Next base: position 171,640 of record BSBN01000196.1, read on the forward strand.
AGGGATGGAAGGAGAAGTGACAGTAGAAGCAACGGGAGTTGAGGCAGCAGTGTTAGTATCTTGTGCGGGAGGTTGGGCAATTGGAAGATTGGAATCATCTTTAGTTGTGGTAGCCTCCTTGTTAACTTATTTCACTTTTATTTTCTTAGCCTTGGAGCTTTCTCCTACACCACTTGGCATATCTTTTCTCTTGGAAGTCCTGGCCCTGGATGAAGGAGGTTGGTCTTTCTTTTGAGGAGACTTTGTTGATGGCTTCTTCATCTTCTTTGCCTTCTCTGCCAGAGATGTGTGCTCCTCACTATCTGATTTTTGTTTTTTAGCTAGCTCTGGCTTATCTGAGACCTGAATGGGTTCATCTTCTTCTCCCCCAGAGTCTTTGTCTGATTCTATTGCTGTGTAAGTGAGTTGGACTCCTTGTTCATTCAGAACAAGCACTTGTGATCTGACCCATGCCTTACTTATTCTGATTGGTTCCCTGATAACAACATCTAGAGAGCTCTCTTCTGCATTAGCCCAGTTTGGCAATGGAATGGGTTGATGGTATTGCGCCTCCCATGGTCCTCTGAGCATGACATATTCATCATCTTGCAATTGATTAGGGACTGCCATTATATGGAATCTTTTGATGAAATCCAGAGGTAGCCTTGCATGCGCCTTCTTCATAACCTCATAATCATCAGGGCAATTGGCCCAAAAGTCTTCAATGTGAACCTTATGAAAGAATTTCTTGCTTACAAGTCTCTCCATTACTTTGTTTGGATCAAAATGACTTCTTGCATTGTAGTAGTACAAGTTCAAGAGTTGGAGCTCTTAATCTGAATGTTCAGCTGATGCGAGAGAGGGACATACATAAAGTCCTTTGCCAAATTTGATAAGAAATTGAACACTAGGCCTATGCAAGTGTTTGAGTTTCTCTACACACGGTATCAGCTGCCTTGACAGCTCTAGAAGCACTGTCTTATCATCAGGGTATTGAGGAAGTCTATAGGCCATTCCAGTGAAGTCTTGTATCCTTATGTATGTGAACTTCTCAAATTGGATATACCACCGGCCATATCTGGTTATTTCATTCATAGCCTCGGTGGAAATCCTCAAAGCCGTGCTACCCTACAACTTCCTAGCTATGTACATTGTGTATGCATCATTAACCCTTTTGAAATGTATCAATGATTGAGATGAGGTTAACTGAGGGTAGCATTCATATACCTTGACCTGAGTCTTGTCATCATTTCAAACCTCACCAATCTTGGACAGTCCATCATAATAGTTGATTCTTGCCAGTGCATAGACAACATAGGACATCCATCTAAAGTAGTGGTTTTCATTGAAGTTGCTGAAGGCTTCATGGATGTTATCACTGAGGATTTAAGCCCAGTGAAACTTGGTTCCCTTCAATATCTTAGAGATTATGACAAACATCCAGTCCTCAAAGGTAGAGGCTATTGGTAACCCGTAGACTCTACTTAGAAAGGTTACTATGTCACCAATTTCATCATGGAAGTCACTCCTGTATAGTACTCTGGGGAGTTTGATGAGAGCAGACTTCCTGCTCTTGACCCAATGGTCATTTATGTACTTTCTACATCCTTCTACATCCTTATTATAGGTGGCCTTTGACCCTTGCTTATCTGGCATTGTTACAACTTTGTGCCAGGGGATATCCAACATTTCTACCAGAGTAGGTGGGGTCAAGTCAACTAAGACATCCCCATTTGCTATCTTAATTTCCTTAGACATAATGTCGTATCTGTCTGCACAGGTGGCAATTAACTCTATACACTGAACTGAAGTAGGAAAGGCAACAGCCTGTCCAAGTCCACTATCTCTTAGTGTTCTAGCTTTGGGAGTTGGGCTTGGACCGAAGACTCTGAGTCTGAAGTCATCTAGGTCTATATGACCTAGGTCTATGTCTCCTACATTACTCCACCCTGAGTGGACCTTGGTCTCTGGAGGGATTCCTTTGAATTCGTACTTCATTGTCTATGCTCGAGCAGTCATTTAGTCTGCATGACTAGACCTTATAAGTTTGATATATCGAAGAAACTTCCTAACATACTCCTAAGTTTCAGATAAATCAATACAAACCTGCCATTTCATACTAACATGCATTTGAAGGAAATCTAAGTCTAATTGAAAGAACACTGCATGCAATCAAATATCTAATGATGCAAGAAAACTCATGAAAATTACCATTATTAAAGCATCACAACATTAATTACATCATTTTGAACATTTTTCCCTTTGGAAATTACAAGAAATTCGGTCATTTGCAAGGTTTTGCTCTAATTTGAGGGTTGTCCGACCCTTAGAAGGAAAAGCATTGATTTTGAGGTCATCCGACCTCAGCGGGGAAATCAGGCAGGTCCCACCTCGCGTTTTGCTTCCCTTCATGCTTTTGAGTTTTGTGCTATTTTCGAGGAGGTCTGACTTGCACGAAATTTGGAGGTCTTTGACCTCAGCTGTTTGCAAGTCGGTCGGTTGATATTTTAGCGCAAAATCCTGTTGATGTGAATTCGGCTGCATTTGCATGGAAATTGGTTCGGTCTGACCTACACTGATTTGGACAGTATTTGACTAAGTCGGTTGGAGGGGATTAGAGCACAGGTTGGATGAGGTAAGTTTTAGCGCTAAATCGAGGTAAGCTCCTAGCGGGGTTTAATGATAGAACCGACCTTGCAGGGGAATCCGGGTTATCCGACCAGGTCGGAGAAAAGTATTGGGCACGTTGGTCGGAGGGGGTCAATTTTAGCGCTAAGTGACCCTGGGGGTTCGGCGCGAGTTTTGGGGGTCTTCGACTAACTGAATGGTCCTTCGTTGTGCAGGTCGGTTGGGACATGTTTTAGCACCATGAAGATCTGTGGGCTTCATAGGGCAAAGTCATCTAAATTTCTAAGTTTTAACACTCGATGGTCTCATTGATTCACACTGTGGGCTTAGACTAGGTTTTTTCACATAAAAAACTCATAATTTGACCAAACCCTAACCTAGAAAACCTGAGTTAGCAACCAAATCCTTAAAACCCTAATGGCTAGAATCAAAATCCTAACTGCTTGTAAGCAAAAAAAAATCCAAAGTTGGCAAAGTTGAAAACCCTACCTAGTTGCAATGGCAGGGAAAATGAATCGTTTGATATGCACCAGGAGGTCGCGAGTTCGAGCTTGGGCGAGTAGGCAGAGGGTGGATGGAGATCGAAGTCTTCAGCCAAACGCGATTAAAAAATGATTTAAAACTTGCTAAATTTCCATTTAATGCACAGGCGTACGGACTGTCAATCCAGATTTTGCGTGGATTTCCTTAAGCTTGGACCTAGTGGAGAATTTTGACACATCTGACTTAGTCGGATGGAGTAACATTTAGGGCACGGTCAGACATTCGGCTTGCATAAGTTAGCAAAGGAATCAGGCTTGTCTGACTTGTGGACCTTTAGAGGTTGTCTGACTTAGTCGATGATTGTTGTTTTCAGTGCAGGTCGGATGGAACCATTTTTAGCGCAGAAGTCTGATAGTGAAGAAATCAACACAAAGTCAGATGAGGCAACTTTCAGTGCAAAAAGGTAGATTCAATGGTTTAACGTTAGGTCAGTCAGACAAGGATTTAGCGCTAAGGTCAGAGCATTGAGTTTTAGCACAAGGTCAAATGACTAGGATTCTAGCGTTAAGGTCGGATAAGGCTGATTTCAGCGCAAAGGTCAGACAAGACTGATTTTAGTGCAAAATGTCAATTCAAAGCCCTCAAAGGGTATATAAGAACCCACTCTAGCAGATTTTGAAATGACTTTCGATACCATTATTCTATCATGGTCAAAATGTACTTTTGACCACACAACTACTAAGAAGATCAGAAGATCAGATGACTCAAGCCAAATCAAAAGAGGGGGGGTCTCCATTCTTGAATGGGGCGTGTGTGCAAGGCACAACAGAGATGAGGGGAAGACAACCTTCAAAACAAAGGAAGGTTTGTATGAGTGGTTAGTCATGCCATTTGGGCTAACCAATGCACCGAGCACATTCATGTGGCTCATGAATGAGGTACTGAAAGATTTTTTTAGAAGTTTTGTTATTGTTTATTTAGGTGACATTTTGATTTTCAGTAAGACTTGGGATGAGCATTTGATGCATATCAGAAGAGTTTTGGAGAAGCTAAGGGAGGAGAAGTTGTTGATCAATCTGAAGAAATGTAGTTTTGCAAAGAATGAGTTGGTATACTTGGGATTTGTTGTCTCAAAGGAAGGTCTTAAGATGGACCTAAAGAAGGTGAGGGCTATCATTGAATGGCCTACGCCAAGGAGTGCTTTCGAGGTAAGATATTTTCATGGTTTGGCAAGTTTTTACAAAAAAATTATCAGGAATTTCAGTAGCATTTGTGTACCCCTAACTGAGACAATGAGAGGGGATATAAAAGACTTTAGATGGACTAAAGGAGAAGACAAGAGCTTTTATACATTGAAGCAAAAAGTCATAGAACAACCTGTTTTGGCACTTCCAGATTTCAATAAGGTATTTCAAGTAGATTGTGATGCTAGTGGTAGTGGTATAGGAGCTGTTTTGAGTCAAGAAGGTAAGCCCATTGCCTATTTTAGTGAGAATATTAATGATGCCAAGAAAAAGTATTTTGTTTATGATCAAGAGTTTTATGCAATAGTTCAGGCTTTGAAGAAACAGAGACATTATTTGTTACCAAAAGAGTTTGTTTTATATACTGATCATCAAGCTTTGCAGTATCTTAATAGTCAAGGAAAGTTAAATCAAAAGCACTTAAAATGGGTTGAGTTTTTGCAGAGTTATACTTTTGTTTTGAAGCAAAAGAGTGGGAAGTCCAACAGAGTTGCAGATGCCTTGAGCAGAAGGCAAAATTTGTTGACAGAAATGAAGATAGAGGTTGTTGGGTTTGATGATCTCAAAAGTTTGTATACTGAAGATCCAGATTTTGCAGAGGCTTGGAAAGCTTGTTTGGAACCTATTACTTTGGATAGGACAAATGGGTTGGATTTCATAATCCAAGATGGCATGTTGTTTAGAGGAAGCCAGTTGTGCATTCCAAGGAGTTCCATGAGAGAGAACTTGATTAAGCAGAAGCATAGTGGAGGATTAGCTGGACACTTTGGTTGAGATAAGACTATTGCTATTGTTGGTGAACATTATTATTGGCCACAATTGCAAAAAGATGTGAGGAAATTTGAGCAGAGTTGCAGAGTGTGTCAGATGGCAAAAGAAACAAGTCAGAATACAGGGCTATATCAGCCATTACATGTACTAGAGAAGCCATGGGATGATATTAGTATGGATTTTTTTCTTGGTTTACCAAGGACACAGAGAGGACATGATTCCATTTTTGTGGTGGTGGACAAATTCTCAAAGATGGCCCATTTTATTCCTTGTAAGAAGACTAATGATGCTGTTCATATTGCAGAGTTATTTTTCAGGGAAGTGGTGAGACTACATGGTCTACCTAAGAGCATAGTTTAAGATCGAGATACCAAGTTTGTTGGTTGTTTCTGGATGACATTGTGGAAGAAGTTGAAAACATATTTGAAGTTCAGTTCTATACACCATCCATAGACTGATGGATAGACAGAAGTGGTGAATAGGAGTTTGGGTAACCTGCTACGATGCTTAGTAGGAGATAAGCCCAAGGGATGGGATTTGATTTTGCCACAGGCAGAATTCTCTTACAACAATTCTGTCAATAGGAGTACTGGTAAATCACCATTCCAGATTGTATATGGCAATAGTCCAAGAAATGCTTCAGAGTTAAGGAAGCTAGACAAAGGAGAAAAGATAAGTGCCAAGGCCGAAGACTTTGCAAAACACTTGAAGAATTTACATGAAGAAGTGAGAAAGCACATTAATAAGATGAATATTCAGTACAAGGCTAAGACAGATCAGAAGAGGAGATATAAGGAGTTCTAGGTAGGAGATGAAGTCATGGTTCACTTGAGAAAAGAAAGGTTCCCAATTGGAACATACAATAAGTTGAAAATGAAGAAATTTCGACCATGTAGAATCCTAAAGAAGCATGATTCACGAAATGCATTTGAGGTAGAGTTGCCTAATGACATCAATATTTCACCAATGTTCAACATTTCAGATTTGACATAGTATCATGATGATGGACTTGATAAAGGAACACAGTGGGACATTCCAGCATCTACTTCAGAGAAGGAGGAGATAGAGGGCATTCTGGATAGCCGTGTGGGTAAGAGTACAAGAAACAAACAGTATACATAATACTTGATGAAATGGAAAGGAAAGCCCGTTGAAGATTCATCATGGTTATCTGAGACTTAGGTTAACCATTTTGGTTTCCCTCTAACTCATGAGAAGTGACAGGGTCACTTTTCAAATTACCCCGGCTGTCTAATGCAGGAGCATCCAGGGTGTAAGAGCAATCTTGCATCAACCATAAAAAAAATGTTGTTTCTTTTCAATAAGGGCTAAATTTGGTAGGGTTACTATTTTTAGTAAGTTTGCATTTGTGCACGGTTGGATACAAAATCTTACATAGACCTCTAGAATGGTGAATTGAAGCTAATGGTGAAGAAATCACTTCAATATCATTTGCCATTTGTGAGATATAAAAATTTTAAATTCCAAAAATCCTATCGAAATATTCAAAGTCAAATTTGAGGCACTTAGAGGCTCCGAATGGGCCCGAAATTTGGTGGGAAACCCAAGTAGTCTACCTTTAGGTACAATTTTGCATCATTGTCTTTCCTAGATCTTTTTGAAAAGGTATTATAATTGAAAATCCAATGGTCAGATCGAAAGTTATGACCCCGTGAAGTTGACCTATTTTTGGAGGGAGATGCGAATTTCAAAATTAAGTTGGTGGCCGCCAAAAAGGGATATATATGACCTTTTTTGGGAACCCTTGGGGTAGTGGAGTTAAGGGGGAAGGTGTAGAGTCAAGAAAAGGCAGGAAAATAGAAACCCTAGTTGATTTGGGGTTATCGAAGGATGAAGATTCCAGAGTCTTGAGAGAGGGAGATGTAATGTGTTGCAGCATGTAGGGGATTCATCCTTTAATTGTATTTGAGCTTTTGTAATGTAATGTTTTGGCCATATTAATAAAATATCATTCTATTTTCTGTGTGCAATTTCTGTTGTTGTGTGTTTTATGATTTACCCCCCTCATCACATTTATGTTTGCTGATTTTAGTTGGCTGTAGGTGTTGGTTTGAGTTTAAAGTCTTAATTTATAGTGTCTTTTGAGGTGTTAATTCACCCAAGCACTCACCACAATCATAGGACTATTATCCTTGGATGCAGGTGTTCATCAACAAATTGTGCCAGAAACCAACCCTCCCCTCCTCACGGCAACCGATGACCACAATCTTGAGACAGCTGGCATGCAACATGGTAGCATGCTAAGGGACACAGGCACCTGGCCTGCTAGTCTGTCTAACTCCAATTTTTAATGCCCCTGACCTCTATGTAAGCTATTGTTTCCCCCCTCTAGTACTGGCGGCGATGGCGAGTAAATGTGCCTTTAGACAACATGCTTTGATGGCTTTTGCGTTGGATTTGGGCCTCCCCTTTTCAATGGATCAAGGCTCAGCATGGGGATGGTGGATACTCTTCTGGATTCAAGTGGAGCTGGCAACGGGAGCTGCCAATTCAGTGCAGGTTACAGTTTGTGGCATTCTAGAGCCTATCATGGCACCTCATCTGCGACAAAGAGTGGTTCACAGTAGCGTGGGGCGAGGAGGCAAAGGCAACAATTATCAGTCTTGGGAATTCTAGTGTGATTACGACCCAAGAATCCCCATGCACATTCATGAGGAGATTGACAACCATGAGGCTACTTATTTGGCAATGCAGCAGGAATTCGTAGATCCCCCCAGGGTGGTCAGCCCATATTGGGCACTCAAAAACATTCTAGGATGGACCCTCTTGGCTTAGCAGCAGCAAGAATCCTGGGCTACTTCTTCGGCCCATGATCTCCATTTTCCTCTTGAGCAGGCCAGGGTGCACATGGAAATCTTGGTAGACGACTTGGGCGCTCACCACCCCATTCCACCACAGGCTTCACTGGCAGACTCCCACCCGTCTCCGGCACTAGTTCAGGCCAAGGGCCAAGAGCACCTTCATCCTGCTACTCAGAGCAAGATGAAGGTGTTCTGAGCAGTCCATTTTAACTCATCATAATCCACTCACTAACTTGAGTGCTCCATTTTAAGTCTATTATCTCCATTCAAAGATGCCTTATGACATGTCATAACACACATCATAAGTTGGTCAACAAGTGTAACACCCTCTTACAACTCTTTTATGTGTCATTAATGTTTTTATATTTCCATTGTGGGAGGCCCAACTTCAGAAAACCATAAACTTTTGATCTGGGAGACCATTTGGGGATTTTTTATAAATTGTTGAGCTCAAAGAAATCTACATACTGGGCATCATTGAAAGTCATTTTGAACAACCTAGAATTATTTTGGGGACCTACAATGACCTCTATAGCCCAGAAATTGAATTTTTTTGTTATATAGCCTAAAAATTGCATTTTTTACATTCTGAACATTGAACAAGGTTGAGACACCTTTCCTAACAAAGCTATTGTAGAGAAATATTTTATAACCCTTTGGAAGAATCCTTCCAATCCTAAAAATCTGTGGCATTTATTAAGGGTCTTGGGTACATGCCAATCACATATCACCTTTAGTTTTGCCAAATTTGTACAAATGCATCTGGAAAAATAATGTGGCCCAATTAGATGACTTATCAAACTCGCACTTAGCTGCTTTGGCATACTTCTCCTTAGCCAAAATACCAACCCAATGCTCAAATGATTTAGGTGGGATGCTAATGATTTATTACAAAAAAGCATATCAAAAAATAAAAGAACAAACTTATGAACTTTTTGAATACCATAAATTAATGCTTGAATGTAACAAGAGCATCACAGAGCCCAAAAGGCATGACTATGAATGGGCAAAGACCTTGATCAATTTTAAATGAAATCTTTCTAGTCTTGTACCTAGATCAGTCTTTGATGGTATTTAGCATTAAAATTTATCTAGGAGAAATAATTCACCCATGTAACCTATCGAGTAAATAATTGATTCTGGGCATAGAAAACTTGTTTTTCATGGCGACCTTATTGAGAGTTTGAGTGCTTTGTAATCAATTCAAAGACACTAATGCCTATCCTTATCCTAGCTAAGACTAGTGCAATATAAGAACTCTTACTGAGAATGATGATCCCAGCTTCCAATAGCAATTGTACTCTGACTTCACAAATACCCTTATATCTAAGTACATAACATTATTGAGACCTTAGCAAGATCATTATTTGGAAGTAGACTCTGACAGGCCTTGGAAGACTATCTTGTACCTATTAAGTGGGCCATGTGGATCAACAGGATCTACTTTAATAATTACAAGTGGTCTATAAATCCAAATTACCTATTTTTCATAATTTTCTTCACTGGCTCTAATCATCAATCTTGACTTTCCTTAGAGGTAAATGTGTGAGTATAAATCCCCTTTCTTGAATGTCAAGAACATTTTCTGATAATTGGAGTATATTCCTAGTGAGTAGAGCCACTAAACACCCACTATCAATGAAATAAAATTTACTCTTTAGGATATGATTCACCACTATAAGCTATAGATTACATTCACTCCTATGTATCCAATGCTCTGGTAGTCTTGGATTTGAAAGGAAAAACTCTCAAAAATGTCCAAATGAAGACCCAACCTACATACAAGTGTTTCATGTCCAAAATGTTAAGTATGTCACTAGGGTTGACCAGAAGCCAAAACCTGAATCTCTTTTATATGGGAAAAACACTTGAAAGTGTCAAAACAATCCAACCCTATCATTGCATAAAGAGATACTCGTAGTTTCTTGATTTCTACTAAAGCGAGATACTCATTGTCTAGTTTATGTTTGACACCACATTGATCATGGGCATCTTCATTATCAGATTTAGTTTCAAAATTAAATGACCACACATCTTCAACCATTTAGAACTTCTTGGGGTTGTAGACATGGCCCTAACTCTAGGGTTTGGAACAGTTATAAAATGGATTTGCAATTTTGGGGTTAGAGTTTGTGCCAGTTTGATGGCTAACAACAAGAGATTTTTGAAAAAAAATTGAGATTTCCCCTTTTCTTAGTCCTATCAAACATACAATTAAGCCAACATGTCAGAGTTTGGTGACAAATCAAATTCAATATGAGATACACCACTCATTTACCCACTTATTATTGTCCTATGTTTGTCCAATGGAATTAAAACAAGATACATTAGTAATTCTGCAACAAACATAAAGAATACAATTATATTGTTATATGTTTTAGAAAGTACAGTATTCATCAATTCATCTAAAGGAGTGTGTTGAGTTTAACTTGAACCTATATAAAGCACTAGCTGAAGGGGAAAAATGAAGAGAATACAATATATTATATATAAAACATGTACCAGGACAAACAAAGGAACTATTTCCCCACCATGCATAACCATCTAAAAATAACAAATACAACTCCTATAATACTATTTATGAAGGTAAATCCCACTAGAATGAGTTTATCATTATGAACAATATGCAAGCCAACAACATCCATAATCCAAAGTATGGCACAAATACTAAATGCATAGAAAAAATCTTGCAGTATCATAGCTCGTATAAAAGAAACATCAAAGATAACTCCTATAACGCAAAAATCAAGTTTGATATCATCACCTTCATTACTTGGAATTTTATATTTTTCCATTTCAAATATATATATATATATAATTTCATCATGATTACTAGCTTAACTCAATACCAATCTAATGGCATTGTTTGTGTCACCAGGGAAAACAACCACACCTCTTAATAATGAAGCAAATTGTCTGTAAGATAACCCAACCTAGCCACATTAGGGATCATTTTGACCATAGCATAGCCTTTAATAACATATTTTAATTTTTTACAATTTTATTTCTGTGTGAAGCATAAGTACAAATAGCAAAAATATGTCTCAATCAACCCCAAATCATAGACCAAAGTAGATTCATCTAGGACATGATAAACATCAAGTGCAAAACATACTAAATTGAAATAGGCATCAATGACTGTTGGACATGCAACCAAGCCAAAAACGATTTCCCTACTTTATTTTGGATTCCAAGTTAGCTTTAATAGTATTACTCTAATAGCCAAATCAAAGCCAATAAAGATACAAATGAACTTTCCAAATCAAACTGTGGGGCTTCTTATCTTTCATCTTAGTAATCACATGAAGTGGTCCTTACAATGAGTTAAACGAGATTTAAAAAAGATATATCTGATCTGGATATTTTACTCCTATCAAGTGGAGACTTGCTAAATTAGGCCAACATATAGAGTTATATTACCTAAATAATTTTTTTAAATAGATCATTTGGCCCTACAATATATTTTTTAATCAAAATAAATCTTTTAATCAATCATTTAGCTCTACCATTCACATAAGTTTTAGAAAACATGTCATACATCTTTTATAGGATCCGAATGCTCTCAATATTCAATGGCACCCAAGCTGAATCATCTAGACTTCTGATCAACTTATTGGTAGCTGTGCAATTACAACAATTCTACAAAAGGAAAGTACTAAAACTTTTTTTGGAATTTAAAAAATACCAAAAACCTAAGAAAAAATTCAATCAGAGCCCCAAAAAATTAATATGGCATTTCAAATGTTTTCATGAAAAGTGGCATTTCTCCCAAAGAAAACACTTACCACCATATTCATAATCAACATACAATTTCCATCTTCTTAGATCATCCTTTGATCGGAAACTAAATATTTATGTCTTAGTAGGTGGTGTTAGATCTTCTAACTTCTAGGAAAATGCTTTTTCATGTGGCCTTCAGAGAAGATTACCACAGGGCTCAAAACCTGAACATGTTCGACAACGCCCCTCAAATATAATACTTGAAATTAATTTATTGTGAAGCTTGATATTCTAACTCATTGATTCCTCTGAAACCTGTTACACTACGGAGTAGCAATTGATTTGAGGGATAGATTTTTGGTGCTTGGAGTCTAATGCCACTCCCTCTCTCTATAGGACTTAGGTTTGGGTTTTACACCAAACGCTCTCTCTATAAGACCTATATGGTGGTTCAAGGCCCTCTTCCACATCACCCGTACATCCTAGAAGTGGATGTTACAACAAAAGTGCCTAGTTTTCAACCCTAAAACATAGCCTAAACCTCAAGAGGAGTTAGACAATTAACTTCTAGGAACACTAAATGGTACCTTTCCATCAGCCTCAAGGGTTTAGTAAAAAACATAGCGGCCCTAGTTAGCAGGTTGTATGGGGAGAAAGATGTTTCTCATCTTCAAGAATCCTAAGTATCATTGCTACATATGTTGCTTAAAGAAGGGCCAATTTTAAACTAGGTAGTTGTTTTGTCACTCACTTTGTGCAATGAAATAACGAGAGTCGAGTCTCCTCCAGTGGGCACAAAGCCAAAATTCTATACAACCTCTTACTTGTGTTATATTATTTGTGCATCTGATAAATTTTTTGGGGATGAATTGGACATGGAGCATCCCATGTCATTTTGTCCATGTTTATTGCTAGGACCAATGGGAGCACAAATATTCATCCGAATATGAGCACATCTGTGACCGATTCTTTGTTCCCTTCCATGAGCTATTATTTGAGAAAAGGTTCCCTAGATTGTCTGAAGACATGATCAGAATCTTAGAGAACCTAAAAGATTACTCCCTATATGAGTTGTTAATATATAGGAAGATCTATTGCACATCAAAGGCACCCCATACTTTTCCCAAGCATGTACCTGACATGTTGTTGATCAAGAAGTTGCATGTCATACTATACTCTTGAGATTTAATGAAGCCATGGAAGCAATGGTAATGGATGTAGATGATATGGATCTAGTGGCTAGGGCTACAAATAGGGTTGTCACAACACAAGAAAATGAATCAAACATCCTTAAAATGACATGAGAAATGGAAGGGCATAAGAAGAAAATTGAGCACTTGAAACATCAAGTGGAATACTACAAGGCTGCAAGGTATGACATAAGTGATTTCATGGAATATGCATTAGAAATCCATGATGACTTGACCTTGGTGCAAAAAGAGTTCTACAAGGATGTGTTAGATCTATATGATGCCTACCAAGATGCATCAAAACATTCTTACATGTTAAAAGAATGGTAGCATCATGAGGAAAGATGGAAAAGATGCATGTGAATCACTTAGTAGAATGGAAACATGAATTCAAGGAAGCACTCCTTGAGATACCAAGGAAGCACTCATTGAGATACCATGTTTGAGAGAAAAGAAGATAAATCAAATCAGCATGGGACTAAGTTCCTCAAATGATACAACTCATAACTTAAATGAGGACACTTAAGAGATATTAAAAGACCATGGTCATTAATTAAAAGATGTGATAAAAATAAGGCATGAATTCACCCATTGACCTTTAAGGAAAACAATATTTTTTTCCTCAACATGAAATAATGGGACAATTGAGTGGGATCTAGGGCCAACAGAGAACCACTTTAGAACTCATCCTATGCATCAATAAACAACTCAACACAAGAAATGAAAATTGACATATTAACACATCAATATCCAACTAAGTTATTGAAAGTCAACTATTGATACCTCGTTCTCCATCTAGATTACAAAATTGGTCCACTTTTTTCTTTGTAACATTTTCTTTTCAATATGTGTTGGATACCGACCATATTTGTCCTCCTGTCAAAACACGGCACATGGACTAGTTAAGCTAATTAATATGCAATCATTTATTTTTCCTAGGAAAAAAATATCATTTAACATATTAAATATACTTACAAATGTACAGATCAAGGCATGTAAACCTTTATGGCCACTGTGATGCGTAGCATGAAGTTTGTCAAGCCTACCCTTGGAGGCCTTGTCCCGAAACATATAATAATTCAATTTAACTATGCACAAATAAAATTTAAAAATCATTTAATAAAATTGATATAATCTTATGAGAAAATTCAAATACCTACGTACTCTCCTCATTACACTTCCTCCATGCATCGGACTTCTCATATGCTTTTACAAGCTCTTTCCATACTTTCACACTTACATCAATTGGCCTTTTTTTAAGACTTAGCTCGGGAGGGAGTTTTTTTATCTTCTTTGTTTGGTTGCACCATGGTTCTCTTGTAGTTTTAAGACATTCATAGCTTTATCTTCTTTATAGACCAACTTGTGCCAAATTTAGTCTCCATGTCATGGATAACTGCTTTTCGCAGGTGCATGGGTATCTTTGAGAATGACAAATGTAGATGGTCTTTGAATCATTGAAGGCATGATTCCTTCAACCTATTCACAAACCTTTTTCTAGCATCTGTCATTCAGACTCCCCTGAAACCACATCATATTATATCTTGGTATTGTAGCTACCAATGCAAGATGCAAAACATGGTGTGGTGGAAGAAGTCTGTGTCCCAGGAGTGGCTGGGACATTGGAAGTCTTTACTCCCTATTCCACATTCTTAGAGTTTATTGTTATTGATTTCCTCTTGGATCTTTTTCTTGATCTAGGATTGGTTGGGGAATCAATTGATTCCCTTTGACATGGTTGATTTGGTTGCAATGTTCTAGGGGCTTTACCAGATCATTTTCTATGTATTTGGTAAGCATTGTCAAGTCCACACCATCTAATTTGTTCACTGCCTCTACCCCCAATATAGAAGCCAATATATATAGAAGTCCCTATATATATATCTATGTGTGTGTGTACACACACACACACACACACACACACACACACACACACACACATATATAATTTATTCTTTTAAATTTAGAAATAAAAAAGTAAAAACTAAAACTCAAAGAAACAATGGAAACATTTACAAATCTATAAATTGACAATGAATTACCTCATTGTGGCCAGAGTCTGCTCCCTTTTCTCCCTTCCCTCTATTGCTTGATATTTTGAGGTGACCTAGGGAAAATTATTTTCATCCAGTCTGTGGAGGCAAACAAAGTACACACTGCGAGGTATGAATTAACAGTGTGCTTGACCAATCGTATGAGCACCTACAGAAATATAAAGTTAATTCTCCTCGGTATAACTTCTTTGAATTTACTTTGTAAAGACATTAGCGATGAGGTTTACCTGAAAGTGCAACCATGTCTATAGCAAATAGTCCTTGAGCACAAAATGCTAAGATGAGAGAGCTAAGGCTTGAACTAGAGCCTGTAAGAAGGTTGTTTGCACTGCTTTCACTTACTATTATTGAATCTCTCCTTCCAAGCCTTACAGCCCAGGATGGACCTCCCAACTACCAATTATAAGCACAAATTTCTAATGTCATTATAGAGGAGAGTAGGAATAATTTGTTTATAACATAGAAAAAATGTAAGCGAAGGTAGAGGAGTGCAGAAATATTTACTTGGACAATAGAATCATGAGTGGCTGTTGGCAAAATATCAGCGCAGGAAACAATTTGTTGCACACATTTTGTATCTGAGTCTTAATTTTTTCAATGACCTCGAAACCTCTGAGTGATTTAAAGTTTGGTGCTACACTCTTTTGTCCTCTGAATGTTATTGTGTCATCCAAGAGTACAAACCCTAAACATTTAGCTATATTGGAGAGCCAACCCTAAACATTTAGCTATATGGATGATAAAAATGTAGAGATAAATGATTTAGAAAACATTTTTATTACAATAACAAAACAGTCGTGAAAGCGAAGGTGAAGCAACGATACTGCCAAGTATGAATTAACTTTATATTGATTTGTGTTTTTTTATTGTGTGGTATGTTTTAACGCAGGTGGGAATTTTTAATTTTCTATTTTTGATTCATTAGTCGGTGCTATAGTCGGCATAGTTAACACCGACTTTCATCCCTAAATGTAATCTCTTTGGGGCATCAAAGGCAGCACAAAGTGCACCTAATTTAGAGCCTAGTTATGCCAAACCAAAATGTTCCTCATGCAAACATTTGGAATTGAGGTAAATGTTTAAGTAGTAAGGGTTTTATAACATTGGAATCTAGTGTGACAACAACATACGACCAACTAGCTTGGAAAAAAATGGATACATCCTAGAAACCTTACATAATAAAAACATAATTTGATGGAACTTAAAAAAAAGTTGTATTGTGTTTTAGTAATTTGAAAACCAAACTTTTTTACCTATCAAACAAATAAATTCAGATCTCATGCCTTCTCTTGGTTAATGAAGATATACATGCTAGATAAATCAATCAAGATGTCAAAGGTTTTAGCTAATGGCTCGATTTCCATGAAATACTAATTATGAAAACATAACATATTGGGCTACAAATATGATTTCAATACAACATAAAGTAGGTCATGCTATGTATCAATCTTTCATTAAAGTTGTAGTAAATTGTTAAGTCTTATATGGGTTGAGCCATTTGTAAATATTTGTTGGCTTTTATTTGATTAGGGGATTTGTACATAACCAAGCTAACTACTTTCACCACGGCCTCTATGGAGGATAAACACCAATCATGAAAAATAAAAAATCAAGAATTAAAGGTTTGGATCTTGTCTAAGATAAATATTCTCACACTATCCAATGTAAAGTAGGTTTCAATCAAGAATAAGGAATCCAATCTCTAGTTTTCAAAGAGAAAATATCTACGGTTTTAATAAATTTGTGGAAGTGTAAGGTAGAGAACTAGCTAAAATTATTAGTAATAGGTTTTCTTTCATCTAGGATAACAAGGGACCATGGAAGGGATGTTCAGCTAAAATTATTAGTAATAGATTTTATTTGTAGTCAACTTGTAAATAAATGTCTTTTTGATGTGAATTTGTAGTCATCTTGTAATCATAAGATTTGAGCTCTAGTTGTCAAGATTTCATGTGTAAACTTTTTGTGAAGAGCAAAATGTTGCAATGTCCTATTTTGTTTTTCATAGTGTCTTAATGAAAAGCGAGCGTATTAACAAGATAATTTCAACAATATTCTCTTGGTGCACAGCTGTTATGTGACTATTGTCATTGTTGTGTATTACAAGATCCAGAGGAGGCCATGGAGAGAGGATGTGGACAGTGTAGAACTACTAAATCATAGAGGAAAGTGGGTGGAAATAGATGACAATGGAATCTGTAGATACAATAAAGGTAAGAAGAGAGCAACCTCAGCCAAAGGAGGAAGGTGTTTATGAATTCACAAATGGTACAATATAGAAGAGATAAAGTCAATTTTTTTTCCATGAGGCCTCTGAGGTCAAACTTATTGGTTGAAAATGCATAGGAATGGTGATTAAATGTGATTCTATGATCAAGGGAAAATTTTGAAAATTAGGATGGCCAAAACATGATATCAATATGTCAAATATATGACTAAAGTGAGGTTTTGTGTTGGATAGCATATTCGTTGAAATGATATAATTGGTGTACTAAACATTATTTACTATGTGTGTGTTATAGGGGCCAAATGAGGCCATGGCAATAGATCGTGTCATATCAAATGAGGACACAATGGATGAAGTGAGACATCATGTACTTAAATTTTGACTTAACTTAGGAAAAAATGATCTGATGGCATTTTGTGATATGTCTATTTTTTTTCACAGTATTATTGAAATTTATAATGTATTATCCAATCTTGACATAAATTAATGTGTTGTTGATTATTTTAGATGGAGATTGCAACAAATGCAGAGCCTGAGCGTTCAACTAGTAAAAGAACAAGATATTTATGTGGACATGGACCTAAAACTATTAAATCACATAGAGGATAGTGCTGGAAATTGAGGTGTCTCAACCTTGGTAAATCCTTGCATTATTTATGATTGTATTTATTAATTCATTGCCTATGTTGTGAATTAATTGTAAATTCCATATTGTCATTTAGTGGGATGTGGCACGATGATGTGTCATCCTATATAGAAGATGACAACTTGTAATTTTGTCCTCACATGAGGAGATAGGTGTCCCACTTTTTGGTAGGAATATTTTTTCTATGTGTCAGCATCTTGGATGTTGTGTAAGGGAATGTTGACCGAAATGGCTATGACGGATTCCTATGACAAAGTTATGACATGTAAGAGTCAGAAATAGAAGCTTGTAAGACAGGTGAAGACATGTGTCATGAAGCATCTTTGGGCATCCCAAGGTGGACTATGACATGTTGTAAGAGAATATGCTACTTATACCCTGTGTATGATAGATTCTCTTACAGCTGTAAGTTGTAACTATTATGATAGATTCTATGACAGTCATAAGAGTCGTAAGAGCGTCTGTCATAGCCTATTTTGGAAATAGGCGACCTCTTTGGAATGGGAGTTGTGGTCAAGTGTTAGATACATTCTATAATGTTGACCAAGTGTCCTTAGGCATAGGTTTTGGGCCATGAGGCCAAGTTGGACGCCCATTCCAAGATAGGACCAATTTTGCCTTGTATATTTTATATAAACAAGTGCTTGGATGAGGAGATGTAATATAGGATTGATAGGTACTATTATGCTACCGGATTGACTCCAGACACGAGTGTCAAAGACCATTGAAGCTTGCATTGCAAGTGTATTGTAAACAACATTCAGTTTTGTTAATACATTGTGCAGGTTTCTGAGTGTGGGGTTTTTCACCTGATAAGGGTTTTTCCCACGTTATATTTTTGTCTCTCTTCTTCTGTCTTCTTTCTGGTTCATGTGTATTGTTGCAATATCTATGTTAGATGTTTAATGTTACTATAATTGTAAGGATTAAATTGAATTTTCATAGCTCTCCCCTCATTAGATTAGTGTAGGAAGTGATTTCTGCACACCTAGCTTCCTTTCAGTTGGTATTAGAGCTTGATCACCTTTGGTCCTAGTTGTTGGGTAGGGGTTTTTTGGGCTAATCTTAAGTTGAGTGGGAGTTTGTGTAGAGTATTCTGAATCTTATTGTAGCAAGGAGATGGCAAGCACATCCGGAGGGATAGAGGTAGAGAAATTCAATGGCGCTAATTACAAGCTGTGGAAGCTCAAGATGGAAGACATGCTTGTTGATCGAGACCTCTAGGAAATTATCAGTGGAACTAAACCAACTGTAATGTTACAAGCTAATTGGGATCTCAAGGATCAGAAGGCTAAGGGTCTCATAAGACTTAGTTTTGCTGATTCTGTTATGTTAAATGTCCATGAGGAGGGTACTGCAAACTTGCTTTGGAAGTAGTTGGGAGATGTGTACCAAGCCAAATCCTTGGTTAATAAACTTTTTCTAAGAATGAAGTAGTATTTTATTCGAATGGAGGATGGAGGATCCATTGCCAAACATATGAATGCTTTCAACATGCTGGTTGCACAATTAACATTTGTTGGTGTAAAGATGGAGGAGGAGGATCGGTGTATGACCCTACTTTGTTCTCTGTTGGATTCGTGGGATCATCTTGTCATGGCTAGTGGAAGCACCACATCCACATTCAAAATGGATGAAGTGGTTTCTTCATTGTTGTCTGAAGAGATGTAGAGAAAGTCTTCTGAGGCAGCCAAAGAGGCTCTTGCAGTTCGTGGAAGACCCAAGGAGAAAGGGAAAAAGAAGGACAAGAAAGATGAGAAGGGTAGATCCAAATCCCGTGGGAGATCTAAATCTCCTAGAAAGTCCAAGGCTCTCTATTGGAACTGTGGAAAATCAAGGCATTTCTGAAAGGAATGCAAAGAGGAAAAGAAAAATAAGAAGAACCCAGATTCAGATTCTGACAAGTCACAAGATGATGGTGATGCCTTCATCGCAGTCCTGGCAACCCATGCATCTGATGATGTGTGGATGATTGATTCTAGTGCATCATTCCACATGACCTTGCATCGAGACTAGTTCACTAAGTATGAGGAGTTCGATGGTGGAAAGGTGTACCTGGGTGACGACTCTCATCTGAAGATTGTTGGTCATGGAAGAGTCTCTATCCGATTCTCAGATGGACGAGTGAAGGGGATCTTTGGGGTTATGCACATCCTAGGTTTAACACAGAACATGCTTTTTGTAAGTATGTTGAATGATGTAGGTGTGCAGGTTGTCTTTTCGAAAGAAGGATGCAAGATGACTAGAGGAGCTATGGTGCTTGCTAAGGGTACTAGGAGAGGTACTTTGTTTCAGCTGGAAGCTTGTATTTCACAATGTAATAGTTCTTTTGAATCAAGAAAGAGGGCAACAGTCACTTCATCCCACCATCTAAACGAGAAGTGAAGAAATCTGTTGTATCTAGTCTTGATGGTTGTAATCATGCCTTGGAAGTTAAGCTTCCTGCTGAAAAGACAATGTTATGGCATAAGAGATTTGGCCACATTGGTGAGAAGGGTCTGTGTACCCTAAAAAATAAGAACCTCGTTGAGGGGTTAGATGATTGTAATCTTGAGTTTGACTTTTGCAAACATTGCATATATGGAAAACAAAACCATGTTCAGTTTTACTCGAGTTCTCATAAGTCTTCTATTGTATTGGACCTTGTTCATTCTGATGTATTTGGTCTTGTTAATGTTCCTTCATTATCAAAATATGTATTTTTTGTATCTTCATAGATGACTACAGTAGAAGGACATGGATTTATTTTCTTAGAAGAAAATATGAAGTCTATAGTAAGTTTAAGGAGTTTAAGGCCTTTGCTGAAAATTAGACTGATAAAAAGATTAAATGTTTGATAACTAACAATGGTGGTGAGTTTTGTTCTATAGAATTTGATAAATATTGTAAAGAACTTGGGATTGAAAGACATAAGACAACTCCATACACACTGCAACAAAATGGAGTTGTAGAGAGGATGAATAGGACACTGATGGAGAAAGCTAGGAGTATGCTTAGTGGAGCTGGTCTAGAACAAAAGTTTTGGGCTGATGCTATTGCTACTGCTTGCTATCTGGTAAATAGATCTCCTACATCAACTCTTGTTGGTAAGACACCCATGGAGGTGTGGTCTGGTAGAAAGCCTTCAGTAAGGCATCTTCATGTTTTTTGTTGTGAGGTATATGTTCATGTGCTTAGGGAGATGCGGTCAAAATTGGAGAACAAGGTTGTTGAGTGTATCGTCATTGCCTATGGTGTCAGTGTGAAAGGCTACAAGCTTTGGGATCCTGTGGCTGAAAAAGTGTTGTATAGAAGAAGTGTCATCTTCAGAGAGCTTACACCTTCCATTGTTTTACAACTAGAAGAAAAAGAAAAGAAAGAGGATGTTGTTCAGTTTCTTGCTATCCCTGAGAAGACTGAACAGAAAGATAATGTTGGACTTGACGATGAGGAGAGCTCTGGTAGCTCTGAAAGATCAGATGAAGAAGTTGAACCTCAACCTCAGCCTTTGAGGAGGTCTACACAGATAAGAAAGCAACTTGAAAGGTTTAGTTTTACATTGCTTGATTCTAGTTGTGCTTATACTTTGATTACTAACAGTGATGAACCTAGAACTATATCAGAGGCTATGGAAATGAAAGATGTAGGTTCCTAGAAGGAGGCCATGGAGGATGAGATGGCTTCTTTGGAAAAGAATCAAACTTGGGATTGTTGGCAGTGGGCTACCCCTTGTCAGTGAGGCGTTCAATGTTGACCTCGGGATTCATGACATGGCAGTGAGCCTCCCGTGGATCTGGGTTAAGTCTGGAATTTGTAGTGAGCGTTGATAGCTCGAGCTTTTGGTGCAATGACAAACAATTCCAACAATTGGTATTAGAGCTATGGGTCATGGGTTCAAATCCCTCGGGTCACGTTGAGGGGAGATTGTTGGCAGTGAGCTACCCCCTTGTTAGTGAGGCGTTCAATGCTAACCTCAAGATTTGTGACATGGCAGTGAGCCTCCTGTGGATCTGGGTTAAGTCTGGTGTTTGTAGCGAGCATTGATAGCTCATCTTTTGGCACAATGGCAAATGATTCCAACAGGGACTTGGTGCCTTTGCCTCCTGGATAGAAACCCGTTGGATGCAAATGGGTGTTCAAGAAGAAACTTGGTGTAGATGGCAGTGTTGAGAAGTATAAGGCCAGATTGGTTGCAAAGGGGTATTCACAAGTGGAGGGTATAGATTATGGTGAGATCTTCTCTCCCATTACACAGATGACATCCATTCGATTCTTGTTATCTCTTGCAGCAACTTATGACTTAGAGGTGGAGCAGATGAATGTGAAGACAAATTTCCTTCATGGTGATTTGGAGGAAGAAATCTACATGTCATAGTCAGAGCATTACATGGTGAAAGGTAAAGAAAATTTAGTTTTCAAGTTAAAGAAATCTTTGTATGGTTTGAAGTAGTCTCTTAGGATGTGGTACTTGAAGTTTGATGCCTTTGTGTTGTCAATTAGATTTGTGAGATCGAAATCGGATCACTATGTGTATTTTAAGTTTGATGGTGTTTGTATTCTCATTGTTACATTGTATGTTGATGATATGTTGCTCATTGGGAAGGGTAAGAATATGATTTCTGATTTTAAATCTCAGTTGTTAACACAGTTTGAAATGAAATATTTAGGGATAGCCAGGTACATTCTAGGAATGGAAATCAAAAGAGATAAAACTAACATAAAACTTTGGTTAAGTCAGAGTAAGTATGTGAAGATCGTGTTGGATATGTTCAGCATGGTAGATTGTAGACCATTGCGTGTTCATGTTTCTTTGGGGACAAAGTTGTCTATTGAGGACTGTCCAAAATCTCCTAGTGAGGTGGAGGACATGATCAGAGTACCTTATGCTAGTGTTGTTGGTAGTTTGATGTATGCTATGGTCTGCACTAGACCAGACATTGCCCAAGCAGCGGGAGTCCTTAGTCAATTTATGGCTAATCCTGGACGGGTTCATTGGGATGCAGTTAAGTAACTCTTCAGATATTTGAGGGGTACTTCTGAGTATTCCATATGCTATCATGGTAATGTTACAAGACCTCTGCATTCTATTGATATTTGTGGATTTGTAGATTCAGATTGGGCATGTGACATTGACAGTAGGAGATCCACCAGTGCTTATGTGTTTACATTGTTTGGTGGTGCTATTAGTTGGATGAGTAAGCGACAACCTGTGGTTGCTTTGTCCATGACAGAAGCTGAGTATATGGAAGTAACTCATTCTTGTAAGGAAGCCATTTGGCTTAAGAGATTGTGTTCAGATATTAGTATTGATGCAGGTCAGATTAGGATCAGTTGTGATAGTTAGAGTGTGATTTGCCTTGTGAATAATCCAACTTTCCGTGCTAGAACAAAGCATATTGATGTTCAACTTAACTTCATGTGAGACATAATAGAGGATGGGAAAGTAAATTTGGCAAAGGTAGATACTTTGAAGAATGTTGCAGATGCATTGACGAAGCTAGTGAGTACAGAGAAGTTCAGATGATGTTCGAAGTCTATGGGCCTCTCAGCTTATAGCAGTGAAATCATGTTATTCTATTGGCTTTTACAAGGTGTTCAACAAGTGGGAGAATGTTGGGAATTAAGGTGTCTCAACCTTGGTAGTTCCTTGCATTATTTATGATTGTATTTATTAATTCATTGCTTATGTTGTAAATTAATTATAAATTCCATATTGTCATTTTGTGGGATGTGGTATGGTGATGTGTCATCCTACATGGAAAATGACAACTTGTAATTTTGTCCTCACATGAGGAGATAGGCATCTCACTTTGTGGTAGGAATATTTTTTCCATGTGTCGGCATCTTGGATGTTGTGTAAGGGAATGTTGACCGAAACAGTTATGACAGATTCCTATGACAAAGTTATGACATAAGAGTCAAAAATAGAAGCTTGTAAGATAGGTGAAGACATGTGTCATGAAGCATCTTTGAAAAAGGCATATTTGGGTGCCCCAAGGTGGACTATGATATGTTGTAAGAGAATATTCTATTTATAGCATGTGTATGACATACTCTCTTATAGCTGTAAGATGTAATTGCTATGACAAATTCTATGACGGTTGCAAGAGTCGTAAGAGCATCTGTCATAGCCCATTTTGGAAATAGGAAACCTCTTTGGAATGGGAGTTGTAGACAAGTATCAGATACATTCTACAATGTTGACCAAGTGTCCTTAGGCATGGGTTTTGGGCCATGAGGCCAAGTTGGACGCCCATTCCAAGATAGGACCAATTTTGCCTTGTATCTTCTATATAAATAGGTGCTTGGATGAAGATATGTATTATAGGATTGACAAGTATTGTTATGCTATTGGATTGACTCCAGACACGAGTGTCAAAGAACATTGAAGCTTGCATTGCAAGTGTATTGTAAACAACATTCAGTTATGTTAATACACTGTGTAGATTTCTGAGTGTGGGGTTTTTCACCTGATATGGGTTTTCCCCATGTTATATCTTTGTCTCTCTTCTTCTGTCTTCTTTCTGGTTCATGTGTATTGCTACAATATCTCTATTAGATGTTTAATGTTTCTGTAATTGTAAGGATTAAATTGAATTTGCATAGCTCTCCCCTCATTAGATTAGTGTAGGAAGCGATTTCTACACACCTAGCTTCCTTTCAGATAGTGTGTCGAAAATGATATGACAATGGATCCTGAAGATACAACAAATGATTGCACTAAACAAGAGGTTGGTTAGGACTATAGTACATGGGATGAATACTTTGAGAAAATTGTTTTTTGTGGATGTTCTGTATGTCATGGAAAGAAACAATTCAAACAAGCGATTGTACAAAGACATTACATATATGATGAGCTTCCAGTCGGTAGTATGCCTCCTACAATCGATTCAAATCCAATAGGAATTTTGGTAAGGAATTTTCCAATTTGATATAAATAACATGTATACTTTGTTTAAACATTGTTTTATATTATTTAAATAACTATTTTTTTCTTAATGGATACTTGCAGACTAAAGTTCTTGGTTTAAAGTTTCCTAGATCACCGACTTCTAGCCTAGAGGGCAATGATCATTTATCTGATGATACATCTAACAAAAATATGTACCAATATACCAGCTTGGAAGATGAGGAATTGATGAAAACAAGTAACAAAACAAGAACTGGTTTAAAGATGCATAATTTGCATAAAGACAAGGAGAAGGTGGACTACATGCCCTATGAGAATGAATGTGATGGAGATGATGACTTGCCCTTGAGTTTGAGATCAATGTACGAAGATGTTAGGAACCCATGTTTAACCCTTCTCTTTACTTTGTTAGTGTTGTCTCTCAGATTTGCACCCTTACTGAGTTGTAAAACTTGGCAATCTGGAGAAATATGGGATCTTTCTAGGTCTGTGGGTCACCTGTGATGGAAAGAACCTTTAGAGAAGGCCAACTTCTTGCTGATACTCCACCTAAACTGCTTATACTAAAGTCTTTGCAGAGAAAAGGGTAAGAAGGATTGCATTAAGATGAAACCTATTATCTAAGGTGATGCACCAAAAAGATCATCATAAACTACACAGAATTGACACACTACAGAACCAGTAATAATAAGACTCCCTTACACAACCCAGTAAATCATAATCCTTGCATCATTACTTTGTAAGGAGGCTAAATAACAACAGTCCTGCAAAGGAGAAAGAAGTTTTCTCACTACCCAAAACTGATTGTTATTCCTTGCACATCTCACAACCTGCAAAAAATATGTATCCCTGCATAAAGGCACCAACATGAAATACAACTCCAAGGACAAAGAACATCACAAAGATCTGCACTAACACCGAGGACACACAATATTAGAAGAAATGGGAAGGTATGAACTTCTTATTGCTGCTCAAAAAGGTGTTACAATTTGTATATCTCTGAAAGTAGGTTACAAGACTGTTCACTTCTGCAAAAGAACTCAAAAAATTACAATATACAGAGTAGTGAATAGCCAAAACTGCTGAAAAATGAACAAGGAAGAAGACTATATACTTCCCAAACAGCTGTAAATAGATAAACATGAACCACCTCCATTTTTGTGCATCTCATAAATGCCCTCAAAATATTTCTCTAAAGTCTTCCAAAAAGGGTTCCCAATGCATAAATGGTCAAGGCATGCCATCAACAATCATAAAGGCACCTAAAAATGTCATTGAATGCCTTTAAATGATCTTTAAGGCAACTAACATGAGTCAAATCTATGTAATAACTCTCCTGCAGCATCATAAATATCTGATATTTGCCAAATAAATGACATAAATACACATTTTTCTGCATTTAATTAACATTTAACTAAGTGATTTATAATTACACCACATTAGTTAATGCTTTACAATTCAAAATTATACAAACCTATGCAGAAAAATGGCATTTATGACATAACATTTAATTCTATCTCAAGATTATGCAAAAAATGACATAAAAAACATTTGTAACTGTTAGGCAAAATGACACGACTCACATACACTTGCACTACCTCGCATCTTAAGGCCATGTCAACACAATGTTCTCACAACTCCTAGTCATTTCCATTTTTGCATACATATCACATGTCATGCCCCGAGGTTCAATGCAATACATTTAAAAAAAAAACAACCCTTATGACTCCCATATGCACAACACCTTGCCTTGTGGCCACACTTCATCCACCTTATAACTCCTAGCCAACATGCCTTAGCAAAATATACTATTCATCCTTGTGTTCTCATAATACATTTTTGACTTTGGAAAAGGTAAAAGGCAGAATTATATGCCACGACCCCCTCTTGCATTTGCTAGGTTCTAAAGACTTCCAAGTCTTTACCATGGGCCGCTAAGGGATAAAAATGATTGTTTTCACAAAACAAAAGTCAAAAGACCTAAAAGCAAATTAGGTTATTTGACCCAAGGAGAAAAAAACCTAAAAAACATTTAATTTCATTTCATTCTTCTATTTGGGGTTGCTGCTGCGCCACCATGGAGGGTTTGAAGGCAAAAAATGTATCATTTCTATCGGTTCTCAGAGGATTCTAGCTGATTTCCTGAGGAAAAAAGCAAGGTAAGAGGTCTTCTCCTCAGATTTTGAACTTTTGCTATATATCTGGGCAGATTTTGTGCCTTTCTGGCTGCAAACTTGATTATTTCTTAATGTATTTTCTGCTATTTTCTAATCGCCGACCCTCTGCATTGTATTTTCGGTGTTTTGATGTCGTCTGGGGAGGTCGCTTGAAGGGAAACTAGGTGATTTTCCATAGCCAATGGCAGAAAAACAAAGGTAATTTATTTCTGTTGTATATTGCTCCTCAATTTTTTGAGACTTTTCTGGATTTTCGTTGCCTGGGGCCGCAATACTGAAGGGTTTTGTGAGCATTTTTTGTTTTGAAAGAGTTGAAAACTTTGTATTTTGATAGTGCTGAGGCACGATTTCATGAAAGTCTGCATGTGTTGTTCACAAAAACCTTTATTTTCTCCTTTGTATCTGCATGTCTCCTTCTAATTTCCCTTGGTTGACCACCATTAGCCATTCCACAAGGTCCTCTATGTTTGGGATTATAGCAGAAACAACAACAAATCTAATATTTGCGAGAGGGCATGAACTCATTCCTGGATTATGTGCAAGTATTTTTATTCTGCTTATGATTGCTTCCAAAGCTGCTCCTCAAGATTCACTAAGGAGAAGGACTTTATCAATAAGTATGAGTGCCATATCCCCCCAAAAAAGTTAAACCACCATTCTTTATGCAACGCCTGGTAACTGCATCAAACTTCTCTGGAGTAGTCAAAATGATATCTGCTTCTTGCATATCCCATGCATCATAAGCTTCACTATCTTCTGTAAGCTCCATGCACTTTGCACCCAAAGATTGCCCAAACCTTTGTTTCCAGGACTGAAGTTTCTCCTGCACTAAAGCCTTTGATGGTGCAACATATATAGTCTTGAAAGCTCTAGGAATGAAGTTCAACTTGCCATCTGGAGTGATTGATCTTGGGAGAAGCCTTAAAATGCAAAGCGCAGAGAGTACACTTTTACCACTCCCTATATGTGCTGATATAACCATGCTCATATCCGAAAGAAATGTCCCTGAAAAGCACTCACTCTGCAGAGAATTGAAGTATCTGAAACTGAAAAACTGACTGAAGTGACTTAGGCAGGGAAGAAATGGATTTCAAAACATCTGGATCAAAAGCAGAGCAGTCCACATCTTTTCTATGCTCACTACAACAAAATGCTTTCAACTACTTGGCAAGATTTTGCAACTCTGCCATTTTCTTTGTTGGCTGTGAGATTTGGCATTTCTGTGTTTACAAATTAGCATTTGTTCTTTGTCATCATCTTTGTTTTGAACATGTCTTTGTCTAAACTTTCTTGTAATCAATGAAACCTTCTAGGGGGGCTTTATATAATACATATTTCTAACTATTCTTAAGCAAGCTTGATAGGTTTTAACATGGAGTGTAGAGGTTTCTATGGTCTTTTAACCTAGTTGTCACTATCTTAAGGATCTATATATCAATTATGACATTGCATCTACTGCCTCAAATGTTGTGACACTACTAATAATATTGACAACAAGATATACCTTATGTGTAGAGAGCTGACAGTAAAACAATACTTGTTTATCACAATGTTAGACATTGCCTACACAAACCTCTATCATATCTTCATATTGCATCTACTATCATAAACATTTCTGCTATGCTAACATTTGTGGTTATTGAAATGTATTTCTCAAGTTATGACTATTCCATACTCCTTATGACTGTTTCAGTCTTAGGCTTTGGACTTTGACGAGCCTCCTAGACCATTTGATCACATTAGGACATTATATAGACGTCCTTCAGGGATACATTACCTAGTTCCTCATTTTATAATGTAGACCTGCCTCCTTCTAGTATGCTTATTTGTGCACTATATGACCTTTATTAGTTTGACATACTTTCATGCAAATTCGAGACAATCTGCTGCTCCTAATTACTGCTTGATGAACTGTCCTGTCATCACTAATGAATGCCCTTTGTCAAGATTGAGTGTGATCTTTGTCAAGATAGTATGAATGTCCTCTCTATATAAGCTTCTCTTACATTCACTAATTGAAGCATCTCTCAACCTTCAATAGGAGAGCGATATCCATGTCTATTGGTCCTCTGATGGTCTAGTTGTTACAAGGTCTCCACTATCTTGGAGAGCTTGCCCTTTTATACTCAGTCCACATGTATTAACATGTCTCTCCTCTAGTAATGATGACTGTTTCTCCTTGTGATTGGTGACTGCCACCACCTTTCAATAGGTGCCTTCACTACTTATGAAAGGATTGTCTTCTTATTCATCTCAGAAACTACTACTGATTATCATCATTGAATGATGACTGTATCATGTGATAACCTATGATAAACTGTTCCTTATGCAATTCTACTGCTCCATGGAACTTATGCATGATGTTTCTTTATGGATGTTGCTACTCCTTTATACTACACCATTGTTGTCCATTTATTATGACAGTCTGTTGTTCCATGTATGGGTAAATGCAAGAAGTTGTGTCCACTTAAGGTGGAAGTTTCGGAGTTAGAAAAAAATCCGAAATCGGGTTAACCAAAACGGGATCCCGCTTTTTATAAAACGGGATCCCGCTTTTTAAAAACGGGATCCCGCTTTTTAAAAACGGGATCCCGTTTTGCTTCAGAATCCCGAGCCAAAAGCGGGATCCCGTTTTCAAGAAACGGGATCCCGTTTTGAGTTTCATAAAAGGTTAATATTTTAAGCTTTATAAAACGGGATCCCGTTTTATAAAGGTTAAAATATTAACCTTTTATGAAACGGGATGCCATTTTAAAACGGGATCCTGTTATTTAAAATTTGAATTTTAAGCTCGGGTTTTGCTTTGTAACCCGGTTCGGGAAATGCTTTGGGGACCCGAACCTGACCTCTGGACCAGGTTTGACCTGCAACTTGAAGGTCCTGTCAATGTCACAACAAAATAGTGACTTTGGGCATATATCTGAAGGTCTATTTTGCAGAATATTTTGACGAAATTAAAACCCATTATAGATGAGACAGTGTAGATTCTAAATATGTAATTTTTTTTACAATTGGATTATTTTTTCTATTTTTTAATCAATTTCTGATGAAATAGGTCCATAAACTTGAATTATTAGGGTTTTTTAGTATTTTAATAACTTTTTATTAACATATTTTTTTGTAAAAAAAATTGTAGGAAAACGTACTTTAGACAATTCTTTTCAATTTAAAAAAAAAAAATTTCAAAAAATGTTAAGTTTAGGTCATCTTATGCGTAACGTACACGATGATTTTTTAAAAGACCAAAAATGGCCAATAAAAAATTAATGAAAAAAAATATATTCAATAAAAAATTACAAAAAAATATGGAAAACATGCTTCAGTGAGTTACAAATCTTTTCCCAAAAGGATTTTGAAAAATATGATTATTTAGGTCAAAATATGGATGACGTACATGTACATGGTATAGTAAAAAAAAAGTGACTTTTAAACAGTGGTTTTTAGAAACACCTATTCAAAATCACTTTCTATCATCTGGGTATTGAAAAAAATTACATATTTGGAAACTAGATTCTGAGTACTACATTTTATATTTAGTGACTTTTTCTAAGATTCCACCGTTAAGTGCTTCAAATTTTTAGGTCAAATGTGACAAATTCTGAAAATCAGGGAAAACACTTCCACTTTTTGGCCAATAAGTGGACACAACTTCTTGCACACACCCGTATGCTATGACAACACTTATTGCTGTTCATCTCTTTCTATGCCTGTCTTTTTTGCTATTGTGCCTGAAACCAGTTTGCTTCTCTATTGCTTGATAGTTGACTGCCGTTAGCATGCAGTCATCCTGAGCACAAGATGTTGTTTCTAGTTTACATCTGAGGGATGGATTTATTGGCCAGTCATTTAACTATTCTGAACTATCTGATGCTACAGTCAATGAGATTATTGTCCCTATTCCTTATTGCATATACCACTGTCTTTTTGTTGTAGCACTCATGCACTTCCTGTGACTTTGCATCTTTGTTTCTGTAAGTTCTCTTATGACTGTCTTCACCTTCCTGGAAGTTTGTCTTACATTTGTATCTGGCATATGAAATGTTTCCGTAAGGACTATGAGTTGGGCTCAACCCTTGTGGGAGCCACATTTCCTCCACTCATAATATAACCTGATGAATCAAACAGAGGCATAATTACACATGTATCTGCACATGAAGCAAACTTGTTAGAAAATAAATGCATGTTTTGGATGTGTTTGATTATTGATTGTCCTCTAGAACATCCAAGGTATACATTTCTTGTTTAATGCAAATTGAGGAATAGTTTATACATGAATGGTATCTTGTTCATGTATGATTTGTGGCCATTCATTGCTTAGAGCATTGCTCTAACATCGTTGTTTTTTGCCAGATGCAGGAATCAGGGATGACGTGAAGCTAGGAAGGACAAAGATGACTCAGGGTGACAGGACAACACACCAAAGCTAGAACCAGTCATTCTCAGGCAATGACTGGCGTTTGACCGTACATACACATTACTTTATTTACTTATTCATGTATAGATTATTCTTCTATTGCATTGAATAAGGCATTTAACCTCATGGCTTGTGTGAAATGATGAACATTTTACATTCAATAAAGATTGTTTATTTTTTGGAAAGGATTTTGGATAAACCCTTCTTATGTTGCATGCACTTGGATAAATGCAGTAAACTAACAAACGTAATCTCCTGAATTATTTTCATTTATGCACCTGAATGTAATGTATGAAGGACCAAATGAGATGTACCTTACAAGTTTTGAAGTAAAACTCCACCTGAATGAGCCGTAGTGAAATTTAGGTAACAGTTAGTATATTACATTTGGACGCATATGCTTTGTAAGTCATCCCATGAGTATATTGTATTATCCCACATTCATGGGAAGTAATAGTTGTTTAGATTAGACTTAGTCTATAAGTATGTGTTGAAGCCAATGAAGGCATCCACGAGTTTATTGTATTGAGGTTGCTCAAAAGAGGTTGCCCCCTCGAAGTGGCCCGTGATCAATAAATTCCTTCTGTGTTCTGCTATTTCTATTATTTCGTGTATTTTTCATTATATTATTGCAGGAGGTTCCTCTCATCTGGTATTAGAGTGCTTTCTTGGGTTCGCTGGGTGGAATTGTTACCAATTTTTTTTTTCATAGTGGCCTCCAGACACTGTGATTATTGGAGTGGTTCTTTTTTCTTTGCATCTATATTATTCATTTCAATTGCAAGTTCAGATCAGGGAATAATCCCTATCCGCTTAACTGTGAGAAGTACCTGGGCATAGCCCTAAAACTAATTGTGAGGAGTACCATAGGAACCCTGAAGTAGCTGGCCCATTGAGAGGACCTACCAGTGAAAAGGGCAATGGCCCCTACCTGATTGACTAGTTCCCATCCATGAGGTAAACCTATTGATAACTAAGAGGGGGCGTGAATTAGTTATCCTAATAATTTAACTTTCTGTGCTTTCTTAACAATTAATGCAACATCAGATTCTATAAGCAAGCATAATCATGTAATGTAAATAACACCAATACGCATGACACAATGATTTTGACGTGGAAACCCTGTTAAGGGACTCATGAATGCTGCCATTGATGGCAACAAAGGTTATCCCACACATCCGCTCTTGGTTTTGTTGTCACCCGCACAGGAGCAAAAAACATGGAGGAGGAACTTGCAACCATCAAGACCAAACTCCAAGATCTGGATGAAAAAATTCTCAGGCTCAATCTTCAACATTCAGCCATGAACAATAGACGATAGCCAGAGTCTTCTATAGATATAGAGTTTTCTTCTTCTGGCAATTTTCGTGGAACGAAGCTTGATTTTCCTTGCTTCAATGGTGATGATCTGACTGGATGGATATACTGGGCAAAATAATATATCAGTCTGCATAATACTTTTGATGTCAACAAAGTCCCACTTGCCTCCTTTCATTTGGAACATGAAGCCCTTCAATGGTTCCATTGATACATCAAAGCTCATGAAGAGCCCAAATGGACAGATTTTTGAAAACTCATTTTGCAATGATTTGGCCCTAGTGCTTTTGATGACTTCACATGAGCACTCACAAAACTGCGCCAAATAGGCACTATGAGAGAATATTAGATAGAATTTGAAAAACTGGCCAATCACATAGAGGGATTGTCTGATGAATTCTTCAGGAGTTGTTTTGTCAATGGTTTGAAGGATGCAATTCGTTCTGAGGTTAAAATGTTTTATCCAAGCACAATGATGGAAGCCATAGGGTTGGGTAAGTTGGCAAAGGACAAGATCATAGCTCAACAACGCTCCAAATCTAATTTTGTTCCATTCAGAAATATGGATTCCCAAAGCCCTCAAATAATGCTAGCTCCTAGAACAACTCCTATTAAGCATTTGACTGAAGTAGAGATGCGGGCACGTAGAGAAAAAGGGCTTTGTTATAATTGTGATGACAAATTCACTTAGGGACATAGATGTGTTGAGCAAAAGCTCTATCTCTTGGATGTGGATTCTCTGCCTAAAACTGAAGGTTATGCAGATGCTAATGATACAATAGCTGATCAGGTTGAAACTCAGCAGTCGCTTGTTGATCGTACTTCTCAAGAAGACTACCTAGAGATCTCTCTCCATGCCGTAGCAGGAGTCACCACCCCACAAACCATGCAGGTCAAGGGTTACTTCAAGAAGCTCCCTCTTACAATACTCATTGATTCTGGTCGTACTCATAACTTCATTGACCCTCAAATAGCCAAACAGGTTGATTGTTTTGTTCATCCTTGCTTGAATTTTGAAGTCATGATTGCCAATGGGGACACATTACCTTGCAAAGGGAAGTGTCGCAATGTGTGTATCTCTATTAGAGATTATAACCTATGCTCTGACATGTTTGTCTTGCCCTTAGGCAGATTTGATGTGATTTTAGGCACTCAATGGTTACGCACACTTGGACCCATCTTATGGGATTTTGCTAAACTTTGGATATAGTTTTCAGACAATGGGCACAAACACACATTGAAGGGCTTACAACTGGGGTCTCTCAGCATCATAAGTTCACATCGCCTAGAAAATCTTCTTAAAAAGAATTCACATGGTGTCATTGCTCAGCTTCACTCCATTCAGGTGCAACCATCTGTGGTCTCCACTACTCCTTCGGCTCTACCATGAATGATGGCTATTTTGCATGCAGTACAGAAGTGGTGGCCATACCTACTAGGGAATCATTTTTGCATCAGGAATGCTCACCAAAGCCTAAAATATTTCTTGGAACAATGGGTCTCCTCCCCGGCACACCAGAAATGGATCAGTAAACTCATGGTTTATGACTATGAGATCACTTACAAAAAGAGTAAGGATAATATTGTAGCAGATTCTCTTTCTCGCACATGTGATGACCAAGATTCTCTTTTAGCTATTGTTATGTCTATTCTAATTTGGTTGGAATCTATCTCACATGATGTCTTCTATGAACTCTATGTTTCTCCATCGGTAGGGCACTTTGGGTTCCTCAAAACTTATGAGTGGGCATGGCATCACTTCTTTTGGAAGGGAATGAATAGGGCAATTCAATAGATTGTGGCTGCATGTGATACCTCAGAACAACAACATCAGTGGGCAAAGTGGCTCCCTCTCACTGAATGGTGGTATAATACTTCCTCCCACATTGCATCTCACATGACTCCATATAAAGTAGTCTATGGTCAGGCACCGCCAAAGCTCCTTCCATACTTCCCCAGTAGTTCACGAGTTCAGGCAGTCGACACAATTCTCCGCACCCAGGATCAGATTGGGGATCATAAGTTGGCTCCTTCTTCCCGCATTCATCCAATATTTCATGTCTCTTGTCTAACAAAATTTCTTGGTGCCAACGACAGAGCACAAACTATTTTACCACAACTGGATAATGAAGAATCCATCCTTTTGGAGCTAGAGGTAATCCTCGACAGGTGCACTCGTCCTCTTCACTCTTGATCAATCATAGATGTATTAATTCAGTGGCATGAAATGCACCCAGAGATTGCTACAGGGGAGCCACTTCTTCAGATTCAACAACAATTTCCACATCTTACGCTTTGAGGAAAAAGCTTTTCTAAGAGAGAGGGGATGTTAGGAACCCGTGTTTAACCCTTCTCTTTACTTTGTTAGTATATTACATTTGGACGCATATGCTTTGTAAGTCATCCTTTGAGTATATTGTGTTGCAAGTATGGGCCAAATTGGTGTTGTCATTGACGTCAACATACTCTTGTTGCATTAACGATAAGGATTGGATGAGCTATGTGCTGAGGATATTAAGAAAATTAGTCTCAATCAGGAACAGTGAAGATCAGTGATGACAGTAAGGTAAAAGTCCAAGATAGGATGAGTATTAGAGGATGCAATTTAAAGGGTTTGTAGATATGTGTCTTAAGGTGGTCCAGTAGAGATTTCAGAGGTCTGCATGAATATCTGAAGAAGTTGTGGCTGCTCAAGTAAAACTAGTTCCGATAGATGTTCAGTGGTGACAAAGTGTTACAGATAGATCTGGTGAGTTCCATAAATCAATTATCCTGTTCTACAGATTTGAGGGAGTGTTGAGGAAGTCTTTGTGAAGTATCACTTGATTGGTTCATGGTTTGAAGGTCCGCAAGCATCTATTCCTTTGTGACAGTAATGATAGACTGTGTTCTTAAGGTTCTGGATGAAGGGGAGAAGGATTTCAGTAAGCAGATGAAGTGTGGATGTTCTTGGTGATTCAGGTAAGCTTGTGGAGGTCTTTGTATCATGTCCAGTTTGTGTTGGTGGTCCGCATTGAAGTTGGAGCTCGTAATTGAGAAATCTTCCGGATGATAGTGTTCTTTATGAGATTGGCCGACCTGATGAGTTACACATTTTGCGGATGTTCTTGTTGATGTTTGCTGACTTAGATGATCATTCCTAAGTTGATGTCTTGTATAAATAAGGGATTGCAAACTCATTTCAAAGTGGTCCTTGTGGAGATGAGTGTGTGGTAGCAAGGAGGAAAGTGAAAGGCAGAGAAAAAGTATTGGGCTTAAATGGAACTAATTCAAACATGGTGAAGATGCTATTCTCAAGTTCATGTATGTGATACTTATTTCTTTGTAGACAATGTGTCTCTTGTAGGCAGTGAGCCCTAATTGGCATGTGCCATTTTGTTATTTCTATTCTTCTAACAGAGAATACAATCTTGGGTTAATCACCCTGCAGTTTTTCCCTTAACCAGGTTTTCCACGTCAAAATCTTGGTGTCTCATGTGTTGATGTGTTTCTGCCCTTAATTTGTTGCATTGTGTTTCCTTGATTGATTTATTATTATATTGATGAATTACAAAGTGGAGTTAAGTGTTTAAGTGGAAGAAAGTTTTGCACAACTGATTCACCCCCCCTCTTAGTTGTGTGCCCTAAGTCTAACAATTGGTATCAGAGCCAATTTCCTCTAAAAAGAGCTTAACTACTTGAGGAGATCCAGGATGTCGTCGTACAAGAAGAATAGTCTGAAGTTTTATGGAACCAATTTTAATCTTTGGAAAGGTCACATGAAATGTCACTCACAATGTATGGGAATGGTGTACTGGACCATGGCTACAACATAATATACACCTCCATAGGGTGGTCCAAAAACCCAAAATGAAATCACAGATGCTGAAAACAATCTGCGAACTATAGAAGCTCTTCTAAGCACATTATCTGATTCAGAGCTCTCAAATGTTATTGACCTACCAACTGCTTTTGAGATTTGGCAAAAACTGGAACTTTTGCATGAAGGAGACAAGTATGTTAAATGTGCAAGGTTACAGAGTCTGAAAGGGAAGTTTGAAAATTTGAAGATGAGAGATGATGAAAATATCACTACTTTTATGCCAAGAGTAAATGAGATTGTTTCTGGAATTATAAATGTTGGTGGAGTCCTAGATGAAAATGAGATTGTTGGTAAAATTCTCAGAACCCTACCTACTTCTTACAAAATCAAGGCTACTGCCATTGAAGAATTCAGAGCCCATACAACTGTCACAAGAGATTAATTGGCTGACAAATTGGCTGCATTTGAAATGACAGAGTTTGGAGATGACCCCCCAAGACTGAATTTGCATTCACAACTAGTGCCTCTGTCATGGTATGAAAAAGCAAGAAAAGACCTAGAAGAAAAAGAGGTAGAAACTGCTCAACTTGAAGCCCTTATTGCAAAGAGGTTGCCAAGAGGATCTGGTAAGTATGAAGGAAAATTGCCTTTTAAATATTTTAACTACAATAAAATTGGTCATTTTGCCTCAAAGTGTCTGGAAAGATTTTCAAGACCAAATCCTAATAGATCAAGGTTCCAAAAGAATTGTTACTATGTTCATGAAGAAGATGATAATGAAGGAGCAACAGATGATGAACCAGAGATAGGAAACAAATCTGAAAGTGAATGGGTGTTTATTGTCATCAAGGAAGAAGAACCAATACCGTCTGTATTTGTCAATCATAAAGTTGCAGAAAGAGCTCTGGCTGCCCAAGTTGAAGAAAAGGATGACTGGGTCATTGACAGTGGATGTTCTCACCATATGACAGGTGACAAAAACAAATTCATAGATTTGGGAAGGTATGAAGGAGGAGTGGTAAAGTTTGGTGATAATTCTGCTGGTAGAATCAGAGGAAGAGGAACTATTTCTTTTGATGGAAGGAACAAAACTAGTAATGTACTATATGTTGAAGGATTGAAGCACAATCTTCTCAGTTTTGGACAGTTGGTGGACAAAGGCTATGATCTCTGATTCAAAGATGGAAAATGCAAGATCTTTGAAAGTTCTAGAACAGAGATTGCATCCGGTACTCAAACTAAAGGTAATATCTTCCGCTTGGTTGGCACTGGTAAAAGTTGCTTATTTGTTCAAGTTGATCAGAGTTGGTTATGGCATAGGAGGATGTGTCATGTGAATTTTGATAATATCATCAAGATAAGCAACACTCAGGCTATAAGAGATCTTCCAAAATTGGTGAAACCTACTAATAGCTTGTGCAAAGAATGTCAGTTGGGTAAGCTAAGCAAAGTCACATTCAAAAATAAGGAACTATCTTCTACCAGATTATTGGACTTAGTTCATACTAATTTTTATGGTCCAGCAAGAATTAGGAGTGTACAAGGTGATAGATACTTTATGTTGCTAATTAATGACTATTCTCGGATGATGTGGGTATCCTTTCTAAAAAAGAAATTAGAAGCTCTTCAGAAATTCAAAATATTCAAAGCTATGGTAGAGAATGAAACTGGATTAAAATTGAAATGTCTGAGGTCTAATAGAGGTGGGGAATTTACATCCAATGAGTTCATAGACTTCTGTGAGAAACATGGAATAAAGAGACAGTTGTCTTCTCCTAGGACTCCACAGTAGAATGGAGTAGTGGAGAGAAAGAACTAGACCATCCAGGAAGCATCTAGGACCATGATGATGGAAGCAAATGTTCCTCAGATCTATTGGAGAGAAGCTATCAGCACTGTAGTCTATACTCTCAATCGAGTTCAAATCAGAGGCAATATCGATAAGACTCCTTATGAACTTTGGTTTGGCATCACTCCTACTGTGAGGTATTTCAGAGTTTTTGGTAGCAAATGTTACATTAAAAGAGATGAAGATCTAGGAAAATTTGATGCTAGAAGTGATGAAGGAATATTCTTGGGTTACTCTACTCAAAGCAAAGCATATCGGTGTTACAACAAGAGACTGAGAAAAATAATAGAAAGTACAAATGTGAAGGTTGATGAAGGAATTGAAAAACCCTCAAGGTTTTACGAATATGATGAAGATGATCAGAATGGTACTCTGATTCAAGGAGCTCAAGCCTCCTCTAAAAGACAGATTCAAACTAATCTAGTAAATCAGGAAGAAGAGATGAGTTTCAATGAGCTTGATCAAGAATCAAAAGTGCAAGAAATCCCCAAAGATCCCAGGTATGTAAGACTAAATCACTCTGAAGATCAGATCTTAGGTGATAAAAGCAAAGGAGTACAAACAAGAAGGAGAATTTCTTAAGATTCAGAAGAGTATTGTCTGATTTCAAAGATTGAACCTAAGACAGTAAATGAAGCTTACAATGATGAAAACTGGACTAAAGCAATGGAAGAAGAACTAATGCAAAGTGAGAAAAATCACACTTGGGATCTTGTTCCCAGACCTAGAAACAAGAATGTGATCAGAAAAAAATGGGTCTTTCAGAACAAACTAAATGAAGTTGGTGAAGTAATAAAAAATAAAGCTAGATTGGTCTGCAAGGGTTACTCTCAATTATGAGTTGATTTTGAAGAAACTTTTGCTCTGGTGGTAAGAATTGAAGCAGTCAGGCTAATTCTTGCCTTTGTTGCCTTTAAGGATTTCAAGGTATATCAGATGGATGTCAAATCTGCCTTCTTGAATGGTGACTTCGAAGAAGAAGTGTACATAGAGCATCCGGATGGATTTCAATTGTCTAATCATGGTGATATGGTCTGCAATTTGAAGAAGGCACTTTATGGACTGAAGCAAGACCCAAGAGCCTAGTATGAAAGATTGGATAAGCATCTTTTGAAGATTGGTTTCAACAAAGGTATTGCTGACAGTAATTTTTATTTCAAAATTGATCATGAAAACATCCTGATTATTGAAGTGTTTGTTGATGATATCATTTTCGGAGGAAGAGATAGTATGTGTAAAAATTTTGCAAATCAAATGAAAAGTGAGTTTGAGATGTCCATGCTTGGTGAAATGAAGTTCTTCTTGGGTCTGCAAATCACTCAAACAAAGACAGGAATCTTCATTTCTCAGACCAAATATGTGAAAGAATTGTGTAAGAAATTTGGGATGGAAGACTCAAAACCAATGAATATTGTTTAGGTCAATGATTGGAGGACTGTTGTATCTCACTCAAATTGGACCAGACATTATGCAGGCTTTTGGTCTTGTTGCTAGATTCCAGGATGATCCTAGAGAATCTCATGTCATGGCAATCAAGAGGATTTTTAGATATCTAAAAGGGATAGTTGAGTATGGTTTGTGGTATCCTAGAGATCATGATTTCTCTCTTCATGCATATACAGATGCAGATTGGGTAGGAGATGTGGATGACCGGAAGAGTACCAGTGGTGGACCATTCTTTTTGGGGAAGAGATTGGTTTCTTGGCTAAGCAAGAAACACGAGGCAATATCTCTATCTACAACTGAAGCAGAATATATTGTAGCAGTAGGTAGTTGCACTCAAGTTTTGTGGATGAAACAGATGCTAAGAGATATCAAAGTGGAGTATGAGGAACCTATCACAATTTTCTGTGACAATTCAAGTGCAATAAATATATCTAAGAATCCAGTGTTGCATTCAAACACTAAACACATATCCATCAAGTTTCACTTTTTGAGAGAGCAAGTGAACAAGAATGAAGTTAGATTGGAGTTTGTACCTTCCAAGGATCAGATTGCAGACATGTTTACTAAACCTCTACCTAAGGATTCTTTTGAGTATCTCAGGGAGAAGTTAGGGGTTATTGCCCCTCCATGATGAACTAAGGTGCATCAGTCTAGTGGATATCACAGTCATATC
Source organism: Cunninghamia lanceolata (assembly GCA_027924645.1). Lineage (NCBI taxonomy): Eukaryota > Viridiplantae > Streptophyta > Pinopsida > Cupressales > Cupressaceae > Cunninghamia > Cunninghamia lanceolata. The sequence goes on from BSBN01000196.1 coordinate 211,971, forward strand.
TTGTGATCCGGATTGATGATGGGGAGCTGCTACTTAGGGGGAGCAGCAGGTATGATTCTGAAGTGTTGGAAGTGCAAGTATGTGCCCTTTGCCATTTATGTCAAAGGGGGAGAGAAGACATGTGAAAAACAAGTGGTTGCTAATCAAAGGGGGAGCAGTAAAGGGAGAGAAGACATCTGAATGTTTGTTGCTAATAGGAGGAGTTGTGACAGTGAGGAGAAGTTCTTGTCTTGATGGTCAAAACAACTTTTCACATCATATGTTACCATCAATGACAAAGGGGGAGATTGTTACAAGTATGGGCCTAATCAGTGTTGTCATTGATGTCAACATACTCCTGTTGTATTAATGATAAGGATTGGATGAGCTGTGTGATGAGGATATTGAGAAAATTAGTCTCAATCAGGAACAATGAAGATCAGTGATGACAGTAAGGTAAAAGTCCAAGATAGGATGAGTATCAGAGGATGCAATTTAAAGGGTTTGTACATATGTGTCTTAAGGTGACCTCTAGTAAAGATTTTAGAGGTCTGCATGAATATTTGAAGAAGTTGTGGTTGCTCAAGTAAAACTAGTTCCGGCAGATGTTCAGTGGTGACAAAGTGTTATAGATAGGTCCGATGAGATCTGGAAATGAATTATCCTATTCTACAGATTTGAGGGAGTGTTGAGGAAGTCTTTGTGAAGTATCAACTTGATTGGTTCATGGTTTGAAGGTCCGCAAGCATCTATTCCTTTGTGACAGTAATGATAGACTATGTTTTTAAGGTTTCAGATGAAGGGGAGAAGGATTTCAGTAAGCAAATGAAGTGTGGATGTTCTTGGTGATTCAGGTAAGCTTGTGGAGGTCTTTGGATCATGTCCAATTCGCGTTGGTGGTCTCCATTGTAGTTGGAGCTTGCAATTGAGAAATCTTCTGGATGATAGTGTTCTTTCTGAGATTGGCTGACCGGATGAGTTACACATTCTACAGATGTTCTTGTTGATGTTTACCGACTTAGATGATCATTCCTAAGTTGATGTCTTGTATAAATAAGGGATTGCGAAGTTATTTCAAAGCATTTCTCGTGGAGATGAGTGTGTGGTAGCAAGGAGGAGAGTGAAAGGCAGAGCAAAAGTATTGGGCTTAAATAGAACTAATTCAAGCATGGTGAAGATGCTATTTTCTAGTTCATGTATGTGATACTTATTTCTTTGTAGACAGTGTGTCTCTTGTAGGAAGTGAGCCTCTTGTGAGCAGTGTGCTCGAGCAGTAAGTCCTAATTGGCATGTGCCAGTTTTTCTTTCTATTCTTCTGACAGAGAATACAATCTTGGGCTAATCACCTTGTGGTTTTTCCTTTAACTAGGTTTTCCATGTCAAAATCTTGGTGTCTCATGTGTTGATGTGTTTCTGCTCTTAATTTGTTGCATTGTGTTTCCTTGATTGATTTATTATTATATTGATGCATTACAAAGTGGAGTTAAGTGTTTAAGTGGAAGAAAGTTTTGCACAACTAATTCACCCCCCCCCCTCTCAGTTGTTTGCCCTAAGTCTAACATATTGTATTATCCCACATTCATGGGAAGTAATAGTTGTTTAGATTAGACTTAGTATATAAGTACGTGTTGAGGCCAATGAAGGCATCCACGAGTTTATTGTATTAAGGTTGCTCAAAGTAGGTTGCCCCCTCGAAGTGGCCTGCAATCAATAAATTCCTTCTGTGTTCTGTTATTTCTATTATTTCGTGTATTTTTTATTATATTGTTGCAGGAGGTTCCTCTCAGAAGAGATATTTTATCGTCAACTATATTGCGCTTGGCCTAGTGATCAACAACTACCTAGAGTGTACGAGGTGTTTCAATTTTGGGGATACAGCTACATGATACGACCCTCCAATATTCAGGGAGTGAATCTAGGCCTCTTTATTGTCTAAAATGTACATGTGGGATCTAAACATAGAGATAATTTAGAACAATCCACTAGGAGATTAATTCCATATCATAGTCCATCATATTACAGTGGCGAATGGAGACAGCTAGTAGAATATAAGTCTAGCATGTCAACATATGGTCAAAATTTGAATATGTATACACATCGTCTCCAGTTGGAAAGTGAAAAATAAATGAATAGAGATAATCTTATGTATATAGATGGATGTGCATACACACACAAAAATATTGCAGGATTTATAAATAGTAGTAAGGGAAGGGACTCTACTATAAGAACGAATTGTCAATTTGTTGAGGTTATGAATGATAAAGATGGAGATATGGAAAGAGAGGTTGATAGATTGATAATGGTTGAGGCTATTATTGACCTTACCATTGGGGATGAGTTATTGATTGATTACCCCTTCTTAAAATGCACTCCTGCGCGAAAGAAAAGGGAAGAACAAGGTCTCCCTAAGGATGTTCTTAAGGGCAGAAAACTAAAGAATAATAAATGAGTGTGGATTGATGTTTTATAAACTGTTGTCAAAATTGTGTTTTATTTAAATTATTGTATAAAAAAGGTAGTCTATAAAATAATGTTCCATTATTCAATTGATGTATATATGTTCATACAATTTATATTTTTATTTTTTAAGCCATATTTGATTATATTTCTTTGAAATTGATACATATATGATTTATCCAATTGAACCAAACATTAAATAATGCTTGTGTTTGTTGATAGGTAGAAGATGTTGATGAAACACATACTAATACCCAAGATCCAACTGGGTTATTAAGATTTGGACGGGATGATCCAAACCATTCTTTAAACAATACCAAGGTGAAAAGAGAAACATTGAAGAGAATACTACTAGTTGAGAGATTTGAAGTGTTGATGAGATCCGCATACACTGATGACATGCCACCTGGCCTTAATGATGATGATCATGATAGTGAAAATGCAGTGCATGAAGAAGGATTGAATGAAATGCTTACAGGATTCTTTGGGGATGGAAATAATGATGACAATAATGATCATATGGTTGACAGTAATGATGATAGCAAGGGTACTTACCACCAACGTAATGTTAATGATAACAACCTGAAAGACTCCATCAAGCAAGCAACGAAGACACCCGTGTTCAAATTGGGTGCAAGTAGAAACTCAAAACTGGCATGCACATTAATATTATTAGAAATCAAATCACTATTTGGTTGGTCAGACAAAGGATTCACTACCCTACTGAAGTGAGTTGAAATCTATTTCTTACTTTGCATTGTCAATTGGTGTACATAATTCATAAACATTCATCAACTTCATTTATATTTCTTTAAGGGGATTTTAAAACCATATATTGTATATAACTAGTCCTAATATAGATTGACATATCAAACATGTTCATCATAAGTCAAACATTCAATTAATTTAATATCTGGCAATCTTATAGGGCACTAAAAACTAAAAATTCCCTGAAGAGAATGTATTGCCATCAACTTGCAGAGAGGCACGTCTATTGTTGGTTGAGTTGGGGATTGAATATAAGCAAATTCATTCATTTAAAAATGATTGCATTTTATACAGAGATGAATATCAAAACAAGGTAGAAAGCGTTATATGCAAAGAGAAGAGATATCGTACAGATGTACAAGGTCCTAGAGTTCCAAAAAAGGTTTTGCGTCACATGCCAATTATTTCATTGCAAGTCACTTGCACAATTGAAGGATTTGCATACAAAGAACATGAGTAAATATGGATTTATGCAAATTTTGGTCGACTCTAAAGCAATGAAACACATAGAGGAAAAACGGCCAAGAAAATTCAAAGATGAACCCGTAGTATCAGGTTTGGTCTTGCAATTGATGGAGTGTGCTCATTCTCTTTCCTAAGCTCAAATTATAGTGTTTGTCCAGTTGGATTGATAGAATACAATATTACCCCATGGATGAGTGTTAGAAAGGAGCACCTTATGCTAACTCTCATTGTTCTAGGAAAACATCAAGTTAAAAACATGGATGTTTATCTTGCGCCTTTTATTGATGAGATGCAAATGCTATGGAAAGGCATAAGAATGTATGACATATCACATCCTCCATCAAATAGGTCCTTCATGTTGTATGGAGTGCTATGTTGGACTATTCATGATTTCCCAGGACTTGGTGTTTGTTCTGGTAAGATAAAATATTTACGTATTTACACTCATAATTTATTTTCATCCCAATTTTCATACTTAGTTTTATACTATTTTTTTGATGTTATTAACATTACTTATTGAATTGCAGGGCTTCAAACAAAGGGGATATTTGCATGTCCAAGATGTGCAAAATAATTTCAAGGGTGGTATTCTAAAGATCTACATAAATTTATTTACACAAACAACGGGGTTTTTCTACCACTAGATAATAAGTTTAGAAATCACATGAAGAATCAATTTGATGAAAAAGTTGAAAAATAGAGGCCCTCCCATGATTATGGGTCTAGGTGATTGGCTTAAGAAGTATGAAGATACTAAATTGAAAGCTTGGGAGGATTTTTTTGATCTGGGCGATTCAATTGAAGAACCAGAACAAGTTGTAGTTAATATGCCAGAAGGAATGAAAAGGAAATCCATATTTTATGAGCTCCCTTACTAGAAGGATCTATTAATATCTCACCTATTAGATCCTATGCAATTATTTAAAAATGTCCCAGATTCTATATTTCGATATATATCAGGCAAACTGAAGTACACCTTGTCTTCGAGGAGAGATATTGCTCTTTCGCATACCAAAATTGATAGAAAACATTTGTGCCCAAACAGGGAAAATGAAACATATGCAAAAGCTCCATGGATTTTGAAAAAAAAAAAGACCTAGACCAACTAAAAAAATTTATTTGTTTAATAAGGAGACCTACTGGCTATGGGTCATCATTGGCTAAAGATTTTACAATTGATGGACATATCACAGGATTTAAAACACATGATTTTTATAAATTTATGAAGGTATTATATATCATCATTTAACATTTACTGGTAACATTGATTAAATACTAAATATAATTTGATATTTTGTTGTGTGAGAAAGAATTACTAATGACCTTTTCATAAATGTGTTTGATAGCATATCATGTCATTGGCAATTAGGGGGGATTCATGTCTTACAGTTGACTTAAGGAATGCCATCAGTTGATTGTCAGCATTTACAAGGTATGTGGTTATATGAAATGTTCATGTGTGAGAGAAATAGAGATATTATATTGCATTTTAATTTTTGACTAAAGGTTCATACTAATTTACTATTCTTATATTAGGTGGGTAACCTCCAAGGAGATCCATGAATGTGAAGTGCCAAAATGGAAGAAGGAAATTGGAGAAATTGTATGTGTATTTGAGAAGGAGCTCCCTACAAGTTTCATGGACCTACAAGTCCATTTACTTATATACCTTGTCGATGACATTGAATCAGCGGGTGTCGTATCGACGAGGTGGATGTTTTTCTTTGAGAGGTATATGAAAACTCTAAAAAGATATGTCCAACACGAGGGGCATCTAGAGGGTTGCATGGCTGAAGGGTATGTATTGAATGAAGTATTTTTATACCTGTCTGAATTCCTTGGTAAGGATTTTGAAGATGGGCCATGCTTCTGGGATGAAGAACAAGCATCCGATATTATTGATGGAGAGAAACCACAATCTAATGGTGTTCAAGTAGAAATCAGTAAGTAAATTCATGATCAGTGTGGTTGTTTTTCTTGCAATCATTAATTTACTCTGTAATTTATTTGTCAAATTTACACCATGACATTTGAAGTTTGAAATAAATATGTTGACATGTAATAGGTGTAGACAAAATTGCTATACTTTACAAGTTCATTCTGTACCACATGGAATTTATGAACAAATGGATTGATCTATATGATAAAAAGAGAGAAGAAGTGTTAGAAGTAAGGAGACAGTTTAAGAGATCAAACCCAAGGAATGCTCCACTTCCCACTGATCTGCTTGGGTAATGGGGCAAAGATTCCACAATAGAATGGGTTACTAAATAAATTCAAAATCAAATAGAAGATGTAGGTATAGATTCAAACATAACAGAAGATGAAATCAACATGTCTAGATGATATAAAAGAAAGGTACAATTGGAATTTTACAAAATGTTGTTTCCTTATAGTTTTGACACTATTAACTATTTTAATATTCATCATTATATTTGTTTTCATTGAAATAAATGGTCTTTCACAGGCGAGGAAATAATAAGCAATGTGGGCATATGGTCAACATTATCGTGTAGAAAGTGTAGATGTAAAGAGACGGTCCTTCAATTGTGGCATCATGGTTGACTTCAAGCAATCCAATCGATCAAGCTCAAAAGATAAGAATATTATTGGAGGGAATTTACAATACGTTGGGAAAATACAAGAAATTATTGAGTTGGATTATCGCTCTTTTAAATGTTGTATTTTTAAGTGTAGATGGTATGAAGCATTTGAGAGGACATGAAGACATGATACCCATAGTGGATTGTTTTCTATAGATACCTCATGGTTCCTACCAGAGGATAAGGAGCCTTATGTTCTACTAATTCATTGTGAGTAGGTATTTCTTTAACTCAAACAAGAAGTGGTAGTGATCATTAATCTATTAATTCATAGTTTATTGTGAATATATACATGTGTTTATTAATCAATAAAATTGTTATAACATACGTCTAATATATGCATGTCATTCATGTGCAGGTATTTTTCTATGAAGATATTTTAGACCCAAAATGGATATTGTCATACATTGTGATCCAAGATTAAGGCATGTATTTGATGATGCATTAGTGGATACTAAGCAAAACAATGATGGCCAACAAAATGAGAGAGAGGGATTAGAGAACATCGAAGAAATTGACATCCATGATGATGTTGAACATGATTATGTTCAAGTACAAGAAGACAACAATCCAGAGTTAGATGATGTTATGGAAGACAACAATATGGATGGTATAGGAATGATGATCCAAATACATCTAGTAACAATATAGATGGTCTACAGTCAAATTTCAATGATTATGAAGATGATGTAGGTCAAGATGAGGATGATGATACTATTAAATACTTGAAAGAACATATGAACATGGACAATGATACACTGGATGACATTATAGTAGACAATAATGTTAATGACCAAGACTTCTAAATTTTTAGAATTATTTGCAATCCATGTTTAAAAAAGGATGATTCTTATGGCCTAAACTTTGAAACGCTCAGTAATATTATTTGTGTCGATAGAAATTACCTATTGTAATACCTTAAATTGTTCAATCTTTGGTATGAATTGTTGGCAAAAAAAATTAGGATTACTTGGATGCTTCTTCCATTCATTTTGTATCAACATATGTTTGTGAAGACACAAAAGTTAATAAAATATTAATGCACGTAACTCACAATTTTTTAAATAAGCAACTTTGTTAACTTTATTATTTTTAAATAGTTTCCATTTTTATGTTGAACATAATTTTGAACATGTAACTAAAAATATCCACAGTAAATGCTTCACTGTATCAGCATATTCATTCACATAAGCATAGTATTGAGGCTCAATAACTGATATTCATTCAAATATAAGAAGAAATAAGTATGGCAAACATAAGAAAAATATAAAATGATAACATAGTGACGGAGAATCTCTGATAATAAGATGTTCTATTTCATTCATAAGCTCAAAAGTTACACCATTAGAGTTTTGGTACACCCTTCCACTCATACCTTTATTATTATTTTTTATCAAAGTTTATATAGGGATTACATAATATCAACCATAATCCCTAAGCCATTAACCATTAAACTACCTAACTCCTAAGCCCCAAATCCCTTATCTTTTGACTTGTTAGGTCACAAAAATGTAGATTGTTAACCCTAAGAGGTTGCCAGGCTCTCTTGACACTTTTGGCTAACCACACAGGGTAGATATAGCTAAAACCCCCTTCATTTCAGGTTCTGCCAGACCTAGGTGGGTGTACCTTAATAATTAGTGCAGACTTGATTGACCTTCACAATGGCAAATTGGTGTGAAGTAGATGAAAGGTTTTGAGAATGCTTCTAAGACTAGGGTTTACAATTTGAAAGTATGCTAATGAGTAAGATCGGTGCTTTATCTATTGGGCAACAGGGTCAAGATTTAGTGATGTATGAATCTTTATGTTGGCTTAACTCAAATTGCTAGGCACTTATATAAATCTATACCTTGTATAGATGTGCAAGGATGTCAGATTACATGGTTCTTCTTAATTATCCCAATGATGTTTCCCTAAATTACTGTGAGCAACTGAAAGGATTTTTAATTCTAGTGAGAAGGAAACTTGACCAAGATTGTTTTGTTTAAAGCATTTTAACTCCTGGTAGAGACCAATGAACTTAAACAATTTGGGAGGAATTAAATCAACTTCTTGCAGAAACCAATCAAATTGATCACACAGAACAACAAATGTGCACTGATAAACTAATCATATCCTTGATATACCAGTTTAAATAATTTAGAAATCCATCTTGGAGACAACCATGCAGCCCATAAAATGAAATTTAACACAACAATTGAACACCAAATATTTTTGAATTGCCAAATAACTCTGCTCCTTTGTATTAATTTAGAAATTCAAATTTATATGGAAACATAGACAAGTATAGATGAATATTTGAAATATTGTTCTGTATTGTTTAAATAAAAGTTCTTGCTTATGTAAATAAGAGATTCTTCCTTTTTTTTAAATGGCCTAGTATCTTATTAATAGGATGCAAACAAGCTTCAGGCCCTAAACATTGCATATTTTCATAATTGCACCTATTAGTAACTAATGCATAATTAGGAAACATAAAGAAAGATAGAAGTACATGCAATGATCAGATTCTAGCGCCATTAATCACCATAGAGTGACCCATGACCGAAAGGTCTGGCAAGGTCATCCTCATCTCCTTGATACAGATTGATACACCTGCATTGCTTTGCAAAATTGTACTGCACCTACTTCATCATAATGCTCTGTTTATAAACAAATTTATTCGACCAACATGGTTGATGTATTCCTGATTAGCACATGGATCTGTGTCAACTAAATTGTTCATTGTTGACTCTAGAGAAAATATCTTTCCCAGAAATGCATAAGTATTTTCCATCACCTTTTCCTCATTGTTTATATTTTTGAGTAGTGGTGGCAGTAACTGATCCATTTCATTCTTCTAGGTGTCCTTGTCTTTTAGGTTACCTTCATCATTGAAAAAGTTAGGAAGTGCTAGATCAAGACACTAGTCAAAGTCCTTCAAATCCTCTATTAGCACACCATCAAATCTCTCATGCTCTCCAATCAATTCATTATACTGCTTGAGCATTTGTTCCTCAGTACTAGCTTTGATATTCAACCCTTCTTTTGTCTCCAACACCATCAGATGTAGCCTTTTATGTTCCTGATATAGTTGATGTGTCCTCTTATGCAAATCCCACACCTTATCACTATTTTTCATCATTTGGCTAAACCTTCTTCGGATTAATTTAGAAGCCGTAGTATATTTGACAGTTTTTAATTTAGTTTCTAACTGCTCACTTCTCTTTTGAATTTTTTTTGTTTTAAGCTTCTAGTAGTTAGCATCTACCATGGCTTCTGTAACCCTTTGATCAACTTCTAGGTATGGTGAATAACCACTAGATGAAGGCAACTTATCTCTGTGAGTAGCAATCTCCTATCTCAACATGGCATTCTCTTTCTTATATATATATCATTATCCTTAATTTTTTAATTTGTGCCTTGGTAAACCTTGCAACATTAATATTTAAATCAATAGTTTCTATAGGATCAATATCCTCAATCCTTTGTATCAAAAGGTGACCGAGTTCCTTATTTGGATAATCAATGATATGTGGTCTTTTGTTAGGAGGATACAATGTCCATATAAGCTTTGCTCTTCTGTCAGGGTCATAACCTGATCCTCTTTTGATATCATCCAAGGCTTCTATGCTGAGTTTTATCTTCTTATCTTGATTTCTATTGAAAGTATCAAATACAATGGCCGAGGCCGTATCCCATCTAGGAATCAAAATTACACCTGCTTCTTGTAAGAGTGTCCTCCCCCTTTCTAAAGTCATTATCTCCAATTATTTGCTAATTTCCTTTTGAAGCTCAAATATCACCTCATCTTGTATTTCAGGAGTGATATCTTTCATTCTCTCCCTAGCCCACTTGTCGTTGTATTCATACAAAAAGGCTTTAAACTTAGGTGTTTTAATGAAATCATCATCTGAAATGAATTTGTTGTTGGCTAGGTGTCTTATGTCTCCTATTAAGTCATCTAGTGCTTCCATAATGACAACTTCTCTGTCTTTAGGAGGTTCATACCCCTTGATGGTTGGGTCATAGTTTTGTACTCCTTCCTTAGATTCTTCTTCTCCTTCTGCAATGTTAGTATCTGCAGAGAAACTTATGTCTGGAGTGGGCTACGGTGACAAGTGACCCAAGGGAATCTCATACTCATCCTGTGCTTCCTTAAGTTGTCTTCCTTTTCTGTCAAATACATAGGGGGGACATTTATTATCAATTATGATGCATGTGTAATCATAGTATCTAACCTTTCAATAGGATCATCAATATCCTGAAAAAGGCTTTGGTGTAAGTGGGGTTTTTGGCTACCCTCCAAGCTTATGCTAACATAGTTTTATGGTACAAACTCATCCTTTCTATTGTTGTGTTTACATCACAATTTATGATTAAATCCTCATCAATGAATGGGACATGATGATGGGACAAGGGAACACTGACTTTTGCAAAGCCCATGCCCCCCAGACGTGACATGTACTTTACGATCGCCAAATGTTCCCACAAACACATCCCTGCAAAAAACATGTTAGTGTCTACAACATCATGATAAAAAACAACATGAATGCATATGATTAACTACACAAAGAGCCAAGGTTATATAATGAATTCAGAGTTTGAGGATAACCAGGGGCTATATCACGAAGCTCTCTGAATCGAGTACCGCCAAGGCTAGACTCAAAGGCAACCAAAGGTGCATGGAGCAAAAATATTGTTAAAGTTTGTAAATGTGACAGAAACATCATAAAATTCACTACAGGAAAAGTATGAGTGCTTCCACTAGCCAAGTGTCGGATAAAATATACAACCCCATCATCATATTAGGAACTATAGTCCATTTTTTGATTTCTCTCGAAAGGGACACTAGGTCCACATCAGTATAAATGTTTGTCATCATCTGCCTGCTAGATGGAAACACTAGAGGAAGGGAAATAATAAATAAGAGAGGAGAAACAAGTCTCTTAGGGATAGTCATGTAGGAGGGTGCCCCCAAGTCAGCAACCATGATGCTATGTCCGTAAGACACAACACACAACCATGAAATCAGAGAGAGAGGCAATATGGAAGAATGATGAGACAAATAGAAGAAGGTCACAAAAGAGGTGGTTTCCTGGTATCTCAAACCTTACACGAGAATCTGAGGTCATCCTAGGAGGCCTAAACAACATATAACACATTACGGGGGAAGCACATCACGAAAGAGATAAAGGGTTTAGAGATACTTACTTGTAAGGGCCCTTCTGGGCTAGAAATTGTCTATAAGCAAATTATCGTCATCATCATCCCATTCCCTAATGATGGAGGATAGTGGGACATATAGTACCATAGCCAAATTCATATCTTATTCATTATGTTGTTCATTGTTAGGATTGTCTTTGTTTGGTTGAATGTTAGGATCGATGTTTTCTTGTTGAGAGGCAAGGTTTATAGCATATTCTTGTCTTCTTTTTCTTCTTTCTCTTGCTTTTCTATTTCATTTTGTTTTACCACTTATCTTTTGTAAGATAGGGCTATCCTCTTTCATAGGTTTATGCAAATTAGAAGATGAAGCATCGGGCTCAAACCTCATTTGTCATGGTGGAACACTTTGTTGTTGACAACGATCTGCCAATCCTTGTAAGGATTTCGGGGGAGGAACCTCAGCATAGGGACCTTGTCCTTTTGGTCTAAAGTTCTCTTCACATGCGGGTTGTTTCTCTTTTATCATTTCTTGTGTAGGAGGACTAGGTACTTTAGTTTTATCCCAAAAGTAATTCAATTCATAATGTTTTTCCTGAACCAAAGGTTTAAACTTGTTCCGATGGACGGTGATTATACGACCATCTAGAGGGAATTTCAGACAATGGTGTATTGTTGAAGGGATAACTTTCATTTCTTTTAGCCACAGATGTCCCAATTTAATGCAAAAGAGGTCAAAAATAGGGACAACATCGAACCATTATTCGACATGTTTTCTAGATAATGTTACTAACAGAGATATCTTACCCAAAGGCTTGATAAAGGTTCCCTTATGTGTTTTAATCATCATTCTTGAGAGATCATAAGAACTTTGCATTAATTGATGTGAAAGAGGAACTCTTCAGTGGCAATATTAGTCATGCAATTAGGATTGATAAGAGTTCCATTTATAGGGTTTCCCATTATTTTCACAGTAATGTAAAGAGGTCCTTCGGAATCACCGATTGTTCTATCATGAGGAGTGAAGACAATTTCGGATTCAGGGACCTTTCTTTTCATGTAAGGTCTAGGAGCAAACCTATTGTTGCTGTTATGATTATAGGCCATTCTTTTATGCTCAAAGCTGGTGCAAAAAGGTAAGAGCAAAAGTAGCCAAAAATGCTTGATTTTTTGATACTTTTCAATGCAAATGAATGAAACAAAGGATGCTATGAGGATTTAAGTCAAGGGAAGCATGTTATATGACTGGTCTCATTCCAAAACAGCAATAAGTTCACTTTCAACACACTCTTGATGCAAATTCAAGATAATGTCAAGTCAAAGTATAGCGAAAATATGTCAAAATAGGCACTTTTTCACCAAAATTTAATGCAAAAGAGGATAACAAAGGGTTTTGTGAGGAAAATGATGATTGAAAGAAAATAATATCAGTAATAAAAGCATCTTGGTACCAAAATACCCAAACACAACATGATTTTAGTGCAATTTAAGGTCAAACCCTAGTGAAATACAACAAAATATGCAATTTTTTCACGGTTTTTCAACTCCAAGACCTAGCAGAAGAGGTGTTGTAATGAATTTAAGGTGAGAAAACAAATAATACCAATAATATCAGTCACCTCAATCCATAAAACTGATCACAACATGCTTGGAGTGCAAACTAGGTCACACCCTAGGGCCAAAATAGCCAAAATGTGTAGTTTTTCATTGAATTTTCACTACAAGAGCCCGTTAAAAGGGTGTTGTGAAGGTTTTTAAGAGGGGAAGAAAATTATTACCCTGATAACAGAAAATTAGTGCAAAAATATCTTTTACAACACACTTGAGGTGCAAGTTTGGAGAGTCGATAAGGCTAATTTTAGTGAAAATTGTCATTTTTGAAGCCCTAGGTTTGAAATTTTGGAACAAAATACTATGTGAATGGTTTGAAGTCTGATTTATGATAGAAATGAAATAATCTCAGATCTGAAAATGATTTTCAAGGTTAATTATGCAAAATTACCATGCAAATTTAATGAAGTTGCACCAAAATTGCTTGTTTTTGTTGAAATTTTCAATGCAAAAATACAAATAAATTAAATTTAAATAAAAATTCACACTAAAATACAAGACTACAGCCAAATAAAAATTTGAATGAGCCTCTAAATCAGTAGAAAAATCTGATAAAAGAGTTTTCCTACAAACCCTAGATTTTGGAATTACTAGGTTATATAAAATTGACAAAATTTCCACAAAATCCTAGCAATTAAATGATGCAAATGTAATGCAAGATCTTGAATTTTTGTATTTTTCTGTAACTTATATCAGATCTAATGCAAAAATCATGAATTAGGAAAATTTAGGAAGAAATGACACAATTTAGTAAGCCCAACAATGCAATTTTTTTGTATTTTCCCAATTTTTCAATGAATGGAAAGCACTATCATACCCTAGATTCACTTTTATATGTAGGGAAACTTGGATTAGGGATTAATTATCAATTTTTCCTTCTCCTATGCTCAATTGACCATTAAAACCCTAATTATGCAAATATGATAACAAATTAATGAATTACGGAAAAACCTCTTACATATGAGAGTAAAATGCAGAATTACAGAGTACCTATTTTTCAGGGTTCCGAGGCGAAATAGTTGGGGACACTGGAGCGGGAATGTAAGTCCAAGGTACCTACTTTTTTAGGGAATCTGGACCTCCTTCAGACACTGATCAACCCTATAACTTCTGTTTTCCAGGATCTATCTTCGGAGGACACTGGAACGAGTGCCCTAGTCCCAAAAGTGCACCTTTGTCTGACTTTTCTTTAGATCCTGAATCCTTGATGTCTTTCCAGCCTTCCTGCAACTCCACTTTTCTTGGATGCAACACCTGTAACCTACAATCACAAGACTTGGTTTGGGGGTTGTGGTGTTTAGAGGCTTGCCTCTGTCAAACCCCGGAGGACATTTAAGTCTCTGAACATTGTTGTTAGATAAAGAGGGCGTGCCTTTGTGAGGCAAAGGCCAAAAACCAAAGGAATCAATGATAAAAACACAATGATATGTCACATTGTAGTGAAACTTTCATGGAGGAAGATGCTCATCATGCCATGAAGGAATTGATGCTCAAATGTGCAAATATCAACACACAAAACACACAAGTCTGCTCTTGCAACATAATAGAAAGCCTTGAATCACCTTGAGAACACTTGAACATCACAATTGCCCTCTAGTTTACAAATGAATGCCTACACTTGCTTATATATGCATCTACAAGCATTCCCACCAAGATTTTAAAAATCAAACTTTACCCTGTTGGCAAAACAACCTTCTAACGGTCATAAACCAACACTCAGAAATTGGGGCTGCCCCAAAATAGGGCAGGACTAGGGTGTAGGTGCCCAAGTCATCCCCCCTATTTTAGATAGAGTACAGCTCAAGGGTCCTCCTAGGTCCTTTTTGCCATGGGAGTTAGGTCTCAATCCATCAGGATGCTAAAATATGAACTAAAATGTCCTAAATGCACTCTAAAGACTCGAGAGCTAAACCTTATAAGGGAAAAGCCCCCAAGAGAACATTTTCTGACGTTACAGATGGACCCTGAGAAAGTAAGAGCAATTGTTGAATGGCCTGCACCAGAGAGCATTGGAGAGGTTAGATCATTTCATGGATTAGCTAGTTTCTACCGAAAGTTCATCAGAAATTTCAGTTCAGTTTGTAGCCCTATGATAAAGACAATGAGAGGTGACATAAAAGATTTCAAGTGGACATCAGGAGCAGATACAAGTTTTGAACTACTAAATTAGAAGGTGACAGAGCAACTTGTTTTAGCATTACTGGATTTCAATAAGGCATGTTAAGTTGACTATGATGCAAGTGGAAATTGGATTGGGGCAATATTAAGTCAAGAAGGTAGACTTGTAGCATATTTCAGTGAGAAGTTGAATGATGCAAGGATAAGATATTTAGTTTATGATCAAGAATTCTATGCCATAATTCAAGCCTTGAAGAAGTGGAGACATTACTTATTGCCTAAATAGTTTGTGTTGTATACAGATCATCAAGCCTTGTAATATTTGAATAGTCAAGGTAAGTTGAATCACAGACATATGAGATGGGTAGATTTCATGTAGAGTTATACCTTTGTGTTGAAGCATAGGAGTGGTAAATCAAACAAAGTTGTAGATGTATTGAGTAGGAGAAGAAACTTGTTGATATAAATGAGAGTTGAAGCGTTAGGTTTTGGTGAATTGAAGCATATGTATGAGGGAGACACTGATTTTGCAGAGCCTTGGAAAGCATGTAAAGAACCTGTTGTGATAGATAGGAATACGTGGTTGGATTATTTCATTTAGGAAGATATGTTGTTCAAAGGAAGTTAGTTGTGCATACCTAAGAGTTCAATGAGAGACAATTTGATCAAGGAAAAGCATAATGGTGGATTGGCAGGACATTTTGGCATTGACAAGACAATAGCTTTGTTGAGTGAAAATTACTTTTGGTCTCAGATACATAAGGATGTTAGGAAGTTTGTATAGAGTTGTAGAGTTTGTCAAGTTGCAAAAGGGAGTAGTCAGAATACTAGATTGTATAAACCTTTGACAGTACCAAAGAGACCTTCAGAAGACATAAGCATGGATTTTGTGATGGGATTGCCTAAGGCACAGAGAGGACATGATTCAATATTTGTAGTGGTGGATAGATTTTCAAAGATGGCTTATTTCATATCTTGTAAGAAGATAATTGATGCAGTGCATGTAGTTGAACTATTTTTCAAGGAGATTGTGAGATTACATGGATTACCTAAGAATAATTTCAGATAGAGACACTAGATTTATTGGATACTTTTGGAAGATAGTTTGGAAGAAGATGAAGTAGATTTGAAGTTGAGTTCATCTTTTCATCTACAGATTGATGGACAGACAAAGGTAGTGAATAGGAGTTTGAGAAACTTGTTGAGATGTTTGGTTGGAGAGAAAGTAGGAATTTGGGATTTGATTCTTTCACAAGCAGAGTTTGCATACAATAATTCAGTGAATAGGAGAACTGGAAGAACACCTTTTGAGATTGTTACCAGAGTAAGCCCTAGAGGAGCAGCAGAATTAAGAGATATCAGTACAGAGGAAAAGAGAAGTGTAGAAGCAGAAGAATTTTTAGAACATATGAAGACAATGCATAATCAGGTGAAGAAGCATTTGGAGGATATGAACATAAAATACAAAGAGAAAGTAGATGAGAGGAGAAGACATAAAGAATTTGAAGTGGGTGATGAAGTGATGGTATACTTGAGAAAAGAAAGATTTCTAGTTGGGACATAGAACAAGTTGAAGATGAAGAAGTTTGGACCTTGTAAGATATTTAGAAAATTTCATTTAGGAAATGCATATGAAGTAGAGCTACCAGAGACATTGGGTATATCACCTATTTTTAACATTGCAGAACTATATCAATATCATGAATCATAGTTTAGTGATAGCATGGAAGAAGACTTGAAGAAGCAGTTACCACAACAAGCACTAGAACAGATTGAAGACATCTTGGATATCAGAGTTGGATGCAACACCAGAGGATGACAATACAAAGAATATCTTGTGAAGTGGAAAGGTAGACCGGAAGAAGATTCATCGTGGATTTCTCAGGCTAAGGTGGACCGTCTTGGTTCTTCCCTAGCCCCAACAAAGTGAGGGACTCACTTTTTCAATAACCCCAGATGTCTGATGCAGAGCATCCCTGGTTCAAGAGAAATCTTGCATCAACCAAAAAAATTTGCATTTTAGTTTTCTTGTAGTTTAGTTTGTTTCCTTTCATTTTCTAGTTTAGTTCAACCAGTTTAGTCAAAAGCAGTTTCTGCATTTTGCTCTGCATTCTACTGCAGTTGCATTTCACACCTTACGAAGATGGACTTAGCATCTAGATTCATTCATCTACATCATACTCAGAATTCAGAGCATTTGGATCAAGTACCAGAAAGATATCACTATCAGAAGATCAACTATTTTTGTAGAGCAGAGCATTCTGACAGCCTCAGACAATAAACTAAAGGAGAAGACTTGCAGAGAATTCCTCAACTTGTGGAGCTTAATGACACATCATTCAATGTTCCTTGGTTTGTGGTCGACCTTCCCTGAGATCCGCACATCATTCCATACATTTGTGGAGGTGTTCTACATGATTAGGTCTGACCTATCCATGTACACACGTTGTAGCTCTTCATTAGAGTTTATGACCCTCCTTGGCCGATGCAAAGGAATCTATTGTACTAGAGATGATATATAAGGATGTAATAGATCCCTAGGAAAGTAGATTTTGATAGTTGGTGTTGATTCATAACCCTTAGTCTAGATTTGAACGAAGGAAATTCAAAGCTATATCTTGTGTATATTCTGTTATTCTGTACTCAGGCCTGTGAGCTGAATTGTAACCCCGCATGATGCTTGCCAGATTATATTTGAATTCTATGATATATTGAATGACCAAATCTATGTTTGTTTCATATCTTTGAGTTGTTTCTATTGTGTTTACTCTAGCTGCATGGTCTGGACAATTCATTCTGTGAACCCTCCCACCGTGATTGCACCAGGTAGGGTGGGAGAATTTGATCATGTAGATAGGCATAAATGTCATGGTACCATGGGGATTCTAGAGAAACAAAATTAGAAATAAATTTAGATTCAAGGACATCATATGCAAGGATGATAAGGTGTTCAACCAAGAACTCACAACGTTGACTATTGTGTGGCATATCCAACAAAGACCCAATAGTGGTCATGTGATCTGTTACTTTATTGTTGAGGTGAGGAACTTGTTCAAATTGAATGTGTGTGAAATATTGCTTGAGACTATCAACTATCCATTTGTAAGGGATAAGCTCATCATATTTTGTTTGATATTAATCGTTAACCTGTTTTATGAAAAGTTGTGAATCTCCACTTACTTATAGCTCTTGGACATTCCATTGGATAGGTATTGTAAGACCCATGATTAAAGCCTCATATTCTTCCATGTTATTGGTACATGGAAAACCTAATCAAAAAGATTTTACCAGTATGAAATCAGCTTGAGCAGTGACAAATAAGATACCAACTCCTAATCCATGATTAGTGTACAATCCATCAAAGTATAATTACCAACATGTCTGTTCCATAACTGTGAGAATAGAATCATTAGGAAAATCAGTAACTAATGGATGATGATCTATCAAAGGTGCTTATTGATCTACATCAACTTTCCCTTTGATCACTTTGTGATCTACATACTTGATGTTAAACTCACTTAGTAGCATAACCCACTTACCCATGCATCCTCTAAAGACCACTCAAATTAATATGATAAAAAATTGCACAAAAGAGTAAAATTAATTTTTTTTACTCAATATAACTTATTCCACAACAATATTCTAATATGAATATACAATAAGCTGGAGAACATAGCCTAATAAAACATAAGGATAAATTCCTTTACATCATTAATGCCAATAAGGAAATATTGCAACTTGATATAACATAAATTGTTATTTTCTAGAGATCATCATCCATGAATGAGAGGATGGAGAGAGCATCATTAGGGTGATCAACCACCCAACCACGAAGCTTATGCTTCCCCAACCTTACTCTAAATTAGAGAAACTTGACCCTTCACAAGAGGTCTAGCAATTAGAACTAACAAGTGTGATGGAATTTGGTGCAATATGAAATATCTAACATTTAACAAATAGTAAAAACTATAGCAAATAAAATTATATCATTATATGGTAGAAAGTAATAAATAAACCAGTGAAAATATGTAATTTGATTCCCAAGCTTTGGCCAAAGTATATTTTTGAGCTTATAATGACAATTAGATGGGTTAGTAAACCTAACCCACCCTTCTATGTGACACCATATTTAGTACCCATCCAATACCCAACAAAAATAAGTCGTGTATGTAGGAAATTCCATTGTTTAAACTAGATTAAAACAACAAACCTACACTACCTTCAAGAAATCTAACTAAATGCAAATAAACAAAATAGAATGATATCACCTAGTTTATTTGATTTCTTGGTTTTATTATGGATTGATCCTCAAAGTATGCAACTACACTCAAAGAGGCTGCCATGGATACTCAAGATGCTATGCAAACAAAAATAATTTTGACACAATATGATGGATGATGTGAAAATGAGAGAAGAAGAAAGTATTTATAGACTCTGAGGAAATAAGATCAACAGTGGAGGATGAAAGGAAAGATCAATGGATGAGAATGATCCAGAGGAGAGGATGAATGTGCACGCACCATGTGTCCCCTCAAAAGGCTATTTTTTGAAAAAAAAGACTTAGTGGGGTTCAAAGAGGATAAGATTCTCTTCTGAAAATAGTGTGCTTTTTAACTATTTTGAGCATTGGAGGAGTTATGAATTGATTTTTGAATTCTTTTTGACTTTTTCCCACACATTTGAGTTTTCCTATTTTTTAGGGATGAAAAAGAATGCACATTTATAGGAGAAAGTGGAGGAGTGGGATAAGAGTGGAGGGAAAAAATGAATTAAATAAATAAATTTATTTAATTCATGTGCAAGTGGTAAATAAATAAAATATTTTAATTTCATTTATTTATTGATGTAGAGAAAGTGGGAGGGATTAAATAATTAAAATTATTTAATCATAGGTGGGGAAAAAGACAATTAATTAAATAAAGGTAATTTATTTAATTAATAGAGGAATAATGAAATGATTAAATAATTAAAATTATTTAACCATAGACAGAAAGAATAAGAATAATGAAGATTAATTAAATAAATAAAATTTATTTAATTAATTAAGAAGAAAATGATTAAATTAAATTACAAGTATGTTAGACATAACAACATATGTGATGTAATATGAGTTTAATGCATAAATAATGAAATGGGTCAATTTTGGGTGTCTATATTTTGCCCTTCTTTGAGATAATGTCTGGTAGGGCGTTGTTTCAAAGAAGATGCGATGCACTAGATAAGCAGGCATTGCCCTAGTGAAACCAGCGGATGATGCCCCATCGAGAGGCAGGCCAAGCTGACTGAGGAGACTAGGTTGATTCACAACAAGAAAAGGCTAGAAAGAGGAAAGAACAGGAGAACATGACAGGAAGCAGAAGAAAATGGTGTAGAAAGACAAGAAAATCCTAGGTTCATATGCCTATAAAAACCACCCTATAGTGCAAATTCAAATCATTTGTGCCATTTGTCCTCTAGATCATTGTTTTGTGATATTTTCTTTCTATAGGAGCTATCTAAAGATTTTACGATGCTGATTCCTCATGATCGTCACCATGTCAAAAGGGTGAGGACGTTTGGGTGACCAGCAGGAGAACACGCATTGATAAGTACCAAAAAACCTCCCATTTGCATGTTATTTTTTGCTAAAAGTGTCATTAATTCAATAGTGTGACCAAATGCGCATTAGCGCTTTGCATACACAATTGGTCACTTTTGAGTCACATTTGGCATTCCAAGTCGCAAATGAGTACAGGCTAGTTGCCTATGGAGTTTGCATGTGCAGTTGGTTGTCGGTTTAGGGCTAGGTTTAGGGTGCATGCGCATTTGGTGCTTTGGGTCGCATTTGAGTGACAGTGAGTCTTGTTTGGCTATTTAGATCACAAGTGGTCAAGTTTGAGTCACTTTTGGTTTTTTAGATCGCAAATGAGAAAAATTAAATCGCATTTGATAGACCCAGTCACCTATGGTAAAGGGTAAAGTCACAGTTGGTCAAGCAAGTTCCATATGGTCAGATTAGGTCAACTAGTAGGGTTTTAGTGAAAAAAACTTATTGATGATGATTAAATTGGTCTGTGCAAGAGGCACTACCTCCATTTTTATTACGAGAGCCTCACCCTTCAGATTTGTGGTTGGTTTGTCAGTTGGATACGAAGGAGCTCCTGTTTCTTGAGATTATCAGTTTTGAGCATGTAGTTTATGTAGAGCCCCTTCGCGCTCATACAACACTGATGACATCACTAGTGGAGAGATGGTACAGTGAGCACAACTTGTTCTTGCTTCCCACAGGGGAGGCCACAGTGACACTAGAGGATGTATATCAGAATCTCTGAATTCAGATCCATGGAGACCGGGTTAACTATGATCCAAACCAGGGGCCTGACGCATTCCAGAGACTGTTTGGCACACTAGACATCGGAGAGGAGGATTATGAGATTTTAATGTCTCGCATGTGAGAGCTATGTCATCAGCTGCAGAGAGTGGTTCTAGTGGTCATCAGATTTCTTGTACTAGATAGATGGGCTCGGAGCTTTCTAAATGGGTGGGGGACTGTCATGGAGAGTATGTTTATGTACGACATGAGATACGTGTGGTCTCCTTGTGTTTTGGGGCAGTTATACCATTATCTACATGACTGCACATATATGTTTGGTTCCAACATGTTTGTGGGGGTTACAGTATTGCATGTATGGGCTTTTGAGCACATTGCTATCATGAGGCCTGTTGGACTAAGACAGAGATTTATGGGGCAGCCCTATGTACATATATATGGAGGTACCCCTAGCTATAGGTAGTTGAGGGTGACAATTTATTGGAGGTACACTTTAGATGAGCTTAATCAATTTACATGGCATCTATGGTTGAGCTGTGAGGCATGGGAGGAGGATGTAAAGTAGCTAGTGTATGCACGACAAGCATAATACTTATTTGGCCATGGTATTTATATCATTAAGAGATATGTTTCAGAGAGGGTGCTCCGATAGTTTAGAGTTGCACAACCCTTACCAGTTTGCGATGCTATATTTGGTCGCACTTGTCAAGAGGCTAGAGACTAGGGTCTGGAGGTGGTTGTAGAGGTTCACCTAGTAGAGGTTGAGGGCTTATAGCCTGTAGTTTGGGCTGGGATTAGGGAGCAGCAAATCCAGGGACATTGCCAGATTATGATGCATACTAGGTTACAGCTCGACCTACTTGTCTTTCTGCATCGAGAGAGGTCAAGGAGGTAGTAGTTCATGTACCTTGCAGAGGAGGAGCCATGGCATAGAGGAGAGCTCCACAGGTATAGGTGATAGCAGCTCCTGTTGCAGTAGTGGCATTGGTAGGGGTTGCAGTTGGATAGGGACCCCAAGTAGGGAAAGTCCTATGGCACGTGGCTATGCCACCACAGCCACAGCAGGCAGGGGGGATGGTGATGCTACAGTGAGATAGCTAAGGTAGAGACTGCAGGGAGAGATTGACAGGAGGGTGTGATATCAGGCCTGACTTAGGAGGACAGAGGTGGATAGACATCATGTAGTTGTCATGATGAGATAGGCTCGTGGACAGTCCTAGGTCTATCAGGGATAGGTTGCCTAGCTACAGGCACATATACAAACATTGCAGGGGTAGGTGCAGGCCTTGCAAGCATAGGTTGTGCAGGTAGCACATGTACAGGCTCAAGTTGTGCTCGATGGTGGAACCATTGCAAGATTTACAGCAGAGAGGGATGTAGCACTGTAGAGAGTGTATAGGGCCACTGTAGAGAGAGATGCAACTATAGCTATGCTTGGGACTGACGAGATAGGTTTATATTTGGCTCGAGAGCTCACCTGAGTACATGGAGAGTTGGGTATGACCCAGAGAGAGGCTGAGTACTACAAGGGACTTTACTATGGTGTTGTGCTAGCAGAGTAGCGTGAACTGAGCTACAAGAGCTAGTTAGGGGCTTCTACTTCCATGAGGATAGGGGGGTCATGGTTGGTTGGCTCAGTGATGGGACCACCTCAACATAGAGGTGCAGAGGGTGACAGAGGCCAAGACCAGGGAGAGAGGTTTGCGAAGCCAGAGCAGACACTAGGGCTGGCCTACTTTATTTTGCCTTGTACTATATCATTTTGAGGGCTAGGAGCCAATTGTATATACATTTTTGAGGGCTCTTGGATAGCCATGTTGTACACTTATTTTCTATATAGACACTTGTATATTGACCCATGATGTATATATGATCCTTTTTTTGGTGCGATGTACATGTGTTATGGATGCATTTATTTTTTTGTTTTTTTCTATGTTTATGCAATGAAATGCAGATGATGTGGTTATGAGATGCATATGTTGTAGATATTTTATGTGTGGTTAGATGCTTTTGATTATGCAGGATGATGTGGTTTATGTAATGCTTATAATGATGACATGCTTTATGGATCTACTTATGATATGTTTTATGGATGCATTTATGGTATATGATAGATGCTATATGCTAATGAACTAGCTATATGATAATGATGATTTTGATTATGTCTAACATACTTGTGTTGTAGGAAGAGGAAGAATGATGAAGAAGAAGAAGAAGATGGTGAAGATCGAGGATGATGATGATGATAAGAACAACTTGAGTAGTTGCATAAAAATTTGAGGTTTACAATCCTTATTTTTGATATAGCATGTGGATATTATGCACCAAGGTATAGAAGACCTAGGTGTTGAGTATCTAATGCAAGATGGAATTTGACTCTGCAAGCAAAGGTTTGAACCTAATTCCACCAAACATAATGAACCTTGTTGGTTATATGTATGAGAAATAGTCTTAGCATAGAATAGTCTTAATGCATAAGAGACTGTTTAGCTTCCCAGATGCAAAAGATATTGATATGCAAGATGCTAATCCCAACACATACAAGATACCATTAGGCCTAGTAGGAGAATAAGATCATCCCACAAACACAACATACAAAAGCAAATGACCATGCCCCAGTCCATACTTCATCGCAACATACCAAGATATGATAGATCAAGGCAGTCTTGATTAGGTATTAGAAGGGACAAAAGATAAATCAAAAGAAAAACAAAATACCTTGCCATCATGTTCTCTTGCCAAATTAGGTGCTAATGGATAGATTAGAATAGGGCCTTGTTATTAGGAAAGATATATCCTGTTGAAGGCTAAGATGGTTAGGTTGATATAAATGTTGGTTTAAGACATGCAGACAAATGCCTTTGGCTAATCCCTGATTTGATGAGCGCTTGAGCTATCGTGACTTGCATAGTTTGATTCCTTCTTGAGTTAGTCAAAGAGAAGAAGACAGAAGTCCAGAGAGATAGAGGGGGGATGGAATAAAGAATCATCAATGCTTGAGTACTGGATACTTCCTTCGTATTCTAGACTGCCTACATACCCTATATCCACGGGATCAAAGTACCTTAAGATGATGCTGAGATGTGATGATATGTAGTTCTAGGTTTTATTGATGATGTGGGAAAGAGATGGGAGAAGAAAATGAGATGAGAGAAGAGAAGGATGATTGGAAGAAAGGTGAAAGATGAAAGAGAGAGAGGGGGTATCGTCTATGCTTGATTATGGATATTTCCTTCATATGCCAAATTGCCTACATACCCTGTGTCCACTAGATCAAGGCTTTCAATGATAGAAATGATATGTAGTTTCGATTTGAGATGATGAAAGATGGAGATGGTTGATTATTGATGAAGTGTGATCGAAGCATCTAAGAGGATACGAGATGAGGATGATGATTTATTGATGGAATGTGCAGATGATGATGTTGACGTTTATCAACCCTCTAAGTGAAGTGCAAGCAAGCAAGTGCCCCCAACATGGGAAGAATTTATTATGGATAGGCAAACATAAAGTTTATTATGGGATACCATGGCTAGGAATGACTCAGTTGAAGCTTAGGTGATATACACAAATGATACGCTGACTTCAACAAGTTCCAAGCTATGACACAAGTGGATTGATTATAGATGGATGGATGGTTTATGAAAAGGGTGAAATGAATGATGGATACCAAATGAAGACTAGATAAACGACAAGAGCTGGCCTTTTACACATAGTGTCTGTTTGCCAGGTTTTTACTATGGTACTTATCCAGGGTGCCTATTTGCCATGTTTTCACCGTTTGGACGATTTTTTTTATATATATGACTTTTATGGTATTTTTTTAGAACTTTATAGAATACTATTTGCAAAGGCTTATTGATAGAATTTTTTAAGATGAACACTATTGATTGGTTCATTTAAGGAAACACCATCAGGGGTAGCCAAAGTATAAGCTCGAGAGCTATAGATAGATGTGACTACAAAGGGGCCAAGCCAATTGGGTTCAAACTTGCCTTGCTTTTCTCTGCTCTGCTAATTTTTTTTATTTTCTTTCAATACAAGGTCACCCACCTGGAATATTCTTTCATTGATCTTCTTATTATAGCTGTGATGAAGATGATTTTGGTAAACTTGTAAATGATTAAGAGCCGTGATTCACTTTTCATCCAATAATTCCAATTCATTTAGCCTAAATGCTCTATATTCTTCATCTGATATGATGTGCTAGAGTGATACACATAATGAAGGGATTTCAACCTCAATAGGAAGGATGACATCAATACCATAAACCAAGGCATATAGAGTTGTACCAGTGGGGGTTTGAATACTTGTGTTGTAAGCCCATAAGGTAGGATTCAATTGAAGGTGCCAATCATGACCAGCATCATTGACCATTTTCTTGAGGATTTTGATGATGGTCTTATTAGAGGCTTCAGCTTGGCTATTACTCTGAGGATAATAGGGCGTGGAAAATCTATGCTGGATATGAAAGTTTTGACACAACTCACAGACTTCCTAATTTTTGAAGGGACACCTGTTATCAATTATAATGGTATGAGGGATACCATATCGACAAATGATATAATGCAATATGAACTTGGAGATCTACTTTCTAGTGATGTATGTCATTGGTTTTGCTTCCACCCATTTGGTAAAATATTTTGTAGCAGTGATTATGAACTTATGGTCATTTGAAGAGGATGGATGGATTGTTCCTATGAGGTCCAGTCCCCATTGCAAAAATGGCCAAGGAGCTATAAGCGGTTGTAGTTCATGCGCTAGAGCATGTATCAAGTCTCCATGTATCTAAACTGCACACATCTTTGTGAGAATCATTGTGCCTCCCGCTCCATAGTAAGCCAATAATAGCCAGCTCTACGAAGCTTTTTGATAAGACTAGGGCTAACAGAATGCAATCCACATACACCCTCATGTACCTCTTGTAAAGCGACATTTTCCAAGTCAAGACACCTAAGTAAGACACCATCGAGACTCTTGAGGTAAAGGGTTTTGCCAAGGATAGTGTAGCGAGAGGCTCAACGGATGAAGGTTTTGTGTTGGGAGTTGGAGAATTGGAAAGGTAAAGTGCCATTGACAAGGTATTCATATATATCTTTGTACCAAGGAGATGTGGGAACATGAAACTTACAAATGAGTTCTAATTGAGGTACTTCAAAGGTTGGAATTAAAAGTTGTCCCACTAAGAATTCACACCGTTGTGCATTAGCAGGCATGTCTAGGAGAGAACCAATGGTTGCCATGGCGTCGGCTGCTTTGTTGTTGGCTCTTGTAATTTGCTCAAATGTGATTTGAGAGAAATATTTCTTAAAGTCATCAACCATCAGTTTATATGGAAGAAATTTTTCATCCTTTGTCTAGTACTCTTCTTCAACTTGTTTAATTACCAACTGTGATTCTCCAAATACTTGTAATTCTTTGATGTCCCATTGGATAGCCATGCGCAACCCAGTGATCAAAACCTCGTATTCTACTATGTTGGTTGTACAAGGAAAGGCAATACAATAGGATTTTGGAATGCAATCACCCTAGGGAGTGATGAATAGGATACCGACTCCAAACCCATGTTGTGTGTAGGAGCCATCAAAGTATAGTTGCCAAGATTCAGAAGGAGACACATTGAAAAGTTCTTCATCAAGAAGCTCAAGGTCAAGAGGATGAATGTCAGTCATTGGAGCTTCAACAAGTTGATCTGTGATGACTTGTCCTTTAATAGCTTTGTGGTTGACATATTCAATATCAAATTTACTAAGGATCATCACCCATTTTGCTACCCTTCCAATAAGGACTAGTTTAGCAAGAAGATATTTTAATGGCTCAAACCCAGAAATGAGATTTGTTGTCTGATTCAACATGTAGTGTCACAACTTTTGAGAAGTAAACACCACAACCAAGCATGCTTTCTCTACCATTGTGTAATTAAGATCATAACCTACAAGAGTCCTATTGATATAATAAATGGCTTGTTCTTTTCCTACATCATCATGCTGAGCTAGAAGAGCATCAAGTGCAACTATTGTTGATGAAGTATATAGAAGCAAAGTTCAATCTTGAATAGGAGGTACAAGCACATGAGGTGCAACAAGATATTCTTTTATTTGATTGAAGTCCTGTTGACATTTATCATTCCACTTAAAAGTTTCCCCCTTCTCAAGCAAATGTTGGAAAGGATGACATTTGTTTTCTAGTTGAGCTATAAATTAACAAATGGATTGAAACCAACCTTGGAGACCACACAATTGTTTCAAATTAGATGGAGGAGTCATGTTTATTATAGCTTTCACTTTATCAGAATCCACTTCAATGCCTCTTCTAGAGACTATGTAGCCTAGTAGCTTCCCAGAGGTTACACCGAAGACACACTTTTTTGGATTCAATCTGACTTTGTACTTCTCAAGCCTGTCAAAGATTTACTCTAAGACTTGGAGGTGGCCTTCTCTTATTTTGGACTTGCCCAAGATGTCATCGACATAGTCTTCCATTATTGTGTGGAAAAGATCATGAAAAATTATAGTCATAGCTCATTAATAAGTTACTCTGGCATTTTTAAGTCCAAAAGGCATGACGACCCAGCAGTATGTTCCCCATGGGTAGATGAATAATGTTTTATGCTAGTCTTCCTCTATGATCCTAATCTGGTTATATCCAAAGAATCCATCCATTAATGAAAGCATCTCATGCCCTGTAGTGAGATCTATAATTGTGTCAATGCTTGGCAACTAAAAATCATTCTTAGAACATGCTCTGTTGTGGTCTCTGAAGTCATTACAGCAATGGATTCTACCATCAGGTTTGGCAATGAGAACTAGATTACATACCCACTCAGGGTAATCAATTGGTTTAATGAACTTAGCATCTAGGAGTTTTTGGATCTCTACTTTGACTAACAATGCTATTTATGGATGCATTATTCTTAGCTTTTGTCGAACTGGTTTAGTAGTTGGAGAGAGCCAAATGATGTACTACTAAGGAAGGGTATAGACTTGGCATATCTATGTAGGTCCATGCAAAGTTGATAGATCTTTTTGTGAAGAATTTAGTAAAGTTGGCCTTTTCTGTATCTGATAAAGAGGCTGCTATGAACATGATTTTAGGAGCTTGTGTTGTGCCCAGATTGATTTCCTAAGATTTCTCAATCAATAGAGGTGATCTTTCTTGATATGCAAAAGTTATAGGAAGGTCAGATTCTCCATCCTTAGGCACCTCAGAGAGGTTTTCACCCTCGGATACATCCTTTATTTTTACTTTTTCTTGGTCAAGAGGTGCCTTTCAGTTTTCACCTAATGCCCTTTCATTTTTCATTTTCTTTATTTCACTTTTGTGACTAGAGGATCAAACACTTCCACCAAAGTATGCCAATAGTGGCAGATCAATTATAAATCCTACTTTATAGTCTCCAAGAGGCAAACATTTCCTTGTTCCCATGAATTTGGCAATAACATCATCATTTTGAAAAGTATCGAGAGAAGGTACCCCCTGTTGATCGCAATCAATTAGGTTGGGGTAGATAAGTGCAAGGTCATGGGAGGTAGAGGATATCATGAAAATAGAGGTTTCTTGGAAAAGCTCAGTGATATGAAAGGCAAAGTCTTCGATGGTATCTAGATTAGGGGCCTTTTCTGTGGGAAAGGCCTCAGCAACTTCATCAAGGATAACTTGGATGTTTGAGGAAGGCAGACCCTCCTTCCAGTACCCTAGACCCTATCGATGTACTTCTTTGACACAATGATTGGATCTAAGAGGCCTTGTTCCTATAAACCTAGTCCACCTTTTCCTTTGTAGCCCATATTTTTGATAATTTTGAACCCATTATTATATCGTTCCACTTCAAAGGATACTTGGTTATTTTCACCATAGAAGATCCAACAAGAAATGTCGTTAGAGACATCCTCATCATCTAGTAGTCCTGATTGCACAAATACTGTTGGAGACATGGTGACAGTTGCTTTGGAGGAGGAAACTTTTGAAATAACTAGGTTACCATATGACTTGGGTGACAAGGGCATGATGCCCACACAAAAAGATTCTTTTATGCTATACTCACCAAGTCCTTTTTCTTTATACTTAAACTCAACATTGGAAAAGGATTTACTGGTGGAGGGCTTGTTGAAATCATCTAGATCAACATATGAGGTGGATGGATAGGATTCAACATTCATAGGGACTTGGTTAGGGTTTTGATAAGTGGCTTCAAATGCACGACAATATTCAAAGGGTTTGGGATCTATGAGGATGGTGATTTCGACGCCCTCATAGGGAAACTTTAGGCATTGGTGATATGTGGATGGTATTGCTGTTAAGGAATGGATCCAAGGATGGCCAAGGATAATATTGTAGGGTAGATCGACATCTAAGACTTGGAATTTTGTGTCAGTGGTAAGATGACCAACCCTTATAGGTAGAATGATAATACCTTCTGAATCTTTCTCTCCATCATCATAGGCCTTGATGGTTATTCTTTTGGTTTTGCTGATATAGTCCTCAGAGTAGCCTAATTGCTTTATCAACTTCAGAGAATAAATATTAAGACCAGCTCCACCATCCACTAGTATCCACTTAATATGATGTTTGTCAATGAATACTTCTATATGGAGTGCATCATGATGGGATGGGTTGGTGGATATGAGATCTTGATTGGAAAAAGTTAAGTGATGGGGGGATGATATGCTTGCCATCATAGCTTGGTATTGTGTGGTATCAATATAATTTGGTACGGATGATTCTCTTAAGGCTTTATCTAGAATGGCTTTGTGTGCGGGAGATATACGTAATAGCTCAAGTATTGATATGTGAGTAGGTGTTTTACCAAGGTATTCAAGGATGTTGTACTCAGAATTTGGTTGAATGGCCGGAGATGGGATTCCACAAGTAGCAGGTGGTGGAGCTCTCTGAATAGTGACATGACTTCAATAGGTAATGACAACACAATCAAGGGCTTTCTCTCAAATGGTGATAATGGAGATTCATGATTGCTCAATACAACCAACAATAAACTCAAAGGTGTAGTTGACATTCTTTCCCATATTGGAAATGCTTGCTTTATCATGCAAAGGAAGGGGATTTTTATAGGCATCAAGGTCATAATTGTTCATTGGTTGTAATGCTGTGACATTAACAAGTCCTTGGTCAATGAGGTTTTGAATCATGTGTTTCAATTTCATACAACTAGGAGTGATATGTCCCTTGACCCTATGATATTCACAATATTCATTGTCCTTATACCATCTTGGTTTGAATAATGGCTCTTCGTTTGGTCTAACTTTAGGTAAAGTGATGTTTTCTGATTGCACAAGTTTTATAAGAACAACTTCAATTGGTTCTCCCAAGGGAGTGAACTTGTGGCTTGGTTGTTGGCTTGTATTTGTTTGGTCATGGGGAGTGAAAGGTTGACCACTTGATATTGCTTGTACCTAAATAGGAGCTTGCACTATTTGGACATTTTTTGCATCGACCACTCCATTGTTTACAACATTTTTATTTTTGTTCCAAAATTTTGATTTAGCATTTGAAGATTGTGGGTTGTCCTTGTTGTCCTTGAAGATTTTAACAAGGCCTTTTGAAATGAGAGCTTTCTAAATATTGGTTCCTTTAGAGATGATCTCATTAAATGAAGTAGTACTATGCATTTGTAATTGAAAAGGCAACTCGGGATGGAGGTTTTGTACAAAGATATCAACTTGTTGTTTTTCGGGCATGTGCCATGAGAGTTTACTTGCCATGTTCCTCCATCGTGGAATGAAGGATGAAAAAGTCTCTCTGTTTCTTTGTGTATTGTTGACCAAGTCATTCATGATGACCTCATTTTCTATGTTGAAAGCAAAGTGTGATCAAAATTTTTTGGCCAATTCTTTGAAGGTCTTGATGTCGGGCGGCAGATGAGAGAACCATTCCATTGCTTGTCCCCTAAGGCTACGACGGAAAAGTCACAATAGATATGTGTCATTGTAGGTGACATCAAGGAAAGAAACATAGAATGTCTAGAGGTGATCGTTAGGGTCCCCCCCTCCCCTTGTATTTCTCAAATTGTGGAACTTCAAAATGCAAGGGGAAGGGTATCATTTGCAGTGATTTGTCAAAGGGATAAGGACACACCTCCTCAAAAGAGAATGACTTCTTGTTTTGACCCATGTTCATGCCTATGATTTACTATTTTAATTGATCGACTTCCTGACGTATATTAGATAGGGGTCCTTGTTGTTGTTGTACAAGATTTTGATGACTAGGTGGTGGGATCAAATGTTGATTAGAAGGTTGTTTCTGTAATAGATCATAGGATGGAATAGATATGCCTTGAACTTGGCTACTAGTGTACTACCCCAGGTTGAAAGTGTTTTGAAGTTGGGTACCAGGTGGCGGAGGTACATATGATCCGAGTGGTGGGTTGATAGTATGTGTTTGTGTCACATGTGAACCATACGGAGGGATGGTATAGGACACGGTTTGAGTAGAAATTAATGGAGGTTGAGAAATGGATGGTGGAGGTACGTATGATCTGGGTGATGGATTGACCGTATGTGTTTTTGTAGTAGGTGAACCATACGAAGGGATGATATAGGACATGGTTTGGGTAGAGATTAATAGAGGTTGAGAAATGGATGGTGGATGTACATATGATCTGGGTGATGGATTGACCGTATGTGTTTGTGTAGTAGGTGAACCATATAGAGGGATGGTATAGGACATGGTTTGGGTAGAGATTAATAGAGGTTGAGAAATGGATGGTGGAGGTACGTATGATCCAGGTGATGGATTGACCGTATGTGTTTGTGTAGTAGGTGAACCATATGGAGGGATGGTATAGGACATGGTTTGGATAGAGATTAACAGAGGTTGAGAAATAAATGGTGGAGGTATGTATGCCATTTGAACATTAGAGGGTTGTGCTCCAAGAGAGAGAAGTTGATCAATGTATGATGGATTGGAATGGGTATTTGGTGCTATAGGTTGATCAATGAGAGTTATGGTAGGATTGGATGTGATATGGGATGTTTGAATTGATTGAGTGGATAATGGTCCAACATGTGACACAATAGGGTTGGATATTGGTAATGCTTGGGTAACTTGTGTGGAAATGGCATTCATGGAGGTAGAGAGAGTAGGAGCTGACACATGAAAAGGAGTTACATTCAGATTGGAGACATTAAGCACATTAGATGGAGTGAGTAAAGGCTCTATAGTTGCAGTGACATTAGGTTGACTTAGTCTCATAGGTGCAGCTGATGTTTGGACTGTATGTGTATCTTGGTTAGGCACAGATGGTGTTGAAGGTATAGTGGACTTAGTGGACTTAGTAATGATAGCCAGAGGGTTTTCAACAGCCATCTTAATGGGTTCTTCTTTGCAGATTGTGGACATATCAAAGTCACTAGGCAACTTGACTCCTTCTTTGATTACTTGGACAAGAATTTATTCTTGATTGGCATGTCGCAAGGCTTTGGGATCTTGGAGATCTTCTTGATCAGATGATGAATCATTGTAGGCATATGGAGATGGTTGCATCAACATAGTGTATGTGGGCTCAAAATGATGTTGCTGTACTAAATTTGAGGATGACGATGACCCAAGGGTATAACCTTTAGGTAGAAACTCATGAGGATACATTCCTATTGTAAATTAAGAGGCATCTTTGAGAGGGGTGGATTCAAATTCTTTAAGATTAGATTCCATGGCTTTCTTGTATTGATTTATGGTCATTGGCATTATATTAGGATGATTGATTTGAAAGATGTTTGATTGGTTGAAATTAGCTTTAGCTAGATTAAAGAGAGTGGGTTTTTGACAGCTTGATAGGATTTGATAGATTTATAGGATGATTTAGGGACTATTTACCAAAGCCAATGGATTAATTGACGATCTTGGATGATGAGACTATTGAAGAACAACTGATCAAATTACAGATTGATTACAGACACTCAGATTTAATGCTCAGATTGATGAAAAAGATTGCAAATTAGATAACAGACCGCAAATGACCAGAGGTGATTTAGGATAGTTCAAAGGTGACTCACAATAGTTCAAATGTGATTTATGATAGCTAAAAGGTGACTTTCTTTAAAGCAAATTGGGATAATAGGACATTAACCAGAGGTGACTCATTGATGCTCAAAGGTGATCTGTTTCAATTTAGTTACGATTTGATAGGGTGCAAAGGCAATTTTTTGTGATAGGACTGGACAAAAAGACATTGACTAGAGGTGATTCAAGATTGCTCAAAGGTGATCTATTTTTGTTCAACTACAATTTGATAAAGTGCAAAGGTGATTTTTTGTGATAGGACCGGATAAAAAGACATTGACCAGAGGTGATTTAGGATTGCTCAAAGGCAATGCACTATTGTTCAACTACAATTTGACAAGGTGCAAAGGCAATTTTCTGTAGCAAAGGTTATGTTTTTGGCATTGTTTTTGGATTTATTAACAAGAGAAGAAAGATAGTAGACACTCATTATCAAACCATTCTCAAACATTTACAACCTAGGTTGGCCAAAACTATATCTGTTGGGTTCCCACTTGGATTTCTCCAGCTGTGCCTATTCAAAGTGGATAGCTCCAAGAACTTGGGGCATGGGCTCCCCCTTATAGTGCACTCACTTCTCAGGCACACCAAATTCTAAGTCCTCAAAATGTACAAATCTTAAGGTACTTTGCTATCTCTGCTAAGAACTGCAAAAGTGTTGGACGGCTCTAGAGGTCTATATTTTGACCTCCTATGCCAACAGATAGAGGGTTTTTGGCTTCTAAACATATCTTGTAGTAAGGGCTCCCATTCAGGTGGCTATACATGTAGCAATTCACTTCATTAATGTAGGCTTCCTAGCCTACAGAGGTTACACTCTACGGGGTTTTGGAGGAAACTTTCATCAATATAGTGCAATAACACCCGTCACTTATGACTTTCGACACAAATGCATTATTTTATATAGCAGCTTGGAAGGGTTTGGATTCAACCTAGTGTCGCTTGGGTTGTACCCCTTCTCACAATGGGAAGGCATGCCCTCTAAAGTTAGCAATAGTTTCTCTTGCACTCCAGATCCATTGGATAGGCAGGGGGAGAGGATACCTTTATTGCTAAATCAGGTTACACACAAACTACATAGGCAAATAACTAAAAAGAAGCAAGCATGAAGAATACAATATTCATTTTAAAAACCAAAATGAAGTGTGCCTAATCTAGTGTAAAAAAGATACTTTCTTGGATCGATCATTCTTGCAGATAATACATCAGTAGTTTGAAACCTCCATTCTGTTGGTGTTTTCCCAGACTGGATGCTTATTCCAAGATTTCCCTACAAGGTAGCCATCAATGATCAACAAGATCTCTGGGCCAGGGGCCAACAGTGTAGGAGATAGACTCTATATTTTATCTCCTCTTCTTCTTCAGGCTCTGCAAAACCTAGGGGGGTATTCCCTACTCAACATCCATGAGGATATACATACAAAGGCTGGAATGTTGACATAAAGCAGACAAGTCCTCCTGTAAGTAGACCAAAACTAAAAGATAAGAGCAAAGGGGCTAGCTTTGGGCCTATTTGCAGTTGTAGACAGGGGACCGAGGATCCTAAAACTAATTCTACCATCCTAAAAGTTGTTTTAGAGATTGATTTGTATTTTATGCTTGGATGCAAAGCTGGACATGGTTGTAACACAAACACAAAGCAAGATTGGTGCCCATCCAGGGCCTGGAGTCAGTAGACATACACTTGTGAATGATCAGCATGAACAGCTAAAACTGGATTTCAGGGGGACATATGTGATACCTGCCTTACAGATATCTCCCAATACAGAGTGTTAAGTTATCTCTACTTATGGCATCCCTACTGCAGTATAACCTTCCCAATGTTCAATCTGAAAATAGTTTAATCTACCCCTTGAGCAGAAGTTAAGAGATCAAACATTCAACATAGGAATTCTATGTTCTATAGTCTCAAATATTGCTTAAATATCCAGACTCAGAAGAAAGATACATGCAATACTAGAGACAGAATTAACAAAAACACATGCTAACATAGCATTTCTCATATAAAATTAACCATGAAATCAGTGGATTCATGCCAAAACGTACAACAAGAGATACATAAACTCACAGGTTTAGCTGTACAGAGCAACCAAAATGAACTGTATTGTGTTACAGAGCCAAAATGTTCAACTTTCAACAACCTTGAATGAATAACACAGTCTGCATTATATAGCAAGAAGGTATATCCATCATTAATTACATGGTAGATCAAAACTCACCAGATACAGTCAATTGAGAAAATGGCGCTCAACGCATTGAATGCAGCAGGTAGAAGAGGGGACAGAAGAGGTTCTCGAGCCATGAGCCGCCAGCCGTGGATGTACAACTTCAGTCGGGTACTGGATCCGTCCACGCCATTGCCCATACTTCAGCAACAACCGTCATTAATGTCCATCTACCTCGTAGCCATCGGGAAAACATCAAATAGTGCATTGCAACCGTTTCCCGCCAAAATACCTCATCGTGATATTTCAAAATATGCAGGATATCAATTATCCCACATGCACCCCGCGGCGACCTCCTCATCACTTTATATACTAGGCCACGAGCGTATATGATGTCGGTGCTTTTGCTCCCGACGACACTAGTATAAGACCTTCGTCATCCTCATCCTCCAGCAGCATGATATCCTGTTGCTTGAAATATCACCCTGACGTCAGCATCATCATCGCAATATCACCTACATGATAATCGCCTTCATCAGCACAACCTGATGCATCAGAGGAAGATCCTCCTGCTTAGCTGATACCAAATGTCTGGCCGATGAACATCCTGATGATGTCACTGTCATATATTGCTGACGTCATCAGCATATCTGCCTACTGCGCACCTCCTTATATCCAGATGACGTCATCGTCATGTTTGCAAATATCAGGGGATCTCCACAAGATGATCAGTGTTAGAAATATGACCCCCCCGGACCTTGATGACGTCACCATCATATCAACATCAGGATGATATTCGGAAGATAACCAGATATTTGGAAATATCATCCTGATGCACAAAAATCATGCTGCACTGTAGCTCCATTATAAGATCGGGGTGATATATGAATATGTGACTGATATTTGAAATGATCACCCCCATTGGACAATGCATGAAGCCGACAGGCGAATATCTCCCTTCAGAAATATCATGATGCAGACAGGTAGAAAAATGGATATCACCCTGATGTTCAAATATGATGACCCCGATGAATATCGGGTCATGCTTAGGACTTTGCAGCAACATCATCAGGATGATCTTAACCAAGATCACCCGATGTTAAAATATCACCCCGGCGAAAGATCATGCAGGCAGAAAATATGATGACCCTCGCAAGTAACATGGCGATAACCGGAAACATGATGATGATGATGACGACCCTCTCCTTAAGAAAAACAGGTCAGGTTGAACAACTTAGAAAATGACCCCTTCAGAAGATCGGGGTGACATCATCATCATATAAGGGCAGGGTGATAATTGGAAAATCACCAGATATTTGAAAAATCACCCCCCACAAGAAAATCAGGGCACACTATAGCTCATCAGCAGGATCGGGATGATACGCAAACACCACCCGATATTGAAACATGATGATCCTGATGAAAAACTGGTTGATAGAAAGCATGATGATGCTGACCACCATCGAAGAAAATATGATGAGGAGGCCCAACACTTAGAACTTTTTGGATATTTAGGGAAGGTGCCTGCATAAAAATTGCTAAAATAACTGACAGTGAATTCAGGCACCAACAGTGGCTCTGATTGGGGACATGCAGGTGCAAGACTGCAGCGAGAACCAGATCTCCGGGCAGACCAGGCAAAAACCCAAAAAGCACGAGCTGTACAAGGCACTTACAATTTATACATAATTTTACACATGTGCATAGAGACAAGTCATCTATGCAAAATAGAACTTAAGGAATTGGCCATGCACAGGCA
This sequence comes from Cunninghamia lanceolata, assembly GCA_027924645.1. Classification (NCBI taxonomy): domain Eukaryota; kingdom Viridiplantae; phylum Streptophyta; class Pinopsida; order Cupressales; family Cupressaceae; genus Cunninghamia; species Cunninghamia lanceolata. The sequence continues at coordinate 249,369 of BSBN01000196.1, forward strand.
ATTCCAGAACTTCACCATCTAGGGCTTGGAGGAAATAAGAGTCCTCCCCATGAGTGCTGCAAATCTGATATGGGCCCATCCATAAAGTTTCAAACTTACCATGCCTACCCTTGTCCTGATTTTTTGCATTCCATATAAGTACCAGATCATTGACCTGAAACTTCCTTTTTGTAGTTCTCCTGTCAAACTGATATTTCACATCTTGTTGTCTCTTGAGATTGATCTGGTGGGCTTTCCTTTTGTTCTCATCCAATGCAACCAGCTGATTCACTCTTTCTATCATGGAGTCTTCAATCTCCTCATCATTTTCTTGGATAAATTTGTAAACTGGCAAGAGATTGTTTATGGGCAATCTGGCTGATGCACCATATACTAGCTCAAAGGGTGACATTCCAATAGCCTTTTTTATTGTCACTCTGTCAGCCCATATTGCTAAGTTCAATTTTGAGTCCCAAGCTCTCTTGTTCCTGTCTAGTATCCTCTTGATAATTTTCATGATGCTTTTATTGCTTGATTCTGCTTGACCATTCCCTTGTGGGTGGTATGGTGATGCATATGATAGATTTATCCCATACCTGTTGCAAAAACCAACAAATTCACTTGATCTGAAGCACATAGCATTATCAGTGACTATCTTGAATGGTACTCCAAACCTGATGACAACATTTTCTAGTATGAAATCCATCACCACCTTACTTGTAGCTCTCTTAGTTGGAATGGCCTCAATCCATTTGGTAAAGTAATCAGTTGCCACCAAAATCCAACTATGTCCCCCACTTGACTTGTTTGCAATTTCCCCTATGAAGTCAATTCCCCATTGCTGAAATGGAGCATCCACAGTTACAGTTCTAAGGGGTAAAGCACCATCATATCTCAATTTTCCTAAGAATCTTTGGCAAGGGTCACACTTCCTTACTAACCTTTGTGCATCTGAAAAGAGAGTGGGCCACCAATATCCTGCTCTGAGAATCTTATGAGCTGTTGTTTGAGCAGTATAATGTCCACCACACAATCCCTTATGCATATCAATCAAAACATTGTTAGCCATATCCTCATCCACACATCTCAACAGCACACCATCATGGTTTTTCCAGTATAGCTCACCTTGAACAATAACATACCTGATGGCATGTAACTTTAAAGTCCTTTTTTGACTATCACTGAAATGGGAAGGACAATTCAGATTTTGCAAGTAGTAGATAATATCCTTGTACCATTCAGATCCTGATACATCTACACTCTCATTTTGGACTACATTAACTTGGCATGCTTCCAAGTTTGACTATGCCATCATCTTGGCTAATCCTTGTCCCCTTACCAACTTGGTAATCTGTATGTCTATGTTGAACTCTTGCAGTTTGTTTATCCATCTGCACCTTCTTCCAGTCACCTCCTACTGAGTGAATATGTCTTTGACTGCTGCATGGGGTACATATGCAATTATATGTGATCCTACCAAGTATGGTCTGAAACTTTTGATGGCTCTGACTAGAGCATATGCCTGTTTTTCCATAATATCATACTTCAACTCAGAAGCCTGCAGGGACATACTGAAGAAAGCTATGGGCTGTTCAAAACCATCTTCATTTTTCTATAGCAAACATGCAGCAACAGTGTGAAAGGAAGCAAATGAAAATACTTGGAATGGCCTAGAAAAATTAGGAGATTTAAGAATAGGGGCCATCTTGATTGCCTCTTTGATACTCTGAAATGATTCTATTGCTTCACTTTTCCAGTTAACAGTTGCATCCTTCTTCATCATCTTAGAAATGTTCCTTGTAGTTTCTGCAAAGTTGGGAACAAATCTCCTAACAAAATTTATCTGTCCAAAGAAGGACTGAACTCCTCTTACAGTTTTTGGCATTTGAATTCTGTCTATAGTAGCCATTCTTTTTGGATCTATCCTGACTCCATCCTTGGAAACAATGTGCCCTAAGAGTTTTCCTTCAACTACCCCAAAAGCACACTTCTTTGGATTTAAAGAAATACCATATTCCAGTGCTCTTATGAAAATCTGCTCCAAGTGCATACAATGTTGCTCCTCTTTCTTTGAATAGGCAGTCAAGTCATCTTGATATACAGCCAGGATTGAGTCAATCAATCCTGCAAAAGCAACATCCATTGCTCTTTGAAATGTAGCACCTGCATTTGTTAGTCTGAAGGGCATTCTAACATACACATAAGTTCCCCATGGAGTGGTGAAGGCAGTCTTATACTGTTCTGATTCCTTTACCTTCACCTGATTATAACCTGAAAATCCATCCATCATGGATAAGAGTTCACAACCAGTCACTTTCTGTAACATAGCTTCCATACTAGGCAGTGGATAGTTATCCTTTAAAGAGGATACATTCAAGTTTCTGAAGTCAACGCAAAGCCTAATATCACCGTTCTTTTTTCTAACTGGGACAAGGTTAGACACCCAAGTTGAATGTCTGATTGGCACAATTATTCCAGCTTCCCTAAGCCTTTTGAGTTCTTCTTGCATTTTTGGAGCTAAGGTAGGATTAATAGGTCTTTGCCTTTGTCTAAATGGTTTAGCTCCAAGCTTCAATGGGATCTCATGCTGGAATAAATCTTCCCTATAGGCTTTTAGGTCCTCATATGACCAAGCAAAAACATGTTTATACCTTTTCAGTAATGCAATCAGCATACTCCTGATGTGTGGTTTGAGCTGTTTACCAATGTATACCTTCTGAGGGGCCTGAGATGACCCCAAATTTATCTCTTCTAAATCTTCCTTATTTGTGGGAGATGTCCTTGTGACCAATTTGTCTCTACTGTCAAAAGCTCTTTCCAAAGCTACTAACCCTCTAGGGATTTTGTTAGTCTTCAACTGAATTATCTCTTTCCCCATAAGAGTTTCTTTTCCATCTATAGTCTCTACAAAAGCTTGGAAATCAATTTCCTGATTCTCATATTCATCTATGCAGTGCAAAAATTTTAACAAGTCCCTATCATCATTAAACACTTGCCAACTGCATATATTTTCTGGTACTGCAGGCCTGATTTTAACTTCTACATTTGTAACATCTGACAGAGTGATGTCATCTGGCCTTATTGCAACATTAGCTAAGAAATCATCCATAACATTCTTTGATCTCTCTACCCAGCGTATTGAAAATGCATCAAATAGTTCAATGGTATCCCAAACAACATGCTTGTATTGTTTCAATCTTTTGTTTTTTGAAGCATACCTATCTCTAATTTGGGATACAATCAGCTCAGAATCCCCAAATACTCTTAGCATTTTGATTCCATGTTTGAGAGCAATATTTAGGCCTAAGAGTAAAGCCTCATATTCTGCAATGTTGTTTGTGCAAACAAACCTCAGCAAGAAAGAGAATTTGAGGAGCTTACCAGTTGGGGACAGGAAAACAACTCCAGCTCCAGAGCCTTCTTTTGCACAAGCTTCATCAAAAAACATGGTCCACAAACCTTGCTGATCCAGCTCTTCAATGCAGACATTTTTCCCTTTATCCTCTCCATCATCTGAGACAACTCTGAATTTATCACAGTCAGTGTTTACAAAGCATATATGTTCCTCTGCTTCTTGGTCTTCCACTGTCTCTGATGATCTTTGTTCTCTGATTAGCTTAACATCCCTGCCATTCATTGAAATCATGGCATATGACAGGTCCAGCTGCATACTTCCACCAATTAGTGCTGCCCATCTTCTTGACAGAACCATACCATACTGTGGCTTGATGTCAACCACTGTTACATTCATTTTATATCTCTTTTCAGGAAATGCTGCCAGTTTGAAATCTACATCCTTCATGATTCCAATAACTGGTACCTCTCTGGCATCCATAGCATAACATTTTCCACATGCCTTGTCAATTTTCAATCCAGCTTGTTGCATGATGGCCAAAGGCATGACATTTGTAGATGCTCCAGAGTCAAGCATACAATTTCTAATTATTTTTCTATTTATAACCAGGGATACATAAAATGGTTCCACTTGTGAAGGACACTTTGTCATAGTCACTCCCAAATAGACTTCAGGAGCCTCATCTTCTTCATTACACATGACATGTTTCTCACCCTGGGTCTGAACATTTTGTTTAGCTTGAAAAGGTACCCTTGAAATTAGGGATATTGTCCTATTCTTGATTTCTTCAACCTTCATCAGTTCCATAAGTGGAATAGAGACTTTTACCTGAGAGAGGACCTAAGCTATATCAAATGGAGCATAATTTTGTATAACAGTTGTAGCTTGCTCCACAATCTTGTTTTTATCCTGAGCTAATTTAGCTTTTACTTTCATAGTTTCTTGATCATCATTCTTGTCTTGGGAACCTTTACTTTGATCTTCAACCTGAGGGATTCTGTTTTCTGGTCCTTGAGATTCATGACCAATTCTATGTCTATAATTCTGTTTATTATTACCCCACTGCCTCTTTTGTGATTCAATTCCTTTATGACCATGCACTGGCTGACCTGCAGAAATACCTTCTGGCTGATGTGGGCTGCCTACTTGATTTTTACCTCTGAGATTGTAGTTGCTCTTGACTTGAGCAACTGCTGCAGCTGTGAAGGCCCTAATTTCCTCATCAGAAGGCCGTTGTAAGCTACTCAGAAAATTGTGTGAGCTCTGAGCATACACATAGCTCTCTTCATTACCTTCATCATATGGGAACTGTTGGCAGCCCTGAGTTTCATCATCTGCATCTGCATCATAAAGAGTGTATCCATTGCTTATGGTCATCATATTTACATCATCATCTTGCGCATAATGTGGCTCATTGCATACATTACAAGATGTAGTATTATCACACAAGGACTGAGCAATCATACACTGTGACTGTGAATGTGGCATCTGACAAATTATACACCATGGAGTATCATCAACAATATTTACAGCTTTCTTTAGAGGATCAGGAGTTTCTTTGACATGTTGAGTCCTCTGATTTGTATTGTTAGGTGGGAATATAGGCCTACCATTACGCCAATTGGTATTATAAGGCATATCATGCAATGATGGCCTCTTTTCCTGTCTTTGATAGACTTGCCTATCAGAACCTATCCCTTTTTCATTTCTAGCTAGTCTATAACTTAGGTCCTTAACAACATTTGCCAATTTGTCTATCTTATCTTCAGGGGCAGATGTATTACCTTGAGTGTTTTGAGGCTTGTTTGAATTCTGCAGAATTTTTACATCATCCCTTCTGTTAGTCTTGCCTGATGCTTTCCTGTTGTTCTCAATATTCACTGCAATTCTAAAAGCATCCCTGATAGTGGCAGGACTTTTATCTCTTAATCCATATGCAGTTTTTGCATCAAAGGCATTGATATACAATATTATGCACATTGGTTCATTTGGCCTCATATGATGTGGCAATTTGTTTAACACTTTAGTAAATCTTGCATTAAAATCTACAACCTGCTCATTTGACCCTTTAGTGATACTGGTAAACTCATTTACAAAAAAGCTAGGGTCAGTTTTGTCACCATATTGCTCCTTGAACATCCTTTTAAAATCATCCCATGATGAAATACTCTGGTCAGGCAGATTCTTGTACCATTCTCTTGCCTCGTCTATTAAAGATTGCATGAATGACTTCATGAAAACATCCTCATGTTCAACCTCAAAGTTATCCATGACATTTTGAAAAGCTTTTAGATGATCCTCTCCTGACACAGTGTTGTTTCCTAAAAATTTAGGCACCTGCAACCTTAGATGCTTGTCAATGGGGTTAGGGTACCCAGGAATACCATCAAATACCAGCTGTCTGAATCTATCTAGCTACATGGGCTGTCTGTTTAACTGATTAACATTGATATTTCTGTTTGCATTCTGGTTTCTTACATTGTTCAGTGCTATCCTAGCATCATTCACATTTTGTCTCTCATCATTATGCTGATGTTGCACTTCATTTCTTTGCTGATGTCTCTGCACATTTGCATTCTCAAGGGTAGGAATTGAATTATTTTGGGCAGTCCTTAAAGCTTGCACTTTCTGCCTCATGTCATCTCTGATTTTCATGGCTTGTAGATATTCCAGTTCAGCTCTCAGATTTCTGATTTCTTTAGCTAACTGTTCTTCCTTAGGCATGGAGGTAGATGGTCTCATATCATTCTGGTCGTCATCTTCATCATCCCTTAGAGACTCTGCCTCTTCAAACCTTTCACTAGGGTCTAGAAATGGGCGTTCTTGGAACACCTCTGACCTCATTCTCACGCTACCACCCTGTTGCCTCTCATATGCACCTTGAATGTCAGCTTCTGCATTTGAAAAGTAAGGCACATGCTGTCCTGATGGCCTAGGGTAATCTTGCATATCATCACTTTTTCTGGGGGAACCCTCATGACTGACTGAGACAGCTCCCTTTCTTTTGTACATCATTCTTCTTGTTACTGGTAACTCTTCAAATAAAGGATTTTGTTGGGATCTTCTCCCCTGCATATAAATTTTACTTTGACCGGTGGGGAGATTACTTCGGAGTCGCCACCTATTACTAGGATGTGAGGACCGCCCTTTTTACTTCTGTTGTTATGACTATTTACATTATTGTTATTGTTGTTTTTTATATTTGTGGGATAGCAGTTCCCGGAATTGTCAAACTATTAAACTTTATTATGATTACGGAAAAACTAATTGGGTGATGTTTGGATAAGTTACATTTCAGAAAAGTTAATTAGGTGATGATGGAAAACTGTAATATGATTTCATTTATGTTAATTAGAACTATGTCATGTTAATGCATGTTTTTTTTTTTAAGTTGCTTCGGCTATGATGATTATATGTGGATACTGATCTTGTAATTTAGTGTGTAGGATTTACTAATCAAACCACAGATTTCGGAGATCATTCCGCACCTTGTTATTGTTATTACCTGTTAAGCCGATCTGGTTCCACGAGGAACCAAGATCTTTCTGTGTTTGATGTAATGTGGTAATGTGGTCCTTCGTATGGTCGAGTGGGTTTGGTTACCCTCTTGTAACAATATTTTATGATTTGTGTTGTAAAAAGATTGAATTTGAATTTCTTTATTTTATTTAAATCTTTGAGGCCTTTTCATGTGCTTTACCTTGACCATGGGTGTCCTGGATGGGTTAAAGTTGACCCTGGGTTATACCCCATGGGTCCAGGGGCCCATTTGGCATGGGTAACCCTTGGGTAACCTCCATCTAGTCATCTTAACTTCCCCCTGAAGTTAAGTGGCGAAAATTGGAGGTATGGAGGGGACATGATGGGTTGTACCAACACCCAACCCATCCCTCTACAATCCCCAAGGTAAGAGATGACTACAAGCCCATCCATTATTGAAGGATTGACTTGAAGTCACCCTCTCCATTAGTGAGATTCCCCCATGTGCTATGGGGTCACCCATGTGAAGGAGGGAAGAAGAGGCATGGGTCACCTGTCTTTTTCCCCATTAACTCCTTTTATTTCTCCCATGCGTAAGAGAAATGACATGAGGAGAGGGATAAGGAGTACTCTAGGGATGGGTGAGTGACATAAGCCACCAGGACAGAATAGTGGTTTTGGGGGAGGGTGAGGAGGTGACAAGTGTCACCTCCCCATTCCTCTAAACTAAAAAGAATTTGGGTTATTTGTTTCCAATTTTGGCGATGAGAGGGAGTTAGTTGAATTTTGGGGGAGAGTTTTATCATTTTTGCAAAAAAAATAGGAAAGTTAGCTTGGAGGAGAGGGAAGGAAGAGGGAGTTGGTGGTGAAGGTTGGAAGAGAACTCAGTGGAGCTCTGCAACAGTTTCATTCCAGGAGGGCATGTAAGGTTGGTTTGATTTTCACCTTTCTTTCGTATATCTGAATGTGTATGGAAAGTGTGTGAAAGATGCTTATTTGTTTGTGTTTTAGATTTGTTTTCTGTGGGGTTTGTGGTCGGGTTGTTTGACAGAGCTTCTCCCACTTGGGAGAAATGCTCATCAAGTTTGGGCTAGGGGAGGAGAGATCCTCCTCGGGTGCATACCTGTTCCTTCTTTTGGGATGTTGAAAGCCTTGAGGTCATGTATCTGTGACTGTGTTTTTGACTTGAGAGTCAAATACATATTTCTTAAAAATTTGTGATCCAACTTGGTTTGAGGCCAAGAGAAATTTGTGTTGGTTAAAATATCTGCAAGGGTGACACTCTGGAGTCGAGTGTGTCCACTCTCCTGCCCCTTATGAAACTCACTGTAGTTGAGTTTCCATGTTGTGTAATTTACCCACGGGTGTTTGTGTGCTTTGGGTTTGTTGTTGTCCCTGTCGTGAAGTGGAGTGCTTGAGTTACCCAGGTGTGAGTATGGTCTCCCTAGCTCGGGGGTGACCCACTAGTGAGTCTATGGAAGGGAGGAGAGCTAGATGAGTGGTGTTTTCTTCTTTGTTTGTCTTTGATACGCAGGTTTCCTCTTGGAGCTTATGGTTGGAGTTGGAGAAGTTATATTTATGAAGAAACAGTTTATTCTTCTTTGTCATGAGAATTAGGCCAGGTTCATTTCATAAGAGTTGAAGAGAGAGCACCTCTCTTGATATTGTTGTAACTTATTGACACCCTAGGAGTGAAGGAAATCACCTCCCTGATCTTGTTATTGATGGACTTTTACTTGGTTGTTACAAGCTATCTGTTGTATATTGTTTGGGAGAAGGAAGTTCATATCTCCCTTAGAGTGTGTAGAAGATGTGGAAAGTTAGTTGTATGTATCCATGGTTTAAAATTATCTCTTGCTATATGTAGTGGAAGAGTTAACTTTTCTGTAATATGAATGTGGTAAACAAATACCTTAAATTTTCAAGTTATGTTGCTTTGTAAGCCTTTTTAAATAGCAATTTTTATTGTGTTTAATGTGTTATTGAAAGGAAGAGTTCATTACTAATTTGCAATCTAATCTGAGCTTGTTTATGTAATTATAAGAATAGAACTACTTAACTAGTTGAAAGGTCAGTTTTATAGTTCATTGTTATCATGGAAAAGACAGTTTTAAATGATTAAGTTTTCTTCTTCATAAATAATGGTTTCAGTTATTTTGTAAATTTTAGAGAAAATCTATTATATAATTACTTCTGTTTGTCCAAAAGTTGAAATGGACATTTATTAATTGCCGAAATAAACTGATTAAAACTTCATTTCTTAAGTATGTATATATATATATATTCTTTATTTAATTTTTACTTGATCATTTTAACTGGATAAATTGTTTAATTTGAGAAACTGAATAAATTGCTGTATTTGTGAATTTGAAGTATATATATATATATATATATATATATATATTTGAGTTGTTATTTTGAGTGATATCATGCAAATGTTTTATATATATATATATATATAAATGATCACTGGAAATTATATTAAAATGACAGAGATTTTAAATGAAATAAAATTTAATCGCCGTGTATTTTGCTGTGCACTACACAGCATACAAATAAAAGAAAAAAAAATATACATATTGGCGGTGGGGTTTGAACTCCACCACCGGCCCTATGCAGAGGGGGCAGAGCCCCCACCCACACCCCACTACGTGGGATGTGGGTGGGATGTGGGTGGGGGCTCCGCCCACTCCCCACACCCCCGCTTCCCACGCTACATCCTGCGGCCAATGTGCCGCTACAACCCTGCGGCCAGTATGCTGCCACACCCCCGCCTGTCATTAGAACCGCGGCCTCCTTTGGCGGCGCTCACTCCGCCAGCTCTGCCCCCCTTCGAAACCCTGACCGGTGGCTCCCCCTTCGTGGCCGCTGCTGCCGCCGCGCCTCCGCCAGACCTCCACCCGCGGCCCCAACGTGACTTCGGCCACCCCCACTCCCGGTCCACTACACTCTCCCTTGCGACCTCCTCCATGGCCGCCGCCTTGTCTCAACCTGTCATATAAAACACAAAGGAATTTTTCAGTTAGGGTTCAACATTACAATCCAAATACACTATAATATAATATCTTTGGTTAGTTTATTTTATAAAGAGGGGAGCCTCTTATATAATAAACAATGGATATAAAATGTATATATATATATATATATTTTATAAAAAAATAAAGAATTACAATTGTAATAAGAGCTTTAGTAATAGATAATAGTAATAATAACAACAGTAATTATAACGATAAGAGAAATATACTTGTATATATATTTATTTATATATATATAATCTTATATATATATACCTATAAATATATCGTTATATACTTATATCATTTAATCATTAATACTTTCAGAGAGGCCGTTTACGCTTTACAATAATAAGAGAAAATAAAATTATAATTAAAAGAGAGCGTAAAGGAATATACTGTAATACTCTGGAAAGAGTTTCTCGAAAGTTTCAACTATCAACATAATGTCAATAACTGGGAAAATGAAGAGGAAAATTACACGTCACCTTGCTTAAAGGATCACTAGAAATAAACTTAAGAAGCCATCACAAACATTCCATGTGAGGCCATTTTTATCTCAACTGTAGTAAACGTCCATATAAGTAAACCTGTAAGAGAGTCAGAAGAAGAAAAACTAACATTGGAAAACACAGAGGAGAAAATGCGCGACATTTCCCACATGGGATAAGAGAACTAAGTTGATGGACCCTTCCGTTAATTTTGCTTAGGAACAAGTTTAATTAATACAAACAAAGAGGAGAAACCTAGATCGGAGAAGACTAGGAGACCGAGTCCAGTGAAGTAGTAAGACCTGGACCATCCGGAAGTTAGGTTTAATATCAACAATAGATACAGTGATAACCCTGATTGATGTAAAATATGAAGAAAGGACTGGATAAACATAAAGAAAGCATAGAAAATGAAAGAGAGAGAGACCGAAATATAAACAAACAAAATTATCAGAGAAATAGTTAAGGTAAGCGCAATAAAAATACAATCAAAATTAAGACCCAGAGAAAAGGGAAGAGAGAGCAAACGAACTGCCTTGTTGAGAATGCTAAGTCGAAGGAGGAGTATGTTTCAGGAAGCAAGAGAGGAGACAGACAACCGTGCCTTGCTGAAAAATGACTAAATAGGGAGATCACGAGTCAGTTTAGTCGGAACAAGGCGTCGTGGGAAGTTGTTAATCTATCAGTGAACCACGTGCGTAAAATAGTGTTGAGTAATTCCCACTTACGCCATAAGGCGTTATGCTGCCAGAATTTGCCGAGATTTAGATTTAGGAACCTTGGTAATCTCACCCTTGTAATGATGTTAACGGCGTCGTAGAGACCCCCTTGTTGGTCTGCTTGCATCTGGTTGCACACAATTGTACTTGTACCCCGCCGAAAACTGTAGTGTTTTCGCCTTGAGCGAACACCACCGAGCATGCTTACGCATGCGAGGGGGTTTCTAGGGAAGCGTGAGAAATTTTTTTCATATTTCATGTCATAACCACATGACAGATGTGGCTATGACACGTGTGATGTGTGTTGTGACCACATGGAAAATGTGGGCATGACATTTGGTATCAGAGCCAGGTTTAAACACTGGACATATTTGGGCACGTTATTATTCTGCGACTTTGGCTAATTAGTTTCTACCTTGTTTTGTGGGATGCCTCCCCAACATGTTCGACGAGCGCGATCACGCCACACAGCATTTGTCGAGGTGCACAGCGATTCCTTAGCCGAGGGACTGGCACCCGTAGTTACAGCAGCACCACCTGCACCACCTAAACCACAAGCACCACTAGTACCACAGGCGACACCAGTATTGGATATAGGTCCACAGATCTTACAGGCACTACAGGCTATGTTAGACAGGTTACCGCCAATGATTCCTGAGCCACATGTAGAGCCTCGTGTTGATTCGTGAGAGGAGCCACGTAGGGAGCCACGTGCCGAGTCACGTATTGAGCCACGTGAGGAGCCCCGCGTTGATCCACTAGAGATGCCACGTGTGGAGCCTTTCGTTGAGATTCCCGACACCATAGTAGATGAGGTAGGGTCAGCCTCCCATGCACAGAGTAGGAGTCCTTCGAGACCTTTGAGACGAGATGAGATCCAGAGGGCAGAATAGGTTCATCATGGATTGTATGAGGATGGTGTGGAAGAGCCAGTTGTGAGACTTAGAGACAGAGGGGACCCCATCAGAGATCTACTTAGGCTCAACCCACCCACTTTCGCAGGTGCTACAGAGGGAGCTATGGCCGAGGCTTGGCTGATTAGCTTAGACAGGTGTTTCACTTTGCGACCATATGGAAGCAACACGAAAGCACGAGTGGCAGTCCATCTTCTTAGGGATGCAGCAGCTACCTGGTGGCGCACAGAGGAGTGCAAGCGCCGACTTTCCGTGGATACACTCACATGGGACACCTTCATAGAGCACTTTAATGCGCGATATTTGTCAGAACATTACAGACAGCGCAGGATCGATGAGTTCCATGATTTATAGCAGAGGGGACTCACTGTTACTCAGTACGAGAGCTGATTCATTGAGCTTTCTCGTTATGCGGAATACCTCCATGATGAGAAAATCTTAATACACAAATTCATCAGAGGGCAAAATCACGGGATAGCAGGACCAGTTCGTATGGCAAATCCCCAGACCATGAGCGAGGCTGTTGAAAAGGCCCTTATATCAGAGGAAATTCAGGGACGAGGGCAGAATGTACGCCCGTAGTATCAGGATCGTAATCCCCAACAATAGTAAAACTTTCGAAGGCCTCAAAACACAACACAGAGAGGAGGATATAACCCTTCATCATTACCTCCTAGGCCTCCACAGCAGCAGCAACATCAGCAAAAATCCAAATTCCAACAGAGGGGTCAGGGAGGACAGAACCGTGGATGGTAGCAGCAGGGTCCACGTAGAGATCAGAGACAGCAGGGTTCATCGGCAGGACCCGCGAGGTCCCAGCAGTCTTACAGAGGGATCCACTGGATGGACTAGGCAACAACAATCAGGCAGAACACAGTCAGGGTAGTTACAGGTTAGAGGACCATGTTATGTGTGTGGTGGGGCAGGGCATCTAGCTAGAGAGTGCCCGCAGGGATTTACAGCAGGGGGACAGCCCCGATCAGGAGGATCTGAGCAGACCGTAGGTGACGTGGGCAGATCCCACCACATGTTTGCAGCGGTTGATAACCGCCAGGCCGATTTTCAAGCTTCCGTCATCGAGGCAGGAGGAACGATTGGAGACTTCCCCATCTCGATCCTTTTTGACTTAGGAGCTACTGACTCCTTTTTGTCTACATCATTAGTGGAGCGTTGCAGGCTGGTGGCTTCTAGGCAAGACATTAGGTGGGAAGTTGAGTTGGCCTCAGGGGCCAGGATGTTAGTAGATACCTTGGTTAAAGACTGTGAGATCACATTGGGATCATTCACCACAACATGTGACCTTAGGATTATGCCGTTAGGATCTTACGGTGTAGTTCTGGGTATGGATTGGCTTGCGGCACATAGAGCTAAGCTAGATTGTCGTCAGAGGACGATTAGCTGTTTAGACGATCATGGTTCGTCGGTTGAGATAGAGGGCATTCAAAAGCCCACAGTTGTTCGTATGATATCCGCTCAGCAGCTTAAGCACTGTCTGCGGAAGGGATGTCAGATGTTTGCCATCACGGTCAGTGATAGAGCAGAGGATGAACCTGAAGCTACTTTAGATGATCACCTTGCCCTTAGAGAGTTTGCCAATGTATTTCTGCCAGAATTACCAGGTACGCCTCCACACAGAGAAGTGGACTTCCACATCGACTTAGTGCCGGGTGCAGAATTGATATCCCGTGCACCTTATAGGATGACTACACATGAACTCACTGAACTTAAGCTGCAGTTAGAGGAATTACTTGAGAAGGGGCACATCCGACCTAGCGTTTCACCATGGGGCGCACCGGTTATCTTCGTGAAGAAGAAGGATGGGTCTCTTCGTTTATGTATGGACTACAGGCAGTTGAACAAGGTGACGGTGAAGAACCGTTATCCTCTGCCTAGGATTGACGACCTTTTTGATCAGATGCAGGGAGCTAGAGTGTTCTCAAAAATTGATCTAAAATCTGGATATCACCAATTGCGCATCACGGAGATAGATATTCATAAAACTGCTTTTCGAACCAGATATGGTCATTACGAATTCACAGTGGTACCCTTCAGGTTGACGAACGCTCCTGCAGTATTCATGAGTCTCATGAACGGGGTGTTCCGTACTTACCTAGATCGGTTCGTGATCATATTTCTAGATGACATTTTGATTTATTCACGGACTGAGGAGGAGCATGTGGAACACTTGCATCAAGTTTTGCAGCAATTACGAGAGCAGCAGCTTTATGGCAACCTGGCGAAGTGTGCCTTCTTCAAGACAGAGGTGCAGTATTTGGGACACATTTTATCAGGCGATGGCATCTCCGTAGATCCATCTAAAATCAGAGCAATTCAAGAGTGGTCGGCACCCACCAACGTGACAGAGGTTAGAAGCTTTATGGGGTTAGCCAGATATTATCATCGGTTTGTCGAGGGCTTCTCCAGGATAGCTCATCCCATTACTTCCCTTCAGCGAAAAGGGAAGGGTTTCATTTGGACCGAGCAGTGTGAAAAGGCCTTTGGAGTCCTCAAGGAGCGTCTTACCAGTGCTCCTATTTTAGCGGTTCCAGATCCTACAGAGGATTTTGTAGTTTGCACAGATGCATCATTAGAAGGTTTGGGAGCCGTGCTTATGCAGGGTGGTCGAGCGATCGCATACAAATCGTGGAAACTAAAAACACATTAGTTAAACTGTCCTACTCACGATTTAGAGCTCGCAGCAGTTGTGCATGCTTTGGTCCGCTGGAGACACTTTCTCCTAGGTCGACGCTTTGAACTCCATTCGGATCATCGTAGTTTGCAGTATATTTTTACACAGCCAAATTTGAATGCCCGCCAACGGCGTTGAATGGAATTCCTATGCGAATACGACTTTGATGTCCACTACATCAAAGGGAAGGAGAATGTGGTCGCTGATGCTTTGAGTCGAAGGCGCCACGAGATCCTAACCCTAACCTTGAGGGTGGACTTGAAAGATCACATCTTACGGCATCTACCGGAGGACGAATGGTTTCTTGAGGTGCAGCAGGCATTACTAAATCAGAAGGCCCTTGAGGGCAAATTTACAGGATATACCCTTGAGTCTGATGGTATGCTTCGACATCGGCAGTGCATCTATGTACCCCATGCGGGTAATCTTCGTACAGTAATCCTATCAGTGGCTCATAGAGCACCCTATGCAGCACACCCAGGAGTGAAGAAGATGCATGCTGACTTACGACAACTTTATCATTGGGCTGGGATGAGGCGTGACATTGTCGAATTTGTTGCTCATTGCCTGGAATGTCAGAGGGTCAAGGCCGAACATCAGCATCCAGCGGGACTGTTGTACCCTCATGAGATACCCGAATGGAAATGGGACACCATTTCTATGGATTTTATCGTTGGTCTACCTATGTCATCACGTCGCCATGACGCTATTATGGTGACAGTTGACAAGCTGACCAAAGTGGCGCATTTTTCACCAATATGCACAACATACAATGCACCATCAGTGGCAAAGGTGTTTCTTGATCAGATTGTTAGACTTTATGGGGTACCTCACCGTATTATATCTGACAGAGACTCCGTATTTACGTCATTGTTCTGGAGAGCCTTACATCAGGCGTTGGGCACACAGCTCAACTTCAGTTCAGCCTATCATTCAGAAACCGACGGACAAACAGAGAGAGTTAACCAGGTGTTAGAAGACATGTTTCGCATGTATGTGATGGACCATTAGTCTAGATGGGAGGAGTACCTATATCTAGTTGAGTTCGCCTACAATAATGGGCATCACAGCTCGTTGGGTATGCCTCCCTTCCAGGCTTTATATGGCAGACCATGTAGAACACCATTGAGTTGGGATTGGATAGAGGACAGAACGGTCATCGGTCTAGAAATAGTTTAGAATATGGAATAGCAGGTCAGACAGATTAGACAGAGACTTCAGGAAGCACAGGACAGGCAGAAGAAGTATGCCGATGCTAAGAGGACAGACCGAAGCTTCTCTGTGGGAGAAAGAGTATTTTTGAGAGTGCGGCCACACAAGAGTCCAATCCGTTACAGAAAGGGCTCTAAGCTCGCACCTCAATTTGTAGGACCTTTCAAAATCTTGGAGCGGATAGGACCAGTAGCCTATCATCTAGCCTTGCCACCTAGCCTGTCACGTATCCATGATGTATTTCATGTATCAGTTTTACGTCAATATATTTCTGACTTATCTCACGTGTTGGATTGGAATGCTCTTCAGGTAGAGACAGACGGACAGCTGGCGCTGGAGCCAATTCGCATATTGGCTCGTCGGACGCTGGCCCTTCGAGGTCGAGAGCTGGACCAGGTTAGAGTCCAGTGGGACCTATACGACGAAGTCACTGCAACATGGGAAGATGTAGAGAGACTGAAGACCCTTTATCCTCACCTTTTTGACGACTTCCAGGAGGAAGTACCGTCTTAGGGGGAGAGGATGTGAGAACCACCCTTTTTACTTCTGTTGTTATGACTATTTACATTACTGTTATTGTTGTTTTTTATATTTGTGGGATAGCAGTTCCCGGAATTGTCAAACTATTAAACTTTATTATGATTACGGAAAAACTAATTGGGTGATGTTTGGATAAGTTACATTTCAGAAAAGTTAATTAGGTGATGATGGAAAATTGTAATATGATTTCATTTATGTTAATTAGAACTATGTCATGTTAATGCATGTTTTTTTTTTAAGTTGCTTCGGCTATGATGATTATATGTGGATACTGATCTTGTAATTTAGTGTGCAGGATTTACTAATCAAACCACAGATTTCGGAGATCATTCCGCACCTTGTTATTGTTATTCCCTGTTAAGCCGATCTGGTTTCACGAGGAACCAAGATCTTTCTGTGTTTGATGTAATGTGGTAATGTGGTCCTTCGTATGGTCGAGTGGGTTTGGTTACCCTCTTGTAACAATATTTTATGATTTGTGTTGTAAAAAGATTGAATTTGAATTTCTTTATTTTATTTAAATCTTTGAGGCCTTTTCATGTGCTTTACCTTGACCATGGGTGTCCTGGATGGGTTAAAGTTGACCCTGGGTTATACCCCATGGGTCCAGGGGCCCATTTGGCATGGGTAACCCTTGGGTAACCTCCATCTAGTCATCTTAACTTCCCCCTGAAGTTAAGTGGCGAAAATTGGAGGTATGGAGGGGACATGATGGGTTGTACCAACACCCAACCCATCCCTCTACAATCCCCAAGGTAAGAGATGACTACAAGCCCATCCATTATTGAAGGATTGACTTGAAGTCACCCTCTCCATTAGTGAGATTCCCCCATGTGTTGTGGGGTCACCCATGTGAAGGAGGGAAGAAGAGGCATGGGTCACCTGTCTTTTTCCCCATTAACTCCTTTTATTTCTCTCATGCGTAAGAGAAATGACATGAGGAGAGGGATAAGGAGTACTCTAGGGATGGGTGAGTGACATAAGCCACCAGGACAGAATAGTGGTTTTGGGGGAGGGTGACGAGGTGACAAGTGTCACCTCCCCATTCCTCTAAACTAAAAAGAATTTGGGTTATTTGTTTCCAATTTTAGGGATGAGAGGGAGTTAGTTGAATTTTGGGGGAGAGTTTTATCATTTTTGCAAAAAAAATAGGAAAGTTAGCTTGGAGGAGAGGGAAGGAAGAGGGAGTTGGTGGTGAAGGTTGGAAGAGAACTCAGTGGAGCTCTGCAACAGTTTCATTCCAGGAGGGCATGTAAGGTTGGTTTGATTTTCACCTTTCTTTCATATATCTGAATGTGTATGGAAAGTGTGTGAAAGATGCTTATTTGTTTGTGTTTTAGATTTGTTTTCTGTGGGGTTTGTGGTCGGGTTGTTTGACAGAGCTTCTCCCACTTGGGAGAAATGCTCATCAAGTTTGGGCTAGGGGAGGAGAGATCCTCCTCGGGTGCATACCTGTTCCTTCTTTTGGGATGTTGAAAGCCTTGAGGGCATGTATCTATGACTGTGTTTTTGACTTGAGAGTCAAATACAGATTTCTTAAAAATTTGTGATCCAACTTGGTTTGAGGCCAAGAGAAATTTGTGTTGGTTAAAATATCTGCAAGGGTGACACTCTGGAGTCGAGTGTGTCCACTCTCCTACCCCTTATGAAATTCACTGTAGTTGAGTTTCCGTGTTGTGTAATTTACCCACGGGTGTTTGTGTGCTTTGGGTTTGTTGTTGTCCCTGTCATGAAGTGGAGTGCTTGAGTTACCCAGGTGTGAGTATGGTCTCCCTAGCTCAGGGGTGACCCACTAGTGGGTCTACGAAAGGGAGGAGAGATAGATGAGTGGTGTTTTCTTCTTTGTTTGTCTTTGATACGCAGGTTTCCTCTTGGAGCTTATGGTTGGAGTTGGAGAAGTTATATTTATGAAGAAACAGTTTATTCTTCTTTGTCATGAGAATTAGGCCAGGTTCATTTCATAAGAGTTGAAGAGAGAGCACCTCTCTTGATATTGTTGTAACTTATTGACACCCTGGGAGTGAAGGAAATCACCTCCCTGATCTTGTTATTGATGGACTTTTACTTGGTTGTTACAAGCTATTTGTTGTATATTGTTTGGGAGAAGGAAGTTCATATCTCCCTTAGAGTGTGTAGAAGATGTGCAAAGTTAGTTGTATGTATCCATGGTTTAAAATTATCTCTTGCTATATGTAGTGGAAGAGTTAACTTTTCTGTAATATGAATGTGGTAAACAAATACCTTAAATTTTCAAGTTATGTTGCTTTGTAAGCCTTTTTAAATAGCAATTTTTATTGTGTTTAATGTGTTATTGAAAGGAAGAGTTCATTACTAATTTGCAATCTAATCTGAGCTTGTTTATGTAATTATAAGAATAGAACTGCTTAACTAGTTGAAAGGTCAGTTTTATAGTTCATTGTTATCATGGAAAAGACAGTTTTAAATGATTAAGTTTTCTTCTTCATAAATAATGGTTTCAGTTATTTTGTAAATTTTAGAGAAAATCTATTATATAATTACTTCTGTTTGTCCAAAAGTTGAAATGGACATTTATTAATTGCCGAAATAAACTGATTAAAACTTCATTTCTTAAGTATGTATATATATATATATATATATATATATATATATATATATATATATATATATATATATATATATTCTTTATTTAATTTTTACTTGATCATTTTAACTGAATAAATTGTTTAATTTGAGAAACTGAATAAATTGTTGTATTTGTGAATTTGAAATATATATATATATATATATATATATATATATATATATATATATATATATATATATATTTGAGTTGTTATTTTGAGTGATATCATGCAAATGTTTTATATATATATATATATATATATATGATCACTGGAAATTATATTAAAATGACAAAGATTTTAAATGAAATAAAATTTAATCGCTGTGTATTTCGATGTGCACTACACAGCATACAAATAAAAGAAAAAAAAAATATACATATTGGCGGTGGGGTTTGAACCCCACCGCCGGCCCTATGCAGAGGAGGGTGTGGGGAGGGGGCGGAGCCCCCACCCACACCCCACTACGTGGGATGTTGGTGGGGGCTCCGCCCCCTCCCCACACCCCCGCTTCCCATGCTACATCCCGCGGCCAGTGTGCCGCTACAACCCCGCGGCTAGTATGCCGCCACACCCCCGCCTGTCATTAAAACCGTGGCCTCCTTCGGCGGCGCTCACTCCGCCAGCTCTGCCCCCCTTCAAAACCCTCACGGGTGGCTCCCCCTTCGCGGCTACTGCTGCCGCCGTGCCTCCGCCAAACCTCCACCCGCGGCCCCAACGTGACTTCGTCCACCCCCACTCCCGGTCCACTACACTTTCCCCTACGACCTCCTCCATGGCCGCCGCCTTGTCTCAACCTGTCATATAAAACACAAAGGAATTTTTCAGTTAGTGTTCAACATTACAATTCAAATACACTATGATATAATATCTTTGGTTAGTTTATTTTATAAAGAGGGGAGCCTCTTATATAATAAACAATGGATATAAAATGTATATATATATATATATATATATATTTTATAAAAAAATAAAGAATTACAATTGTAATAAGAGCTTTAGTAATAGATAATAGTAATAATAACAACAGTAATTATAACGATAAGAGAAATATACTTGTATATATATTTATTTATATATATAATCTTATATATATATATATACCTATAAATATATCGTTATATACTTATATCATTTAATCATTAATACTTTCAGAGAGGCCGTTTACGCTTTACAATAATAAGAGAAAATAAAATTATAATTAAAAGAGAGCGTAAAGGAATATACTGTAAAATTCTGGAAAGAGTTTCTTGAAAGTTTCAACTATCAACGTAATGTCAATAACTGGAAAAATGAAGAGGAAAATTACACGTCACCTTGCTTAAAGGATCACTGGAAATAAACTTAAGAAGCCATCACAGACATTCCATGTGAGGCCATTTTTATCTCAACTGTAGTAAACGTCCATATAAGTAAACCTGTAAGAGAGTCAGAAGAAGAAAAACTAACATTGGAAAAAATAGAGGAGAAAATGCGCGACATTTCCCACATGGGATAAGAGAACTAAGTTGATGGACCCTTCCGTTAATTTTGCTTAGGAACAAGTTTAATTAATACAAACAAAGAGGAGAAACCTAGATCGGAGAAGACTAGGAGACCGAGTCCAGCGAAGTAGTAAGACCTGGACCATCCGGAAGTTAGGTTTAATATCAACAATAGATACAGTGATAATCCTGATTGATGTAAAATATGAAGAAAGGACCGGATAAACATAAAGAAAGCATAGAAAACGAAAGAGAGAGAGACTAAACTATAAACAAACAAAATTATCAGAGAAATAGTTAAGGTAAGCGCGATAAAAATACAATCAAAATTAAGACCCAGAGAAAAGGGAAGAGAGAGCAAACGAACCGCCTTGTTGAGAATGCTAAGTCGAAGGAGGAGTATGTTTCAGGAAGCAAGAGAGGAGACAGACAACCGTGCCTTACTGAAAAATGACTAAATAGGGAGATCACGAGTCAGTTTAGTCAGAACAAGGCGTCGTGGGAAGTTGTTAATCTATCAGTGAACCATGTGCGTAAAATAGTGTTGAGTAATTCCCACTTACGCTGTAAGGCGTTATGCTGCCAGAATTTGCTGAGATTTAGATTTAGGAACCTTGGTAATCTCACCCTTGTAATGACGTTAACGGCGTCGTAGAGACCCCCTTGTTGGTCTGCTTGCATCTGGTTGCACGCAATTGTACTTGTACCCCGCCGAAAACTGTAGTGTTTTCACCTTGAGCGAACACCATCGAGCATGCTTACGCAAGCGAGGGGGTTTTTAGGGAAGCGTGAGAAATTTTTTTCATATTTCATGTCATAACCACATGACAGATGTGGCTATGACATGTGTGATGTGTGTTGTGACCACATGGAAAATGTGGGCATGACATAGGAACTGTTTTCTTTTGTAAATCAGGGTTCTTTCACAAATTCCCTAGCAGAGTCGCCAATTTCTGTTGATGACTCGGATGGGTCACAAGATATAACCCTAGAGATGATTAGATATTACTTTTACTTCGCAGTCCCTAGTAGAGTCGCCAATTTCTGTTGGTGTTTTCCCAGACTGGATGCTTATTCCCAGATTTCCCTACAAGGTAGCCATCAATGATCAACAGGATATCTGGGCCAGGGGCCAACAGTGTAGGAGATAGACTCTATATTTTATCTCCTCTTCTTCTTTAGGCTCTGCAAAACCTAGGGGGTATTCCCTACTCAACATCCATGAGGATATACATACAAAGGCTGGAATGTTGACATAAAGCAGACAAGTCCTCCTGTAAGTAGACCAAAACTGAAAGATAAGAGCAAAGGGGCTAGCTTTGGGCCTATTTGCAGTTGTAGACAGAGGACCGAGGATCCTAAAACTAATTCTACCATCCTAAAGGTTGTTTTAGAGATTGATTGGGATTTTATGCTTGGATGCAAAGCTGGACATGGTTGTAACACAAACACAAAGCAAGATTGGTGCCTATCCAGGGCCTGGAGTCAGTAGACATACACTTGTGAATGATCAGCATGAATAGCTAAAACTGGATTTCAGGGGGACATATGTGATACCTACCTTACAGATATCTCCCAATACAGAGTGTTAAGTTATCTCTACTTATGGCATCCCTACTGCAGTATACCCTTCCCAATGTTCAATATGAAAATAGTTTAATCTACCCCTTGAGCAGAAGTTAAGAGATCAGACATTCAACACAGGAATTCTATGTTCTAGAGTCTCAAATATTGCTTAAATATCCAGACTCAGAAGAAAGATACATGCAATACTGGAGACAGAATTAACAAAAACACATGCTAACATAGTATTTCTCATATAAAATTAACCATGAAATCAGTGGATTCATGCCAAAATGTACAACAAGAGATACATAAACTCACAGGTTTAGCTGTACAGAGCAACCAAAATGAACTGTATTGTGTTACAGAGCCAAAATGTTCAACTTTCAACAACCTCGAATGAATAACACAGTCTGCATTATATAGCAGGAAGGTGTATCCATCATTAATTACATGGTAGATCAAGACTCGCCAGATACAGTCAATTGAGAAAATGGTGCTCAACGCATTGAATGCAGCAGGTAGAAGAGGGGACAGAAGAGGTTCTCGAGCCATGAGCCGCCAGCCATGGATGTACAACTTCAGTCAGGTACTGGATCCGTCCACGCCATCGCCCATACTTCAGCAACAACCATCATTAATGTCCATCTACCTCGCAGCCATCGGGAAAACATCAAATAGTGCATCGCAACCGTTTCCTGCCAAAATACCTCATCGTGATATTTCAAAATATGCAGGATATCAATTATCCCACATGCACCTCGCGACGATCTCCTCATCACTTTATATACTAGGCCACGAGCATATATGATGTCAGTGCTTTTGCTCCCGACGACACTAGTATAAGACCTTCATCATCCTCATCCTCCAACAGCAGATATACTGTTGCTTGAAATATCACCCTGACGTCAGCATCATCATCGCAATATCACCTACATGATAATCGCCTTCATCAGCACAACCTGATGCATCGGAGGAAGATCCTCCTGCTTAGCCGATACCAAATGTCTGGCCGATGAACATCCTGATGACGTCACCGTCATATCCTGCTGATGTCATCAACATATCTGCCTACTGCGCACCTCCTCATATCCGGATGACGTCATCGTCATGTTTGCAAATATCGGGGGATCTCCACAAGATGATCAGTGTTAGAAATATGACCCCCCAGACCTTGATGACGTCACCATCATATCGACATCAGGATGATATTCAGAAGATAACCAGATATTTGGAAATATCATCCTGATGCACAAAAATCATGCTGCACTGTAGCTCCATTATAAGATCGGGGTGATATATGAATATGTGACTGATATTTGAAATGATCACCCCCATTGGACAATGCATGAAGCCGACAGGCGAATATCTCCCTTCAGAAATATCATGATGCAGACAGGTAGAAAAACGGATATCACCCTGATGTTCAAATATGATGACCCCGATGAATATCGGGTCATGCTTAGGACTTTGCAGCAACATCATCAGGATGATCTTAACCAAGATCACCCGATGTTAAAATATCACCCTGGCGAAAGATCATGCAGGCAGAAAATATGATGACCCTCGCAAGCAACACGGCGATAACCAGAAACATGATGATGATGATGACGACCCTCTCCTTAAGAAAAATAGGTTGGGTTGAACAACTTAGAAAATGACCCCTTCAGAAGATCAGGGTGACATCATCATCATATAAGGGCAGGGTGATAATTGGAAAATCACCAGATATTTGAAAAATCACCCCCCACAAGAAAATCAGGGCACACTGCAGCTCATCAGCAGGATCGGGATGATACGCAAACATCACCCGATATTGAAACATGATGATCCTGATGAAAAACTGGTTGACAAAAAGCATGATGATGCTGACCACCATCGAAGAAAATATGATGAGGAGGCGGCCCAACACTTAGAACTTTTTGGATATTTAGGGAAGGTGCCTGCATAAAAATTGCTAAAATAACCGACAGTGAATTCAGGCACCAACACATTCTTTCATAATCGATAAGACAAGTTGCACAAACACCCATATGTGTACGTACATGAAAATTCCATTGTTTAAACTAGATTAAAACAACAAACCTACACTACCTTCAAGAAATCCAAACTAAATGCAAATAAACAAAACAAAATGCAAACAAAATAGAATGATATCACCTAGTTTATTTGATTTCTTGGTTTTATTATGGATTGATCCTTGAAGTATGCAACTACACTCAAAGAGGCTGCCATGGATACTCAAGATGCAATGAAAACAAAGATAATTTTGACACAATATGATGGAGGATGTGAAAATGAGAGAAGAAGAGAGTATTTATAGACTTAGAGGAAATAAGATCAATAGTGGAGGATGAAAGGAAAGATCAATGGCTGAGAATGATCGAGAGGAGAGGATGAATGTGCATGCACCATGTATCCCCTCAAAAAGGCTATTTTTTGAAAAAAGGACTTACTGGGGTTCAAAGAGGATAAGATTCTCTTATCAAAATAGTGCACTTTTTAACTATTTTGAGCATTGGACGAATTATAAATTGATTTTTGAATTCTTTTTGACTTTTTGGACCATACATTTGAGTTTTCCTATTTTTTAGGGATGAAAAAGCACACACGCACATTTATAGGAGAAAGTGGAGGAGTGGGATAAGAGTGGAGGGAATAAATGAATTAAATAAATAAATTTTATTTAATTCATGTGTAATTGGTAAATAAATAAAATATTTTAATTTTATTTATTTATTGATGTAGAGAAAGTGGGAGGGATTAAATAATTAAAATTGTTTAATCATAGGTCGGGAAAAAAGACAATTAATTAAATAAAGGCAATTTATTTAATTAATAGAGGAATAATGAAATGTTTAAATAATTAAAAATTATTTAACCATAGACAGAAAGAATAAGAATAATGAAGATTAATTAAATAAATAAAATTTATTTAATTAATTAAGAAGAAAATAATTAAATTAAATTACAAGGATGTTAGACATAACAACGTATGCAGTGCAATATGAGTTCAATGCATAAATAATGAAATGGGTCAATTTTGGGCATCTACAAGTCTATATCTCTATGAATACATCATAAATAATTTAACCAAAGTAGAGATATAAGAAATCTTCTATCAAAACATAATTACCAATGATAATATTTTGATGAGTATAAGAGTTCATAACAAAATTATTGTATCACATCCTAAACATATAAAAGAAAATGAGTTAAAGTTGATCAATTTTCCATATATTTATTGAACACATATCTTTAATACAAAACTCAATCACACTAAGCCAATTTACCCTCCCTAATCCAAGTTCCACATCTCAATCAGATTGTCACTAACTATGGTTTCTCCAAGTCAAGCAATGAAGATGAGAAGGGTTACCATAAGTTTCAAGACGTTTCTAGACCTTAAATAAAATCTCAAGACAAGGTGTTGAGAAAAGTTCCCAATTTTATTTATCACTAAAACACATCTATGTCCACAAGAAATTTGAAACTTCCTAATACTAAAGTTGGTACTAAATTTGTTTAAGAAAGATTCACTAAAGATCTACCTAACTAAAGATAGCAACATACAACACCATCTTTTTTCCCTAGTGGTTCTATACACTTATTTTAACCTAGAACTCAATGTTAATTAAGCTAAACATCTTGAACAACCTTAAAGGTACTCAAAAAATATCTTAGAATTTATCAATCACTTTGCCCTAAGTTAAAAAATCAAAAACCCTGCTCGAAACTAACATTTTTCCTGAATAATACTAACACTTAAGACTATTCTACTTACCAAAGTGACAAAATTACTTTGATCTCTAACACTTTAACTTTAAACCTAATATTTTCTACTATTCATGGTATAAGCATAAATCAAATATTTTTCAATTATCTAACCTCTTATTATAAGAATGACTACTTTTGAAACACAATAAGCTATAAATGAGCACATTTAAAATAACACTATAACAATGCTTTTTCTTTTGAAACTCAATAAGGATAACTACTATTAAATAAGGAATTATTATTTCTTTTAACATTTATACCATTCATAAAAAATTGAAAGTTCAAGCAAGCCAAGTTAACATAGGAGTATATATATACATATCACTGCTTATATCATTGTATTATTCAGGATCAATTCAATTCTCTAGTTGTTCCATCCCCAATTGATATTCATTTAAATAAATAAGAAATATTTCTATATGCTAGGTTGCAGTTGAGTCATAAGTAATTAGGGTCACACCATTTAACTATTGTATGAAAGAAAAACTTATCATTTTACTAACATTAGAATTTATTAATTCTAAATCCTTTCTAAAGATGTATAATATCATGAGTCATATTGATAAAAAGATAACAAAAGAATGAGTTCATTTTACAAGGCAAGGGTTTCCATTCTAGATAAGAAAGCCAATACTAGCATAAGAAAGTTGATACTAGCATTGATACATATTGAAATGTGATTAAGAAAAAAAATATACAAAGGTCAATTGTAGAATTTCTTAGGCCATAAAAGATTACAAGTAGACCGATAAGGTAGAAGAAATAGAACGCTGATCATATAGGCTATTTTAAATTAGAATGATAACATAGACCAATTAAGAAGAATAGAAAGCTAATGAGGGTTAAGGAATATAGAAGGCTGAATTATAAACATAATATTTCAAATGTAGGTTGAATATTAATATGTATAAGGTCAATTTGATACACTAAGAGACTGCATGAAAAGCATAGGCCATAAGATTCAAAATTATACGCAAATAATAGATTGCATGTAGGTTGATTAGGAGATACACATCATATGGAAAGATATAGGCCAACAATAGTACATGTAGGCCAATTAATCAAATGATTATAGGCCATTAAGAATATAACACTAATTATTTATTGCCTAGGCCGAACAAAAAAGTATATAGGTGTAATATCCCTGATCTAAAATTTATTATTAAATCCAAATCTGAAAAATGTATTTAACAAACTTAACACTAATATGTATCAAAATATCCAAACTAGCTAACTAGTCTGTACAAGTATTACACTAAAATGAATATAAACAACTCAAATCTTTTTTATTATAATTTTCTAATACAAATTGTTTAGTGGAAAATTGGATTTGTTAATGTTTTAGTGTTTTGATGTTTGAATCTGCCTTTCCACTATACATTTTGTAACATTCCGCCCTGCGAACCCCGAAGGGTAAGGGCCAAAAGAGGACAAGATAATTTTTTTTGACGTAAGTAGATAACATAACCAGACATGGTTGTCGATTTGTTATATCGACGGCATTCATGGCCACACATGGTTGAATGCACATCCTAGAGGAGAGGACTAAATCACTCTCCAGAGAAATAGTAATACAACTACATTCATTTTAAACACCAATTTAAATGTTCCTATGTCTCATTCCAGATATAAACATGAATCTATAAACATCATAGTACAAGCGGATCTGACACCCACATTGGAATCCGTAAGTCAAATAAGAACATCACATATCTTCTCATTAGTATAATTTACATCATCTCTCGCAAGAGAGTACAAAATTACATAAAGGAATATACAAGAATAGTGGCATAACCATGAATGATACAATAACTGAATGGGTACATGACTGATAAAGTAACAGAAAGAAAGAAAACATCTTCAAACTGGTGCTTTGATAACCTATTCACCGGTCCCCAATAGTGGTGGCAATGCCTCCCAACCATGTGGACTCATAAAAGACTCCCCCACCATGCTCAGAGATAGTCACAAGGCCCAAACAAAATAATACAGGTAAGGGTATACATGATGGCCAACACTCACATCAATCACGGAGCAGACATAGAAAATAGTGCATAAGGCCATAGTCAACACATAGAGATGTTCATCAATATAATGTCGGGTGCTACTCACAACTACAAAGGTACAAGACACTAGGGTGTCGCGTAAAAGTAGTTGTTAGCAAGGTATTACACTCATGAATTACATTTGAACAACAATTGTTTTGGGTGATAGATCATTTTTTTCAACAAAGCACGATCATTTGCCCTCTCTTCCGTTTCTCTGAAATTTAATTTTGATTGTATTTCTATCTCATTCTCCTTAGTTTCCGCTCTAGATTTCACTATTCACTATGTACTATTCACTCTTCACTATTCACTATGCACTCTTCACTCTTCACTATTCACTATTCACTTTTCACTTTTCACTTTTTCACTATTCACTATTCACTATTCTTATGAAGGCAAACTTTTAATATGAGATTAGTTTCTATTTAACTCAATTACACAACTTTAATCAAATTTCATTTCACAAATCCATCATGCAAGATATAGAAAATGCAAAGGAAAGGCCTTGAAATCCAACCTTAAAAATCCTGTAATGGAAGAAGTTGAAGTAGAGTTCCTCTCTAGCCTCCTCTCCAAATCTCCCTTCTCAAAACTCTCTATGATCACAAGCAAGGGACAATGAATGGAGGATATAGGATGGCTAGAATAATTTTAGCATTATGAGGCTATGAAGAGGAGAATAGAGTAGGAACTGGGCATTATGAGGATGCCAGAAGAAGATTTCCTAGAGGAAATTAGGCATGATAAGAATGCAAGAATGAAGTCCCCCTGCAAGAATGAAGTCCCCTCCTGCAAGAATGAAGTTCCCTGCAAGAATGAAGTCTCTTCATCTCCCTTCGAATGGCTTAGAGAAGGGTCTTATTTATAGATTTTTGAAAAGATGATGGAGGGTGAGGATCAAAAGATGAGATCAATGGCTCTCATTATTTGTGAATTTTAAATTCACATGTGAAGACAAAAATGAATTAAAGATTCATTTTTTTGGAAAGAGTGGATTATGACAAGTTAAATTTTAATTCAACTCATGGGGTAGTGGAGGATAAAAATGAATTAAAGATTGTAATATTTATGAATTTTTTAAAGATTGTAATATTTAAATAACTCGACTATCCCAAGTGGAATTAATAAAATATCCCCACTATCCCAAAAAAAATATCCCCACTATCCCAAGTGGAATTAAAAAATATCCCCACTATCCCACGTGGAATTAAAAAATATCGCCACTATCCCAAGTGGAATTAATAAAATATCCCCACTATCCCAAGTGGAATTAGTAAAATATCCCCACTATCCCAAGTGAAGCTAATAACATATCCCCACTATCCTATCCTTCTCATGCCTCCAAATTCGTCACTTAACTTCACTGTGAAGTTAAGGTGACCATATGGAGGTTAACCAAGGGTTACCCAAGTCAAAAGTGACCCTAGACCCATGGGGTATAACCCAGGGTCAATTTAAACTTAGTTAGGACACCCAAGGTCAAGTTAAGACACAAGAAAAGGGTCTCAAAATTTAAAATTCAAAAATAAGATAAAAATTCAAAAAACAATTCTTACAACACATATCATAACCGAAGCACCACTCTCCACACCAATGCAGCAAAAGGGAGGGTTCATTACACATTCAAGGATCTAGGGTCAAGTGGCAATTCACTATCATACCCTAGATTGCTATTAGATGTAGGGAAGCTTGGATTAGGGAGTTTAATTATCAATTTCCTTCTCTTATGCTTAATTGACCATTAAAACCCTAATTATGCAAATACGACAATAAATTGACGAATAAGGGAAAAAGCTCTTGCAAACAGAAGTAAAATATCAAATCATAGAGTACCTTTTTTGGGGTTTTGAGGTGGAATAGTCAAGGACTAAGGTGCGGGCACCCAAGTCCAATGTACCAGTTTCTTTGCGGGATCCTGACCTCCTTCTGACACTGATTTGCCCTGTAACTTATGTTTCTGGTAATTCAGTTGCGGAGGACACTAGAGCAAGTGCCCAAGTCCTAGAAATGCTTTGGTGTCCTGCTTCTCTTCAGATCCTGAATCCTTAATGTTTGTTAATCCTTCCTGCAACTCAACTTCTTCTAGATGTGACACCTCTAACTTGCAACCACAAGACTTTGGGAGGGGGTTGTGGTGTTTAGAGGCTTGCCTTAGTCAAGCCCCGAAGGACACTTAAGTCTCCAAACACCGTTGTTAGATAAAGAGTGTGTGCCTAGGGAGGTAGAGGCAAAAATCTAAATGAAATAATGATGAAAACACAATATAATGTCACCTTGTAGTGAAGCTCTCATGGGAGGAAGATGCTCTTCATTCTATGATGAAATGGATGCCCAAATCTACAAATACAAACTCATCAACCACACAAGTATACTCTTGCAACACAATGAAAGCCTTGAATCACCTTTAGGATGTCAAAATCACATGAACATAATCTAGTTTATAAATGAATGCCTAAACATGCTTTTATATGTAACTACAAATAGTCCTGCCAAGATTTTCGTAATTCAAACTTACCATGTCGGCAAAGGACCCAATTAATAGTCATAAACCGACACCTAGAAATTAGGGTTGCCCCAAAATAGGGCAGGACTAGGGCACAGATGCCCAAGTCCTCCCCCCTATTTTGGGCAGGGTACAACTCAAGGGGTCCTCCTAGGTCCCATTTGTCATGTTACCTAGGTCTCATTCCATTGGGATGCCAAATTATGAACTAAGATGTCCTAAATACATGCAAAAGACATGGGAGCTAAACCTAATGAGGAAAAAGCCCCCAAGGGGACATTTTTTGATGTTACATTTAGCCCCCACTTTAATGTATGTATAAACGCAAGGCCAATACATGCATTAAAGTATGGTCACAAACACAACAAACACACCAAGCATGGAGAATACATGCCAATCACATATAAAATAGTAAAAGACATGTAAAACATAGAGAAGATAGTTACAGTCACGTAGAACACAGAGAAGATAGTCGATGCATGGAAGACGCATTAATGCATGGAAGATAGGCATGATTTCTTTTCTTTTTCTCATATATATGAAATGCAGATGCAAGTACTGGAAAGTAAATAAACCCCCCATAATACAGGATGCACTCATCGCGTAGGTCTTTGTATATATGGGGCAACACACATGCAAGACACACAAAACCTCCTAAAATGTAGGAAGCACAACCCTAAGGCACTGACATTTAGACTACCTATGGGGCAACAAACATGCCAAACAAAGCAAGCATGCCAAACACACACACTTGAAGACATGGAGAAAACAAGATAGACAAATGATGGAGTGTACCTATTTTTAGGTCCAACACCATCTTAGGCACATTACAGGCACACACCGATGATTGGGCTTCACCACAACAATCACCGAAGGCATGCTTAAGGGTTGAGTTAGTCACAGAACCACCCCCCACCTCTGCAAAGGACTTTTGAAAATGATAGGATGATGCAATCTACTCCTTACAAATACACCATCCCCACCTCTGTAGAGGACTTAAGAATAAAAAGGATATATGCAATATCCTGCCTCTACAAAGGGCTTACATGATTGATTGATTGATTACAAACAAACTCAGGATGCATGATGCACTCATCGCGTGGGTCTTTGCACCTAAGGTCAAACACATTGCTAACATCTATAACAAATAGCTTACCTTATATGTCCCCACCTTAAGGTGGTTGATATCATGCATTTATATCAAGCACGTTAAGATACGAAGAAAACACACAAGGGAACATAGACTTTCACAAAGCCCATGCCCCCCGAAGGTGACATGTAGTTCACGATAGCCAAATGTTCCCACAAACACATCACTCCAAGAAACATGTTAGTGTCTACAAAATCATGATAAACAACAACATCAATCCATATGATTAACCACACAAAGAGCTAAGGTTATACAATGAATTTGAAGTTCAAGGATAACCATGGGGCTATATCATGAAGCTCTTTGAATCAAGTACCACCAAGGCCAGATTCAAAGACAAACAAAGGTGCATAGAGCAACAATATTGTTAAGGTTTGTAAATGTGATAGAAACATCATTAATTTCACTATGCAAAGAGCATGAGTGCTTCCACTAGCCAAGTATCAGATAAAATATACAACCCCATCATCATATTAGGAACTATGTCTATTTTTTGATTGCTTTCGAAAGGGACACTAGGTCCATATCAGTATAAATATTTTTTCGTCATCCGCCCACTAGATAGAAACACTAGAGGAAGGGAAACAATAAATAAGAGAGGAGAAATAAGTGTCTTAGGGACAGTCATGTAGGAGGGTACCCCCAGTGTCACCAACCGCAATTTTATATCTATAAGACATAACACACAACAATGAAATCAGAGAGCAAGGCAATTTAGAAGAATGATGATACAAATAGAAGAAAGTCACAACAGAGGTGGTCTCGTAGTATCCCGAACCTTATGGGAGAATCCAAGGTCATCCTAGGAGGCCTAAACAACATCTAACACATCACGGGGGAAGCACATCATGAGAGAAATAAATGGTTAGAGATACTTACCTGTAGGGCCCCTGCCAGGCTAGAGATTGTCTATAAGCAAATCCTCGTTGTCATCTTCCCACTCCCTAATGTTGGAGGAAAGTGGGACATAAGGTACCATAGAAAAATTCATATCTTGTTCATCATGTTGTTCATCATTAGGATCATTATTATTTTGTTGAATGTTGGGATCAATGTTTTCTTGTTGAGAGGCAAGGTTTATAGCATAGGCTTGTCTTCTTTTTCTTCTTTCTCTAGCTTTTCTATTTCTCTTTCTTCAACCACTTATCTCTTATAAGACAGGGCCTTGCTCTTTCATAGGATTTTACAAATTAGGAGATGAAGCACCAGGATCAAAACTCATTTGTTACGATGGAACATTTTGTTGTTGACAATGACCTCTTGATCCTTGTAATGATTTCGGGGGAGGAACCTTAGCATAGGGACCTTGTCCTTTTGGTCTAAAGTTCTCTTCACATGTGGGTTGTTTATCTTTTGAAATTTCATGTATAGAAGGACTGAGCATTTCATTTTTATCCTAAAAATAATTCAATATGCAATGCTTTCCCTTAGCCAAAGGTTTATATTTGTTGCAAGGGATGGTAATCATGCGTCCATCAAAGGGGAATTTTAGACAATGGTGTATTGTTGAAGGGATAGCTTTCATTTATTTTAGCCAAGGATGTCCCAATTTAATATGAAATAGATCAAAAACAGGGACAATGTCAAACCATTGTTCAACATGTTTTCAAGATAGTGTTACCAACAATGATATCTTACCCAAAGGCTTCATAAAGGTTCCCTTATGTGTCTCAATCATCATGCTCGAGAGGTCATAGGAACCTTGCATTAATTGGTGTGAAAAGAGGAAATCTTCAATAGAAACATTAGTCATACAATTAGGATCGATAAGAATTCCATCAATAAGATTTCCCATTATTTTCACAGTGATATACAGAGGTCCTTTCTTGTCTTCAATTGTTCTATCATGAGGTGTAAAGACAATTTCAAGTTCAGGTGTTTTTCTTTTCATGTAAGTCTAGGAGGGAACCTATTATTGTTGTTGTGATTAGAGGCTATATTTTTATGCTCAAATCACTCCCAAATTAGATTTTATAAGTTTCCCAAAAGTATGTCAAAGGCAAGTGCAAAACGATATGTCTAAAACAACCTCAAATGCTTGATTTTTTAATGCCTTTTCAATGCAAATGAATGAAACAAAGGGTGCTGTAAGGATTTTGATAAAGGGAAGAAGTTTATGTGTATGATATCAGTCCAAAAAAGTAATAATATCCTTCTCAACACACTCTTGATGCCAATCCAAGATAATGCCAAGTCAACTATAGTGAAAATATGTCAAAATAAGCACTTTTTTCACCAAAACTCAATGCAAAAGAGCATGAAAAGGGGTGTTGTGAGGAAAGTGATGATGGATAGAAGATAATATCAGTATTAAAAGCCTCTTGTTTCCAAAATACCAAGCAAAACATGCTATTAGTGCCACTTAAGGTAAAACCCTAGTGAAAATATAGCAAAAATAGGCTATTTTTCACGGTTTTTTCAATTCCAAGACCTATAAAAAGGGGTGTTGTAATGAATTTTAGGATTTGAAGCAATTAAAATCAATTATATCAATCACCTCAATATATAAAATTGATCACAACACACTTGGAGTGCAAACTAGATCAAACCCTAGGGCAAAAATTGTCAAAATGTGTAGTTTTTCACCAAAATTCCAATACAAGAGCCCGTTAAAGGGGTGCTGTGAAGATTTTTAGTAGGGGAAGAAAATTATTACCCTGATAATATCCAATTAATACAAAAATACTTTTCACAACAATTCTATGGTGCAAGTTTATAGAGTCGATAAGGCTAATTTTAGTGAAATCATTGTTCGTGAAGCCCTAAGTTTGAGATCTTGGGACAAAATGCTATGTGAATGTTTCAAAGTCTTATTTATGATGAAAATAATTTTTTCTCAAATTTTAAAATGAATTCCAAGCTCTAACATGCAAAATGACAATGCAAATCTAATGAAAATGCGTTAAAATTGCTAGTTTTTAATGAAATTTTCTATGCAAAAATACAAATATTTTAAATCTAAATGAAAATTTACATTAAAATGAAAGAATATAGACAAATGTTAATTTTAATGAGCCTCTAAAATCAGTAGAAAAATCTGAAAGAAAATTTTGCCTACTAACCCTAGATTTTGGAATTACTAGGTTATATGAAAATTGTCAAAATTTCTACAAAAGCCTAGCAAATTAATGATGAAAATGCAATAAAAATTATTGAATTTTTGTGTTTTTATGTTGTTTATATCAGATCTGATGCAAAAATCATAAATTATGAAAATTTAGAAAGAACTGATGCAATTTAGTAATCCAATCAATGCAATTTCTTTTGAATTTTTTAAAATTTTCAATTTTTAAGATTTTTTCTCAATGCAATAAAATGATTGACTATATGAATGAATGAAATCAATCCAAATCTAAAGACACACACTTATAAAGTTGAAATTTAAGTCCAAAACATGGGTTCACCAAAATGTTTAGTGGAAAATTGGATTTGTTAATGTTTTAGTGTTTTGATGTTTGAATCCACCTTTCCACTATACATTCAAGGATCTAGGGTCGAGTGGCAATTCACTATCATACCCTAGATTGCTATGAGATGTAGGGAAGCTTGGATTAGGGAGTTTAATCATCAATTTCCTTCTCTTATGCTTAATTGACCATTAAAACCCTAATTATGCAAATATGGCAATAAACTGACGAATAATAGAAAAATCTCTTACAGACGGAAGTAAAATATCAAATCACAGAGTACGTCTTTTTAGGGTTCCAAGGTGAAATAGTAGGGGACTAAGGTGCGGGTACCCAAGTCCAAGGTACTAGTTTCTTTGCGGGAACCTGACCTCCTTTCGACACCCATTTGCTATGTAACTTCTGTTTCTGGCAATTCAGCTGCGGAGGACACTAGAGTGAGTGCCCAAGTCATGGAAATGCTCTAGTGTCCTGCTTCTCTTCAGATCCTAAATCCATGATATCTATTGATCCTTCCTACAACTCAACTTCTTATAGATGCGACACCTATAACCTGCAATAACAAGACTTTGGGAGGGGGTTGTGGTGTTTAGAGGCTTGCCTCGGTCAAGCCCTGGAGGACACTTAAGTCTCTGAACACCGTTGTCAGATAAAGAGTGCGTGCCTAGGGAGGCAGAGGCAAAAATCTAAATGAAATAAGGATGAAAACACAATATAATGTCACCTTGTAGTGAAGCTCTCATGGGAGGAATATGCTCTTCATTCCACATGATGAAATGGATGCCCAAATCTACAAATACAAACACATAAACCACACAAGTCTACTCTTGCAACACAATGAAAGCCTTGAATCACCTTTAGGATGCCAAAATCACATGAACATAATCTAGTTTCTAAATGAATGCCTAAACATGCTTTTATATGCAACTAAAAACACTCCTGCCAAGATTTTTGTAATTCAAACTTACCGTGTTGGCAAAGGACCCAAATAATGGTAATAAACTGACATTTGGAAATTAGGGCTGCTCCAAAATAGGGTAGGACTAGGGCGAGGATGCCCAAGTTCTCCAACCTATTTTGGGTAGGGTATAGCTCAAGGGGTCCTCCTAGGTCCCATTTGTCATGTTACCTAGGGCTCATTCCATCAGGATGCCAAATTATGAACTAAGATGTCCTAAAGACATGAAAAAGACTTGGGAGCTAAACCTAATGAGGGAAAAGCCTCCAAGGGGACATTTTTTGACGTTACATTTAGCCCCAACTTTGATGTATGTATAAACGCAAGCCTAATACATGCATTAAAGTACGGTCACAAACACAGCAAAAACACCAAGCACGGAGAAGACACACTAATCACATAGAAAATAGTAATAGGCACGCATAACATGGAGAAGACAGTTACAATCATGCAGAACACAAAGAAGACAGTCGATGCATGGAAGATACATTAATGCATAAAAGATAGGCATGATTTCTTTTCTTTTATTTTTCTCATATATATGAAATGTAGATGCAAGTATTGGAAAGTAAACAAACCTCCCATAATGTAGGATGCACTCATCGCACAGGTCTTTGTATATATGGAGCAACACACATGCAAGACATGCAAAACCTCTCAAAATGCAGGAAGCACAACCCTAAGGCATTGATCTTTAGATTGCATATGGGGCAACAAACACACCAAACAAAGCAAGAATGCCAAACACACACACTTGACACAGAGAAAACATGATAGAAAAGCGATGGAGTGTACCTATCTCTAGGTCCAACACCATCTCAGGCACATTACAAGCACACACCGATGATTGGGATTCACAACAACAATTGTTGAAGACACGCTTAAGGGTTGAGTTAGTCACAGAATCGCTCCTCGCCTCCGTAGAGGACTTTTGAAAATGATAGGATGATGCAATCTACTCCAAGAAATACACCATCCCCGCCTCTGCAGAGGCCTTAAGAATAAAAAGGATATACATGATATCTCGCCTCCCCATGGGGCTTACATGTATGATTGATTGATTGCAAACAAACTCAGGATGCATGATGCACTCATCACACAGGTCTTTGCACCTGAGGTCAAACACATTACTAACATCTAGAACAGACAACTTACCTTATATGCCCCCACCTTAAGGTGGTTGATATCATGCATCAATATCAAGCACATTAAGGTAGGAAGAAAACACACAAGGGAATACAGACTTTTGCAAAGCCCATGCCTCCCAAAGGTGACATGTACTTTACGATTGTCAAATGTTCCCACAAACACATCCTTGCAAGAAATATGTTAGTGTCTACAAAATCATGATAAACAACAACATCAATGCATATGATTAACCACACAAAGAGCCAAGGTTATACAACAAATTTGTAATTCAAGGATAACTGTGGGGCTATATTATGAAGCTCTCCAAATTGAGTACCACCAAGGCTAGATTCAAAGACAAACAAAGGTGCATAGAGCAACGGTATTGTTAAGGTTTTTAAATGTGATAGAAACATCATCAATTTCACTACATAGAAAGCATGAGTGCTTCCACTAGCCAAGTGTCAGATAAAATATACAACCCCATCGTCATATTAGGAACTAAGTCCATTTTTTGATTTCTCTTGAAAGGCACACTAGGTCCGCATCAGTATAAATGCTTTTTGTAATCTGCCCGCTAGATAGAAACACTAGAGGAAGGGAAACAATAAATAAGAGAGGAGAAACAAGTGTCTTAGGGATAGTCATGTGGGAGGGTACCCCTAGTGTCACCAACTGCAATGCTATGTACATAAGACACAACACATAACAATGAAATTAGAGAGAGAGGCAATTTAGAAGAATGATGATACAAATAGAAGAAGGTCACAATAGAGGTGGTCTCCTGGTATCCCAAACCTTATGAGAGAATCTGAGGTCATCCTAGGAGGCCTAAACAACATATAACACATCACGGGGGAAGCACATCATGAGAGAAATAAATGGTTAGAGATACTTACCTATAGGGCACCAGCCGGGCTAGAGATTGTCTATAAGAAAATCATCATCGTCATCTTCCCACTCCCTAATGTTGGAGGAAAGTGGGACATAAGGTACCATAGCCAAATTCATATCTTGTTCATCATGTTGTTCATCATTAGGATCATTATTGTTTTGTTGAATGTTGGGATCAATGTTTTCTTGTTGAGAGGCAAGGTTTATAGGATAGGCTTGTCTTCTTTTTCTTCTTTCTCTTGTTTTTCTATTTCTCTTACTTCAACCATTTATCTCTTGTAAGACAAGGCCTTGCTCTTTCATAGGTTTTTGAGAATTAGGATATGAAGCACCAGGATCAAACCTCATTTTTTGTGGCGGAACATTTTGTTGTTGATAATGACCTCCTGATCCTTGTAAGGATTTCAGGGGAGGAACCTCAGCATAGGGACCTTGTCCTTTCGGTCTAAAGTTCTCTTCACATGCGGGTTGTTTATCTTTTGACATTTCATGTATAGGAGGACCGAGCATTTCATTTTTATCTAAAAAAAATTCAATATGCAATGCTTTCTCTCAGCCAAAGGTTTATATTTGTTGCGAGGGATGGTAATCATACATCCATCAAAGGGGAATTTTAGAAAATGGTGTATTGTTGAAGGTATAGCTTTCATTTTTTTTAGCCAAGGATGTCCCAATTTAATGAGCAAGAGATTATAAATAGGAACAACGTCAAACCATTGTTCAACATATTTTCCAAATAGTGTTACCAACAATGATATCTTACCCAAAGGCTCGATAAAGGTTCCCTTATGTGTCTTAATCATCATGCTCGAGAGGTAATAGGAACCTTGTATTAATTGGTGTGAAAAGAGGAACTCTTCAATAGAAATATTATTCATACAATTAGGATCAATAAGAGTTCCATCCACATGATTTCCCATTATTTTCATAGTGATATATAGAGGTCCTTCCTTGTCTCCAATTGTTATATCATGAGGTGTAAAGACAATTTCAGGTTCTGTTGTTTTTCTTTTCATGTAAGATCTAGGAGGGAACCTATTATTGTTATTGTGATTAGAGGCCATATTTTTATGCTCAAATAACTTCCAAATTATATTTTAGAAGTTTCCCAAAAGTATGTCAAAGGCAAGTGCAAAATGATATGTCCAAAACAACCTCAAATACTTGATTTTTTGATACTTTTTCAATGCAAATGAATGAAACAAAGGGTGCTATAAGGATTTTGATCAAGGGAACCAAGTTATATGTACAATATCAGTCTAAAATATAAATAATATCCTTCTCAACACACTCTTGATGCCAATCCAAGATAATGCCAAGTCAACTATAGTGAAAATATGCTAAAATAAGCACTTTTTTCACCAAAACTCAATGCAAAAGAGCATGAAAAAGGGTGTTGTAAGGAAAGTGATGATGAAAAGTAGATAATATCAGTAATAACAGCTACGTGTTTCCAAAATACCCAACACAATATGATTTGAGTGCCATTTAAGGTAAAACACTAGTGAAAATAGAGCGAAAATAGGCTATTTTCATAGTTTTTTCAATTCCAAGTCCTAGAAAAAGGGGTGTTGTACTGAATTTTAGGATGAAAAGAAATTAAAATAAATTATATAAATC
The DNA here is from genome assembly GCA_027924645.1 of Cunninghamia lanceolata. Classification (NCBI taxonomy): domain Eukaryota; kingdom Viridiplantae; phylum Streptophyta; class Pinopsida; order Cupressales; family Cupressaceae; genus Cunninghamia; species Cunninghamia lanceolata. The sequence continues at coordinate 288,897 of BSBN01000196.1, forward strand.
ACCTTAATCCCTAAAATTGATCACAACACTCTTGGAGTGCAAACTAGGTTAAACCCTAGGGCAAAAATTGTCAAAATGTGTGGTTTTTCACCAAATTTCCAATACAAGAGCCCGTTAAAGGGGTGTTGTGAAGTTTTTTAGGAGGGGACTAAAATTATTACCTTGATAAAATCCAATTAATGAAAAAATACTTTTCACAACAATTCTATGGTGCAAGTTTATAGAGTCGATAAGACCAATTTCAGTGAAAATCGTTGTTCTTGAAGCCCTAGGTTTTAGATCTTGGGACAAAGTGCTATGGGAATGTTTTGAAGTCTGATTTATGATGAAAATTAATTTTTATTAGATCTGAAAATGAATTCCAAGCTTTAACATGCAAAATGCCAATGCAAATCTAATGAAAATGCGTGAAAATTGCTAGTTTTTGTTGAAATTTTCTATGCAAAAATGCAAATATTTTAAATCTAAATGCAAATTTACACTAAAATACAAGACTAAATCCAAATGTTAACTTTAATGAGACTTTAAAATTAGTATAAAAATATGAAAGAAGATTTTGCCTACTAACCCTAGATTTTGGAATTACTAGGTTATATGAAAATTGTCAAAATTTCTACAAAAGCCTAGCAAATTAATGATGAAAATGCAATGAAAATTATTGTATTTTCATGTTTTTCTGTAGTTTATATCAGATCTAATTAAAAAATCATAAATTAGTAAAATTTAGAAAGAATTGATGCAATTTAGTAAGCCAATCAATGCAATGTCTTTTGAATTTTTCAAAAAATTTCAAATTTTTTGAATTCTTCTTAATGCAATAAAATGAATGACTATATGAATGAATGAAATCAATCCAAATATAAAGACACACACTCAGAATTGGATTTGTTAATATTTTAGTGTTTTGATGTTTGAATCTGCCTTTCCACTATACATTCAAGGATCTATGGTCGAGTGGCAATTCACTATCATACTCTAGATCATTGTGAGATGTAGGGAAGCTTGGGTTAGGGAGTTTAATTATCAATTTCCTTCTCTTATGCTTAATTGACCATTAAAACCCTAATTATGCAAATACGGCAATAAACTGAGGAATAACAGAAAAAGCTCTTGTAGACAGAAGTAAAATATCAAATTATAGAGTACCTTTTTTTGAGATTCTACGGTGGAACAGTCAAGGACTAAGGTGCGGACTCCCAAATCCAAGGTACCAATTTCTTTGCAGGATCGTGACCTCCTTTCGACACTGATTTGCCCTGTAACTTTTGTTTCCAGCAATTCAGCTGCAAAGGACACTAGAGCGAGCGCCCAAGTCCTGGAAATGCTCTGATGTCCTGCTTCTCTTCAGATCTTGAATCCCTGATGTCTGTTGATCCTTCCTACAACTCAACTTCTTCTAGATGCGACACCTGTAACTTGCAATCACAAGACTTTGGGAGGGGGTTGTGGTGTTTAGAGGCTTGCCTCAGTCAAGCCCCAGAGGACACTTAAGTCTCCGAACATTGTTGTTAGATAAAGAGTGTGTGCCTTAGGAGGCAGAGGCAAAAATCCAAATGAAATAAGGATGAAAACATAATATAATGTCACCTTGTAGTGAAGCTCTCATGGGAGGAAGATGCTCTTCATTCCATGATGAAATGGATGCCCAAATCTACAAATACAAACACATAAACCACACAAGTATGCTCTTACAACACAATGAAAGCCTTGAATCGCCTTTAGGATGCCAAAATTACATGAAAATAATCTAGTGTCTAAATGAATTCCTAAACATGCTTTTATATGCAACTACAAACACTCCCGCCAAAATTTTTGTAATTCAAAATTACCGTGTCAGCAAAGGACCCAAGTAACGGTCATAAACTAACACTTGGAAATTGGGGCTACCCTAAAATAGGGCAGGACTAGGGCACGGGTGCCCGGATCCTCCCCCCCTATTTTGGGTAGGGTACAACTCAAGGGTTCCTCATAGGTCCCATTTGTCATGTTACCTAGGGCTCATTCCATCGGGATGCCAAATTATGAACTAAAATGTCCTAACTGCAGGTAAAAGACCTGGGAGCTAAACCTAATGAGGGAAAAACCCCCAAGGGGACATTTTCTGACGTTACAAAAATAAAATCAATTCAGGCCTACAGCACTAATTTTCAATAGCCACAACATCTTCAACACTCCACAACAAATCCACTAATCACCTCACTAAAACAAGCTGAAATACATGTGTAAACCACCTAGAACACATTGAAACCCAAAGAACAACATCCGAGCATGGAATAGCTGCACCAAGGTACTGTAAATGATGTAGAACTAAAAACATACATAAAAACAAGCCTCCACATAGCAATAATCACCAACAACACCAACATAAACACACAAACACTCCAAATCTGCACTAAAACACGTTAACACACCAAACAACAAACTACCATGACTATTTTAGATCTAATGCAATCTCTGAAGTAATATTGACATTTGCAACCCAAGAAGACCACCCTTAGATTTCTAGAAACTCGTGTCCATCAACCACAAGCTTCACTCCAATGATTTCCCTGTCTAGCAGAGAAAATACAAAGTATCAGCTCTACAGAAAGGATGCCAAATTAGAAATAGTTCTTAAAATGCAATATTCCAAGTATTTTATTACATGAGAGGCAATCTTAGGTACCTAAGATTCTCTACGCCAATTCTAGGAAGTTACACCAACCAATATGCTAAAATAGTGCTTCAATAATTATCATAACTCCATCTACATAGGATGCCAATCACATTAATTACAAATTTGTCATTTTCAACCACCAAGGATTGCCTTAAAATCCCACACCCAAGGAGGTATTATGAGCACAATAAAAATTTATCTTAATATTTATTTTTCCATAAATGTTTGAAAATGCTCCAGATCAAATAGAATATTAAATAATTATTTTTCCCTCTAAGTTGCCTTGTAGCTCATCTTACTACTTTTGGACATAGGTGAACTTATTGTTATGGAGTAAATAGTGGACACATGTTACACATATGGTTCCTAAGGTTGTTGTCATTGATGTCTGTTGATAACTTAGAGGGGGGGTGAATCAGTTAGCTTAATTTTTTGCCTTTTGAACTTCTTTAACAATTAATGCAATATCAAATCAAATGAGCAAACATAACCATGAAAAGGATATACTACTAACACATATGACACAGTGATTTTGACGTGGAAAACCCGATTAAGGGAAAAAGCACGGGGTGATTAACCCAAGATATTATTCTCTGTCAGAAGAATAGAAGGTACAAAAATGGCACATGCCAATTAGGGCTTACTACCCACAAGAGACTCACTGTCTATAGAAAGGGAAGGTAACACACTGTTTGAACTGATGAGAAGCATCCACACATGCTGAGATTCAGTTCCTGTTAAGCTCAATAAATTGATCTGCTGCACTTCATTCTTACTTTCTTTTGATGCAGCTATACTGTCACATTCCGGACCTCTTTTGCTATCTTTACTCTGCTCTGCTGCTTGTCTTCACATCAATACTTCCTATTCGCACACTTCACATCTAAATCAATCATGTATATATATCCTTAAAAGTTATTTCATCACCTTTCTAGTCAGCATCCGGAATAGTTAATATTTTCCTCAAACTTTGGTCTGTCGGCTGAGTCCTTGCATACCAAGGAATGCAGATCAAGGATATACTTGTAGAAGTCATCAATCATGTTATCCAATCATAACTTATACCTTAATAACCTTTACCATCATTAGTAACACATCCGGAATAATGTCTTATGTCCTGCCAGTCAGTTCTTCCTCTGTTCTCACTGTCAATCAGGAACCTGACACTCTAGTATTCATATCTCTTCATCCTTTCAACACCGAAGGATAAATCCTTGGATTATATTTATCAAGGTACTCCTCTTGACTTCCCCAAATTCGAACTTCACTGAGATACTTCTTCTGAGAGATCCAGACCTGTTTGTCAGACCTTACTGACAGCTCTATTCTTGGTTACCTGACCTCAACACTTCTTCAATCTGACTTCTGGTAAAGACTCATCATGTCCTGTGGATGTGTGGGATAACCTTTGTTGCCATCAATGACAACATTCATGAGTCCATATAGTGTCTCTTGCCAACAATCTCCCCCTTTGGCACTGATGGCAACACTTAGTGAAAATGACTAAGTGTCACACTATACTCCCCCTTGGCTGATGCTCTATTTTTATATACATTTTCTAGAGCTCCCCCTTAGTTGGATTCCTCATTTTTCACTGCTCCTCACTCCCCCTTTGACATCAATGGCAAAGGGTGGGGTTCGCAAAAAAAAAAAAATTCTCAAAAATTTAACTTAGTCGCAGAAGTATATCATCCGGTTGCATTCTACATATACTTTAGTATGTCTGCAAAAGTGTTTTCAATTGTACAACTTTGGTTGCCCAACTCAGCTTCATCCTGTCCAAAATTTATATGTGACCACTCAACAGGAATGCAAAAACTTTAGCCTTCTTCAGATCTGTCAGATCATTTGTCTTGGCGGTGGTTTGAGCATCACTTAGGGCCTCGTGCATGGCCTCCAACTTAGGAATGATTATTCTTCTAATCTCATGTAACCTGCCGATTCTATTTTTCTTTTCTTTCTCCAGCTTCTTAATTTCATCCAAGACTGCAATGGTCTGACATTCTTGATTTGCTATGGATGAGGTAAATGGATCAAAATTTTGAGAAAGTTTTGTTAGTTGGATTTCCTTTTCTTACATTTTCTTCTCAATCTCCATTGTTGCTTTGGACCATGATAGACAAAATTTATATAATTCCCTACCATCTTTAAGAGAATTTTCTAAGCTCTTTATCCCTATATCCATATTTCTTCTATCATTTGATATTAAACTTAGTACTTCAGAGAATCTTTTATCCAAGAACTCTTTCTAGACCTTTTCTTCAGCTGATTTCTCTAAGGACTCAAAATGAGTGCAGACTGAACTAATAAGAGATTTAAGATTACCTGATGAGGAGGCTGAGGGATCCTTCTGAAAAGATGGCATGATCTTTTCTAAAGTGTCGGATGCAGCTTCTATTAGCTCACAGTCTTCCATGTGAGACTTCAGAAGTTTTTCTTTTGCCTTTGCATTGGCAAATGAAGCTATCTTCATTGTTTGAACTGGAGAGAGAGAGAGTCAAAGTTAACTAGACCTTGAAGTAACTCCAGTTCATCAATCTCCAACATTTCTTTTGTCAAGAAGTCCTTGATAGTTTCTGCAGTGTCTCTTGCCAAAGATAGAGATTTCTTCTCTTCAGCATGGTCACTTATGTTCTTCTCAGCTTGACTTTCTTCTCTTCTTTTTGCTTCTTCTTCTTTCTCCTCTAATCTTCCTTCTCCTTTAGATTTGGAGACTGTAGGGGAAACTGGAGGAGAGATATTTGTTTGTTCATGAGCCACCTCTTCCGAAGAAGAGGATTTTAAGCCCTTGTCTTTACCTTCACCAGAGTCCATTACTTCTTCTGTCATTGCATCAGTAGATTCTTTTTCAACATTTGAAGCTGAGGGATCAATATCCAAGTTCTCTATAATAGGAATGTTGAATCTTGAGTATGCCTTCCGCAGGATTTCTTCTATTTCTTTTGCCACTTTATCAGTCTCTCCAAGCATGAGCTGATTCATTCTAGTCTTACTCCGAAACTCATCCTTGCAATCTTTGAAAATCATATCCATTTGTTTTGGAGTAATTGAAGGGTAGAGCTGAATAGCTATCTGTTCTCTGATTTCTAAGTCCTTTGCCTTAGCATTTTCTTTTTTCATTTCAAGTTCCTTTTCTAAACTTTTAGGAATTAGAGTAATTATTTCAATCAAGGCTTTATTGTATATGTTCAAGTACTTAACTGTGGTTTCCTCCAAGATTTTTCTATCTGCATCATTATATGCATCATAGAATTCTGTTATTGGTTGCAAGTTTCCATCCATAGTAACAGCTTTGACTACATCATCTAGGGATAGAGTGGGCTTTTCAACAAATTCTTCTGCCTCTGCCACCTTATCTGTACCGGATACTTTCTTCTTCTTCTTCATCTTCTTGATTTCTTCATCGGATTATGTCTCTTCTTCATCTTTCTGATTGATATAAGACCTTGTGGCCTTTGTCTTAGTTCTTTTCTCTGTTTTACCGGATGATTTTGCTTCCGGTTTTGATGTCTTTGAGCTTTTGTCAGTGGTAGGTGCAGACCTCTTAGAGGATCTTGTCTGGGTGGGGGCTTCTACTGGATCATTTTCCTTTTCAGCTTCTTCCTTCTCTTTCTCTGCTCTTTCCCTCTTCTCTCTATTAGTATCAAGTGCTTCTTTTGATATGCCAAATCTTTTGGCAACATCTTCTACTTCTTTTCTCACTTTTCTCTTCATCTCCGGTTGTCTAAGTTCCACATGGATTTTTATACTTAGCTCATCAAAGGTTCCAAACCTTTCTGCCTTTGGATCCTTTGGCTGACTCAACATGTGTTGTACATGTAGCTCCACAATTTGTTTATCAACTTCATACCCCATAGGCAAGATCCAGACTGCCCTTGGTTCCACTGCCTCCATTAGGCATTGATCAGTCTCTACCATAAAACATACAGTGTCTTTATACTTTTCAACTAGAGATTGAGGAATTCTCTCTCTAACTTGCATCATGTTCTGGAAGTTTTTGAAGAAACCCCAGAGAGCTGTATTTTGTACTTTGTCATCACTAAGTCCATGTAAATAATCTCTGATTTGGATAGCTACTGGTCTATCATTCTCCCACACCTAGCCACTAGATCTGAGAAGCTCATTCATAAAGTAGAAGAATAAGCACAATATCAATCTACCATACTTGAATGAATTATAGTTATCTTTCTTTATTTTCTACAGATTCTCCAAGAGTTGGTTTAAAAGGAGCTGACAAAGATCGTAGTCTGCATCCTTTCTTAGCATTTCATAAGTAGTGTAGATGGCCATTCCAGGTACTGAATTCTCCTTGCTAGAATGATATATTTTGTATCCAATGATCATGGAGGCAAACTTGACATCCAGATCAGAGATGTCATCTACTGTCATTGCTCTTTTGTCAAACTTTGATCCGGTAGCCTCACTCATAGTTTGATTCTTGACAGATTTAAGAACAGGAATCCCATCAGATGAGTGTAATCCGGTAACTGCCCTAATGGCATCTTTTGTGATTTTGAATGGTCCATTCAACCACATGAAGTTGTCATGTATTCTGCTCAAAATATACCTGACCCATTCATCCTCAGTAAAACAGGGGAAATGTATGCATTGTACAAAGTGCTTGTTCCGGAGGCCCTTGTATTAGGGTTTGAGCTCAAATGAATCATCTATCAGTTGTTTGTGGTAGATATCCCTCAATTTGAACTCTCTAAAATCTTCAATGTTAGCGTGAATGTAAACCCTAATATCTTCTGTGTGCAGGACACCATGCGGTACACTGGAAAATGCTCCTAGGGGATCTATTTCCAAAGATTTGTAGGGATGTTTCTTGAATTTGGGGCGAGGCCTATCAGTGATCTTCACTATATTCAGAGTAGACATCTTTTAAAGAGATTTGCAGAGAGAAATTTAAAAATGAAAAATACCTTATGCGCCTTTAGTTTTTCACAAAGCGAGTCGGATCGATTTCTGGATGAAATGACTTTTGCAATGGGCTTGAGGAAATTTGTTGCAGAGCACCTCTTTTCTTCTTCTTGAATGCAGAATGAGAAAATGTTTAATAAGAAGAACACTTATATTGTTCTGCAAACCCTAAAACCAAGTTGCAATAAATGCTTGACCTAAGTCATTCCAGTTTGCCTTATTCAGATGACTTGAAGAACTGGATCAATCTGGATCTGAATATCTTGCGGATCTTCCAAATCTTAACTATAGTTTATTTAGATGTTTCTCTTATGAACCCTTTAATCCGCAACTCTCCTCGTGCCAGTTCTGGCACCAATTGACTGGCTGGGGGAAAATGGTTTTCTTTGTGTCTCCTCCTGAGCCAGAGCTTACCTTTTAATTTTCGGAAGGAATATCAGCACCAAAGTTTGGTGCAGATCCATCCCTTACATTCTCTGTACTTTTCTTCACCCAAATCTTGTTCATCTCACTTTGAACTTCATCTACATTCACTTTTTGTTTTCCCTTATCTTGATTCTGATTATGATGTATCGGACCTCTTTTATCCTGATTTTTGCTTCTATAGAATTTTGCAATATGACCGAATCTATTGCAAATTTGGCAAACAACATTTCTTTGCATATTTGATTGATATCCTCTTGATCTGCATTGATTCACCATATGACCCATTCTATTGCATGCAAAGCATCTACCATTGAATGAATTGTTCATTTGCATATTTCTGAATTCATGAGATTTGTGGCCATACCTTTTACAGTTGAAACACTGTCCAGAGAAGGATGTATTAGTCTGAATCATTCTCTTTCTGCACTGATTAGCTTTATGACCAAAGTTATTGTAGTTGTGGCAGTATCCATTGAAGGATGGATATCTTTGAGCATTAGGCTACCTTACCGGAGGTCTTCTAGGCTTGTTCCTTGGATTTTCTAATCTAAAGTTCTTCTGACCAGATCCGGAGCTTTCACCTTTTTCATACCCCAGGCCACACTTGTCATCTATCCTCTTTTGGCTTTCAAGGAGAACTTCAAGTTGAGCAGAGCTTATCTTGAATTTCTCTTTGTATTCATTTGCTGTTTGAAGATCCCTTTTGAGAGAGACAATTTGATCCTCAAGTTTTTCTTCATTATCTTTAGCATCTTCAAGATCAAATTCAAGATGTCTGATTATTCTATCCATCTTGTGGTAGTCTTCTAATTTTTCTTTGAGAGATTGTCTTAGGTCATCTTCAGATTTTCTTCTCTCTTCAATTTCTTGAGTAAACTTCATAACTCCTGATTCCATTTCATGTCTTATCATGATGATTTCTTTTGATAACTTTTCACATAACTTGGTTATCTCTTTCCGATCTCCACTTGTATCATTTGTTTCATCTTGACTTACCAATTGCTGGAGTAGCTACTTTCTCTTTTTCATAGAGAGACTCAGTTTCTCTTTTAGTTCTTTTATGAAATCATCAGCTTGTTTGAGTCTTTCCTTTAATTCATTGACTTCAGAATTTGACTGCTCAAGATCATCAAGGGCAGACTTAAGTTGCTCCCTCATACCATACACATCCATTTGAATTACCAGATCCTCAAGCTGTTAGGCTTTGTTGGGAGGAACTTGGCTCTGATACCAATTGTTGATAACTGAGAGGGGGGTGAATCAGTTATCTTAATTTTTAACCTTTTGAACTTCTTTAACAATTAATTCAATATCAAATCAAATGAGCAAACATAACCATGAAAAGGAAATACTACTAACACACATGACACAGTGATTTTGACATGGAAAACCCGGTTAAGGGAAAAACCACGGGGTGATTAACCCAAGATATTATTCTCTGTTAGAAGAATAGAAGGTACAAAAATGGCACATGCCAATTAGGACTTACTGCCCACAAGAGACTCACTGTCTATAGAAAGGGAAGGTAACACACTATTTGAACTGATGAGAAGAATCCACACATGCTGAGATTCAGTTCTGGTTAAGCTCAATAAACTGATCTGCTACATTTCATTCTTACTTTCTTTTGATGCAGCTGTACTGTCACATTCTGGACCTCTTTTGCTATCTTTACTCTGCTCTGCTGCTTGTCTTCACATCAATACTTCCTATTCACACACTTCACATCTAAATCAATCATGTAAATATATCCTTAAAAGTGATTTCATCACCTTTCTAGTCGACATCTGGAATAGTCAATATTTTCCTCAAACTCTGGTCTGTCGGCTGAATCCTTGCATACCAAGGAATGCGTATCAAGTATATACTTGTAGAAGTCATCAATCATGTCAGCCAATCATAACTTATACCTTAAGAACCTTTACCATCATTAGTAACACATCCGGAATAATGTCTTATGTCCTGCCAGTCAGTTCTTCCTCTGTTTGCACTGTCAATCAAGAACCTGACACTCTAGTATTCATATCTCTTCATCCTTTCAACATTGGAGGCTAAATCCTTGTATTCTATTTGTCAAGGTACTCCTCTTGACTTCCCCAAATCTGCACTTCATTGAGATACTTCTTCTGAGAGATCCAGACCTGTCTGTCGGACCTTACTGACAGCTCTGTTCTTGGTTACCTGACCTCAACATTTCTTCAATCTGACTTTCACTAAAGACTCATCATGTCCTAAAGATGTGTGGGATAACCTTTGTTGCCATCAATGACAACATTCATGAGTCCATATAGTGTCTCTTGCCAACAATGTCAACATTATCAGAAGGATGAGAGAGATTGTTAAGGTTGTCATTAAGATTGTCGTTGATGTCAACACTGTCATGGAAGTGACACACAGTTCATGGTTGGATGTCATAGAGAAGATATAGTTCATGGTTGGATGTCATGCCCATAAAAATGATACAATTTATGGTTGGATGTCATGTCCCTAAAGAAGATATAGTTTATGGTTCAATGTCATGTTCCTAAAGAAGATACAGTTAATGATAGGATGTCATGCCCTGATTAGTGCAGAGTTGAGAATAAAGCAATATTAATGATCAGTGCACAGTTGAGCATGAAGCCATATTAATATGGGGATTAGAAGCATGAAGAAGAAGAATTAATAGGGGAATTAGAAGCAATAAGAGGATTAGATGTGTTGAAGCATGTTATTGTTGGATTTAGGATAGACAACTGAGAGGGAAGGATGAATCAGTTGTCCAGAATGTTCTTCCAATTTAAATACTTAAATCCACTTTGTAATTTAGTAACATAATAATAAATCAATCATGGAAATACAATGTATTAAATCGAAAGTAGAAACACAATAACACATGAGACACTAAGATTTTGACATGAAAAACCCGGTTAAGGGAAAAACCACGAGGTGACTAACCCAAGATTGTATTCTCTATTAGAATAATAGAAAGAACCAAATGGCACATGCCAATTAGAGCTCACTTCCTGAGCACACTGCTCACAAGAGGCTCACTACCTACAGGAGACACAATGTCTATAGAATAATAAGTCTTACATATGCGAACTGAAGAATAGCATCTTCACCATGCTTGAGTCTGTTCCATTTAAGCCCAATACTTCTGCTCTACCTTTCGCTCTACTCCTCACTACCACACTCTCATCTCAACAAGATACTCTTTGAAATGACTTTACAACTCCTTATTTATACAAGACATCGACTTAGGACTTATCATCCAAGTCAGCATACAATACAGAGCAAATACACAAATACAACATGACTAATTACAAAAAGACTTCACACAAATCAACACACTGTCGGCCACATAGATCTGAGACTTCAATCTTCATTTAGGAACACGCCAATCCTCACATAACATCTTCAAGATCATCCACAGGATGTGTAACTCATCCGGTTGGCCAGAGTTAGGAAGAAAATCATCATCTGGAAGTTATTCTTCAATTGTGAGCTCAAACTCCAATGTGAAACACCAACACAAACTGGACACGATCCAAAGACCTTGCTTGAATCACCAAGAACATCCACACTACATCTGCTTACTGAAATCGTTATCTCCTTCATCCAGAACCTCGAGAACATAGTCTGTCATCACTGTCACAATGGAATAGATGCTTGCGGACCTCCAGACCAACGACCAATTGAGTTTTCACTTCACATGGACTTCCTAAACACTCCACCAAATCCGCATAATAGGATATTACTTTTCTAGATCTCACCAAACCTATCTGTATCACTTTGTCACCTCTAAACATATGCTAGAACCGATTTTACTTGAGTGGCCACAACTTCTTCAGATCTTCATGCGGACCTTTGAAATCTTTACTGGATCATCTTAAGACACATATCTACAAACCCTTTGATGTGCATCCAGTAAAGAACTGTTCTTCTCTGTTTCTAATTAGGACTAATTTTCTCAATATCCTTAACACATAGCTCATCCAATCCTTATCATCAATGCAACAGGAGTATGTTGACATCAATGACAACACTGGTTAGGCCCATACTTGCAGAAATCTCCCCCTTTTTCATTGATGGCAACATATGATGTGAAAAACTATTTTGACCATCAAGACAAGAACTTTTTCTCACTAACACAACTCACCCTATCAACAACAACCATTCACATGTCTTCTCTTCCTTTCCTGCTCCCCCTTTGATCAGCAACCACTTGTTTTTCACATGTATTCTCTCCCCCTTTGACATCAATGGCAAAGGGCACACACTTGCACCAATTTTAGAATCATACCAGCTGCTCCCCTTGGGTAGCAGCTCCCCATCATCAATCCGGACCACAAGATATGACTGTGATATCCACCGGACTAATGCACATCAGTGCACCTTAATTTAGAACCGAAGGGGTAATAACCCCTAACTTCTCCCTGAGATACTCAAAAGAATCATTGGGAAGAGGTTTAGTAAAGATATCTGCAATCTGATCCTTGGAAGGTATGAACTCCAATCTAACTTCATTCTTGTTCACTTTCTCTCTCAAAAAGTGAAACTTGATGGATATATGTTTAGTCTTTGAATGCAACACCGGATTCTTATATATATTTATTGCACTTGAATTATCACAGAAGATTGTGATAGGCTCCTCATACTCCACTCCCATGTCTCTTAGCATTTGCTTCATCCATAAAACTTGAGTACAACTACCTGTTTCTACAATATATTCTGCTTTTGCAGTGGATAGAGATATTGCCTCTTGTTTCTTGCTCAGCCAAGAAACCAATCTCTTTCCCAAGAAGAATGCTCCACCACTAGTACTCTTCTCGTCAGCCACATCTCCTGCCCAATCCACATCTATATATGCATGAAGAGAGAAATCATGATCTCTGGGATACCACAAACCATACTCAACTGTCCCTTTTAGATATCTAAAAATCCTCTTGATTACCATGACATGAGATTCTCTACGATCAGCTTGTAATCTAGCAACAAGACCAACAACATTCATGATATCAGGTCTAGTTTGAGTGAGATACAACAATCCTCCAATCATTGACCTGTACTTTTTTTGATCAGCCTTAGGAGAGTCATCATCTTTGCTCAATTTACATCTGGTTGCCATGGGAGTACTCATTGGTTTTGATTCTTCCATCACAATTTTTTTCAACAATTCTTTCACATATTTGGTCTGAGAAATGAAGATTCCTTTCTTTGTTTGAGTGATTTGCAAACCCAAGAAGAAATTCATTTCCCCAAACATGGACATCTCAAATTCACTTTTCATTTGATTTGCAAAGGTTTTGCACATACTATCTCTTCCTCCAAAAATGATATCATCAACAAACACTTCAACAATCAAGATGTTTTCATGATCAATTTTGAAATACAATTTATTGTCAGCAGTACCTTTGTTGAAGCCAATCTTCAAAAGGTGATTATCCAATCTCTCATACCAAGCTCTTGGGGCTTGCTTGAGTCCATACAATGCTTTCTTCAATTTGCAGACCATATCACCATGATCAGATAATTGAAATCTATCCAGCTTCTCAATGTATACTTCTTCTTCCAAGTCACCATTCAGGAAGGCAGATTTGACATCCATCTGATATACTTTGAAATCCTTGAAGGCAGCAAAAGCAAGAAATAATCTGACTGCTTCAATTCTTGCCATCAGAGAAAGAGTTTCTTCAAAATCAACTCCTACTTGGGAGTAACCCTTGTAGACCAATCTGGCTTTGTTTCTGACTACTTCACCATCTTCATTCAGTTTGTTCTGGAAGACCCATTTGGTTCCAATCACATTCTTGTTTTTAGGTATGGGAACAAGATCCCAATTGTGATTTTTCTCAATTTGCATCAGCTCTTCCTCCATTGCTTTAGTCTAGTTTTCATCATTGCAAGCTTCATTCACTGACTTAGGTTCAATCTTTGAAATCAGACAATACTCTTATGAATCTTGAGCAATCCTTCTTCTTGTTTGCACACCTTTTGTTTTATCTCCTATGATCTAATCTTCAGAGTGATTCAATCTTACATACCTGGGAACTTTGGGAGTTTCTTGCACTTCTGATTCTTGAACACGTTCATTCAAACTTATCTCTTCTTCCTGATTTATCGGATCAGTCTAAATCTAAATTTTAGAGGGAGCTTGGACTTCTTGAACAAAAACATCATTTTGATCGTCTTCATCATATTCATAAACCTTGAGGATTTTTCAACACCTTCATCAACCTTCACATTTGTACTTTCAACAATTTTCCTTAATCTCTTGTTATAACACTGGTATGCTTTGCTTTGAGTAGAATAACCCAAGAATATTCCTTCATCACTTCTGGCATCAAATTTTCCTAGATCTTCATCTCTTTTAATGTAACATTTGCTACCAACGACTCTGAAATACTTCACAGTGGGAGTGATGCCAAACCAAAGTTCATAAGGTGTCTTACCGGTATTGCTTTTAATTTTTAGTCGATTGAGAGTATAGACTATAGTGCTTACAACTTCTCTCCAATAGATTTGAGGAACATTTGCTTCCGTCATCATGGTTCTATATGCTTCTTGGATGGTCCAGTTCTTTTTCTCTACTACTCCATTCTGCTATGGAGTCCTAGGAGCAGACAACTTTCTTTTTATTCCATGTTTCTCACAGAATTCTATGAATTCACTGGATGTGAATTCTCCACCTTTATCAGACCTCAGACATTTTAATTTTAATCTAGTTTCATTCTTTACCATAGATTTGAATATTTTGAATTTCTCAAGAGCTTCTGATTTCTCTTTCAAAAAAGTCACCCACATCATCCAAAAATGGTCATCAATTAATAACATGAAGTATCTATCACCTTGCATACTCTCGATTCTTGCCAGACCACATAGATCAGTATGAACTAAGTCCAATAATCCGGTAGAAGATTGTTCCTTTCTTTTGAATGAGACTCTGCTTTGTTTACCCAACTGACATTCCTTGTACAAACTATTGGTAGGTTTTACCAATCTTGGAAGATCTCTTATAGCTTGAGTGTTGCTTATCTTGATGATATTATCAAAATTCACATGATACATTCTCCTATGCCACAACCAACTCTGATAAATTTGAACAAATAAGCAACTTTTACCAGTACCAACCAAGTGGAAGATGTTAGATTTAGTTTGAGTACCGGATGCAATCTCTATTCTGAAACTTTCAAAGATCTTGCATTTTCTATTTTTGAATCAGATATCATAGCCTTTGTCCACCAACTATCCAACACTGAGAAGATTGTACTTCAGGCCTTGAACATATAGTACATTACTGGTTTTGTTCTTTCCATCAAAAGAAATAGTTCCTCTACCCTTGATTTTGCCAACAAAATTATCACCAAATTTTACCACTCCTTCATACCTTTCCAAATTTATGAATTTATTTTTTTCACCTATCATATGGTGAGAGCATCCACTGTCAATGACCCAATCATCCTTTTCCTCAACTTGGATAGCCAGAGCTCTTTCTACAATTTTATGATTGATAGATTCAAAGGGCATTCGATCTTCTTCCTTGATGGTAATAAACACCCAGTCACTTCTGGATTTGTTTCCTGTCTCTGATTCATTATCTATTACTCCTTCATTATCATCATCTTCATGAACATAGTAACAATTCTTCTGGAACCTTGATCTATTAGGATTTGGCCTTGAAAATCTTTCCGGACACCTTGAGGCAAAATGACCAATCTTATTGTAGTTAAAACATTTAAAAAGCAATTTCCCTTCATACTTACTGGATCCTCTTGGCAGCCTTTTTGCAATAAGGGCTTCAAGTTGAACAACTTCTGCTTCATCTTCTTCTAGGTCTTTTCTTTCTTTTTCATACCATGATAGTTTCCTTGAAGATTTCTCTCCCGGATCAAACCTTTGTTTTCCTTTTACAGAGGCACTAGCTTTAAATGCAGATTTAGTCTTGGGGGCATCTCCAAACTTGGTTAATTCAAATGTAGACAATTTGCCAACCAATTGATCTCTTGTGATACCTGAATAGGATCTAAATTCTTCAATGGTAGTAACCTTATATTTGTAAGAAGCAGGAAGGGATCTGAGAACTTTGCCAATAATCTCATCTTCATCCGAGACTCCACCAGCACATCTAATGCCACAAACAAGCTCATTTACTCTTCGCATAAAAGTAGTGATATTTTCATCTTCTCTCATCTTCAAATTTTTGAATTTTCCTTTCAGACTTTATAGCTTGGCACATTTAACATACTTGTCTCCTTCATGCAGAAGTTCTAGTTTTTCCCAAATCTCAAAAGAAGTTTGTAGGTCAAGAACATTTGTCAGCTCTGAATCAGACAAGGCACTTAGAAGGGCTTCTTTAGTTCATAGATTGTTTTCATCATCTGTGATTTCATCTATGGATTTTGGACCATTTTGTGGAGTATACTTCTTTGAAGCCATGGTCTAGTACTGCATTCCCATACATTGCAAGTGACATTGCATGTGACTTTTCCAAAGAGTAAAATTGGTTCCATCAAACTTCAGACTATCCTTCTTGTAGGACGACATCCTGGATCTCCTCAAGTGGTTAAGCTCTTTTAGAGGAACTTAGCTATGATACCAATTGTTGGATTTAGGATAGAAAACTGAGAGGGGGGTGAATCAGTTGTCCAAAACTTTCTTCCAATTTAAATACTTAAATCCACTTTGTAATTCAGCAGCATAATAATAAATCAATCATGGAAATGCAATGCATTAAATCAAAAGCAGAAACAGAATAACACATGAGACACCAAGATTTTGACATGGAAAACCTGGTTAAGGGAAAAACCATGGGGTGACTAACCCAAGATTGTATTCTCTGTTAGAAGAATAGAAAGAACCAAATGGCACCTGCCAATTAGGGCTCACTACCTAAGCACACTGCTCACAAGAGGCTCATTGCCTACAGGAGACACACTGTCTACAGAACAATAAGTATTACATACTCAAACTAAAGAATAGCATCTTCACCATGCTTGAGTTAGTTCCATTTAATCCCAATACTTCTATTCTGCCTTTTGCTCTCCTCCTCGCTACCACACTCTCATCTCAACAAGATACTCTTTGAAATGACTTTACAACTCCTTATTTATACAAGACATCAACTTAGGACTTATCATCCAAGTCAGCATACATTACAGAGCAAATACACAAATACAACATGACTAATTACAAAAAGACTTCACGTAGATCAACACATTGTCGGCCACACAGATCTGAGACTTCAATCTTCATTTAGGAACAAGCCAATCCTCACATAACATCTTCAAGATCATCTGCAGGATGTGTAACTCATCCAGTCAGCCAGAGTTAGGAAGAAAATCATCATCTGGAAGTTATTCATCAATTGCGAGTTCAAACTCCAATGCGGACCACCAACACAAACTAGACACGATCCAAAGACCTCCACAAGCTTACCTGAATCACCAAGAACATCTACACTACATTTGCTTACTGAAATCCTTATCTCCTTCATTCAGAACCTCAAGAACATAGTCTATCATCACCGTCACAATGGAATAGATCCTTGTGGACCTCCAGACCATGAACCAATTGAGTTGTCACTTCACATGGACTTCCTAAACACTCCACCAAATCCACAGAATACGATATTGCTTTTTCAGATCTCACCGGACCTATCTGTATCAGTCTGTCACCTCTGAACATCTGCCAGAATTGGTTTTACTTGAGCGGACACAACTTCTTTAGATCTTCATATGGACGTCTAAAATCTTTATTGGATCATCTTAAGACACATATCTACAAACCCTTTGATGCGCATCCTCTAATCTTCATCTTAGCTAGGATCTTTAGCTTACTTTCTTCACTATTCTTCTCTGTTCTTGATTAGGACTAATTTTCTCAATATCCTCAGCACACAGCTCATCCAATCCTTATCGTCAATGCAATAGGAGTATGTTGACATCAGTGAAAACACTGGTTAGGCCCATACTTGCAGTAGTTATATGATCTATCCTACTAATCCTAAGTTGTATGTGTTGATACAAATAAGATTTAGCCTACGAAAGTTGGTGACAGTCTTTATTTCAAGATGATTGCTTTTGAAGACTATTTGGCAAATTGGTCTGCACTTTCATTCTATTAATGTTGAGCTTATGTGGTTTGGAACATAGCTTAATATAGTGTCATATTATGTATGTTCCAAGTTTCATGATGTTTTGATCATCGAAAGGGTGTTTTTCTACTGACAGTTTGGAAATAGTTTTAGTTTTGTGAAGGTGTTCCTAGTAGGCTAATGGAATGCTATGCATTCCTCTACATTTACAAATATGGCTATGCAGTTTTGGAATTGTTTTTAGAGGGCAGTGAAGGTACTGTTTCCAAAGTTTAAGATTTTTTATCCTTTTGCTATGAAAATTATGTATGATAGAGTATTGAGATGTGATCTGGCAGATGAAGTAGTGATGAAGACCTATTGGAATGCTCCACATTCCTCTAAAAGTGAATGTTTTCCTTTGCAGTTTTGAGGACATGTTCTTGGATGTGTTTTACAGGCTCTCTTGTAGTTTCAATCTTCTTGGTGGTCCGCAAGCTCAATTTTTCTATGACAGCATGTTGCAGTGTCTTCTAGATGATAGGATGTTCTCAGAGTTCATGATTGAAGGTGTGCGAATAGAATCTTTGATGTGTAGAGATAAAGGAGTATTTGGGTATATTGTATGAGTCTTTTAGACTCGTCTGGATAATTTTCATGAAGGTCTATCTTGTTTCTAGTACCACACAAGGATTTCAAGTTTCTTGTGTCTTTGCTTAAGGCTATCCTATTTCAAAATGAGCAGAATGTGTAGATGATATTCCTTGATGTTTGATGATGTGATGGATGTTTTGAACCTAGTTAAATAAGTGTTGGTGTTCGCAAGGTATGGGTCTTCCATCGGTGTAATGTGTGAACTAAATTGGGACCTATCTTTAACATGTTTCATGTGGTGTGCTGTCTGGCTAACTTGTAAATGTATTTTTTATATTATATCTAGCCATCAAGCAATGTAATCAATGTAATATCTTGTATAAACTATAAATCAAGTTGAGTGAGGCAAAATGTGATTGCAAATAGATTGATAAGGTTCACAAGTAATTTAAAGAGCAAAATGATTGAATTTTGATGTATGACTGAAGGAGAAAGAGACTAAGTTATTGATGATGTCTTGATTCATTTTGAAGACATATTCATGACAGTGATCAAGCATAGAGTGTTCCTAACTGATTCAATCATTATAAGGAAGTGTGAAGAGGTAGAATTTCAATCATCAAAGGTGTGAGTTTCAAAATTAGTTTTCAAATAGTAGGACTGTCATACTATAATCTTTTGTAAGTGTGTTCTCTGATTAGGGAGCAGTTTCTTCCTTGGATTATAGCCCTAAAAAAAGTCTATAGGGATTTGTAGCTTCCCTGGAAGTGTTGGTATGTGGCAACTGATCATGCAAGTATTGTACACTAGTTATGTTAAACGGAGTCAGTTGTTAATTTTTGTTAACCGACAAAATAAAAATGACATTGCAAAACCCTAATTCTAGAAACTTCCAAAAAACTTGTTATAAGCAGTTGGGATGTATGTTACGATGATGTATTCACGATATTGTAATTTGTTTTGCACTGGATAATAAAATCATTGGATGGCTGAGTTTCTGTGGATGTAGCCCATATTGGGTGAACCACATTAAATTTATGTGTTGATCTCTTTTGTGTTATTCCTCATTGTTATATTTGGGTTATTTAATCTACATATAATTGTTAGTGTTTATTGCTTTAATATGCCTAAACCCTAACAACTAGTATCAAAGTGGGTTGTGTTTGTTTATCATCTACAGGAAGGTCTCATGGTTGAGTGGAAGTCTCACGGTTAAGTGGGAGCAATGGAAGATGAGGGTAAATTGAAGGTAGATAAATTCAGTGGGCAGAACAATCAATTATGGAAGATGCAGATGGAGGATTATCTCTATTAGAAGGATTTATGGAGGCCGTTGGAAGGAATAGCCAAGAAACTGACAGCAATGACTGATGAGGATTGGGAACTTCTTGATAGAAAGGCACTGGGAACCATTAGGCTGTGTCTGGCACCATCTGTGGCATTTAATATAACCGAAGCAAAGACAACAAGTGAACTGATGAAAGATTTAGCCAAATTGTATGAAAAACCCTTAGCCTCTAGTAAGGTATTTCTCATGAAGCATTTGTTTAATCTAAAAATGATTGAAGGTGGATCTAAGTCAGATCATTTAAATGAGTTTAATATGATTACGAGTCAATTAACTTCTGTAAAAGTGAAATTTGATGAAGAGGTAAGGGCTCTCTTAGTTTTATGTTCTTTTCTAGAAATATAGAATATCTTGGTAATGGCTGTAAGTAACTCTGTCTCTGGTTCAAATACTTTGAAATTTGATGATGTTGTTGGTGTTATCCTTAGCAAGGAAATGCGATGAAAAATCACCGGTGAGACTTTAACATCTAGTAATGCTTTGACTGTAGAGAATAGGGGAAGAACAAAGGAGAGATGAAAAATCCCAACAAATCATAGGAAGTCACAAGGGAAGTCAAAGAAAGGTAGATCTAAATCTAGAGGAAGAATGGATTACTGGCACTGTGGAAAGCCAGGACACTTGAAGAAGGATTGCTGGTCTCGAAAGGGCAAACAAGGAGACATGCAACATGATGATAGTAAGGAAGCTAATGTTGCAAGTAATAAATTATAGGATGCTTTAATTTTGTGTTTAGATAATGCCAATGATTCTTGGGTAATAAATTTAGGGGCTTCATTTCATGCCACACCCCATAGGAAATATTTTGTAGATTATGTTCAAGGTGATTTTGGACAAGTATATTTGGGTGATGATGAACCCTGTCAGATTGTTGGAAAATGAAAGAGAAAAATCAAGTTGCAGAATGGAAATGAATGGTTTCTACATGAAGTAAGGCATGTTCCAAATTTGAGAAGGAATTTAATCTCTGCAGGACAACTGGGAAGTGAAGGCTGCTTAGTTACCTTTTTAGATAAAGTTTGGAAGGTCACTAAAGGTGCATTAGTAGTAGCTAAAGGTGAAAAGGTAGGCACACTATATTTGTGTACTGGTAATACTTATTTTACCTTAGCTGCTACAGAAATAGTTGTTACTGAGATAGTTACAACACTTGCTATAGGGATAGAAATAGAATTGTGGCACCATAGACTTGGGCACATGAGTGAGAAAGGGATGAAGATCGTTAACTCCAAAAAGTTGCTACCAGGTCTGAAGAAGACTGACTTGGAGTTCTGCGAAAATTGTGTTTACAGAAAACATAAAAGAGTCCAATTTCTCAAAGTTGGGAAAGAGAAGAAGAGTGAGAAATTAAAGCTTATGCATTCAGATGTATGGGGACCAACTCAGGTATCTTCTCTTGGTGGCTCTTGCTATTATGTTACTTTTATTGATGATGCAACTAGGAAAACATGGGTGTATTTCCTAAAACAAAACTAAGAAGTATTTGAAACTTTTAAAAGGTGGAAATCTTTGGTTAAGAATGGGACAAGGAAAGAGTTGTTCAAAGTGTCTCAGATTTGATAATGGAGGTGAGTATTGCAGCAGAGAATTTGAGAATTACTATTCATACAATGGAATCCATAGGCAGAAAACGGTTCCTGGAACCCCATAAGAAAATGGTGTGTTTGAGAGGATGAATAGGACCATTATAGAGTGTGCAAGGAGCATGAGATTGCATGCTAGACTACCCTTACACTTTTGGGCAGATGTTGTACATACTTCTATTTATTTAATAAACTTGGGACTTTCAAATCCTTTGGATGGTGGCATTCCAGAGGAGGCGTGGATGGGTAAAAAGGTAAACTATTCATTTCTAAAAACCTTTGGTTGTGAATCTTTTGTCCAAGTTGATATTGAAAATAGAACCAAGCTTGAGGCTAAGTCTAAAAATGTACCTTCATTGAATATGGAGAAGATGATTTTGGTTATCGATTATGGGATTATGAAAATCATAAAATCATTAGGAGCAGAGATGTTATATTTAATGAGAAAGTCATGTATAAGGATCAGCTGCAAGAAAAGAAGCATAATCAGGCCAAAAAGGAATATGTGGTGCTGGATGAGATTTTAGAAAATAAAATACCAGTGGTACTTGATGCTCAACAACAAGTTATCCCAAAGACTCCTGCAAGTATTAGACATTCTACAAGGATATCTAGACCTCCAGAAAGATTTTCTCCATCGTTATATTCTATATTATTAACTAATTCTGGTGAACCTAAAGGTTATGGAAAAGCAATGTAGGTAGATACCAAAAAGCAGTACGAGATAGGCATGAAAGAGGAAATGGATTCCTTGCTATAGAATCAAACTTGGGACTTAGTCCAATTACCTGCAGGTAAAAGAGCCTAGCCAAATAAATGGGTTTATAGGTTGAAGGAAGAAGATGGAGGCAAGCAAAGATATAAGGCCAGACTCATGGTAAAAGGTTTTGCACAGAAAAAAGGTATAGATTTTGATAAAATATTTTCTTGAGTTGTAAAGATGACTTCTATTAGAACTATTCTAAGTCTTGTGGCTATAGAAGACTTGCATCTTGAGCAACTAGATGTGAAAACAACTTTTCTCCATAGGGATTTGGAAGAGGAAATATACATGTAGCAACCACAGGGATATGAGGTAAAGGGTAAGGAGGAATTTGTGTGCAGGTTAAAGAAGAGTTTGTATGGCCTGAAGCAAGCACCTCGACAATGGTATTTTAAATTTGGTAGTTTTATGGCTGGACAAGGTTACAAAAGATGTCATTCTAATTATTGTGTTTATTTCAAGAAATTAGGTAATGGCAACTATATTATCTTGTTGCTTTATGTTGATGACATGCTTGTTGCTAGGTCTAACATGTAGAAAATCAGCAAATTCATTTGCTATGAAGCATTTGGGTGCAGCAAAACAAATCCTTGGTATGAGGATCACACGAGATAGGACAAACAGAAAATTATTTTTGTCTCAAAGTGAGTATGTAGAGAAGGTGTTGAAAATATTTAACATGCAAAATGCAAAAGCAGTTAATACACCTTTGCCTGGTCATTTTAAGTTTGACTAAGGAGATGTGTCCAAAGACTCAAGAGGAGGAAGACAAAATGTCTAAGATACCATATGCATCAGCAGTTGGCAGCTTGATGTATGCAATGGTATGCACAAGTCTAGATATTGCACATGCAGTGGGAGTTGTGAGCAGGTATATGAGAAATCTGAGAATGGAACATTGGAATGCGGTAAAATGGATTCTCTAGTATTTCAGAGGTACTACTTCAAAGAAACTATGCTTTGGAGGAACAAATTCTGCTCTAAAAGGATATGTTGACTCTGATCTGGCGGGTGATATTGATAGTAGGAGGAGTACTATAGGGTATGTTTTTACTGTAGGAGGTACTGTAGTCAGTCAGATTTCAAGGTTGCAAAAGGTTGTTGCGCTTTCAACCACTGAAGCTGAGTATGTTGCTGCTACGGAAGCTAGCAAGGAGATGAGTTGGTTACAATATTTTTTGAAGGAATTGGGGCAACAACAAGAAGATAGCCCTTTGTACACTAATAGCCAGAGTGCCATTCATTTTGCTAAGAATTTAGCTTTGCATTCAAAAACTAAGCACATAAAGCTTGGATACTTAATCTGGTCTATTTTAGAGGATGGGCAGTTGAAGCTAGAGAAAATTCACACAAGTCAAAATCCTACAGATATGTTCACAAAGGCAGTTACACAGGAAAAATTAATTTCCTCATCAGTTTCTGTTGGCCTTCATGACTAATAATGGTGGACATAAGAAACTGGCCAGGCCTGTAATTCAGTGGGAGTTGAAAGTGCAGCAATGTCGTCCAGGATCAGTCACCAAGTGGGAGATTATTTGGTATGGAGCCTGATCAGTCTCTAAGTGGGAGATTGTTAGTATGTGGCAAATGATCATACAAGTACTATGCACGATCAAAGTCGGTTGTTAATTTTTGTTAACCGAAAAAAGAAAAATAACATTGCAAAACCCTAATTCTAGAAGCTTCCAAAAAGCTTTTTATAAGCGACTGGGATGTATGTTACGATGATGTATTTGTGAGATTGTAATCTATTTTGCACTGGATAATAAAATCATTGGATGGCTGAGTTTCTGTGGATGTATCCCATATTGGGTGAACCACGTTAAATTTCTGTGTTGATCTCTTTTGTTTTATTCCTCATTGTTATATTTGGGTTATTTAATCTGCAAATAATTGTTAGTGTTTATTGCTTTGATCTGCCTAAACCCTAACAAGGAGTGACCCTAAAGCAAAGTTTCAGGGAGTAGTTGCTTCCTTAGGTTGTAGCCCTAAAACAAAGTTGTTATTTGTGTTTCATATATTGTGAGTTAATCATCACTGTGGTTTTTCCCTTCTTGAGTTTTCCATGTATATCTAGTGTTATGTGTTGATGTGCATTGTGTTAATCTTTCATGTTTATGTTAATACTATAATGCTTATGTTTTAATATGCTTTGAATAAGTTGAAGTTGTTAAAATTGAAGATTGATCAGATACTGATTCACCCCTCCTCAGTATCTTGGTGTGTTCAACAATTGGTATTAGATCCAAGTTCCTCTAAGGGAAGCTTAACCACTCGAGGAAGGCCTAGGATGACATCAGGTGGATCCACCAAGATACCTAGATTTGATGGAATAAATTATGCTTTTTGGAAGCTAAGGATGGAAGGCTACATCAATTCACTAGGGTGTGGCTTTTGGGACTCATTCAAGACTAGTTACACAGTACCTGCCTCTACTCCTATAGATGTAGATGAGATTAAGAAGTATGACAACAATGCCAAGGAAAAGTTTTAAATCATGAGTGGGTTAGTTGATTTAAAGCTTTCAAAGGTAATGAGTTGCAGTTCAACTAGAGATGTCTGGGTCAAACTTGAAACTATCTATGAAGGAGATAAGAAAGTAAAGCAAGCAAAGATGCAAATCTTCAAAAGCAAATTTGAGACCCTAAAGATGAAAGAAAATGAAGACATTGTTGGATATATGCTCCAGGTGGATGAAGTGGTCAATGGAATCACAAATCTTGGTGGAGAAGTGAAGGAAGATGAGATTGTAAAGAAAGTTCTAAGATCTCTTCCCAAATCTTACAGTCACAAGGTATCTACCATTGAGGAGAATGCAGACATGGACACATACACTATAGACAAATTAGTTGGTTCCCTTACTGCCTTTGAGATGAGAGTTTGGTAGTGATGCTCCAAAGAAAGAAGCTTCTTTCAAGGACAATATGAAGACAAAAGAGGAATCTACTAATGAAGATGAGAGCTCTGATGATGTTGAAGCAAGCTTGGTGAGAATACTAAAGAAAGGCACTGACAAATACAAAGGTAAGTTACCCTTCAAATGTTTTAATTGTGGAAAGGTTGGTAACTTTGCTTCTAAATGTCCTTTTAAAGATTCAAGGGGTAGTAATAGAAGAGATAAGTTCAAGAGATGTTTTTATTCTATAGAAAGCAATTATTCTTCAAAAGATGAGGACCATGATGATTCAAATGATGAAACATTTTTCATGGCCCTGAGTGTTGGTAACAAAAAGGATGTATCAAAAAATGTGAGAAGATTGATGCCTTGCAAACAAATCAAAACAATGAAATATCAATGTTTTATGGATTGGTTTCCATGCAAAAGAAGATTCAAGTCTTGGGTAATTGGTAGTGGATGCTCAAATCATATGACTAGTGACAAAGGAAAGTTTATCAGCCTTGAAAAGTGGGATGGTGGTGTTGTCAAGTTTGGTGGTGATGAGTTTGCACAGATCTATGGAAAAGGTGCCATAACTATTGATGGGAAGAATAGGACTGTATATGTTCTCTATGTCAAAGGACTAAAACTTAATCTTCAATGCTAGTCAAATGTACAACAAAGGGTATAATCTCACCTTTCATGCGAAGGATTGTGAAATCAGGAAGGTAGGGTTTGGAAAACTAGTTGCAAAAGGCATCAAGACACATGGTGATATCTATCATCTGAAAGAGCCAAATGGAAGAACATATTTATTGGCTCAATCTAATGGATGTTGGTTATGGTACAAAAGAATGGGTCATGTAAAATTTTTTATAATATGGTAAAGATCAATTCTACTCATGCAGTGAGAGACATGCCTAAGATAATCAAGCCTACGAATACAATATGCAGAGAATGTCAAATGGGAAAGTAGACAAAGACAAGTTTCAAAATCAAGAAGTATTCCTCTTCACAGCTAGATTGGAGCTAGTTCACACTAATCTATGTGGGCATACAAGAGTGAAGAGTCAACAAGGTGAGAGGTATTTCATGTTGTTTATTGATGATTACTCTAAACTGACTTGGGTTACTTTCTTAAGAGAAAAATTAGATACCCTTGATAAATTTAAAGTGTCCAAAGCTTTGGTTGAGAATGAAGTAGATACTAAGATCAAATTCTTGAGGTCTAATAGAGGAAGAGAGTTTACCTCAAATGAATATGAAATTTTTTGTGAATATCATGGTATTAGAAGACATCTGTTAGCCCCTAGGACCCCTCAACAAAATGGGGTAGTGGAAAGGAAGAATAGGTCTTTACAAGAGATGTCTAGGGTTATGTTGAAATACGTAGATCTACCTGACATGTACTAGGAGGAAGATGTTCATGCTATTGTCTATCTAATCAACAGAGTGCAACTGAGGGTCAACAATATCACAACCCCTTATGAGCTTTAGTATGGAAGACCTCCCATTGTAACATACTTCAAAAATTTTAGTACCAAATGCTATATCAGAAGGGATGAAGAAGACCTAGGGAAGTTTGACTCAAGAAGTGATGAAGGAATCTTTCTTGGCTACGCAACCAAAAGCAAGGCCTATAGATGCTACAACAAAAGGTTGGTAAAGATTATTGAAAGCACAAATGTCAAAGTGGACGAAGACTTGTATCAGTTCTCACAAGAATCAAAGGAATCCAGACTTGACATCTTCCCTTGCACTGAAGAAGATGAAAAAGAAGAAGTGAAAGAAGAAAAGGAATAATAACCAGAGAAAGTACCCAAGACTCTAGTAAATTATGTTCAGAAGAACCACTCAGAAGATCAAATTATTTGAGATAAAAATGGAGTGTTGACAAGGAGAAAGTTTGCCAAGACACGTGACCAAGTAAACTTGTGTTTGTTAGCAAAAGTAGAACCTAAAACCTTTGTTGATGCTAAAAATGATGATGGATGGATAAAGGCAATGGAAGAAGAGTTGGATCAAACTGAGAAGAATCAGACATGGGAATTGGTTCTCAGACCAACCAATAAAAACATCATAGGAACAAAGTAGGTGTTCCAGAACAAACTGAATGAAGAAGGTGAAGTTGTAAGGAATTGTTATCAACTAGGATTGCACCTGTGATGCAAAGATGGAAATCTTAGCAATCCTGTGTAGCATTGGAATACCTTTAGGTTGTGGGTACCCTATGATGAAGGTAAACCTCTAGATTATGGGTTGGTTCCCTTCTGATTTTTTAGAAAATTAATGATTTTGCAGGAAAAGGGATAGAAAGCTCTCTAATGGATGTACTAAAATTGAGTTGAATTGGGTGGTGATGTACCTAAATGATAGTGTGATATGCAAGTTGATTCACAACTAGTTTCAATAAACTGGTTCATACAAAATAGATCAATAGACTTTCTCACATAAATATTTCACAGAAAAGCATATGTCTGCATGAACTGTAACTTGTGATTGAGACTAAGTTTTGTATACATGCATATGTTATAATAAGACAAGTTATTTAAAAGTTTCTAGAGAAACACAATAAATCCTTTATCAATCACTAAAACAAAGCAAGATACCTAAATATGGTATGGTAAACACTTGATTTTTATTGAAAACTTGAAGGAATCTTTGCATAAATGACAAAAATGATAACCTGTAACCTGTTGCACTATATAAATCTGTAAAATGAGTTACAAAACACTCTTTTTCTCTTTACAATGTACAAGAGATCAAAAGGCAAGAACTGGGAAAAAACATAAGTTTTTTTCTCCTATATACAAAAAATATCTCCAAAGGATGAGGTTGAGTGAACTGAAGTCAACTCATTATCAAAATATCTACTAAACTCTCTCCACCTTAGTTTGACCATAAATCAAGAAAAAAACACCCCATAAGTCCTTTGCATGAGTTTTCATTTATTAGTTTAACTCCCTCTCTATTTTTGAATGATTGAGAGGTAAGAGTTAACTAAAAAAATAAAAATTATTAAATATAATCAACATAATTGATTTAATAATTGTTCTGTGATGCATGATTTTTCCCCTTATGTTTATTATATAACCATTATTAAAGAAATTTATAGTTTATTGATTTTAATAATTGTTACTTTTTTAACAATTTGTATCTCCATCATGCAAACATAGGGGGTTGGGTTAAATTTGACACATGGAAGCACTTAAAGATAAAAGAAAATAATCTCCTTCCCTTTGTTCATACCAAAAGTAACTTCCTGGTCAACCTGAGTCAAAACCCTCAAGACAAAGAAAATATCTCTGACTAGCCATTGAACACATGTTTCATTTCCATTCCCTGTAGCATCATTGTATAAGGGGCTCCTTTTGTCTTCTGACTTTCTATTTGTATGCATAAGGCAATAATATACCCTTATATCTCCCAAGCAATGAAAAAATATTTCTTCATGCATGAATATTCATTTGACAAAAAAATCATCATGCTTTTGATTTCAAAAAGTTATTCTTGTCAATCAGGTGCATACATGATTAAAGTTTAAGACACAACCTTATGTCTCCCATGCAAAAGTCATCTCCCATGCATCGTTACCCTTGCTTGAGCATTAGGTTTCATGATGTTGGGGTTTTGACCCCACAATGGCCTTTGTGGGTAATGATTTTATAAAAAAAATAAAACAAAAGCCCACTCTCGGGCTAGGGCATTCTGATACAAACCACACATTCAGTAGCAACCTCCATTATTGGATCAACTATTTTAAAAAAAATTCTCCTTCTCTTCTTCCAACACTTGGCTAGAATATATCTACTTTTCACCAAATTTGTTCATCTTTTTCTTCATTTGCAAACAAATCTTCAAAAATATTCATAATTAGCTCCTCTTCATTATCTATTTTTGCAAACACTTCTACTTCAAACACTGCAACTTTTGCTCCTTCTTGACATTGCACATCTGGTACCTCATCAAGGTACTTATCTTTGTGTGGTTCCCCATTGATCAACACTTGCATATCCTCTAAAAGACTAATTTCAGTATCATGACTCTTGATCATATGATGGATGTCAAAGAATTCATTTTCCTTCTCTTCAACTTCTTTTTCTCACCACTTCACTTGTGCACAAATCAACATAAAAAATTCTCATCTCTGTTTCTTCACTATTTTCTGTAATGTCCCCTTTCTAGTGATAGTGTTAGTCTATCATTGGGTTCCCGTAGACTGACAATTTGGTTAGGGAACCATGGTTGGATTGGCCTTGGATGGGCTATTTAGTAGTGTAGATGTGGTTTGACTTTAGTGGCTCTAGTTGGCACTCTTTGAGTGGCTTTGATTGCTTATGGACCATGCTTTCTATTTATGGTAAGTTCGGGATTAGTGTCATTTCATGATTTTCATAGTGGGATTGGATGTGTCTCATTGAGACCTTTCTGACGAGCTATAGATCAATGGATTTCAACATCATCTTGATATTTATTTGACGAGACTTTATAAATATTAAGCTAAGTGACTTTATGAAAGGAAATATTTAAAGGTCACAAAAGGAGCTTGGGCGCCCATCCCTAGGGGAATAAAGTAAATTAAAAAACATAACATTCCCCCCTAAAAGCCAATGCCCCTCTTGGAGAGGAAATAAAAAGGTGAAAAGTGAAGTCATTTGATTATGCTTGAGTTTATGATATTGTTGGTTATTTGCTCTGCTAGGGTTTTTTGAGAGAGTTTGAAAAAGATTCAAACTAGATGCTATTGGGAACGAAAACTCCCTATAGTAACAACATTCTATAGATGTGAAATACCATTCAAAGGTGCTTCTGAGGTAGATGCATCCAGTATTCGCATTGATACTTCATTAAAATTCATTTGTTGAGGGTTTGATGATTTCATTGATATATCATTGGCAGATTTGTTGTGAGGAACTGAAGATCATCTTCTAGTGACAAATTGGAGGGGTTTGTGGAGCTGAAAAGATTGTATATGTCTCCTCTAGCTGGTCATACCATTCATGAGGCTGGTTGTACCTTCCTTGAGACCCATTTGGTGAGATTTGATGCATAAAGATCCTTCTTCTTGGTCGTTTGGGGTCTATGGCACAAACAAATATATTAGAGGTGGTTTTTGGAGTGTTTGCATTCGTGTGTGGCTAGAAACTTGCTACAGCCAGGCCGTACTATAGCCAAGGTGGACATGGAACATTGCACGGTCTTATTTCCTCTTGTATGCCATAACTATGTAACTTATTCTAGGCGTCTAAGGCCTTAAATCTGATATTTTTTGTTGTATATCAGCTGGCTATTGTTTGTAGTGATTTTGGAGGAGTTTCTATACTACCCACTTGTTGGTCTAGCTTCAACATCTATACAAAGTTGCATTTCTTCATATGGGTATGTTATAGTAATTCATATTTGGTGATTCTATGAACTGGTTCTTCCATATTTTCCTTATATCTATTATATATTTTCTAGGTTTTCAATATATGCTCGATATTGTATTGTTCTGGCAAAACACACTGCAAGAAAATTGAAACCCCTTCTACATCTTCTCTCTAGTTTGAAAGAACAATATAAAAATTAAAAATAACACTAAAAAGATTATAAAAAGAACCAACAGGTGTGGCACATTGTAGTGGTATCAGAGCACAGTTCTTCCTGCCATCCTATGAGGTCAGATTCAGACATGCAGATGAAAAAATGAGACATGCAACTAGGTACAAGTAGATATTATCTCAGACGGAACAAGTCATGACCAGATTTATAGGTTCCTCAGATAGATCCTTCTGATACAGACATAGAGGTAGTAGCCACAGAGGAGCCACTAGTAGTCTTTTACAAGGAAGAAGATCTTGAAGTACCGAGGACAGATCCTTTTTCAGGTGAGATTCCAGTATAGGCTGAAGAGATGGGTGACAGACATAATGAGGAACCCAACTTGCAAGACATTTTGAATTCATTAGCTAGGGGACAACAGAACATAGAGAGAAGTTTCTTGAGGATGGAGGAGACAATGAGAGAGTCACAGACAGAACTGGCTCAAATTCTTACCCATTTGATACCTTGTGATGCAAGGAATAATAGAGACAACAATAGGGATAATAATAATAATAACAGGAGAAATAGGAACAACTTCAAAGACAGAAATAGGGTCAATATTGGAGGTGATCGACAGAATGGTGATAGGAAGAGTGGTGATAGGCACAATGGGGATAGACACCGAGATAGAGAAGATGAGGGTGAAGCTTTAGTCACCAACAGAAGGGCTACTCGATTGATAGCTAGTGATAGACCTGACATTTCTATATTTGCACCCAGGAACAATGTTCCTGAATAGGAGGCCACACAACTGGAGTTCCAAGATGAGATTCTGAGAGATTGGAGGGCATCCAGTGAGGAGTTTAAGGCCGGGATGACATTTGGAGAGTATTCAAATCTTAGAATGAAGCATAGACCCCAAAGAGGAAACAGAGAGAAAAATCAAGAACTTTAGAAGAAAGTAAGCAAAATGGCTTTGCCCTATTTTGACGGGTCTAGTAAAACCTCTGCTAGAGCTTGGGTCCAAAAGTTGGACAGCTATCTCTAGATCAGCCCCATGCCTGAGACCGACGCCATTACATATGCAACCTTACATCTATAAGGCAGTGCACATAAATGGTGGAGCAACGGTAAGGTTACCTTGGGACACGATCAGATCACTTCATACATTGAGTTCACTGCCAGGCTAATAGACCGATTTGACAAGAAGGATCTTGAGATGCAGTTTAAGGAGTTGGCTCAATTGAAACAGGTAGGCTCCATGGGTTCATACATATCAGAGTTCTATGACCTATTAGTTATGGTCTTGGACATTTCAGAGCGCAAATTAATCATGCTCTTCGTTGATGGGTTGACAAATCCTTTACGTGGTTGGATTAAAGGTTTGGACCTACATTCCCCGGGGATGCATCCCCTATGATTTTGACCTCGTCCCTGTACCGGGAGACACAGGGACGGCCAGGAAATGTCCCCTAACCATCCCCATTTCCCCATGGACGTCCCCTTTTTTTAGAGGACGCCGGGGCTGGCTAGTTGTCCCCGACGGCCCAACACCCAAATGACAATAAAAAAACAAAGAAAAACACATTTAAAAAAAAAGGAGTGGGGGTCCCACAAGGATCCCCACATCCCTCTTAAACAAACCTAAACCTAAAAAACAACTTATATCATCCAAAAACAAAACAAAAAATTCATTACCTTATTTTTACATTGTTGAACAGCAACTTGAAGAGGAGCAACAGCAGTTGGAAGAGGGTAACAATAGTGAAGAGAAGGCATTAGGGCATCAAATCATCAACATTTGAGGTAAGATTAACATTCTTTATTTTGCTGTTCATATTCCTTTGTATTTTTTTTAGTTTTTTAAAAAATTCCAAACACATGGTGAGGGCTTTTTTGTTTATTTTTTTTTTTATGTTTGCTTGCAGCTGTCTATTATCATTTTTCAAACAAAAAATAATGAGAAATAGTGAGAGTAGTGAAAGTTTTGAAATTGAGATTGAAATTCAAGTGCAACCAAGTAGATCTAGTACTAGAGGCCATAAAAAGAGTGGGGGTTGTGCTAGTGGCAGTGGTACAATAGAGAATGTGAGTTCATCCAAATCTAATCCATTTGAATGCCCCTCCAAAACACTTGCCACTTATGCAAAAGGCTCATTTAATCCTAAAAAACCTCTCTTACAATTTGCAACCCACATAGACAGTGAAAAGAAAAAGAATACTGGGGGGTCTAGAGTATGGCTTTGTCACATTTGCAATGAAACCTACAGGGGCAGCTATACAAGAGTTTATTCTCACCTTTTGCATTTGGGTGGATTGGGGGTAAAAGATTGTTGAAAAATTACCCTAGCTGAGAAGGTCAAGGCAACTAAGTTGCACATGGAGGGGGAGGCAAGATCTAAGGGATTGTCAATGGAGAGTATGCCTAGTGTGTCATTGCCTACAAAAAGCCAAGTGGAAGAGATTTCTACTAAGGGAAAGAAAAGAACTACTACTATTGAAGGGTTGTTTAATGCACAAACATGAGAGGTTGCTAACTTTTCCATTGCTAAATTCTTCTTTGCCCGTGCCATACCATTTTAGGTGGCACGCTCTCCTGATTTCAAACAAATGTGTAGAGATGCTATAGATGTTGGTCCTTCATATGTCCTCCCTGGAGAACATAAGCTACGCACCACCTTACTTGAGAAGGAATATTCTCAAGTGAGTATCTTGATGGAGGACATGAGACAAACTTGGATTAGGGATGGCTACTCTATTATCATGGATGGGTGGACCGACATCAAATGTCAGCCACTCATCAATATCATTGTCACATGTCCAACTGGATTGTACAAGGAAGAAGAAGGATGCTCACTTCCAATTTCTGATTTTGAAGGATGCCATAGAAGAGGTTGGGGCAGCTAATGTTGTCCAAGTGGTAACAGATTCAGCTTGTGTATGTAAGTTAGCTGGTTTGATGATGGAAGGTTCTTATAAGCACATTTTCTGGACCCCATGTTGTGTTCATGCGTTGAACAACGCATTGAAAGACATTGGGAAGATTTCTTGGGTGAAGGAAGTGGTGGCAGAAACTAGAGATATACAGATATTCATTTGCAACCATCAAACCTCACTTGCATTGTTTAGGACTTTTTCAAAGAAGGAATTCCTCAAGCCTATGGAAACTAGATATGCCAGCTATTTCATTTTGTTAGACATGATGGTTGAGGTGAAGGAGCCTCTACAATTATTGGTGGTTAATGCATAATGGAATAGATGGCCAGAGTCAAATTCAATTGAAGGAAAAAGTGTGAGGCAAAAGGTCCTTGACAACGATTCGTGGTCCACCATAAGGTATGAAATTGAAATTTTAAATTGTTGATTTTCATTTTATTTATATTATTATATTATCATTTTGTTAGAAATTTAATTTTTGATCTTAAATGGCTGATTTTTGTAACTTGTTTTCACTTGCAGCTATGTTTGCTCATTCATTGCACCTATTGTGGATGTCATAAGATATGCTGACACAGGCTCTCCTAGTCTTGGAGAGATTTATGAGACATTTGATAGCATGCTTGAGAAAATGAAGCAAGCCATTCAAAGCAAAGATACTACTTTGGGATTTTATGAGGAGCATCTTAGGCCCATTGTGACATGAAGGTGGGACACTATGAACACCCTTTTTATGGAAGCATATGCTCTAAATCCCAAATGGTATGTATCTAGACCTAGAAGAGTGCCTCCATCTCATGATGATGAGGTGAAATAAGGGTTCATGAGGGCCCTTGAAAAAATGTATACTAAGGAGGAGGCTTCTATACTTCGCTCATAATGGATGGCCTTTGTCAATCTATGTGGTCCAAACTTTAGAAAAAAAGAGGCGAGGATGGATAGAGCTACATTAGCTCAAACTGACCCTATCAGATGGTGGATGTGGCATGGCATGGATGCACCAGAATTGAAGACACTTTCCACGCACTTCCTTTCACAGTTTGCTAGGTCCTCTGCTGCAGAGAGGAATTGGTCCACATATAGGTTCATTCAGTCAGTGAAGAGGAACAACCTTACCTCTAGACAATCAGAGAAGTTGGTGTCAGTGCATAGTGCCTTGCGGCTACAGGATCGACAGAGACCTGAGTATCGTCAGACTCTAGCTACACATTGGGATGTTGATCTCGAGGATGTTATGTAGATTGATGAGGAGGCATAGGAGGGATTGGTTGGGGTTTCACTGGATGATTTAAACCCTCATGGTGGCAGTGATTCGGACTCAGATTCTGATTTTGATACAGTATTAGGAGAGGCTGATTAGGGACGGCCATATATTCTCTATGTTTTTGTCATTTTGTTGTTGAAACTTGCAGCTGTTGGGCATTTTGATGTAATTCTGATATAATATATATGCAGATTGTCATTAAACAATGAAAACAATTAAATTTTGTTTATTTGTTTGCAAATTATCATGTGACAAGTTGAAAACTAAGTTCAAGTGTAATGTTATGGTTATGTATGCATGTTTTAATGTTCTATAATGTCTATAATGAATGCCTTATCAATGTTATCCTCAATAGTCAAAATTTCCTTATATTTTAAAAAAAATCTTTTTTTTTTAGTAGCCATCCCCTGCCATCCCTTAAAAAATGGCCAAAAAAAATGTTGTCCCCAAAACACATCCCCTCGTTCCCTCCTGTCCCCATCCCTGAAACTTGGGGGAGCATAGGTTTGGACCCTTCATCATTATAGGCGACCATGAAAAAGACACATGATATGGAGTCTTCTGTTTGGAGAAGTAAGTTTCAGTCTAAAGGGTTCCAGCATAGGAGGGATAAGGAGAAGGACATAAGACACTTTCAGAAGGATTCAGGACAACAACATAAGAGTTCTTCCAGGTTGGACAATCATCAGCTGAATGACCATAGGAGGAAGAAGCTCTATTTTCATTGTTGAGATCCTTGGGATCCTAAGCACAAGTGTGCTGCCCAAGGGAAGGCTAACTGATAAACAATTGGAAAAAAATTTAGCAGATGAGTCTATGGAGTCTGAGCCTTATTCAGAGCAACAATCAAAAGATAACGATTCAGAGATAGATGGTGCATCTGAAGCATCAGATAAGGAGGAGACAATCTTACCTACATCACATCTCTCAAGCATTCAGAGAGAGGGATTGTTTAGGATGAGAGTAGGAGTGGGTAGTAAGTGATTACTCTTCTAGACACAGGTGCCACTCACAACTTCATACATGAGGGCTTGGTTGCTAAGAGGACTCAAAACTAAAGAGTTCAAAGGCTTTAAGGTGAGAGTGGCAAACAAATTTGTTCTCACCTGCACCAGGAGGATAACAAATCTCACCATACTATTGAATGATTACACATGCCAGTCAGATTTCTATGTAGTCAGCATGGGTGAGATGGACGTTGTTTTGGGCATGCGATGGTTGTATGACATTGGGGAGTTCACACTCAACTTGAGGACTATGGAGATGAAATTTGAGGTGAACAGGAGACGACATGTGCTCAGGGGCATTTGAGATGGTGGATTGAGAGTGGTTTCACTCAAGAGGATGGAGAGATTGATTCGACATGATCACGTGCAGTGGGTAGCAGAGGTGATGGTGATGCCTGTGGTGTCAGAACAACAGAAGCATGAGTATCCCCCTAATATACAGGCTCTCTTAACTAAACATACCAAAGTGTTTAGTGACATACCACCAGGTAGACCCCCTAATAGGGGTATTGAGCACGTTATTGAGCTAGAGGAGGTGCTAAGTCATGATTACCACACCTTATAGGCACCTGAAAAGATACAAGGATGAAATTGAGAAACCTATCAAAGAGCTTCTTGAGATGGGGCACATAAGGCCAAGCAAAAGTCCATTCGCCTCATCAGTGGTCTTAGTGAAGAAAAAAGATGGAACTCTTAAGATGTGCATTGATTATAGGGAGCTTGATAATAAGACCATTAAGAACAGATACCCCATACCCCGCATTGATGAATTGATAGATGAGTTGCATGGAGCCTGTTACTTCTCCAAAATAGATTTGAGATTCAGATATCACCAGATATGGGTCAGGGGTGAAGATGTGGAGAAGACAGCTTTTAGGTGCCATTATGGGCACTTCAAGTTCTTGGTCATGCCTTTTGGTTTGACCAATGCACTAGCCACCTTCCAATCATGTATGAACAGGGTGTTCAAGGAATAGTTGAGGAGATTTGTAATGATATTTTTTGATGACATATTGATATACAGAAGGACTTGGGAGGAGCATTTGAAACACATTGACATTATCTTGAGCATTCTGGAGCGGGAGTCATTATATGCCAAAATGTCAAAATGTGAGTTTGGAATGATTGGGTTGTTGTACTTGAGTCATATTATTAGTGCTAGTAGTGTGAAGGTGGACTTAGAAAAGATTCGGGCAACCATTGACTGGCTACCACCAAAGAATCTCTCTCAGCTCAAGGGATTCCTTGGTCTTTGTGGGTATTACCATCGTTTCATGAAGGGGTTTTCACAGTTCGCTGCCCCCCTCACAGATTTGACTTGGAAGGATGCATTCAGTTGGTCAAGAGGAACACAGGAGTGCTTTGATAGGTTCAATGAGATTATGAGTACCTATCCTATGTTCACTATTCTAGATTTCAGTAAGCCTTTTGAGTTAGTGTGATGCCTTAGGAGAAGGCATTGGTGTGGTAATAATGTAGGATAAACACCCCATAGCATTTGAGAGTAGGAAGTTGAGGGGTGTGGAGAGGAGTTATAGCATATACGACAAGGAGATGTTAGATATCATGCATGCATTGGGTAAGTTCAGACAGTACTTAGTTGGGAGTAAGGTCGTGGTGAAAATAGATCATAACAGTCTAAAACATTTCCTTGGACAGAAGGATTTGAATGATAGGCAGCAGAAGTGGGTCAACAAACTTCATGCCTACGACTTTGACATTGTCTATGTCAAAGGAAACAAAAACATAGTTGTTGATGCCTTATCCAAGAGACCACATTTGTGTGCAGTGGGTGCTATTGCAAAGGATTGGAGGGAGATAATATATGCTGAATATGCCAAGGATAAATGGGTTTCTGGTATTATTGATGGCACTATCCGGGATGAAAGGTACTCAGTGGTAAATGACTCGATCTTTACAAGGGAAGAATTTTCCTAATGCTAGGTTAAGAGGTTAAGAAGAAAATTTTGAGAGCCTTCCATGATTTGCCTATGGCTGGTCACCTTGGTTACTTCAAAACCTATAGACAGGTGAGAGAGCGCTTCACTTGGAAGGGCCTCAAATCGCAAGTATTGCAATATGTGACAGAGTGTCTGATATATCAACAGAATAAGTAGGAGCACTCTTTCCCAGGTGGTCTACTGCAACCCCTGCCCATTCTTGAGAGGAAGTGGGATAGTATCTCTATGGACTTTATCACTGGCTTACCTAAAGTCCAAGGCAGGGATTGTATCTTTGTGGTGGTGGATAGATTGACAAAGTTTGTACACTTCTTTGCCATTCCCACCACCTACACTACAACACATGTTGTAGAGTTATTTTTCATAGAGGTATTCTATCTTCACAGGTTGCCATAGAGTATTGTGAGTGATAGGGACAACAAGTTCCTAAGTAATTTTTCAGGAGCTCTTTAAGTTGACCGGGACAGAGCTCACACCCAGCAGCTACCACCCACAGACAGATGGTCAGACAGAGATAGTTAATAAATGGGTGGAAGGATACCTCAGAAATTATGTAGCAAGGCAGCGAAAGGCATGGATTAAGTGGCTTCACATGGGGGAGTATTGTTATAATTCCACTTATCACATGTCTATCTAGATGGATTATATCTCAATCAATTATGATTTTGAATTCTTTTAGCAAATCAATTTTTATTAATTTGAGAATTGAACAAATTCATTTTCATTTTGACAAGTTCTGGAGAGTTAACGAATAAACTTGAAGTTTATGGGGGCATTGTGCTGTGTCATTGTTACGATATATCTCACATTTTTCTTAGGGTCTAAGTTGGGTCCAGATGAGGTATGTGCTTTTGATTTTTATATGTGTGTCCAAGGACAAATTTTGTGTTAATAATATGTTTCAATTTATGATGTTCACTAAAAATCCACATGGCTGCACTGTATTGAAATTATTGTTTGTTGTATTTGCATATTGCAGTATGTTTTGTCAGAAGTCCAAAGCATTGAAGCAATGGCTCAATGGGACGTTGAAGTTGAGGTGGATTTCTTTCACTCAAAACCTGGCGTAAACTGTCTCAAGGGAGGCTTGTTCGGTGGGCGAACATTGGTCTATGGTAATTTAAAGCATGTGGTTATGAGAATCACACCAAAGTATGCTACAGATGCAGAAAATAATGCAGTTCTCATTTCTTCTCACATTGATACAGTCTTCTCTACGTACGGTTACTGGATATTGATCTCTTTCTCATTTTACATGTTAGCCCTTTCTGCATGGTGTATAGTAGAACACATAAAGTTTGGGAAACATGATCGCTTTCTTGTAGCTTTTTCACCTTCAATAAAGTCTTTTAACACAGCTACTTGACTGTGAATTGCATGAAACTCTTAGTAGGATTGCACGCTTTATCTTTTTTGGATCTATATTCTTAAGGACTATGCAGAGTCCTGGATCTACCATTTGTGATGTCTTATTTGATTTGCAGTCACAATGAGATTTTTTTTCTTTTTTCTTTTGGAGGTGTACCTATTTGAAAAGGACATGTAACAAAGGTGAAGCAATTTAAACTAATTAGAGAAAGGCATAACTAGATTACATGTAAGGGCTAATCTCAAACAAACTTGATTCTACATCCCATCATAAGAGTGATACCATTAAGTTGGATAAATATATTTACAAGGTCCT
Source organism: Cunninghamia lanceolata (assembly GCA_027924645.1). Classification (NCBI taxonomy): domain Eukaryota; kingdom Viridiplantae; phylum Streptophyta; class Pinopsida; order Cupressales; family Cupressaceae; genus Cunninghamia; species Cunninghamia lanceolata. The sequence continues at coordinate 328,498 of BSBN01000196.1, forward strand.
TTTAGCCCATAGAATGGCTTATGCTTATTCTTTATCTCTACTACGTTTTTGTTTCGAGTTACTTCTTATTTATGGACCTTGACGCTATAAATTAGTCTGTCATAAGTTTGATAATGTGGTTGGATTCCCATTTGTTATTCTATGAAAACTTTTCACCTTTTATAAATTTTAAGTCGACTAGGACATTAGCATAAGCACAGGAAGTGTTTATGTAATGATCGAATTTTATATTTGGTTGATTGGTTAAATTGTGCAATTGTACAACAAATACCCCTTGACTTAGTAAGATTACAGAGACAGATACACAAATCATTTTCTGTTGCTAGTTCATATGTTCTTGAATTTTGGGTTTAATGTAGACAATTTCAGTTTCAGTGATTATCCTCATGCATATGTATCTGAGAAAGCTATGAAAAATGTATTTACCAGTTTTAATATGTCTGTTTTATGAATGATCCTTGTGCAAGTAGATTTAATTTATTTTCTTTGCATAGACAGATGTGATTGTATGATGTATCATTACACAAATGCCCCCCATTTTCATAGCTGTAGGGTACCATTGGAAATAGAGTTGTAAGAGTCTGTCAAGAGGAAGTAATGTTAGGTCAACATTTATGAATGTGAGGTCATTTCTTCACCCATCAAGTTAATGCTAGCAGTCATTGTCATGTCACATAGTTGATGATCTTCCTTGGCCTCCTTGGTATAAGGGGCCTGTGTTTATATCCTAGATTCAAGAAGTCACATTCCATCTCTGAGGTCCAAGGAGCTAGTCAGCCCAGGAGAAAGATTCTGTGTTATTACGCTCCCTGAAGGTCATTTAATAGACTACACCAATCTTATTTCTAACATGATGAATCTATCAGTTTCAAGAGGTTATGTTAGGATGTTGGATATTTGCTCTTGATTTGCACAATATTAGAACTCAACTTCTCCATTTTCCACAAGCTCTGGAAAGCAAGAATGGTGTCCTTACATGCTTTGTGTGTGCATGGTGAAATGATTTTTTTATATTACAAAAAAATTAACAGAGATAGCAACTGTAATTTCACAACAAATGCTTATAGATAATTTGAAATAAAACAAAGCCAAGATGTAGATGAAGACAGGTTGCAGATATACTGAAAAGCTGAATCATGAAAGCTATGCCATTTTGAAGGGGAGACCTCCAAATGAGAATAACCAAACAATAGCAATCAAAAAGGGATAATCCTTATTCCTTTTGACCACCTTGCTTCCTATTTGAAACATATTTAGGTTGGGAAAACTCTATAAACACTGATTGGGCTGACTAAACAGAAAATATAAAATCTAGAAACTACTAGAAAACTACTTGAAAGGTTATGCATCCCTCGAGTTGGCCGCTGTACAACCTAACTACAAAGAAAAGTGGATGACTAGGGTTGTAACACTAACAAGGATGATTTTTCCCTTCTAATTCAGCTTCTGATGTTTTGCATGCTTTGGAAATTTTCTGCCATTGACCTTATCAAGGAAAGATATGTAGAGCATTGGATGAATTCTAAAAGAAGGTTGCAGCTCTAGATTTTAAGTGGCACAGCCAATACTGCGAAGCACCTTATGAGGACCATAGTACTTAGGTGCAAGCTTGTTGTCTTTCTGTTGCTTGAGAGAGAACTATTTGTATAGCTGAACCCTCAGAAAGACCCCAGAGTCCTTCAACATCCATTTAACTCCTATACTGATCCACTTCTTGTTTCATCCCATTCTAGATCATAGCCGTATTCCTCTTGGATGCTTTGTTGGTGCTGGAAGTATTCCTCTATGGCCTAGACCTTTGGATTGATCTACAGATATGAAATCACAAATGGTGTAGCCGTGTAGATATCCGGATTCCATATAGAGTCTCATATCCAAATTCCATATATATACGAAGCCATCTTATTGAAGGTATGAAATGTGGTATAACCACCATTCTGCTAAAAGAAGCTTTAAAACCATTGAAAGTGTTTGCTGAAAGTAAAACGCGAGAGTTAATCTTCAAAACATTTGCTTACAACCTTTTTTAACTATCTAATTGAAACTTTAGAGTGATACAAGGAGCTGTGTGGCAATTGAGTGCCTAAAACAGAAAATGCCATTCCAAAAATTGTTGGTGACATTAGGATCTCTATCACTCGATGATTTTTGGTTTTCAAATGCAATTTCTGCAAATTTTTCATGAATGTTTTTGCCACCCGGCTTGCTGAAAATGGTTGATTTAATTTGAGAAATGATAATATTTGTCAGTCGATTAACTACCACCAGGGTCGTACCTCAAGTAGGGCCAGGCATTTGCAATGGGAAAATAGTGTTTAATGAATCCTCCCGAGGTAGTTTAGATCTGGTCATATTATGACTGCACTTTTTCCCTGTTGTGATAAATTGGGCTAGGACTTGGTTTTGTGTTGGCCCTGGCCCAGAGTTATTTTCTTGATGGTAAAGTATTTCTCTTCTTGAAGAATTTTTGACCTCGTAGTAGTTCCTCACTGACTATATTTCATGGTAAATTTAGAAGCTACCGTAGAGTTTGCAGTGTTGTGTTGATTTGTCCCATAGTGTTTAGTTATACTGGAGTTAAAAAAAAATTCCTTTTTATCTCTTTGTTTGTTATGCCTTATATGTGTTTTTGCCTTTGGGACTGTTTCTAGTTATATTTAGTGTACTGTTTGCCTTTGGCAGGTAGTGACCATCTTTCACATCAGGATTATTCCTTGTTTTTTCCAGCAAGTATAATTTTCCCAAGCTATAATATTATTATTATACATTGGGGCCTGGGCTTTGCTTGGATTGTTGTAGATCACTCTTATCTAGTTATATGCACAACATTTGTCTTATTAAGTGAAATCTTGTTTGTCAGAGGACCCAATTGATGTTATTTCTCCCTTTTTCCCATTCTTATCCTTTGTCTTGTCGATTGTAATTGGAGATTGTTTCATCCTCAATTTGTTCATTTTATTGTTTCTTTTGGTTGCAATGTCTCCTTTGTTATTGGTGCAGCTTCATGGCAATAGAAGATTTGCATTGTTTATTTTTGGGACTTGGTTAGTTGGTTTCATATCTTAGCCTTGAAATTTTACCATCTATTTTACTTTTGTGTGTAGAGGCTTGCCTCTTCCTTTGAAGATGAAGGGTGGGAAGGCCAATGCTGAACAGACAGATTCTTTGAGGGTGTTTGCTGACAAGTACAAAAAATGTCTCACTTTTCCTTAAATAACTGCTATGTCTGGTTTACAATAAGAGTTTTAACCTTTAATGAGATAATCATCCCCTGTTTGTCCAAGTTTTTTTTGTTGTTTTGATAATATCTATTGCAATATTTGGCTTGGAAAATAGGAAAGCAGCCGAAAGCTCATACAGAAAAGCAACTTAAACATCAAGCCAAAAAGGAGAAAAAGGCTGAGAAAGACCCAAACAAACCAAAGATACCACCTAGTGGTTTCTTTGTATTACTGTAAGTTGAACAACTTAAGATGTTTATCGATCTTGGTACATAGTTTGAAATTTAATAACAATGTACTTTTATGTAACTATTGGTATAGATTTGAGTTGTTCACATATTTCTTTACCAGCTTGGCTGGCTAAAGACATGCTTCAAATTTTAAATGATTTTGTACTTACAGTAACCGTGTTATATCTTTTATGAAGGGAGGGATTTAGAAAGCAGTACAAGGAGGCAAATCCCAACTCAAAATCTATATCTGCTGTAAGCTTGTTCAATAACTGAATTGCCATGTTGTGCATATTTAGTTTCCAACTTATTTTATTTCATTATTTTACAAGTAGTTAAACTTGTGTTTTACTTTTAATAGGTTGCAAAGGTGGGAGGAGACAAATGCAGTGTATGTTTATATTAAGCATTTAACATGATCTTTGTTATCTTTGCAGGAAAAGGCTCCCTTTGAAGCGACTGCTGCAAAGAGAAAAGATGAATATCACAAAACAATGGTTGTTTACAAATAAATAAGTAATGTCCTTTTGTTTTCTTGAATGTTTATTTTTTATTATAATTATTTTCTACAGATTTGTATGGTATTCTCCTTCCTCACTCTCTTTTCTTTCTTTATTGCGAGTCTGACAAGTCCAAATTTGAAATGAATGATGAAGAGGAGAGTGGAGAGATAATGGCAGTGGGCTTACTTGTGTTAAGACATGGACCAGTTAGGACTCGAACCTAGGACCTTCCATATGCTGCTGGAGTGCTCTACCACTGAGCTACTGGCCCCTCGTGGACCAGTCCATCATCGGTCCGGGTGTGGCTTATTTCCAACACCAACACCCCCCCTTAAGCCACACCTCTCATGTGCTTGGGGCTCCTAGCCTGGGCCTGGCTTTGATACCATGTTGAGACATGGACCAGCTAGGACTCGAACCTAGGACCTTCCATATGCTGCTGGAGTGCTCTACCACTGAGCTACTGGCCCCTCTTGGACCAGTCCATCATCAGTCCAGGTGTGGCTTATTTCCAACACCAACAACTTGTGCATTCTTTAGTAACTTTTTAAGATGTAATTTATCAACTACCATGATCTTATATTCCTCTCGCTAAGATGTAATATATCAACAAAGTAGTAATTGTACTAATTCCATTTTTTTTCTTTGCAGGAGGAAGATGATGAGTAGGTTAAGTTTTCTGTTTCCTTTCTGGCCATGATTTATTATGGACAATGTCTTAATCAAATCTATAACTTTCTGTACATGTCTTTTCCCTCCCAATTTTGTACAATGAGGGTATTTTCATTTGTCGTATCATGGTGAAGATGATGAACATCTTTAGATATTTCAAGATATGAATATTTCTTTTGTATTTCACCTATTAATGAATGCAGGAAATCATTAAATAATGATTTTTTTGGATCATTCCTTTGGCAAATGATATATGGTGTAGCCACATTGGTTTGTTCTTATTATGTCTGGCAATAGTTTAATGAAATTTACAATAGGATAGTAATATTTTTATGATTCAACAATCTCAACGTGATTATAGTGGTATGCTGCAGTCATAGCAGCTTTCTCAAGAAGAAGAGAACGGATAGATAGTGTTGGTATGTTTAGCATCAACCTTCAATTACATGTCCTATGCTTGTATATTTTTGTTGGATCTAGCCCTACCCTGTCAGCATTTGGCAAGGACTACTGCTGCACGGCAGCTCTTGTTCCATTTCAAACAATAGCTTCTGTCCTTTTTCTCTACGTGCTCATCATCTTCATCTTCTTCCACATAAAAGAGGTCGATTCGGAAGCTAGAACGGTTTTATAAACTCGATACTTCCCACCTCAACAGCAAATATATACAGTTATTTAAAAAAAATTATTGGGGAAAAGTTATTTTTTGTTTCTTAAATGGTGGTGGACATAAAGCAAATTTTTAAGATTACCACAGAATATGAATATAAACATACAAGCCCAGTTGAACAAAAGACGAATCATTAAAACAAACTTAGTTAAGACTTAGAGCACTCTCTACTGCCGTTAGTTGTCAACAGAAGACAAAAGATAAAGTGGAATTACCCTTCGCTTCACATAGATCATAATCGTACTCTCATAATTGAGCTCCATACTGTACTGTATGCAATTTAGAAAATTACACAGTGGTAACATAAAACCTACTTTCTCTTTCTCTTGACAGAGGTAGAAACGTCAATTAATGGCCTCTTTCTCTTGAGAGTGGTAGACACCTTAGCACCAAAAACGTCATTTAATGCTGTAGTTGAAGTCAAAGAAGCAAACAGCAGCTCCACAGCCTGCTTTGTTTTAATTGTTATTATTTATCATAATCTCATGATGCCAACAAATGAAAACATAAAAGAGATGACAAATCAAAACGAAATATATAGTCTACTAAGAACTCACCTCTTTGTGACCAACGTCTACAGTATGCTCCTCAACCTGAAATAAATCAAGGATATTGAGACGTTTAAGTAAACGTACCGTTCCAGTGGGTGAGGAGGGTGTGACCTTCAAGTCATCCGTTATCATGAAGGTCACCTGTTCCTTCACATAATCACCCCCACTGCTTCCCACTGTTTCAGCTCCACTGCTTTCCACCGTTTCAGCTTGCTTGTTCTGACGGAATTGCACTCTACGATCCATACTGCATCCACAGCCGCATTTCTCTCCCCTTTGCTTGATCCATACAAGTAGAGGAATTTTTTTTATTATTTAGTAGTTCCTTTTTCTTTTCCCACCTATTTTTGTGATGTGGGAAAAGAGGATCCTAATCAACAATGAAGCAATTAGATCAATCTCTCCTCATATCACATTGGAACACAAGCCACCAAGGGTTATAGGCTTGGCTACTGTGTCTAGAGAAGAGCAAAGCTACAAACTGGTGGGGGCTTTGTTCCTTTGTTGCTATGATTAGGAATTGATTATAAACTATGCAAATGAGAAGACATAATGAACAAACTAAGTAACAGTACATATTGTAGTAACATGAAATAAAAAATAGATGTAGAAATAGACTAAGCAGATGTAGAGGAACCTGTCACCAGAAATAGAGGCTATCGAGGCAAGATACGGACGTTGGGTGCCCTCAGGGCTTAAATTTGACAGTTGTATAGTTGTATTTAGGCATTTTTGTTGTAAAATACAATCAAAATTTTAAAAAGACCGTATCATATGAAAGGAGAGATTTTGGACAAACTGTCAAAATTTATCTAGGATTATGTTGATATATATATTTGGTTTTATATAATTTACTTATACTAAGATATGACATAGTATTTTAAAGGCACCATTGAATAGATAACCATCATAAGAAAATTGCTTGACAGGCAAGGTCAACTATCAAATTTTAGCCCTAGGTGCCTCCTAGGGTTTTGGGGCAGATCAACTTCTGTATGAAGATCTTCATCTCTGTAACTTTCATCTTCCCTTTGTCCATCGATATCAGAAATGCTTCACTCCGGATCTGCACACACAAGGAGGAGGAAAAATGTTTAGTGCCATATAGAGGTTTACCTCAATCAAGCCTCATGTACAAGTGTTCACACTTCCACAATAGAAAAGGTAAGTGTGATAGAGAGTGTGTGCTCTTGGTGAGTAGAGGCAAATAACTAATAAAGACATCAATAACCAAATATAATAGAACAAACTCACCATGAAACCCTAGTTGGACTTTATGTCACAACACTAGTCGCAAACTAGGAGATGTTGGAGAAAGAAGAAGCTTCCTCAAGTACCTACAAGGGTTAGTGCAATAGCAACAATGATAATTCACAAGTAGCAAGCTTTAGATTTGTAGAGAGCATATATCAAGTATTCATTCGAATATTACTTTGTCATCCTCCTAAATGAGAGGGAGAGAGCTACATATATATGATTCTTGATTACTTTCAAAAGAGTTCGTGTTAGGCTGATAAAAGGTGTACCACTTGATGTAGTAAGGCTAACACTCAAATTTCAAACTTCATTCGGGGAAAAAAGGCTGGACCCAAGCATTGGGTGCCTTGGTCTAGGCTAGTTTGGCCCCCAAAAACTCAACAATTAATTCATTTATTGTTATTTCTTAATCAGGTCCTAAATCAAGCACTTGATGAATGAAGATACACATACATGTGAAAAGGAGTTCTAAACCTAGTGTGCAATTGTAAGTGGTCACAATTTCTGATGCTACATTTTTCTCCTCACAATAGGTTTACCCTTGTACTTCGTGTCAATTCATTCTCTATTTTTAAGGAACCTGCTCTACAATTTTATCTTGTTTTCATTCTCTTCTTGATGATGGATCATAGAGTGTGATCTAAAACATCAATACAAAAAAAACTACACATAATTGATTTATAGAAGCTCTAAATTAATTTGTCATGGACAATGGAAATATCATGTCTTCAATTAATAAATATAATTTATTTAATTAATTGGCTAGTGGAAGGGGAAATGTTAAGGGGTACTCCTAGGATGAAAGTGTCGCAAGGTGTTGAATGTGGTATTAGGAGGTGTCGAAAGTGGTGTTAGGAGATGTCGAAAGGACATAATCAAATTTGAGTGTCTATATTTTTCTCCTCTTTAAGATGATGTTGTGACTAAGAGAAGTAACATCATTTCAAAGAAGATAAGATATGGATGATTTGAAATGGATGCCCCAACCAATTGAAGGAGTTGTGACGAGGAGGAATGATAGACAGATGGGATGCCCCCTTGCGAAGATAAGCAAGTTGAAAGAACGCGGGTAGGCTCTCTAAATAGATGGGATTGATTAGTGCAAGAAATGAAAGAGATGGAGGATAAGACATCATTTTGTATGAGGTGAAGAATCATATATTTTGATATAGCACTGGACATTATGCACCAAGGTATAAAGACCAAGGTGGCAATATGTCATGTACATAAAGGACTGGCTCAAATAGAAAGGTCAGAAGTAAACATATGTCATATGGCACCATGATATGGAAGACCATGATGTCATCGTGTAGGATGCTACAAGGATTGATGCAAACAAAAGGATGTTCTAACACATCACAAGGTGTGTGTCGATCATGGTGGAAATTGTAATGGGACAACCAATAAACACATCACACAAAAAAAAATGCATGGCCCAACATATGCCATTCAAGACACACCATGATATAAGGATCGTGGTGACTGTGAGAGGGTATAATGTAGGGTAAAAATAAAGAAAAATGAAAAACAACAGTCAATCAACATAGAGATGTGTACATCTTGCCAAAATGCTAAAAAGGGTGATGATGATTATGATGATAAGGATAAGGATGAAAGTTGATATGGGGAACAATATATCCCATGAAGGCAAAAAGGAAACCAATAACATCACGATGGTGAGGGGTCAATAGGTGTATGTGATCGAACTTGAATAGAGGTCTTTGATTTAACATTTAAGTATAGTGTTTAGGGTGCTAACGTTGTAGGTGTAAGACATAGGATATTAGCATACATGTGATTGAATGAAGCTCAAAAAGAATGAAAAGGAGATGTACCTAGGATATGGAATATTCAATAGGCAATACTGGTTCAAAATAAAAGCATAATCAACTTGCCCAGATGAATGACAAGGGGGGTAACATGAGATTGATGAGATGGAAGACTAAGACATTGATTAGGGATGAGATGATGTAAAAAGGATCTAAAGGATAACGTGTTCTGGCTCCTACACATGGCGCCTACAAGCAGGTTTTCACCATGGTACTTGTCCAAGGCACCACAAAAAGTGGTTTTCACCATAGGATGAATAATTTCACTCTACTTTTGTATTTTTTGGATTTTTTGTATTTTTGAATGTTTTAATTATTTTAGATTTTTAGATGTTTCAATTTTTTGGATTTTTGAATGTTTTGATTTTTTTAGATTTTTTTGAATTGGGATACTTTTCAAACTAAGCATGTAATCTTTTAAGCTAGATGATGTTGATAGGTTCATCCAACTCTTGACCATCTGGATTAGCTAGCCGATAAGCACCTAAACCATACTTAGTGGTGAAAACATAAGGACCTAGCCAATTAGGCTCAAAGTTTCCTTTTGTGTCTCAATCCTGAAGATTCTTATTATTTTCCTTTAACACAAGATCACTAATCTCGAACTCACGAGCCTTAATTTTCTTTTTATAGGTTCTTCAAAGATGGTTTTAATAGTCCTGGAGATGATTTAATGTATCAAGGTGCTACTCGTCAAGGAGTTCTAACTCATGAAGATGTGAAACCCAATACTCATCATCATCAATTAGATAATGCAAGGATATGTGCAATGATGGGAGTTCGATATCTATTAGAAAGATAGCTTTAGTACCAAAGACTAATGAATATGGAGTGGCACCAGTGGGAGTATGAATGATAGTGCAATAGGTCCAGAGGGCAGGATTGAGATGGAGGTGCTAATCACAGCTAGCATCATTGATAGTTTTCTTTAGAATCTTGAGAAAGGTTTTATGTGTTGCCTCTACTTGACTATTATCTTGGGGATAATAATGAGTGGACCAGTAGTGTTGGATATGAAAGCATTCACAAAGGGTGTGGACTTCATGGTTCTTGAAAGGTTTACCAGTGGATGGGATACCATAGCAACAAATGATATGATGGAGGATGACTCGGATATGTGGGTACCGGTAGTGAAGGTGAACTTGGGATAGCTCTGACCCACTTAGTGAAATACTTGATGGTAGTGATGATGAACTTATGACCACTAGATAAAGAAGGTTAGACCTTATTGATGAGATTGAGGCCCCATTGAGAGAAAGACCAAGGAGTTGTAATGGGTTGCAATGCTTGAGAGGGAGCATGAATAAGGTCACCATGATGTTGATAGGTGAGGCACCATTTGACATAATAACATACAATATGCTCCATGGTAGGCAAGTAGTTACAAATTTGAAGAAGCTTCTTTGCAAGAATAATACCACTAGTGTGGACACCACATATAACATCATGCACCTCCTTAAATGCAAGATTATCCTCCTCCATCTTTCGGAAACTTCATAAAGAACCATCATTATAGCATCTTTGATAAAGTGTGTCAACAAGGATAGTGAAGCGAGAGGTATGTTGGATAAAGGATTTATGTTGATTGCGAGATGGGTTGGGTGCGAGAATTTGATCATGTAGATAGGCATAAATGTCATGGTACCATGGGGATTCTAGAGAAACAATATCATAAATAAATTTAGATTCAAGGACATCATATGCAAGGATGATAAGGTGTTCAACCAAGAATTCACAACATTGACTATTGTGTGGCATATCCAACAAAGACCCAATAGTGGTCATGGCATTTGTTGCTTTATTGTTGAGGTGAGGAACTTGTTCAAATTGAATGTGTGTGAAAAATTCCTTGAGACTATCGACTATCCATTTGTAAGGGATAAGCTCACCATATTTTGTTTGATATTAATCATTAACCTGTTTTATGAAAAGTTGTGAATCTCCACTTACTTGTATCTCTTGGGCATTCCATTGGATAGGTATTGTAAGACCCACATGATTAAAGCCTCATATTCTTCCATGTTATTGATACATGGAAAATCCAATAAAAAAGATTTTACTAGTATGAAATCACCTTGAGGAGCAACAAATAAGATACCAACTCCTAATTCATGATTAGTGTACAATCCATCAAAGTATAATTTCCAACATGTATGTTCCATAACTGTGAGAATAGAATAATTAGGAAAATCAGTAACTAACGGGTGATGATCTATCAAAGGTGTTTATTGATCTACATCAAGTTTCCCTTTGATCACTTTTTGATCTACATACTTGATATTAAACTCACTTAGTAGCATGACCCACTTTCCCATGCATCCTATAAAGACCACTCAAATTAATATGATAAAATATTGCACAAAAGAGTCAAATTAATTTTTTTTACTCAATATAACTTATTCCACAATAATATTCTAATATGAATATACAATAAGCTAGAGAACATAGCCTAATAAAACATAAGGATAGATTCCTTTACATCATTAATGCTAGTAAGGCAATATTACAACTTGATATAACATAAATTGTTATCCTCTAGAGATCATCATCCATGAATGAGAGGATGGAGAGAGCATCATTAGGGTGATTAACCACCCAACCACGAAGCTTACGCTTCCCCAACCTTACTCTAAATTGGAGAAACATGACCCTTCATAAGAGGTCTAGCAATTAGAACTGACAAGTGTGATAGAATTTGGTGCAACATGAAATATCTAACATTTAACAAATATTAAAAACTATAGAAAATGAAATTATATCATTATATGGTAGAGAGTAATAAATAAACCAGTGAAAATATGTAATTTGATTCCAAAGCTTTGGCCAAAGTATATTTTTGAGCTTATAATGACAACTAGATAGGTTAGTAAACCTAACCTACCCTTCTATGTGACCCCATATTCGGCACCCATCTAATACCCAACAAAATTAAGTCTATATCTCTATGAATACATCATAAATCATTCAACTAAAGTAGATATATAAGAAATCTTCTATCAAGACATAATTACCAATGATAACATTTTGATGAGTATAAGAGTTTATAACAAAATTATTGTATCACATCCTAAACATATAAAAGAAAAAGGGTTAAAGTTGATCAATTTTCTATATATTTATTGAACAAGTATCTTTAATACAGAACTCAATCACACTAAGCCAACTTACCCTCCCTAATCCAAGTTCCACATTTCAATTAGATTGCCACTAACTATGGTTTCTCCAAATCAAGCAACGAAGATGATAAGGGTTACCATAAGTTTCAAGACGTTTCTAGACCTCAACTAAATCAAGACAAGGTGTTGAGAAAAGTTCCCAATTTTATTTATCACTGAAACACATCTATGTACACAAGAAATTCGACACTTCCTGATACTAAAGTTGGTACTAAATTTGTTTAAGAAAGATTCACTAAATGTCTAACTAACTAAAGATAGCAACATACAACACCATCTTTTTTGCCTAGTGGTTCTGTACACTTATTTTAACCTAGAACTCAATGTTAATTAAGCTAAACATCTTGAACAACATTAAAGGTACTCAAAAAATATCTTAGAATTTATCAATCACTTTGCCCTAAGTTAAAAAATCAAAAACCCTACTTGAAACTAACATATTTCCTAAATAATACTAACACTTAAGACTATACTACTTACCAAAGTGAAAAAATTAGTTTGATCTCTAACACTTTAACTTTAAACCTAATATTTTCTACTATTCATGGTATAAGTGTAAATCAAATATTTTGCAATTATCTAACCTCTCATTATAACAATGACTACTTTTGAAACACAATAAACTATAAATGAGCACATTTAAAATAACACTATAACAATGCTTTTTCTTTGAAACTCAATAAGGATAACTAGTATTAAATAAGGAATTATTAGTTCTTTTAACATTTATTCCATTCATAGCAAATTGAAAGTTCAAGCAAGCCAAGTTAACATATAAGTATATATATATATATATATATATATATATATAAAATAACACTATAACAATGCTTTTTCTTTGAAACTCAATAAGGATAACTAGTATTAAATAAGGAATTATTAGTTCTTTTAACATTTATTCCATTCATAGCAAATTGAAAGTTCAAGCAAGCCAAGTTAACATATAAGTATATATATATATATATATATATATATATATATATATATATATATATATATATATATATATATATATATATATATATATATATATATATATATATATATATATATATATATATATATATATACATATCAATGCTTATATCATCATACTAGTATACCTATATTAAAAAAATATATCTAAAGTGCACCGAGAGATATCTTTCTCGAAACATAACATCATAGGGAAATTTGGTTAAAGGAGGAAACTACTTGTGTGGCTTGGGATTTTAAGGCACTTACAACATTATTCTAACTATTGCATGCGTGAAACAATTGTAATTGAAGGTTGGGAACCGCTTGCAAGACTCAATCCCTTGCTGACCACCAAACAAGGAATCTACATCAATATACACACCTGAATCTTAGTTACACAAAAGATATTCACTTCCAGTTGAGGCATTTACAATCACAACGGGGTGGAGATGAGAGCACACACTTTTCTTGTAAATATATAGCAAAAAAATAAAAATAAAAAAATAAAAATAAAAATAAAAAGTAAAAAACAAAAGAAATTAGAAAAAATAAAAAATAAAAACCAAAAAACAAATTGGAGAAAATAAAAAATAAAAACCATGAAGGATAGAAAGGTGGAGAAAATCACAAAAAAAATGGAACGAAAAAAAAATTGGAAAAAATAAAAAAATAAAAATAAAAAATAAAAAATAAAAACAAAAAAAATTGGAAATATTAAAATTAAAAAAAAAAGAAATTGGAGAAAATAAAAAACAAAAAACAAAAAAGAAATTAGAAAAAATAAAAAATAATAACCAAAAAAGAAATTGGAGAAAATAAAAAATAAAAACCATGAAGGATAGAAAGGTGGAGAAAATCACAAAAAAAATGGAACAAAAAAAAGAAATTGGAAAAAATAAAAAATAAAAACCAAAAAAGAAATTGAAATATTAAAAAACAAAAACAAAAAAGGAAAAAAAAAAGTGAGAAAATCAAAGAGACAGTGGAAAAAAAGATATCTCGACATACTATTTAGTTTTTTTAATAAAGATTCAATTCAATTCTCCAGTTGTTCCATCCCTAATTGATATTCATTTAAAGAAATAAAAAATCTTTCTATATGCTAGGTTACAGTTGAGTCATAAGTAATTAAGAACACCATTTAACTATTGTATGAAAGAAAAACTTATCATTTTACTAACATTAGAATTTATTAATTCTAAATCCTTTCTATAGATGTACAATATCACGAGTCATATTGATAAAAAGACAACAAAAGGATGAGTTAATGTTTCAAGGCAAGAGTTTCCATTTTAGATAAGAAAGCCGATACTAGCATAAGAAAGTTGATAGTAGCATTGATACATATTGAAATGTGATTAAGAAAAAAAGAATATACAAAGGCCAATTGTAGAATTTCTTTGGCCTTAAAAGATTACAAGTAGACTGATAAGGTAGAAGAAATAGAAGGCCGATCATATAGGCTATTTTAAAGAAGAATGATAATATAGACCAATTAAGAAGAATAGAAAACTAATGAGGGTTAAAGAATATAGAAGGTTGAATTATAAACATCATATTTCAAATGCAGGTTGAATATGAATATGTATAAGGTCAATTTGATACACTAAGAGACCGCATGAAAAGTATGGGCCATAAGATTCAAAATTATAGGCAAATAATAGATTGCGTGTAGGTCGATTAGGAGATACACATCATATGGAAAGATATAGGCCAACAATAGTACATGTAGGCCAATTAATCAAATGATTATAGGCCGTTAGGAATATAACACTAATCATTTATTGCCCAGACCAAACAAAAAAGTATACATGTGTAATGTCCCTGATCTGAAATTTCTTATTAAATCCAAATCTAAAAAATGTATTTAACAAACTTAACACTAATATGTATCAAAACATCCCAACTAGCTAACTAGTTTGTACAAGTATTACACTAAAATGAACATAAACAACTCAAATATTTTTTATTATAATTTTCTAGTATAAATAACATCAAATTAGGCCTACAGCATTGATTTTCAATAGCCACAACATCTTCAACACTCCACAACAAATCTACTAATCACCACACTAAAACAAGTTGAAATACACGTGTAAACCACCCAAAACACATTGAAACCCGAAGAACAACATCCCAACAATGGAATAGCTACACCAAGGTACTGTAACTGATGTAGAACAAAAAACATACACAGTAACAAGCCTCCACATAGCAACAATCACAAACAACACCAACATAAACAAATAAACACTCCAAATCTGCACTAAAACATGTTACAAACACACCAAACAATAAACTACCACAACTATTTTAGATCTAATGCAATGTCTGAAGTAATATTGACATTTGTAACCCAAGAACACCACCCTTAGATTTCTAGAAACTCATGTCCACCAGCCATAAGCTTCACTCCAATGGTTTCCCTGTCCACCAGAGAAAATACAAAGCATCAGCTCTACAGAAAAGGATGTCAAATTAGCAATAGTTCTTAAAATGCAATATTCCAAATATTTTATTACATGAGAGGTAATCTTGGGCACCCAAGATTCCCTACACCAATTCTAGGAAGTTACACCAACCAATATGCTAAAACAGTGCTCCAATAATTACCATAACTTCATCTACATAAGATGCCAATCACATTAATTGAAAATCTGTCATTTTCAACCACCAAGGATTCCCTTCAAATCCCACACCCAAGGAGGTATTATGAGAAAAATAAAAATTTATTTTAATATTTATTTGTATATAAATATTTGAAAATGCTCTGGAACAAATAGAATATTAAATAATTATTTTTCCCTCCAAGCTGCCTTGTAGCCCATCTTACTATTTTTGGACATGGGGGAACTTATTGTTATGGAGTAAAAAGTGGACACATGTTACACATATGGTTCCTAAGGTTGTTATCATTGATGTCAACACTATCAAAAGGATGAAAGAGATTGTTAAGGTTGTCATTGAGATTGTCATTGGTGTCAACACTGTCATGGAAGTGAGACACAGTTCATGGTTGAATGTCATAGAGAAGATATAATTCATGGTTGGATGTCATGCCCCTAAAGAAGATACAATTCATGGTTGGATGTCATGCCCCTAAAGAATATATGGTTCATGGTTTGATGTCATGCTCCTAAGGAAGATACAATTTATGGTAGGACGTCATGCTCTGATCAGTGTAGAGTTGAGAATAAAGCAATATTAATGATCAGTGCAAAGTTGAGCATGAAGCCATATTAATATGGGAATTAGAAGCATCAAGAAGAAGAAATAATATGGGAATTAGAAGCATTGAGGATGAGATGTTTTGAAGCATGTTATATGATCTATCCTATTGATCCTAAGTTGTATGTGTTGATACAAAGAAGATTTGGCATCCGAAAGTTGGTGATAGTCTCTATTTCAAGATGACTGCTTTTGAAGACTACTTGGGAAATTGGTCTGCACTTTCATTCTATTAATGTTGAGATTCTAAGGTTTGGAACGTAGCTTCATACAATGTCATATTATGTATGTTCCAAGCTTCATGATGTTTTGATCACTGGAAGGGTGTTTTCCTGCTGATAGTTTGAAGACAGTGTTAGTTCTGTGAAGGTGTTCCTAGTAGGGTAATGGAATGATCTACATTCCTCTACATTTGCAAATATGTCTATGCAGTTCTGGAATTATTTTTAGAGGGAAGTGAAGGTGTTGTTTCCAAAGTTTCAGATCTTTTATCCTTCCACTGTGAAAATTATGTATGATAGAGTATCGATATGTGCTCTAGCAGAATGAAGTAGTGATGAAGACCTTTTGGAATGCTCTGCATTCCTCCAGAAGTGAATGTTTTCCTTTGTAGTTTTGAGGACATGTTCTTGGATGTGTTTTACATGCTCTCTTGTACTTTCAATCTTCTTGGTGGTCCGCAAGCTCAGTTTTTCTATGACAACATGTTGCAGTGTGTTCCAGATGATAGGATGTTCTAAGAGTTCATGATTGAAGGTGTGCGACATAGAATCTTTGATGTGCAGAGATAAAGGAGTATTTGGGGATATTGTAGGAGTCTTTTAGACTCATCTAAAGAATTTTCATGAAGGTCTATCTTGTTTCTAGTACCACACAAGGCTTTCAAGTTGATGTGTTCGCTATACTTCAAGTTTCATGTGTCTTTGCTTAAGGCTGTCCTATTTCAAAACGAGCAGAGTGTGCGGATGAAATTCCTTGATATTTGATGATGTGAAGGATGTTTTGGACCTGGTTAAACAAGTGTTGGTGTTCACAAGGCATGGGTCTTCCATCAGTGTAATGTGTGATCTATATTAGGACCTATCTTCAACATGTTTCATGTTGTGTGTTATATGGCTGACTTGTAACTGTATTTTTCATATTATATCTAGCTGTCAAGCAATGTAATCAATGTAATATCTTGTATAAATTTTAAATCAAGTTGAGTGAGGCAAAGTGTGATTGCAAATAGATTGATACGGTTCACAAGCAAGTTAAAGAGAAAAATGAATGAATTTTGATCTGTGTGACTGAAGGAGAAAGAGAAGAAGTTATTGATGATGTCTTGAATTATTTTGAATACATATTCATGACAGTGATCAAGCATAGTGTGTTCCTAACTGATTCGATCATTAGAAGGAAGTGTGAAGAGGCAGAATTTCAATCATCAAAGGTGTGAGTTTCAAAGTCAATTTTCAGACAGTAGAAGGACTATCATAGTATAATATTTTGTAAGTGTGTTCTCTGGTCAGGGAGTAGTTGCTTCCTTGGATTGTAACCCTAAAAAAAGTCTTTAGAGAGTAGTTGCTTCCCTGGGAGTGACCCTAAAGCAAAGTTTTAGGGAGTAGTTGTTTCCTTGGGTTGTAGCCCTAAAACAAAGTTATTATTTGTGTTTCATATATTGTGAATTAATCATCACCGTGGTTTTTCCCTTCTTGGGTTTTCCACGTATATCTGGTGTTATGTGTTGATGTGCATTATGGTAGTCTTTCATGTTTATGTTAATACTATAATGCTTATGTTTTAATCTGCTTTGAATAAGTTGAAGTTGTTAAAATTGAAGATTGATCAGATACTAATTCACCCCCCTCAGTATCTTGGTGTGTTCAACAATTGGTATCAGATCCAAGTTCCTCTAAGGGAAGATTAACCACTTGAGGAAGGTCTAGGATGACATCAAATGGATCCAACAAGATACCTAGGTTTGATGGAATAAATTATGCTTTTTGGAAGTTAAGGATGGCAGACTACATCAATTCACTAGGGTGTGGTTTTTGGGACTCTGTCAAGACTAGTTACACAGTACCTGCCTCTACTCCTACAGATGCAGATGAGATTAAGAAGTATGAAAACAATGCCAAGCAAAATTTTTAAATCATGAGTGGGTTAGCTAATTCAGAACTTTCAAAGGTAATGAGTTCAAGTTCAGCTAGAGATGTCTGGGTCAAACTTGAAACTATCTACGAAGGAGATAAGAAAGCAAAGCAAGCAAAGATGCAAATCTTCAAAAGTAGATTTGAGACCCTAAAGATGAAAGAATATGAAGACATTGTTGGATATATGCTCCAGGTGGATGAAGTGGTCAATGAAATCATAGGTCTTGGTGGAGAAGTGAAGGAAGATGAGATTGTAAAGAAGGTTCTGAGATCTCTTCCCAAATATTATAGTCACAAGATATCTACCATTGAGGAGAATGCAGACATGGACACATACACTGTAGACAAATTATTTGGTTCCCTTACTACCTTTGAGATGAGCGAGTTTGGTAGTGATGCTCCAAAGAAAGAAGCTTCTTTCAAGGTTAGTATGAAGACAAAGGATACTCGTTTTATAACGGATACCCGTTATATAACATATACCCACTTTAGAACGAGTACTCGTTAAATAACGCGTACCCATTTTAGAACGGGTACCCGTTCTAAGAAATTTGAAATGGCTGACCGCCTTTTCCCTTGCCTTTGGTTTGGTTTTAGTCTCGGGAAAGGCATGGGTAGCCAACCTTGAGCCTTGGACCTGCAAGTCTTTTTCTAACTACAAAACAAGAGGAAAGTCTGAGTTTACCTATATGGCTGACGATATTTTTTCTAATTTTTTTTACAAAATTAAAACCCATTACAGATGATGGTGTCTAGTTTTCAAATATGTAATTTTTTTTATTGGACTTGTTTTTCTATTTATTATTTAATTTATGAACAAACTGGTCCAAAAACTTGAAATGACAGGTTTTTATATTTTTTTAATACTTTTAATTTTTAAATTTTTTTTTAAAATTATATGTCATCAATCTACACATCATTCTTTACACAATGAAAAAATAAATTTTATTTTATTATTAGTTTTGCTCAAATTATGGTGGTCGTACACGAGGAATTTTCAAAAACAACAATTAGGGCCAAGAACAAATTAATAAAAAAAATTATTTGAAAAAATTATACAAAAAATCCTCATCAAACTTCACTGTACTACACATATTTCTCCAAAAGCATTTAGAAAAATAGTTTTATTTAGGTCAAATTATGTTGGGCATACACGGGCATGGTATGGTTAAAAAAAGTGACTTTTAAACAGTGGTTTTTAGAAATGCCTATTGAAAATCAATTTGTATCATCTGGGTATTAAAATAAATTACATATTTGGAAACTAGACTCTGATACATTTCATATTACTAAATTTTTTTAAGATTCAATCTTTAAGTGCCTCAAATGTTTTAGTTAAATGTGACAAATTCTGAAAATCAGGGAAAATACTTCCACTTTTTGGCCAAAAAGTGGACCCAACTTCTTGTACTAACGCCAAAAGAGGAAGCTACTGATGAAGATGAGATCTCTAATGATGTTGAAGCAAGCTTTGTGAGAATACTAAAGAAAGGCATTGACAAATACAAAAGTAAGTTACCCTTCAAATGTTTCAATTGTGGAAAGGTTGGTCACTTTGCTTCTAAATGTCCTTTTAAAGATTCAAGGGGTAGTAATAGAAGAGACAAGTTCAAGAGATGTTTGTAGTCTATAGAAAGCAATTATTCTTCAAAAGATAAGGATCATGATGATTCAAATGATGAAACACTTTTCATGGCCCTGAGTGTTGGCAACAAAAAGGATGTACCAAAAAATGTGAGAAGACTGATGCCTTGCAAACAAATTAAAACAATGAAGGATCAATGGTTGTATGGTCTGCCTTCCATGCAAAAGAAGAATCCAAGTCTTGGGTAATTGGTAGTGGATGCTCAAATCATATGATTGGTTCAACAAAAGAAAGTTTATCAGCCTTGAAAAGTGGGATGGTGGTGCTATCAAGTTTGGTGGTGATGAGTTTGCATAGATCTGTGGAAAAGGTACCATAACCATTGATGGGAAGAATAGGACTGAAGATGTTCTCTATGTCAAAGGACTAAAACATAATCTTCTTAGTGTTAGTCTATTGCAAGTATGAACAACAAGTGTTGTCATTGATGTCAACACCTAAGGTAAGCATCAAAGGAATTGGTTGAAAGTTAGTACTATTGCAGAACAGTTCTATCTACTAGAATTTTGGGAACCAACATTTTGGCACTGTTACCAGGGACCCTAAATTTTATTTATGGTTTCTGCAATATTAAAGAGTAGTGTTTGTCCAAAATTTTCTTCCTAGTAGGGGAAGTGGCGACTCTATTTTATAACCCAGAAATTAATTTCAGTTTGAAAAGAGCTTCATAATGAATAGAGGAGACTGGGAGCAACATGGACATGGGAATCCTCTAGCAATGCAAGAAATAAGAGGAGTAGCTATAGAGTAAGAAGATCTAATATGGCACCTCCAAGGAATGCCCAAGGCAACATTTTTGTTGACCTTAGGAGCAAATACAATTATACCTTTGAGGATTCTACAGATAACATGCTAAAAAAAAATAGAAGAATAAATAGAAATGAGTATGATGTTAGGAGAAATGAGAATATTATTTGTAGAGGAAGTAGAGATAGACCTCATGATCTATATTTAAGGATGCTTGGGAATGCTAGTGAGAATGAAGAAATGTATCAGGGCACAAGGTATCCTAATTCCCCCACTGGATCATTGAGAGGTCAATATGACAATATCCCTAATGAGGGTGATCAGCAGCAACAACCTGATGATAAGGAAAGAGAAAGAAGAATCCAAGATGAACTGGACTTGCTTGATCATCTTAGAAATAGACAAAGGGAAGTGCAGGCCTTGCTTAAACAACAACAAGATCAACTTGCCTAGTAGGCCCAGCAAAACCAGAATGCACAGCAACATGGCCTAAATCAAAATGTAAATTAGCAACATGCACCTCCAAAGCACTATAGTCAGCAAAATAAAAGAGACATCAACATCAACATCATATGGGATAGCAGGGTGTAAATCATGCTCATGCTCAAAATATCAACATTCCACCACAGAAGAATCAAGCTAATCAACAACATGGCATCATTCAAAATGGTGGGCATGTGCAACGAAGATAAGCACAAAGGTTTCTTCTACAGAGGCAGTTGCTAGGAGCTAAGAGGTATAAACAGATCGATTTCTTTGACATACATGACTTTCCTAATCCAATTCCAACTGAGATTAGGGGAAGATTCCTAGCTTTCAAGGTAACAATGTTGTCATGAGTGAGGAACATCTTAAGCATTTCATTAATGTCACTGATGAGTATGAAATTAAGGGTGAAGATGTTATGATGAAATTGTTTGTACATCCATTGGAAGAGAGTGCTAAAGAATGGTATAAAACTCTCCCTGATAATAGTATTGATTCTTGGGAGGAGTTCATGAGGGTATTTAGATTGTTGTATGGGGAGAGGATTGATACCAAATTTTCTATCCATGAACTTACAACCATCAAGAAAGCAATAAATGAAACAATAGTAGACTTCAACAACCGCTTCATCATGACAATCAGAAAGGTACATCATCATATGAGACTCAATGAATCTATGTGCTTAGTTTTATATTGTGGTGCCTTTGATTCAAAAATAGGTTATTGTTTGAGGGACAAGAGTCCACAAACATTAAGAGAGGCCTAGATGCTACAACCATAAACATAGAAAGTAATATGAGAACTTAAGGGAAGTATATCAAAAGGTCTGATGTCAAATTTTACCAGCCAAATAAACCAGTTTTCAACAAACCTCTCACTACTAATGAAAAATTAGACAAACTCATGGGGGTTGTGAAAGATTTGTCCTATAAAGTTGCTAGAAATGACAAAGGGTTTCCACCTCAAGGTGCTGCAACACATTTTAATGAAGGTCAGAGATTGCATAACATGACTTATAATATTTATTAGTCTAAGAGACCACAACAAAATGATAGACAAGTTGTCCCCAAGCATGTAAGCTTCAAACAGCTTGAAAGGGACACCCCTGATCGTTTGAGAAAGGATCAAGTTAATTTTCAAGATGAGTCTTAATGGTGTCAGACTTTATTCCCCCCATGATCTAACAAACTATGCAGTGGCTCCTTCATTGAGCAAGGAAGAAGAATTTCCAAATGAAGAGGGTGTAGCTGAGTATTATGAAGAGGAAATAAATTAGTTTGATGTAGAAGATTATGAGTAAATAGGTCAGGATGCTAATTGTGTTAGCTATTAGGAAGATGATCATATTTTCCAATATGATTAGGATGAAGGTCCAAAGGAATATCAATTTCCAGCTCATGATTTTGGGCACTTGAGGGACCTAATGTAGAAGAAATATTAGCAGTCCAAGCCTTCAAAAGAGGACATGAAAGTCTTGACTGATGCAACCATTTTGCAAGTCCAAGGAGGATATCAATTGAGAAATAGGATTGTCCCTATGCATAATACCCCTGCCAAAGAATTGAAATA
The DNA here is from genome assembly GCA_027924645.1 of Cunninghamia lanceolata. Lineage (NCBI taxonomy): Eukaryota > Viridiplantae > Streptophyta > Pinopsida > Cupressales > Cupressaceae > Cunninghamia > Cunninghamia lanceolata. The sequence goes on from BSBN01000196.1 coordinate 351,374, forward strand.
GCAAAGTGTGAATGGGGATAGGAACAAATGTAAGGTGAACTTGGAGCAAAAAAGTAGTAATGCTCTAAAGAAGAACACTCTAGAAAAGAAGAAGCTTCCAATGCAGCCGCTAGCAACAAAAATGGAATATGTGCAGAAGAATCCATCACCAATAGAGAAACTAGTTATGATACCCATTTTAGGGGTCCATTATCCAAAAGGAAATAGTAAGCATGATCAGCCTCAGGCACAAAAAGAACCAAAAAAGGAGAAGACAAAGGAAGAAGGTAAGGATATTTCATCCGATCAAGTAATATCTTATATTCCTTGTGCAAATGATGTAATTATTTCATGTGATCCTCCTTTGCCCAATTATATCCCCATTGATATGGCTCAAGGTTTTAGCGAAATCAAAATTTCTATGCCAATAGTGGAACTCCTTAGAGTCCCTGAACATAGAGATAGGGTAGGATCATTTATTATTGTTGTTGATGCACAAAAACAACCTATTTTTGTTCCTAGTGGTAATGATGAGGGCATAGGTCATGATGAAATAGTTGAAGTTTATTTAGGGTCATCTATGGTTAATAGCAGGACGGGAGTAGACCCTTTCTACACCACTTTGATCATAAATGGTTGGCTGTTACACAACTACATGCTTGATTCAGGGGAATCTAGCAATGTCATGCCACTTGAAATCATGAATGAATTGGGACTGAACATGCCCAAATCCTTTGGTAAGTGTTTTGCCATGGATTTTAGGGAGGTGAATGTGATTGATCTCATCAAAGATGTTGAGGTCAAATAAGCTACATATCTTGACAAATCATTCTTGATTGACATAATTAATGTGGATTGTCCTACCAAATGGGGCATGCTATTATCAAAAAAGTGGGTAGCTTGTATGGGTGGAAGCATTCAGATAGATCTGTCATATGCCACTATTCCAGTTTAGGGCATGGAATTGAAGCTATATAGGGAAAAGAAGGTGGAAGACCAAAACATAGAGGATAGATATAAAACAGTGAAGGATCATGCCACTTTCTTTGACATTGATATAGACCATTTTATGGGATATTGTAGTAATGATGATCATAGCCTTGATATTTTACCTTCTAATCCTATTAATTTTGTTTGTGATACATCTGATTTCTGGATGTTGCATTTTGATGGTGCATGCTAAAGAGATGGCTCAGGCGCTATTGTTTTGATATCCCTAGATGGTGAACAATTTGGTATGTCTTTCAAACTAGATTTTCAGTGCACTAGCAACATAGTTGAGTACGAGGCATTGTTGTCGGGTTTAAATATTGCTCACAAGTATAAAGTTAAGTGCTTGAAGATTTATGGAGACTCTAAATTAGTTGTGCAGTAGATTAGAGATAAGTTTGCTACGAAGGACAAAAGGTTAAGAGCATACAAGAATGTTATATGGGATATCGTGGAGCTATATGATGCCATTAGCATCAAATGGATTGATAAGACAAAACATGAAGAGACAGATTCCCTAGCTGAAGCTGCATCAAAATTGGATCCTCAAATGAATTTTCCTCATGGCCATCATGTTGTAAAATTTCTTACTAGGCCAACAATCCCTGATAACATATACAGTTGACAAGTGTTCAATGACAATAATTAGATTTTTAGTTTCCTCAATTGCATGGATGAATTTGAGAGTCAAGTGATTGACTGGTAGCCTATGATAGAGATGGAAAATGGAAAGGAGAAATTGTTTGGCAGCTTGAGGTCATACAGTTGAAGACAAATACCATTCCTAAAGGATTGGTGGTGCTAGAAAGAATGTTTGATAATACAGACTGCTGGAAGAGCAATGGTAAACTTGTTGAAGAAGATAGTGTTGAAGGTGTTAACCTTGGAACTAAGGAGGCACCTAAAATGGTTTACATAGGTAAGAAATTATTAAAGCCTCATGAAAAGTGTTGATTTTTAGGAACACAGAGAGGGGGGCCATGAATCAGTGTTCTATAAATCTTTTCTTAAACTTTTACTTTTAACCATTTCAAAAGAATAATCAAACAGAAGCAAAATATACAACTGAACAACATCCACAAAAGCATGACACATAACACCAAGATTTTACGTGGAAAACCCAAAAAGGGAAAAAACCACAAAGAGCATTAGCTCTCAAATATATATTGCAATCTTTACTAAAATGATGTTCAAGCTTGGTCACTCCATGGGCCTAGAACATGTTGGCTTACTGCCATGAAGTACAACTAGATTTAGCAGGCTCATTGCCTCAACCCTAAACCTAGCAAGATTACAATGAGGGTTGTTAAACCCTAAGGGATGTTAAACCCTACTGAAGGCTCACAACTAGCTTACTACCTTGATGACAAAAATTTGCTTCCAAATAGATCACACATGATAACTAAATATTGCTTCAGCATCTACTACTATGCTAGGGTGTAGTCATTTAACAACTATATTCTAAATCCCAAGTCTTCATCGTTGCTTCTCTTTTAACCTTTCTCTTCTATTCGCATGCTCACTTCTCACATACTTCTATATTCACACACCACCCCACTCAACTGAAGATCATCACTCTTATATATCCGCATTATGATTTAATCCATAAATAGGTTGGCATCCAAAAGGTGAAACTTGTACATTGAAAGGTGTACCTTGTCGCTCAATCAAAGGTACTGTATGTCGTGCGGACCCAAATCTTCTCCCAAGCATCTTCATATAGGTCAACTCTAATCATTCAATTGCTTAAATAAATCCTCCAAACATTAAGTCTTCTCCACACAATGATTTATCTCATCAGTCAGCCTGTTCCTCAAGACATGCTTAACAACTTCATCTGCTGACTTACAAATTCTACTGCTGATCACAAAACACTTCCAAAATCATGTCAAGGACTCTTTACACATTCTCAATCTTACCCTTAGAGCCGCAAGGCATCATATCATCTTGCAGAGAAATATGGACCATCAGAACTCAGACTTTGTCTCTGTCAAGCTCTATCAAATACTATGTCGATACTTAGCAGCTTGTAGCTATCCTTCTCGTAAACTTTAAATCTCCTAACTTTGGAATAAGACACTTCATATAAGTGTTTGCAACATCTCAAAACTTCATAACGAAATACTTGTTTGTGGAGGAATCCAGACCTCTGCACTGGACCCTGTTCACTATTCCTGCCATACCTTTGCTTTCCCGGACTTAGACATTTCTTCAAGTTAACTTCCAGAGAGGATCAACACTTAATCTCTGAGGCATAACACTATTAAACACCAAGTGACATCATATCTAAACCACATTAGCGGATCATTATCTGCAGAGGCATACTGTCCAGGTTACTGTCCTCTACTCTGCATACTTTCCATACTTAGCCATTTTTGGTCAACCGGACCTGGAATCTAATATGTTCTTCTAAAGATATCTCTTCCTATCATGATGATAGGATCTCTGAGCCTTGTTTCCATCAATGAAAACATACAAATCCATACTGGAGCAGTGTCTCTTGCCAACAATCTCCCCCTTTGGCATTGATGGCAACACTTAGTGAAAAATCCCTGACTGCTCCCCCTTACTATATACACTATACTTTCTTGCTCCCTCTGAGATGATTATCCATTTTTCACTGATCTACTTCTCCCCCTTTGACATCAATGGCAGAGGGTGTGATTCCAAAATTTTAAAATTTTATATACTCTGCCGCATATTTACAAGCACAATCTTAATCTTAATTTGTGTTTGAAGGCAAAATGTCACTATAGATAGTCTTTATTAGCACTATCTCTCCATTCCATCTATTTATTACACTTTCTAGAATTTAGATGTGGCCATTCATAAAAAATACTAGGTTTTCTACCTTTTGGAGATCTGATGGTGTGTCAATTAGTGCTTGAGATTTCATGGCCTCATCTCCCAAATTGGTCATGGAATCAATCTTCAGACTTACCAGTCCTTTCAACTGGCACAACCTGTCTTTGATTTCTCCCTTTTTCTTCATCAGAGTATTTAGATCATTATGGATATTTGCAACTTATGTTTCTTTGGCATTTATTGACTCAGCTGCTGGATTATATGTCTTAGAGATATTTAATAGTTTGAGTTCCAAGTCTTTGATTTTATCTTCTAGTTCCTTTGTGATCTTTGGCCAGGATAAACAAAATTTGTATATTTTTCTAGCTTCTTCAATGGCACTTTGTATGCTCTTAATTCCATTATCTAACAAAAATTTGTCTTGATCAATCTTCTATCATCAATTTATTTCCTTACTTTTACTTCTGTAGATTTTTCAAAAGATTCAAAATGTACACTTATAGAATTTGATAGCTTCTTGAGATGGTCAGCAGGAGATAATGAGATATCCATTTGAAATGATGAAAGCAGCTTTTCCAAGACAATGGATGCTTCGTTAATCAGTTTGTTATCTTGACCATGTGATTGTAATAACTCTTCTTGTGCCTTGGCCTGAACCACAGATACTAGCTTGAACTTTTGGAAAGGTGACAATGAGGCCAAGTTGATTGGACCTTGAGGGAGTTCAAATTCTTTTGCAATTTGTTTCCTGTTAGAGACATTCGTAGTGTCTCTTGCCTTTGTTGATATTTCTCCTTGACTTTGACCCATAATTTCCTATTGATCTATGTTTTGCTCTGGAGTAGGGTTCTTCCTCTCTTCCTTAATCTCTTCACCTTTATCCTGTTGTATAGAAGGCGAATCAATTTCAATATCGCCTTGATCTGTCATATCCACTGTATCAATGTTGGGGACTTGATCACTCTGTTCAGATTCTTGATTTTGGTTTATTTCCAGTGGAGATATGTCTTCATCATTTGCTTCTTTATTGTCATAGATAGTGGGAATATTGTTTTTCTTTAATGCTGCTAGGGTGATTTCCTCTGTTTCCTTAACCACTTTGTCAATTTCTCTCAACATCAACGAGTTCATTTTTTTCTTGGTCCTAAAAGCATCTTTAATTTCTTTTGACATTTTAATCTTCTCCTCAGGAGTGATCCCCGGACATAATCGTATCAAGGAATGCTCTCTCAGCTCAACATCTTTTTCCATAGTTGTTTCTTTTCTTGTACTCATTATGTTACCCAAGTTGTGTGGTAGATCAGTAATAATTTCAATTAGGACCTTGTTGTAGATGTTTAGATATTCTATAACAGTAGTCTCAATGATCCTCTTGTCTGGATCATTGTATTCATCATACAACTGAGCTATAGGTTTCAGATTTCTGTCAACTGTTATGGATTTGAGAACATCTTCAAGAATTATAGTAGTTTCCTCTATCTAAAGCTCATCTTGATTTAATCCTTTCCTAGATCTATTCTTACTAGAGGGCCCCTTTTTGCTAGATTTTGAGGCTTTTGAGGCCTCAGTCTTCATCTTCTTTACTTCCTCATCTGATTTTGTTTCTTCTTCATCAACAATTATACTTGCATGCATTCTCTTGGCCTTAGACTTCTTTTTTTGGAGCTGGTGGTAAGAGTTTCCATATTTACAGATGGTGTGGAACCGAAGAGAGTGGATGAGGCTTTAGTAGAAGTGGAAGCTCTCATTTTTCTTTTTGCCTTCTCTAGATTTTCTAACTTATCTTTGTGTTCTTTTGAAGCCCTAGTCGATTCACCTTTTCTCTTTTCTTCTACTTCCTTGATGGCTTGTGCCTTTTCCCTTGCCTTTGCTACTTCTTCTTTATTAAAGCCAGCTTTTATGGCAATTTCTTCGGCTACTTTCCTCATTTTCCTAGAGATTTTAGGTTTTTTGACTTCAACATGAATTTTGGCATGTAACTCATCATAAGTCCCAAATCCTTCTTCCTTGGGATCTCTGGGTTTGCTCAGCATATATTCAACATAGTTCTCCAGTACAACTCCATCTACCTCATAACCCATAGGCATAACCCAGACTGTTCTAGGCTCAACAACCTCCATCAAACACTGATCTTTTGTCACAATGAAGCAAATTGTATCCTTGTATTTTTCAACAACTATTTTGGGAATTCTTTCTTTGGCTTGTGTTGACCTTTGGAAATTCTTAAAATAGCCCCATAGGGCTGCATTTTGTGCATCAATGGTGCCTATGCTACTCAACAAATTTCTAATTTGAACTGTGATAGGTTTGTCATTGGTCCAGAATAGGTTCTTCATACCAGGCAACTCTTGCATAAAATAGAAAAATAAACACATGATCAGTGTGCCAAATTTAAAGGGTTATTTACCTTCTTTTGTCTTCTTTAGATTTTCCATTACTTGCTACTAGAGTAATTCACAGATGTCATAATCAACATTTTCCTTAATCATTTGATAGGCTGTGTAAATGGTCGTGCCTAAAACAGAGTTCTCCCAGTTGGTGAAATAAATTTTGTATCCCAATACCATTGAGGCAAATCTCACGGCATGATCCTCAATATCATTTATTGTCAAGGCTCTCTTATCAAACTTCACTCCGGTAGCCATAATTAATGTATCATTCCTCACGGCTTTCAATAGAGGTACTGATCCAGTAGAGCACAATCCAGTGATTGCCCTAATAGCATCTTTTGTAATCTTGAAAGGTCTCTCAAGCCATATGAATTCATCATGAACCTTGCTTAACACATACCAGACCCATTCATCTTCCATAAATGTTGGGAAATTCATATACTAAATAAATTTATTTCTTCCAATGCTAAATATTCATTCTTCAGTTCAAGATTCTCATTGCTCAAATATTTTGTGTAAAGATTGGTAAACCTTCTATCCCTAAATTCTTCTAGGGCAACATGAATATATGCCCTAACATCTTCTTCATGCATAACTCTGTGGGGAACATTTGAGAATGCACCCAACGAATCGACCTTAGTTGATTTGAATGGGTGTTTTTTGAACTTTGGTCATGCTCACTCAGTAATATCAACAACTTGTGGTGATGCCATTTTAGAAATTTTAACGGATTCACGAGAAGGTTTTGAACGAGATAACCTTATACTACCAAATTAGGGTTTCCTTTTTCTAAAATTCTCCAAACCCTTCAAATCTCAGTTGTTGTGGATCAAAGTCTATGTTGATCCCTCTAAGTACTTGATAGCTTCTAGTGTAAAGTGATTTGAGATTAAACAAGTTCCCTTTTATCCTCCACACGACGTGACCTAGATGTCATTAAATGCTTATTTCCAAAAAGCTGTTAAAACCCTTTGTTGTAGAACACAGTCGATTAGGATTGTTTCGCAATATACCACATTGACCCTCTTTCTTCCAATTTTTCTTCTAATAGGTGTGTGACATTAGATTCCATGATACATCTTCGTGCTAGATTCTGGCACCCAATTTCTGGTTGGGGGATTTAAATTTTCTACACTACTCCCCCTAAGCCAGAGCTCTTAATTTACTTCTTGGAGGAGGTATCTGCACTGGATATTGGTACAAATTGTTCCCTGACTTCAATTGCTCCTTTCTTGATCCATACCTTGTTCATTTCTTTCTTGGTTTCAATAGGATCAACCTTTTATTTTCCCTTGTCATATCTCTGCTCTGTTTTCCTTTCTTAGAAATAGTGATTTCTCTTCTCATTCCTGCTTCTAAAAAATCTTACATGTCCAAATTTGTTGCAATTGTAGCACACCACATTCTTTTGACCGTGATTGCTTTGATTGCATGCAAATCACTTTCTATTGAATGATTGACTGTTCCTTGTATTTTCAAAGTTAGTTCTCACTGAGCTTCTGCATTCATTTGATCTATGTCCCAATTTGTTGGAATAAGGTGCCATTAACCTTGTAAATTCTAATATTGTATTTTATTCCATTTATTATTTGTTATTTGTAATTACCCATAAGGGAATGAGGTAGTCTCATTGACAGTTGTAATTTCAAAGTTACCGGTGGCAGTTACGGAGTGACTTTTACTATTGGCAAATGTAAAAACTTATGGTAAATGAGAATAGGCATGCTCCCTTGAGGAATATACTATTTTTGGCATGTATGACAACTGTCATAATGTTTGGTGAGTGAATATATGACAGCTGTAAGTTGTCATGAGATTCTAAGATTCTATGACACATATGACGGATATGTTAGTTGTATATTTGCTATATTTACCCCAAGCTTCCTATCTTGGAAAGATACTCTTTTGCTGGAATCTATGATTGTTATGACGCATAATAAGATGTTGTAAGAGGCTAGATTTAGTCTTGGGAGCCCAACCTTTGCATGGCTATTTTTGGACAAGTGTAAGATGGTAATTAATGTTTACAGGTTGGAGAATATTAGGAGAGAGAAGGTGAACACCTAAGATGAGTTAGAAAATGTTTCTATAGGTATTTGCCATGTATTAGTTCCTACAATACAGATTTTAGGTACTCGGGTGCTGCCAAAATGCTGTTAGATTGAAGACTGGTGGAGAGAGTTGAAGTGTTGTTGTATTGTAAATCATTTTCAAATTAATACAAACATTGGGCCTCTTTCCTATGTGGAGTTTTTTACCCAAAAGGGTTTTCTCCATGTTAAACATTGTGTTATGTGTTCATATTTCAGATTTTGCATTTCTGTGAAGCATAGTTTTGTTGCTGTGTTATAATCTCCATTAATAACACACAGTTAAAGATTACATAAATTTATATTGAATCAGATTTCCATTGAAGTAGTGTTGCTTTCTTTTCTCACATTTGGTATCAGATCCTGGCCAGCTTTGACTCTTGGGTGGTAGTGTGGAAGCTATAGCTACAGTGGGAGATTTGGTTGTATTTATTTTATAGATCTTGTGTTGTTATTATGGCTACATCCACCGTTGCATCAACCTCTCGATTAGACATTGAGAAGTTCAATGGAATGGGGTATGAGTTGTGGAAGCTAAAAATGGAAGATTTGTTGGAAGAAAGAAACCAATGGTTGGTTGTCCAAAAAGAGAAGAAACCTGATGATGTCTCTCAAGATGAGTGGGATAGACTGGATAAGAAGGCATGGGGAACCATCTGGTTGTGTCTTTCAGACTCTATCCTTTTGAATGTCGCAAAGGAAGAGACTGCATACAAGTTGTGGAAATGGTTGGGTGAGATCTATCAAGCCAAGAGTATGGTAAATAAACTTTATTTAAAAAGAAAATTATTTTCCATGAAAATGTGAGAAGGCGAATCAGTTGCAGAGCATTTAAATTCTTTTAATTTGTTAGTAAGTCATCTTGATTCAATAGATGTTGAGGTTAGTGAGGAAGATAAATGTATCTTACTTTTTTGTTCTTTACCTGAGTCTTGGGAGAATTTTATCCTTGCTATCACTGCTAACCTTGCGGATGTGAAGTTGGATGCTCTTGTTTCAATGCTACTGTCACAAGAATTAAGGAAGAAGAGTTCAGATAGTTTAGGGGATCCTCTCAATGTCAGGGGAAGGTCTAAGGAAAGTGGACCTAAAGGAGATTAGAAAGAGGCTAAGCACAAGTCCAAGGGCTGGTCTAAGACTCTTGGTAAAAAGAACAGAGTTAAGTGCTGGAACTGCGGTAAACGGGGACATGTGAAAAAGGAGTGCAGAAACCCCAAGAAAAAGTGGGAGAGTGCTTTGGATAAGTCCTCGAATGCAGGTGAAGAAGTTTTACTTTCTGCATGTAATCTTGTTTCTAATGATCATTGGTTGATTAACTCAGGATGCTCATTCCATATGACCCTACATAAGGTATGGTTCTCTTCATATGAAGAATATGATGGAGGTAATATCTACCTTGGTGACAACTCTACACATCTGATTGTCAGGAAAGGAAAGGTATTGTTGTGTTTCAGTGATGGGAGGATTAAAACCCTCCCTGGTGTTTTGCATGTTCTTGGATTAGCTAGAAATCTAATTTCAGTTTCGAAGTTGAATGATTTGGGAATGCATGTGACATTTGACAAGCATGGTTGTAGATTAGTGAGAGGGAACTTGGTGGTAGCGAAGGGAAAGAGATTGGGAAACCTGTTCAAGCTTGAAGCCACTACAGTTTGTAATGCCTCCTATGTATCTGAGGCTACTACTGAAAATACATGTATGTTGTGGCACCGTAGATTGGGCCACATAAGAAATAATGTATTAAAAACTATTAAGAATAAAAATTTGTTGGATGGTTTCTCCTATTCTGATGAGCACTTTGATTTCTGTGAGCATTGTGTGTTTGGTAAACAAAACAGAAAATCATTTCCTTCAGTAAGCAATAGAGCAAAAGAGAAGTTAGAAATTATTCATACAGATGTGTTTAGACCTGTGGATAATGAATCTATCAGAAAATCTCGTTATTTTGTAACCTTCATTGATGATGTATCCAGATTTACATGGATTTATTTTATGAAGCATAAATATGAAGTTTTCACTATGTTTAAGGAATTCAAAGTCTTAGTAGAGAACTAATCAGGTTTAAAGATAAAAATATTAAGATTTGACAATGGAGGGGAATATTGCTCTAAGGAATTTGATGAGTTTTGCAAACATGTAGGTATAATCAGACAAAAGACATCTCTGTATACACCACAACAGAATGGTGTTGCAGAAAGGATGAACTGAACAATTATGGAAAGGGCCAGAAGTATGGTTAGTGATGCACAGTTGGATAAATGCTTTTGAGCAGAGGTTGTGTGTACTGGTTGCTACTTGATAAATAGATATCCTTGTAAGGCTCTTGATTCAACACCTTATGAAGTGTGGACATGTAAGAAACCTTCTGTTTCACATTTAAAGGTTTTTGGTTGTGAGGATTTTGTTCATGTGCCTAAGGAAAAGCGATCTAATTTGGATCCAAAGGCTGAAAAGTGTACATTCATTGGATATGGTGACAATGTCAAAGGTTATAAGCTTTGGAATCCACTAACCCGCAAGATTATCTTTTCTAGAGATGTTATTTTCAGGGAACTTAGAGCTATTTCTGAACCTGAGCAGCCAAAAGAGAAAGAAGAAAAGGTAAAGAAGGTACACTTTGATTTAGAGTGGCAAGATGCACCTCAGGAAGAATAGAATGATGGATTGGGGGTGAAGAAGAAGAAGAAGATTCAAGTAGTTATGATGAAGATGAGTTTGTTGTTACAGAAGAAGTTGATGCAGATGATCATGCAGAAGAATGAGTAGAGTCTCTTACTCCACCCTTGAGGAGATCCACAAGACAACAAAATCTAGTTGACAAGTATAGCCCACCAGATTTCCATTGTGTATATGCTTTATTGAGTACTAACGATGAACCTAGATCCTACAGGGAAGCTATTTCTGCAAATGATAGTGAGTCTTGGCAACTAGCCATGCAGGAGGAGATGATGGCTTTAGACTCTTGTAACACCTGGGATCTTGTTTGTTTGCCCAAAGGAAGAAAGGCCATAGGTTGTAAGTGAGTCTTCAAAAAGAAATTTGGAGCAGACGGGTCATTGGAGAAGTACAAGGCTAGACTGGTAGACAAGGGCTACTCCCAAAGAGAGGGGGTTGATTTTGGTGAGATATTCTCTCCTGTTGCTAAATTGACTTCTATTAGATTTCTCTTATCCATTGCTACAGCTTATGATTGAGAGATTGAGAAAATGGATGTTAAGACTGCATTCTTGCATGGAGATCTTGAAGAAGAAATTATATGCAACAGCCTACAGGTTTTGAGGTAAAAGGAAAAGAACATTAGGTTTGCAGGTTAAAGAGGTCTCTTTATGGTCTAAAATAGTCCCCAAGAATGTGGTATCAAAAGTTTGATTCATTTGTTTTGAAATTGGGTTTTGTTAGAAGCAAGGAGGATCATTGTGTTTACATTCATTGTGTTGATGATTCTATACTGGTTATTGCTTTGTATGTTGATGACATGTTTTTCAGCAATACTAAGGGTATGGTCAGTGAGCTTAAAGCCCAACTTTCAGGTGCATTTGAGATGAAGGATTTTGGTGTTGCAAGGTATATTTTGAGAATGGAGATCAGGAGGGATAGAGTTAACAGAAAGCTTTGGTTGTCACAAAGTAAGTATGTGAATACTATTGTGCAGAGGTTAAGTTTGCAGGACTGTAACCCAATTAGAGTTCATTTACCCATTGGTACTAAGCTTTCATTAGATATGTGTCCAAAGACTAAGGATGATCTTGAGGATATGTCTAATGTGCCATATGCTAGTGCTGTAGGGAGTTTGATGTATGCAATGGTTTGCACTAGACCAGATATTGCCCAAACAGTGGGAGTTTTGAGCAGATTTATGTCTAACCTTGGTAGACAACATTGGAACTATGCGAAGAGGGTGTTTAAATATCTTGCAGCTCTTGATCATTGTTTGGTTTATTCTGGTACTGACAGTACTGATAAATCTTTGGACATACAGGGTTTTGTTGATGCAGATTGGGTAGGTGACTTGGATAGTCGAAGGTCCACTAGTGGCTATGTGTTTACTCTGTTTGGAGGTGCAGTGAGTTGGATGAGTAAGAGGGAGCCCATAGTTGCTTTGTCCACCACAGAAGTAGAGTATATGGATGCTACTCATGTCTCTAAGGAGGTAGTTTGGTTGAGGAGACTATGTATAGGTATTGGTTTTGATTGCAAGATCATTGAAATTGGTTGTGATAGCCAGAGTGCTATCTGTTTGGCCAAGAATCCCATGTATCATGCTCGGACTAAGCATGTTGATGTACAGTATCACTTTGTTCAAGAATTGGTTACAAATGGAGAGATTGAGCTAAAGAAGATAGACAATCAGGAGAATGTTGTAGATTCATTGACCAAGCCTGTGAGCACAAAGAAGTTTGTATGGTGCAGAGAGGCCATGGGCCTTGTTTCTAGTGCCTGATTATTTTTCATTTGTTTTCCTATGGGTTGATTTACAATGTATAATGTCAAGTGGGAGAATGTTGGAATAAGGTGCCATTAACCTTGTAAATTCTAATATTGTATTTTATTCCATTTATTATTTGTTATTTGTAATTACCCATAAGGGAATAAGGTAGTCTCATTGATAGTTGTAATTTTGGAGTTACCGGTGGCAGTTATAGAGTGACTTTTACTATTGGCAAATGTAAAAACTTATGGTAAATGAGGATAGGCATGATCCCTTGAGGAATATACTATTTTTGGCATGTATGACAACTGTCATAATGTTTGGTGAGTGAATCTATGATAGCTGCAAGTTGTCATAAGATTCTGAGATTCTATGACGCATATGACGGATATGTCAGTTGTATATTTGCTATATTTAGCCCAAGATTCCTATCTTGGAAAGATACTCTTTTGCTGGAATCTATGATAGTTATGACATGTCATAAGATGTTGTAAGAGGCTAGATTTAGTCTTGGAAGCCCAACCTTTGCATGGTTATTTTTGGACAAGTGTAAGATGCTTGTAAGATGGTAATTAATGTTTACAAGTTGGAGAATCTTAGGAGAGAGAAGGTGAACACCTAAGATGAGTTAGAAAATATTTCTATAAGTATTTGCCATGTATTAGTTGCTGCAATACAGATTTTAGGTACTCGGGTGCTGCCGGAATGCTGTTAGATTGAAGACTGGTGGAGAGAGTTGAAGTGTTGTTGTATTGTAAATCATTTTCAGATTAATATAAACATTGCGCCTCTTTCCTGTGTGGAGTTTTTTACCCGAAAGGGTTTTCTCCACATTAAAAACTGTGTTATGTGTTCATATTTTTTATTTTGCATTTCTGTGAAGCATAGTTTTGTTTCTGTGTTACAATCTCCATTAATAACACACAGTTAAAGATTGCAAAAAATTATATTGAATCAGATTTCCATTGAAGTAGTGTTGCTTTCATTTCTAACACAATTTATAGCATGTATTGCACCCAATAGAATTTTGACTCATTTTACTTCTTCATACAACAACTCTATGACCAATTTTTTTGCAATTGAAACACTGACCAGAGAATAATGGAGTCTTTTGATTCATTCTGCTCCTACACTGAGTAGCCCTATGACCAAACTTATTGCATGAATTACAATAACCATTGAAAGATGGGTACCTTTGAGTATTCGATTGTCTAACCGGAGGTCTTCTAGGTCTTCTTCTTTGATTTCTGAACTGGTTTCCTTTGTTTTGCCATGATTCAGTGCTTATTTGACCAGAATTTGAACTTTCTCCTTTCTCAAATCCTAATCCATGTTTGTCATCAACATTCTTCTAGCTAGAAATCATTTCATCAAGCTTGGCAGTACTTATATTGAATTTTTCTTCAAAGCTTCTGGCCTTTTCTAGATCTATTTTTATACTTATAATCTCTTTTTCAAGTTTTGCACAGTCTTCTGATCTGTTCTTCACAATCAAATTTAGATCATCTTCTGCTTTTGTTCTTTCTATAACTTCTACTTCCATATTATTTAGGCACTACAACAAAATAGGCAATTAGTGCCTAAAATAGCGCTAGAATTTAGTGCATTTGAGTCCATGAATTGGACATTTCTGTTGGTGCCAAACTCGGCGCCCAATTACATTTAACTTTTACGCTGGGTTTAGCGCTAGTTGTAACGCCAGGTTTAGTGTCGGGTTTAGAGCTGGATTTTAGTGCCAGGTTTAGCACCAGATTTTGTTGCTTCCAGTTTGGCTTCTGATTTTTCTTTCTGGTTTTGCTTCTTGTGTTGCTTCCAAGTTTGCTTCTGGTTTTGCTTCCAATTTTACTTCCAGTTTTTCTTCCACTGTTGCTTCCAATTTTCCTTCCAGTTTTGCTTCCACTGTTGCTTCCAATTTTCCTTCTGGTTTTGCTTCTAGGTTGGCTTCCAGTTTGGCTTCTAGTTTTGCTTCCAATTTTGCTTCCGATTTTGCTTTCGATTTTGCTTCCAGTTTTGCTTCCAATTTTGCTTCCAGGTTTGCTTCTGGTTTTGCTTCCATTTTTGCTTCCACTTTTGCTTCCAATTTTTCTTCTGATTTTGCTTCAAATTTTGCTTTCAGTTTTGCTTCCAATTTTGCTTCTGGTTTTGCTTCTGATTTTGCTTCCAATTTTGCTTCCAAGTTTGCTTCCAAGTTTGCTTCCGGTTTTGCTTCCAGTTTTGCTTCCAGTTTTACTTCTGATTTTGCTTCCAATTTCGCTTCCAATTTTTCTTTTGGTTTTGCTTCTGGTTTTACTTCCAGTTTGGCTTCCAATTTTGCATCTGATTTTTCTTCCAATTTTGCTTCCGATATAACGTTGCTTGTTGCTTCCAATTTTGCTTCTGATATAACGTCGCTTGTTCCTTCAAATTTTACTTCCATTTTTATGTTTTTGTTGCTTCTAATATGGCTACTATTATTGCATTTTTTGTTGCTTCTAAAATTGCTTCCATTATTATTTGTTTGTTTGCTACCTGAATTGCTTTTGTTTTTGCTTCCTAGATAATGCCAAGTTTTTCTTCCAAGGTTGCTTCTGGTTTGCTTCTAGTTTGGCTTCCATTGTTGCTTCCTTTTTTTCTTCTAAAAATGCTTCTTGTTTTGCTTAATTTATTAATTTAATATGTTTTATTTCAATTTAATTAGTTAAATATATCATGCCTCTTAAATAACTCACATGATTATAGAGTAAGTAATTTAATTATTTAACTCATGATTAAATAACAAGATAATTATTATAACATGATCATCATCTATAATTAAAACAAGTGAGTCAAATATCTATAATTTAATTGAATTGGACAACATCCATCCTAAGCAGTAAATTAAAATCATCATACATAATAAATATTCATCCAAAAATTATCGACCACTTTCAATATATATAAATTGACAAGTCAATATGGATAAGATCATCATCATATATAACTAAAACAAGTGAAAGTCAAATATGTCAGTAGATCAATAACATGTCAAAATGATACATGTACAAATAATATAAGTAAAAATGATAAATTATGTAACTCAAAATGATACAAGTCAAGATGATACATGTCCAAATGATATAAGTCAAAATGATACATAAATTTATGATACAACCAATTAATATGGTACTGCAGGCCGTGAAAATGATACATATGATAGCTAGTGACCATGAAAAGAGGCATCATAATGATATATCAACAATGATCCATGATACAGTCTATATGATCATGAATATTACTGGCTACTACGAGCAACTGCCTCATCATCATCATCACCATCGTGATCATGATCATCATGATCATGATCATCATGATCATGATCATCATAATCATGATCATGATCATCATCATCATCATCATCGTCATCAGCCTCAATGTCTTATGTATCTGCATCATCATCCTTTTCCATGTGATCTATACCAGAACCAACATAATCTGGATCTCTATCATGAGGATCATCTTGATCTTCTGGAAGACCTGTGTTCTACAAAAAAAACATTTAAAATGAAGAGTTATTATTTATTTCATACAATAATTTATTTTTCTGTTATATATCTAATATTACAACATATGAAACGAAACCATAATCATATTACATCATATCAAAGTGCTTATACCATAATAAAATTTCAAAAAGTTATAGCTAATATGTCATTCCAATGATGTAAAACATGCAACAATTCTAATAAACGTTAGTAAAGATCATAAAAAAATTTGTTATAAATTTAACTATCAATTGTAAATTCTATTACATAACCTTAAGTGCTACAAATTGCTTGGTCAAAAGCTCCCATTTTGACACAGGCAGGGAGGATGGTGGCAAAGGTTGTGGAATTTGGCTTTACACCAGCCAATTGCATTTACTTCACGTGCCTTGTCTATGCTTCCACATTTTTCATACATGTCTAACAGGGTAGTTGCAACTACAACATTTGACAAAATTCCTCTATCCTTTATGTATTGGTGGATGTCCATACCCCATTTTGACACAGGCAGGGAGGATGCTGGCAAAGGTTGTGGAATTTGGCTTTCAAACAACTCATACTCGTAGAGTCATGGTTTTAGGTCATGTATGTTATGGTAACAACAAGGGATTCAAACTATGGTTACAATAGCAAAGACTGCCCTCATTTGTGACTGTAACAAGGTTCTTGGACAACACTATCTTACTCTTCACACTGGGTACTATATAGGCCAAGATTGGGTTGAAGAAATCATTTGATGGTTACCTATATAGTGATACCACACCCCAATACCCCATGCATTCTAAATAGCTTGAGATTTATACAATACTCAACCAAGATGAAATTGTATCACTGTACCACACTTAACTATGATAGTCTTTTCTTGACAATAATTTGTAATCTTTACACTACTGGGATCCTTGCCACAAATAAATATTAGGTCAATGACACAAGGATTTTAAACAAAAACCATAATCCCAACTCTATATCCATCCCCTTGGCAGTCTCAAGGGCCACCTTGAGACAAAAAATGCTAATGTACTATTATGACAGTTATGATTGTCCTCCATCGTTTCATTGTGCATTTGAAACTTGAGAAGAGGATTGGGAAGATCTCCATTTGTAAAAACATGGAAAATACTCATGGCAAGATCTTTAAAATGGGCATATTCAACTTTAGGCATTTATGCAAACCCTAGGAAGGTGGATGTAAACTTAGTGACTTTAGTTACCACCACAAAGACTATCCCCTTTGTGACTATGACAAGGTAACATTGTCATGCTCTTTATGACAATCCCTTCTCCATTAGGTGATGGCCTAATAACATTTATCTCCTTTGTGATTTTAATGCCTCTCTAATGCACTATCATATGAGTCTTGACAGTCCTTATGTATCAGTGAAGAAGGCTTCCAACAAATCCAAAAGGAGGGCTTAAAATTACATACAAAGTCCTAGTCTCCATACCCTAGTCACATATCACCCCTCTAAGAAGACCTCAAGACAATTGCCCTTTAATACAGGAAGTCAATGCAGTTTTAAAAGATAAAGTGCAAGAGGCCAAAGGACAAGAAAACTTAAGGCCTTAAGGGGTTTAAAGGAATAAAAATATAGGCTTGCAGACTCAACTTAAAACCCTAACCCTAGGTGGGTACCACTAGATACCACCAGAACCCTTTAACTTGGCACTGCAAAACCTTGTCCAATCTAATCATGGGACGCTAAAATCAAGCATGTACACTCACATATGACATATAAGTATGCCTACCAAGTGGTTTGGCATAAAAATGAATAGGCTTCGAATTATAACCTTCAAAGTAGGCCACCGGAGTATATTGTACAGGTGCATTTCTGAGTGCTGCAGTCAAATTTTTCATCATGAGAACCTAATTTTTTTGCAAAAAATGGTAGGAAATTTTAGGTTCCAACAAGTCCATTAGTTGGAGGTAGGCAAACAAGGGTTTTCTGTTAATTATTATCTCGTTAAACTTAAGCATATGAGATAGCATGGCACACACAAAATATTGTGGATAATGACCACAAGATTAGGTTAATTGCAACCACTTTTTGTAAGAAAGCACAAGACTAGTATACTCATTATTATCCTAATGGCACCAAGAAGGGTCTTCAAAGATAGAAGAGTAATCATTTGTCATCTAAGAGAAATCTTACATTTAAGGGTGCTAGGGCCAACACAGAAGCACTTTAGAACTCATCCTACACATCAATAAAGAACTCAACACAAGAAATTCAAATTGACATATTAACACAACAATATCCAACTAAGTTATTAAAATTCAACTATTGATGCCTTGCTCTCCATCCAGATTACAAAATCGGTCCACTTTTTGCTTTGTAACATTTCCTTTTGAAATTGGCTTGGATATCGGCTATATTTTTCCTCTTGTCAAAACATGGCACATGGACTAGTTAAACTAATTAATATGCAATAATTTACTTTTTCCTAGGAAATAAAAAAATATCATTTAACTTATTAAATATACTTACAAATGTATAGATCAAGGCCTGTAAAACTTTCTGGCCATTGTAATGCGTGGCACGAAGTTTGTCAAGCCTAGCCTTGGAGGCCTTGTCCTGAAACATATACTAATTCAATTTAACTATGCACAAATAAAATTTAAAAATAGTTTAATAAATTTGATGTAATCTTATGAGAAAATTCAAATACCTACATACTCTCCTCATCGGACTTCTCATATGCTTTTACAAGCTCTTTCCATACTTTCAAACTTACATCAATTGGCCTTTTTTTGAGCCTTTGCTCGGGAGGGAGTTTTTTTATCTTCTTTGTTTGGTTGCACCAAAATCTCTTGCAGTTTTGAGATATTCGTAGCTTTATCTTCTTTATAGACCAACCTGTGCCAAATTCAGTCTCCATGTCTTGGATAACTATTTTTTGCAGGTGCATGGGTATCTTTGAGAATGGAAAATGTAGATGGTCTTTGAACCATTGAAGGCATAATTCCTTCAACCTATTCACAAATGTTTTTCCAGCATCTGTCATTCAGACGTCCCCTAAAACCACATCATATTCTATCTTGGTATCGTAGGTACCAATGCAAGATGCAAAACATGGCATGGTGGTTGAAGAAGTCTATGTCCCAGGAGTGGGTGGGACATTGGAAGCCTCTATTCCCTGTTCCACATTCTTAGAGGTTATTGTTATTGATTTCATCCTGGATCTTTTACTCAATCCATGACTGGTTGGGGAATCAATTGATTCCCTTTGACACTGTTGATTTGGTTGTAATATTTCAGGGGCTTTACCAGATCATTTTTCTATGTATCTGGAAAGCATTGTCAAGTCCACACCATCCAATTTGTTCACTGCCTCTACCCCCGATATGGAAACCAATGCCTCTTTATCTTTGTCAGTCTCATGTTCCTATATATATATAAAATAAATTTCTTCTTTTAAATTTACAAATAAAAAACTAAAAACAAAAAATCAAAGAAACAGTGGAAACATTTACAAATCTATAAATTGACAATGAATTACCTCATTGTGTCTAGAGTCCGCTCCCTTTGCTCTCTTACCTCTATTGCTTGACATTTTTAGGCAATCTAGGGCAAATTATTTTTGTTCATTCTGTGGAGGCAAACAAACTACACACTACCAGGTATGAAATTTTTCATCCAAATTTTTTGTATTCCTCAAGGTTTTTGACCTTTACTTTGTAGAGCAAATCATGAAGCTGTTTTCCTATGAATCAATTGGTGCCTTGGGAGGGAATCTATAGTTTCTGACCTAATTTTAGTTTTCTCACCCTCATCTCAAAAGCCCTATCTCCTCGTATTGTCTTGACCAACCTCTATTTTAGTTTGCTCACCCTCGTCTTAAAAGCCCTAATTTTAGTTTGCTCACAATCGACTTCTCTTAAAGCACTCGACTACTTTTTTAGGAAGGAAGTGAGAAAGTTGTCTTCAGAGAAAGGTATTGATGGTAATGGTAAGAGAACTTGGGCATTGGGGTTTGAAAAATGTGTTCACTGCTCTTGGATGCAGAGGAAATAATGCAATATCTACAATTTTACCCTCCTCCTTTGCAACCACATGAGACTTGAACAATTCTCCTGTAAACAAAACAATATTCACAACCCTTTCCTCACAATCCTCTCTATTTAATAGAAACAAAAATATATTTGCAAACAGAAATTTTTTATTGTAATTGTAACCTTACCTATGGTGTCGCAAACTAAATCAAATTTCTTAAATACTTGCTTGTTTTTCCCTTTTTTCTCCTCTCTTCACGCGACATTTTTCTACTTTTTTCTCCTCTAATTCACGCGGCATTTTTCTCCTGTAATTAACGAATTTCTCATATAATTTAGGTGGGATCTCCAACCCAAATGCTTGATCTCCAAACAAAAAATGAACATCAAAAATCAATAAAGTTTTTTTTTCTTTTTTTTTGGGGTATGTGCAAACAGGAATTTTTAATTTTTTTTGATCTAGTAGTCAACGCTATAGTTGGAGCAGTTACCACTGACTTTAGCGCTGACTTTTAGGCCAAAATGTAATTTGTTTGGGGTGCCAAAGGCGGTACAAAGTGCACCTAATTTAGTGCCAATCAGTGCAAAATGATGTATTTTGCTTGGAAGACGATAAAAAAGTAACCTCACCAAATTCGGATTGTCCTTATAATAAGTAACTATATCTTGTTTCCATGATAGCATTTTGACTTCATGCCTCTTATGATTAGCTCAATAATGACTCACTCTTTCACAACCTTACACAGATGGTTGGTGACAATCCTTATGCAAGTGATATGGCATTGGAAAAACCAAACAACTCGTCTCTTACTATCATGATGACATGATATTGGGACTATATTGGTAGCTTATGGAGTGTGCTTATGGTATTGTGATTTTAATTTCTATGTTCTCATTAAACTATTTTAGGTTGAATCATGGTAACTAACCCACTAGCTATTATGATAGTCATACAATGACTAGACAATCCTCTCCACTTTGACTATGACAGTCCTATGCATGGTGTTTTCTTCATGACAGTCCCCAATAATGTGAATTATTGATAGTAGCTAGTTCAAATGGAGTTTTAGATGGTGTAGTAAGTTGTCCCTATGGCTCATGATAGTGCATGCCTTGGTTATGTTCTTGTGACATTACTCTCTAGATATCTCCTCTTTATAGTGACAAGGTTTCAAGAACATGACAACTTAGGTAAGGTATCAACTTGTCTCTTTAACCTCTAAATTGTCATTTTTCAAGAATTGATCTCATTGAAATGCAAAGACAACATGTCATAGATTAGATGAAAAGATCAAGGAGATGCATGTTATAGAGTATAAAACTCAAAAATCAAAGGTCTTTTTGGGCCTTTTTCCAACAATATGAGCAAATTCAAACTTTAAACATGTAGCACAGGTACCATATGACTCATTTGCATACATCACACATGTGGGACCACTAAGAAGGGAGGTAGGTGCTTAATATGAGCAATGAAAATTGCACATAATGTTTAAGTTCACTTCAACAGATATTTGGGGTTATGATAGCTAATGGAGGGTTTTCTTTTCAAAGGAAACCATTAATTTTGGAGTGAAAGGTAATGGTGAAATATAACATAAAGTCCCTATAATTAAAGAATATCCAATGGCTAGGATTAAACTAACAAAGATCTAATGATGTGATTTCAAAATTAACATCCAAATTATCCTTGCCTCTATCAAGAATTTAAAATTTTGGTGCCAAAGACTCTTTGAGACTATTTTGAGGGTTCTATGTTAGTTTTGAGGGTTTTATGGCCACTTGGAGAGATATAGATTGCCTTAAAATGACCCATAAAAGAAAAAGGAGAGTCAAATATGAAATAAATGTCTTTTTGATGTGAATTTGTAGTCATCTTGTAATCATAAGATTTGAGCTCTAGTTGTCAAGATTCCACGTGTAAACTTTTTCTGAAGATCAAAATGTTGCAATGTCCTATTTTGTTTTTCATAGTGCATCTTAATGAAAAGTGAGTGTATTAACAAGATAAATTCAAGAATATTCTCTTGGTGCACAACTGTTATGTGACTATTGTCATTGTTGTGTATTACAGGATCTAGAGGAGGTCATGGAGAGAGGACATGGACGACGTAGAACTACTAAATCACAGAGAGTAAAGTGGGTGGAAATAGATATGACAACAGAATCTGTAGATACAATAGAGGTAAGAAGAGAAAGCAACCTCAACCAAAGGAGGAAGGTGCTTATGAATTCACAAATGCTACAACATAGAGGAGATAAAGTCATTTTTTTGTCCATGAGGCCTTCGAGGTCAAACTTATTGGTTGAAAATGCATAGGAATGGTGATTAAATGTGATTCTATGATCGAGGGAAAAGTTTGAAAATTAGGATGGCCAAAACATGATATCAATATGTCAAATATATGACTAAAGTGAGGTTTTGTGTTGGATAGCATATTCGTTTAAATGATATAATTGGTGTACTAAACATTATTTACTATGTTGTGTATTATAGGGGCCAGACGAGGCCATGGCAACAGATTGTGTCATATCAAATGAGGACACAACGGATGAAGCGGGAAATCAGGTACTCAAATCCAATTTCCTTAGGAAAAAATGATCTGATGGCATTTTGTGATACGTCCATCTTTTTTCACAGTAAAATTGAAATTTATAATGTATTATCCAATCTTGACATAAATTAATGCATGTTGTTGATTATTTTAGATGGAGATTGGAGTAAATGTAGAGCTTGAGCATTCAACTAGAAAATGAAAAATGTATGTACGTGGACGTGGACCTAAAATTGTTAAATCATGTAGATGACAGTGGGTGGAAGAGGATATGACAATGGATCCTGCAGACACAACAAATGATTGCATTGAACAAAAGGTTGGTCAGGACTATAGTACATGGGATGAATACTTTGAGAAAATTGTTGTTTGTGGATATTCTGTATGTCGTGTAAAGAAATAGATCAAATGAGTGATTGTACAAAGGCATTACATATATGATGAGCTTCCATTCGGTAGTATGCCTCCTATAATCAATTCAAATCCAATAGGAATTGTGGTAACAAATTTTCCAAATTGATATAAATAACATGTATACTTCGTTTAAACATTATTTTATATTATTTAAATAACTATTTTTTTTCTTAATGGATACTTGAAGGATAAAGTTCTTGGTTTAAAGTTTCCTAGATCACCAACTTCCAACCTAGAGGGCAATGATCATTCATCAGATGATACATCTAATAAAAATATGTGCCAATATACTAGCTCAAAAGATAAGGAATTGATGAAAACAAGCAACAAAACAAGAACCGGTTTAAAGATGCATAATATGCTTAAAGACAAGGGGAAGGTGGACTACATACCCTATGAGAATGAATGTGATGGAGATGATGACTTGCCCCTAAGTTTGAGATCAATTTACAAAGAGACATTTGATTGTCGACTATATTGTGCTTGGCCTAGTGATCAACAACTACCTAGAGTGTATGAGGTGTTTCAATTTTGGGGATACAACTACATGATACAACCCTCCAATATTCATGGAGTGAATCTAGGCCTCTTTATCGTCCGAGATGTACATGTGGGATCTAAACATAGAAACAATTCAGAACAAACCACTATGAGATTAATGCCATATTATGGTCCATCATATTACAGTGGTGAATGGAGAAGGCTAGCAGAATCTAAGCCTAGCAGGTCAGCATATGGTCTAAATTTGAATATGTATACACATTCTCTCCAATTGGAAAGTGGAAAAGAAATGAATAGAGGTCATCTTATGTATATAGATGGACATGCATACACACAAAAATATTGTAGGATTTATATATAGTAGTAAGGGAAGGGACCCTACTGTAAGACCGAATTGTCAATTTGTTGAGGTTATAAATGATAAAGATGGAGATATGTAAAGAGAGGTTGATAGATTGATAATGGTTGAGGCTATTATGGACCTTAGCATTGGAGATGAGTTATTGATTGATTACCCCTTCTTGAAACGCGCTCCTGCGCGAAAGAAGAGGGAAGAATAAGGTCTCCCTAAGGTTGTTCTTAAGGGCATAAATGTTGGGAATTAAGGTGTCTCAACCTTGGTAATTCCTTGCATTATTTATGATTGTATTTATTTATTCATTGCCTATGTTGTAAATTAATTGTAAATTCCATATTGTCATTTTGTGGGATGTGGCACGATGATGTGTCATCATACATGGAAGATGACAACTTGTAATTTTGTCCTCACATGAGGAGATAGGCATCCCACTTTGTGGTAGGAGCATTTTTCCATGTGTCGGCATCTTGGATGTTGTGTAAGGGAATGTTGACCAAAACGGTTATGACAGATTCCTATGACGAAGTTATGACATGTAAGAGTCAGAAATAGAAGCTTGTAAGACAGGTGAAGACATGTGTCATGAAGCATCTTTGAAAAAGGCATATTTGGGTGTCCCAAGGTGGACTATGACATGTTATAAGAGAATATTCTATTTATAGCCTATGTATGATAGATTCTCTTACATCTGTAAGTTGTAATAGCTATGACAGATTCTACGATGGTCGTAAGAGTCATAAGAGCATCTGTCATAGCCTATTTTTGGGAATAGGTGACCTCTTTGGGATGGGAGCTATGGACAAGTGTCAAGAACATTCTACAATGTTGACCAAGTGTCCATAGGCCTAGGTTTTAGGTCATGAGGCCAAGTTGGACGCCCATTCCAAGATAGGACCAATTTTGCCTTGTATATTCTATATAAATAGGTGCTTGGAGGAGGAGATGTATTATGTGATTGACATGTACTATTATGCTACCAAATTGACTCTAGACATGAGTATCGAAAACCATTGAAGCTTGCATTGCAAGTGTATTGTAAACAATATTCAGTTTTGTTAATACATTGTGCAGGTTTCTGAGTGTGGGGTTTTTCACCCGATAAAGGTTTTCCCCACGATATATCTTGTCTCTCTTCTTCTGTCTTCTTTCTGGTTCTATGTGTATTGCTAAAATATCTCTATTTCATGTTTCATGCTACTGTAATTGTAAGGATTAAATTGAATTTGTATAGCTCTCCCCTCATTAGATTAGTGTAGGAAGCGATTTCCACACACCTAGCTTCCTTTCAATTGGTATCAAAGCTTGATCACCTTTGGTCCTAGTTGTTGGGTAGGGGTTTTTTGAGCTGATCTTAAGTTGAGTGGGAGTCTGTGCAGAGTATTCTGAATATTATTGCAGCAAGGAGATGGCAAGCACATCCGAAAGGATAGAGGTGGAGAAATTCAATGGCACTAATTTTGAGATGTGGAAGCTTAAGATGGAAGACATGCTTGTTGATCAAGACCTCTGGGAAACTATTAGTGGCACTAAACCAGCTACAATGTCACAAGCTGATTGGGATCTCAGGGATCAGAAGGCTAAGGGTCTCATAAGACTTAGTCTTCCTAATTTTGTCCTATTAAATGTCCATGAGGAGACTACTGCAAACTTGCTTTGGAAGAAGTTGGGAGATGTGTATCAAGCAAAATCCCTGGTTAACAATTTTTTTCTGAGAAAGAAGTTGTATTCTCTTCGAATGGAGGATGGAGGATCCGTTGCAAAACATATGAATTCTTTCAACATGTTGGTTGCACAATTGACATCTGTTGGTGTGAAGATGGAGGAGGATCATTGTATGACCTTGCTTTGTTCTTTGCTGGACTCGTGGGATCATCTTGCCATGGCTATTGGAAGCACCACATCCACATTCAAAATGGATGAAGTGGTTTCTTTGCTATTGTCTGAAGAGTTGTGAAGAAAGTCTTTTGAGGCAGCCAAAGAGGCTCTTGCAATTCGTGGAAGACCCAAGGAGAAAGGGAAAAAGAAGGACAGGAAAGCTGAGAAAGGTAGATCCAAATCCTATGGGAGATCCAAATCTCCTAGAAAGTCTAAGGCTCTTTGTTGGAACTGTGGTAAATCTGGGCATTTCTGGAAGGAATGCAAAGAGGAAAAGAAAAAGAAGAAGAACCCAAATTCAGATTCTGACAAGTCACAAGATGATGATGATGCCTTCATCGCAACCTTGGCAACCCATGCATCTGATGATTTGTGGCTGATTGACTCTGGTGCATCATTCCACATGACCTCGCATCGATACTGGTTCACTAAGTATGAGGAGTTCGATGGTGGCAAGGTGTACCTGGGTGATGACTCTCATCTGAAGATTGTTGGTCATGGAAGAGTCTCTATTCGATTCCCTGATGGATGAGTGAAGGGGATCTCTAGGGTTATGCACATCCCAGGTTTTGCATGGAACCTGCTTTTTCTAAGTATGTTGAATGATGCAAGTGTATAGGTTATCTTTTCGAAAGAAGGATGCAAGATGACTAGAGGAGCTATAGTGCTTGCTAAGGGTACTAGGAGAGGTACTCTGTTTCAGCTGGAAGCATGCATTTCACAATGCAATAGTTTTTCTGACTCAAGGAAGTGGGCAACAGTCACTTCGTCCCCACCATCTGAATGAGCAGTGAAGAAATCTATTGTATCTAGTCCTGATGGTTGTAATCATGCCTTGAAAGTTAAGCTTCCTGCTAAAAAGACAATGTTGTGGCATAAGAGATTTGGCCACATTGGTGAGAAGGGTCTGCATACCCTGAAAAATAAAAACCTGGTCGAGGGGTTAGATGATCGTAATCTTGAGTTCAAATTTTGTGAACATTGCATATATGGAAAACAAAACCATGTTCAGTCTTACTCGAGTTATCATAAGTCTTTTGGTGTGTTGGACCTTGTTCATTCTGATGTATTTGGTCCTTTTAATGTTCCTTCGTTACCAAAATCTATATATTTTGTATCTTTTATAGATGACTATAGTAGGATATGGATTTATTTTCTTAGAAGCAAATATGAAATCTATAGTAAGTTTAAGGAGTTTAAGGCCTTTACTGAAAATTAGATTGGTAAAAAGATTAAATGTTTGAGAACTGACAATGGTGGTGAGTTTTGTTCTACAAAATTTGACAAATATTGCAAGGAACTTTGGATTGAAAGACATAAGACAACTCCATACACCCCGCAGAAAAATGGAGTTACCAAGAGGATGAACATGACACTGATGGAGAAGGCTAGTAGTATGTTTAGTGGAGCTAGCCTAGAACAAAAGTTTTGGGCTGAAGCTATTGCCACTACTTGCTATTTGGTAAACAAATCTTCTACATTAGCTCTTGTTGGTAAGACACCCATGGAGGTGTGGTCTGGTAGAAAGCCTTCAGTAAGGCATTTTCATATTTTTGGTCATATTTTTGGTTGTGAGGCATATGCACATGTGCCTAGGGAGAAGCGGTCAAAATTGGAGAACAAGGCTGTTAAGTGTATCTTCATTGGCTATGGTGTCAGTGTGAAAGGATACAAACTTTGGGATCTCGT
This sequence comes from Cunninghamia lanceolata, assembly GCA_027924645.1. Lineage (NCBI taxonomy): Eukaryota > Viridiplantae > Streptophyta > Pinopsida > Cupressales > Cupressaceae > Cunninghamia > Cunninghamia lanceolata. Next base: position 378,937 of record BSBN01000196.1, read on the forward strand.
GGCTAAAAAAGTGTTGTATAGAAGAAGTGTCATCTTTAGAGAGCTTACACCTTCTTCCACTATTTTACAGTCAGAAGAAAAAGAAAAGAAAGAGGATGTTGTTCAGTTTCCTGCTATCCCTGAGAAGACTGAATAGAAAGACAATGTTGGACCTGATGATGAGGAGAGCTCTAGCAGCTTTGAAATCTCAGAAGAAGGAGCTGAACCTCAACCTCAGCCCTTGAGGAGGTCTACACGGATAATAAAGCAACCTGAAAGGTTTGGTTTTACATTGCTTGATTCTAGTTGTGCTTATGCTTTGATTACTAATAGTGATGAACCTAGAACTGTATTAGAGGCTATGGAAATGAAAGATGCAGGTTCCTAGAAGGAGGCCATGGAGGATGAAATGGCTTCTTTGGAAAAGAATCAAACTTGGTACTTGGTGCCTTTGCCTCCTGGATGAAAACCCGTTGGATGCAAATGGGTGTTCAAGAAGAAATTTGGTGCACATGGCAGTGTTGAGAAGTATAAGGCCAGATTGGTTGCGAAGGGGTATTCACAAGTGGAGGGTATAGATTATGGTGAGATCTTCTCTCCTATTGCAAAGATGACATCCATTCGATTCCTGTTATCTCTTGCAGCAGCTTATGACTTAAAGGTAGAATAGATGGATGTGAAGACAACTTTCCTTCATGGTGATTTGGAGGAAGAAATCTACATGTCATAGCCAGAGCATTACATGGTGAAAGGTAAAGAAAATTTGGTTTGTAAGTTAGAGAAGTCTTTGTATGGTTTGAAGCAATCTCCTAGGATGTGGTACTTGAAGTTTGATACCTTTGTGTTGTCAATTAGATTTGTGAGATCGAAATTGGATCATTATGTGTATTATAAGTTTGATGGTGATCGTATTCTCATTGTTGCACTGTATGTTGATGATATGTTGCTCATTGGGAAGGGTAAGAATATGATTTCTAATTTTAAGTCTCATTTGTCAGCATAGTTTGAAATGAAAGATTTAGGGGCAGCTAGGTACATTCTAGGAATGGAAATCAGAAGATACAGAACTAACAGAAAACTTTGGTTAAGCAAAAGTAAGTATGTGAAGACCGTGTTGGATAGGTTCAACATGGAAGATTGTAGACCATTGTGTGTTCCTGTTTCTTTGGGGAAAAAGTTGTCTGTTGAGGATTGTCCAAAATCTCCTAGTGAGGTGGAGGACATGAGCAGAGTACCTTATGCTAGTGTTGTTGGCAGTTTGATGTATACTATGGTCTGCACAAGACCAGACATTGCCCAAGCAGTGGGAGTCCTTAGTCAATTTATGGCTAATCCTGGATGGGTTCATTGGGATGCAGTTAAGAGAGTGTTCAGATATTTGAAGGGTAATTCTGAGTATTCCATATCCTATCATGGTAATGTTACAGGACCTCCGCATTCTGTTGATATTCATGGATTTGTGGATTTAGATTGGGCAGGTGACATTGACAGCAGGAGATCCACCAGTGCTTATGTGTTTACATTGTTTGGTGGTGCTATTAGTTGGATGAGTAAGTGACAACCTGTGGTTGCTTTGTTCACTACATAAGCTGAGTATATGGTAGCAACTCATGTTTGTAAGGAAGCCATTTGGCTTAACAGATTGTGTTCATATATTGGTGTTGATGCAGGATAGATTACGATTTGTTGTGACAGTCAGAGTGCAATTTGCCTTGTGAAGAATCTAACTTTTCATGCCAGAACAAAGCATATTGATGTATAGTTTCACTTTGTACGAGACATGGTAGAGGATGGGAAGGTAAATTTGGAGAAGGTAGATACTTTGAAGAATGTTGTAGATGCATTGACAAAGCCAGTGAGCACAAAGAAGTTCAGATGGTGTTCAGAGTCTATGGGCATCTTGGCCTATAGCAATTAAATCCTGCTATTCTATTGTCTCTTACAAGGTGTTCGACAAGTGGGAGAATGTTGGGAATTAAGGTGTCTCAACCTTGGTAATTCCTTGCATTATTTATGATTGTATTTATTTATTCATTTCCTATGTTGTAAATTAATTGTAAATCCCATATTGTCATTTTGTGGGATGTGGCATGGTGATGTGTCATCCTACATGGAAGATGACAACTTGTAATTTTGTCCTCACATGAGGAGATAGGTGTCCCACTTTGTGGTAGGAGTATTTTGCCATGTGTCAGCATCTTGGATGTTGTGTAAGGGAATGTTGACCAAAACAGTTATGACAGATTCCTATGACGAAGTTATAACATGTAAGAGTCAGAAATAGAAGCTTGTAAGATAGGTGAAGACATGTGTCATGAAGCATCTTTGAAAAAGACATATTTGGGCTCCCCAAGGTGGACTATGACATGTTGTAAGAGAATATACTATTTATAGCCTGTGTATGATAGATTCTCTTACAGCTGTAAGTTGTAACTGCTATGACAGATTCTATGATGGTCATAAGAGTTGTAAGAGCATCTGTCATAGCCCATTTTGGGAATAGGTGACCTCTTTGGGATGGGAGCTATGGAAAAGTGTCAGGCACATTCTACAATGTTGATCAAGTTTCCATAGCCGTGGCTTTTGGGCCATGAGGCCAATTTGGATGTCCATTCCAAGATAGGACCAATTTTGCCTTGTATATTCTATATAAACAGGTGCTTGGAGGAGGAGATGTATTATGTGATTGATAGGTACTGTTATGCTACCAAATTGACTCCAGACACGAGTGTCGAAGACCATTGAAGCTTGCATTGCAAGTGTATTGTAAACAAATTCAGTTTTGTTAATACATTGTGTAGGTTTCTGAGTGTGGGGTTTTTCACCCGATAAGGGTTTTCCCCACGATATATCTTGTCTCTCTTCTTCTGTCTTCTTTCTAGTTTTATGTGTATTTCTGAAATATCTCTATTTCATGTTTCATGTTGCTATAATTGTAAGGATTAAATTAAATTTGTATAGCTCTCCCCTCATTAGATTAGTGTAGGAAGTGATTTTCGCACACCTAGCTTCCTTTCAAGAAAACCAAAGAATAATAAATGAGTGTGGACTGATGTTTTATAAACTATGTTTTCAAATTTGTGTTTTATTTAAATTATTGTATAAAAAAGGTAGTCTATAAAATAATGTTCCATTATTCAATTTATGTATATATGTTCATACAATTTATATTTTTATTTTTTAATCCATATTTGATTATATTTCTTTGAAATTGATACATTTATGATTTATCCAATTGTTACCAATCATTAAATAATACTTGCATTTGTTGACAAGTAGAAGATGTTGATGAAACACATACTAATACCCAAGATCCAACTGGGTTATTAAGATTTGGACAGGATGATCCAAACCATCTTTTAAATAATACCAGGGTGAAAAGAGCATTATTGAAGAGAATACTACTTGCTGAGAAATTTGAAGAGTTGATGAGATCCACATACACTGATGATGATCATGATAGTGAAAATGCAGTGGATAAAGAAGGATTGAATGAAATTCTTACAGATTTCTTTGGGGATTAAAACAATGATGACAATAATGATCATATGGTTGACAGTAACGATGATAGCAGGGGTAATTACCACCAACGTAATATTGATGATAACAACTTGAAAGACTCCATCAAGCAAGCAACAAAGACACCCGTGTTCAAATCGGGTGCAAGTAGAACCTCAAAACTAGCATGCACATTAATATTATTAGAAATCAAGTCACTATTTGGTTGGTCAGACAAAGGATTCACTACCCTACCAAAGTGAGTTGAAATCTATTTCTTACTTTGCAATTGTCAATTGGTGTACATAATTCATAAACATTCATCAACTTCGTTTATATTTCTTTAAGGGGATTTTAAAACCATATATTGTATATAAATAGTCTAAGTATAGATTGACATATCAAACATGTTCATCATAAGTCAAACATTCAATTGATTCAATCTCTGACAATCTTACAGGGCACTAAAAACTAAAATATTCCCTAAAGAGAATGTGTTGCCATCAACTTGCAGAGAGGTGCGTCTATTGTTGGTTGTGTTGGGGATTGAATATAAGCAAATTCATTCATGTAAAAATGATTGCATTTTATATAGAGATGAATATCAAAACAAGGTAGAATGCCTTGTATGCAAAGAGAAGAGATATCGTATAGATGTACAAGGTCCTACAGTTCCAAAGAAGGTTTTATGTCACATGCCAATTATACCTAGACTTCAACGAATGTTTCTTTGCAAGTCACTTGCACAATTGATGGACTGGCATACAAAGAACAGGAGTAAAGATGGATTCATGTGAATTCTAGCTGACTCCAAAGCAATGAAACACATAGAGGAAAAATGGCCAAGAAAATTCAAAGATGAACCCCGTAGTATCAGGTTTGGTCTTGCAATTGATGGAGTGTGCCCTTTCTCTTTATTGAGCTCAAATTATAGTGTTTGGCCAGTTAGATTGATGGTATACAATATTCCCCCATGGATGAGTGTTAGAAAGGAGCACCTTGTACTGACTCTCATTATTCCAGGAAAACATCAAGTTAAAAACATGGATGTTTATCTTGCGCCTTTTATTGATGAGATACAACTGCTATGGAAAGGCATAAGATTGTATGACATATCACGTCGCCCATCAAATAGGTCCTTCATGTTGTATGGTGTGCTATGTTGGACTATTCATGATTTCCCAAGACTTGGTGTTTATTCTGGTAAGATAAAATATTTACGTATTTACACTCATAATTTATTTTCATCCCAACTTTCATACTTAGTTTTATACTATTTTTTTGATGTTATTAACATTACTTTTTGAATTACAGGGCTTCAAACAAAGGGGATATTTGCATGTCCAAGATGTGCAGAACAATTTGAAGGGCGGTATTCTAAAGATCTACATAATTTTTTTTACGCAAATAATAGGGTTTTTCTACCACTAGATCATAAGTTTAGAAATCACCTGAAGAATCAATTTGATGGAAAAGTTCAAAATAGAGACCCTCCCATGATTATGGGTCTAGGTGATTGGCTTAAGAAGTATGAAGATGCTAAATTGAAAGGTTGGGAGGATTTTTTTAATCGGGGTGATTCAATTGAAGAACCAGAACAAGTTGTAGTTAATATGCTAGAAGGAATGAAAAGGAAATCCATATTTTATGAGCTCCCTTACTGGAAGGATCTATTAATATCTCACCTATTAGATCCTATGCACGCCTTCAAAAATGTCCCAGATTCTATATTTCAACATATATCAGGCAAAGAGGACACCTTGTCTTCGAGGAGATATATTGCTCTTTTACGTACCAAAATTGATAGAAAACATTTGTGGCCAAATAGGGAAAATGAAACATATGCAGAAGCTCCATGGATTTTGAAAAAAAAAGAGCTAGATCAACTAAAAAATGCCATCCATTCAATAAGGACACCTACTGGCTATGGGTCATCATTGGCTAAAGCTTTTATAGTTGATGGACATATCACAGGATTTAAAATACATGATTTTCATAATTTTATGAAGGTATTATATATCATCATTTAACATTTATCAGTAACATTGATTAAGTACTAAATATATTTTGATATCCTTATGTTGTGTGAGAAAAAATTACTAATGACCTTTTCATAAATGTGTTTCATAGCATATCATGTCATTGGCAATTAGGGTGGATTTCTGTCTTACAGTTGACTTAAGGAATGCCATAAGTCGATTGTCAGCATTTACAAGGTATGTGGTTATATGAAATGTTCATGTGTGAGAGACATAGAGATATTATATTGCATTTTAATTTTTGACTAAAGGCTCATACTAATTTACTATTATTATATTAGGTGGGTGACCTCCAAGGAGATCCATGAATGTGAAGTGCCAAAATGGAAGAAGGAAATTGCAGAAATTGAATGTGTATTTGAGAAGGAGCTCCCTACAAGTTTCATGGACCTACAAGTCCATTTACTTATACACCTAGTCGATGACATTGAATCAGCGGGTGTCGTATCGACGAGGTGGATGTTTTTCTTTGAGAGGTAAATGAAAACTCTAAAAAGATATGTCCAACAAAAGATACATCTAGAGGGTTGCATGGTTGAAGGGTATGTATTGAATGAAGTATTTTTATACCTGTGTGAATTTCTTGGTAAGGATTTTGAAGATGGACCACGCTTCTGGGATGAAGAATGAGTATCAGATATTATTGATGGAGAAAAACCACAATCTAATGGTGTTCAAGTAGAAATTAGTAAGTAAATTCATGATCAGTGTGGTTTTTTTTCTTGCAATCATTAATTTACTCTGTAATTTATTTGTCAAATTAATAGCATGACATTTGGAGTTTGAAATAAACATGTTGACATGTAATAGGTGTAGATGAAAGTGCTATACTCAACAAGTTCATTATGTTCCACATGGACTTTATGAACAAATGAATTGATCTGTATGATAAAAAGAGAGAAGAAGTGTTAGAAGCAAGGAAACAATTTAAGAGATCAAACCCAAGGAATACTCCACTTCCCACTGATTTGCTTGAGGAATAGGGCAAAGATTGCACACTAGAATGGGTTACTAAACAAATTCAAAATCAAATAGAAGATGCAAGTATAGATTCAAACATAACAAAAGATGAAATCAACATGTCTAGATGATGTGAAAGAAAGGTACAGTTGGAATTTTACAAAATGTTGTTTCCTTACAACTTTGACACTATTAACTATTTTAATATTCGTCATTATATTTGTTTTCACTGAAATAAATGGTCTTTCACAAGTGAGGAAATATCTAGCAATGTGCGCATATGGTCGACATTATCGTGTAGAAAGTGTAGATGTAAAGAGATGATCCTTTGATTGTGGCATCATGGTTGACTTCAAGCAATCCAGTCGATCAAGCTCAAAAGATAAGAATATTATTGAAGGGAATCTACAATATGTTGGGAAAATACACGAAATTATTGAGTTGGATTACCACTCTTTTAAATGTTGTATTTTTAAGTGTAGATGGTATGAAGCATTTGAGAGGACACGAAGGCATGATACCCATAGTGGATTGTTTTCTATAGATTCCTCATATTTCCTACCGGAGGATAAGGAGACTTATGTTCTACCAATTCATTGTGAGCAGGTATTTCTTTAACTCAAACAAGAAGTGGTAGTGATCATTAATCTATTAATTCATAGTTTATTGCGAATATAAACATGTGTTTATTAATCAATAAAATTGCTATACCATACGTCTAATATATGTATGTTATTCATGTGCAAGTATTTTTCTATGAAGATATTTTGGACCCGAAATGGATATTTGTCATACATTATGATCCAAGATTAAGGCATGTATTTGACGATGCATTAGTGGATACTGAGCAAAACAATGATGGACAACAAAATGAGAGAGAGGGATTAGAGAACATCAAAGAAATTGACATCCATGATGATGTTGAAGATGGTTATGTTCAAGCACAAGAAGACAACAATCGAGAGTTGGATGATGTTATGGAAGACAACAATATGGATGGTATACAAAATGATGATCCAAATACATCTGGTAACAATATAGATGGTCTACAGTCAAATTTCAATGATGATGAAGATGATGCAGGTCAAGATGAGGATGATGATAATATTAAATACTTGAAAGAACATATGAACATTGACAATGATACACTGGATGACATTGTAGCAGAAAATAATGTTAATAACCAAGACTTCTAAATTTTCAAAATTATTTGCAATCCATGTTTAAAAAAGGATGGTTAAATTGTTGGCAATAATGTTAATTAAATGGATTGTTCAATTGTTGACAATTTAGCTATTGCAATATCCTTAAATTGTTCAATCTTTGGTATGAATTGTTGGCAATAATGTTAATTAAATGGATTGATTGATGTTCTTCATAACTTGTTAATGGATAATCCTTATGCGATGGACGTATTAAGTGATATAGGTCAAAGGATAAGCTCATCAAGTTCCTGAAATAGTGGGTGTTACCTTGTTTCACCAATGACAATCTACTTTCAAGTTTGCTGGTGACTTCATAACAGATTAAGGAGCTTATGTATTTTTTGCAATTAAATCATCCACTTCACTTAACCCAATCTGGCATATGATTTGGATTAATGTTTTCTATAAATCTTTAAACCCTACTCCTAAAACAGAAAAACAAATTTGGATTTTGAAAATATATACAAGGGAAGGATTTTCAAAAGAGAAAGACTAGTGCCTACCACATGAGGAGTTTGTTTATCTTTAATTATTTTTCATATATATCCTTAATTGTATCTATGCCATGTTATCTTGTGATAAGTACTTGAGTAAGACCATCAATCAAAAATGAAGTGGACATATTATCATCTATATTAGCTAATTGATTGCACAAATATTTCAATTTATCAACGATCTCATGTTTCTATCCATTTTCAACACTTTTAATAAAGACTTCATGATCATAATATTATTCTTCATCATTAGAATGCAACATGTGATTGTCATAGGAAGTAAGAGAAAGAGGTAGTCATGTTTGTAACGTGAGGGTTTAACCTAGTACTTTGTTGAAGGGGACATAAGGATCCTAGATGTTTCTTAGGAATGCAAAATTAAAGGCATTGGGTTGTTTCCAAAAAATACAAACCACAAAAATCTCAAAATAAAAAATCAATTTTTTTTATCCTAAACATAGGCATGGAAATTGGGAGTTCAAAAAAATGTAGGGAGATAAATCATACACTATAATAGAAGATTTAATTCCAATCCTAGATTTAATTAAACTTTAAAGTACAAGGAGTTGAGAGTAGAATAAAATATTGAGATATTAAGTAATTAAGATAGAGAAATGAAATAGTTGAGAAGAAATAGAAAACTTATTTGATATTTTTAGCATGATGTCAAATGTGAAGTGTGTGATTAACTAACACATTATGAAAAAAGAATGAAATCTAGGATTTTCTACTAGAATAATGATCGTGATATTGTGGCAGTGATTAACTAATTTTTTGCATTCCTTCTTCACTTGTCCTCTTTTTCCATATTTCGAAAACTTCACTCTTATCTTCCTAGGGATTCTAGATTTTCCTCTTGACTTGGATTGATATTTATACCATTCCCCTTTAGATCCACTTTTGTCCTTGGGCCCTTGCGGAACATGCAAGGCATCCTTAGAACCTTCACCATTGAACTTTCTCCTCATATCTCCATTGAGCATTGTAACAATAAAGGATTCCATAGTCACCTTTGTAACACTACCATTTATAACAAGCATTATGTTCTCCTAATTTTTGGGTAAAAAAAAAAGTGAGAAGATACATTTGTCTTCCTCATCAATTTTAACATTTATTGAACCTATTTGTCTCAAAGTCATATTAAAGGTGTCAAAATGTTCTATAGTAGAATATCCTTCCTTCATTTTTAAATAATATAAACATCTTTTAAGATATAACTTATTACTTTATAATTTTAGTTTGATAAATATCACCTAACCTCTTTTGTAATGTGAATGCAAGGGTCTCTTTTGATTTGAATAACAAAGAAAAAGTAAATTGGAGACAACTAGATAAATTATTAGAAATCCAATTCAATAAACAAATGATAACCAAAAGTTGACCACCAGAGAATAGTAGTTTTTATATTGATTTGCTTCAAAGTACAGGCAGTGCAATGTCTCTTTCAAAAAATCAAAATCCCAGATAGATTCCGAGCCATAAGGTCTTGGTTTCCTTTTATAAAGGAAGCGACAAGCTTCAGACCTTTCACATTCAAAATGGCTCTTTGTATTCCTAACCCTTGATATTACAATATTTGTCTTTTATAAGTTCAATTTAGATTTTCAAATATATTTGAATACATTTTGAAAACATGAAGAAAACATAAAGAGACAAAAAGAGAGCATTCATGTGGTGGTGCTATTTAATGCCATCATATGGCTCATTGCTCCTCTACACCTGAACCTGTGCTGCTGATGATTCATCTCTAAGATATTTCTCCTCCCATTTATATATTGTAAAATTAGCAGGCCATTAGTAAGCCTGAATCTGAAGCAAGTTCTCCTAGTGATCTTTCCATCTTTTATCAAGCAAAGCTCTAACATCCATCACAAATTTTGCATACCCAGCATCCAACGCAATTACTCAGTCTAATATCATGTTGAAACTAAGAATGCTGACATCTCCATCCTTCTTCAGAAAATCCATAACTTGGAATACTATTTGGCTGAATTTCATCTTCCATGTGTCAAGACTTTTGATTTTCTCTTCTTATGTCAGTATGAAAGGAATAAAGTTATGCTTGAACATAGTAAAAGATTCAACCTTTTCTTGTATCTTATGGCTTTCCCCATTCACACACTGGTATTCATCAATGATCATTTTAATTATTTTCTCAGTGGGCTTCAAAGCTATAGGGGAATCAAGATTCCTTTGCACTACTAAGCACATTGTAACCAAATTGTGATGATAGGGTTGCCATTTTTTAAACAACAAATCCAAAATAGAAAAGTTTATCTTCAATTGCTCAATGGCCTAAGATAAAGAAGAGTAGCAATCATGCACACTCCCAAGCTTATCCACAACTAATTTTACTCTATGCTCCAAAATTTTCTAAAAAAATTCAAAAACTTTCATCTTTTCCTCATTCTTTGTCATTTCATTTTGTTTATTCAAACTTTCAATTTCCTTTTCAAATTTCAATCTCGTTGCATTAAATTCTTCAGTAGACATTGTGACATCACTGGCTATTTGTGGCACAGGGGGCTGATACGATACAATGGCTTGACCTTGAGAAGAATTCACAGCTTGCAATTGTTTCTTTCATTTCACATTTTCAAAATACAATTTGTTTACTTCATCATTCATTACTTTCTAAGTTTGCTCATAATCTGTTAGCCTTTGTTCTAACCTCTTCACAGCAACATGAGTAAACATAGCAGTATGAACATTGAGATCAGTTGCTTATGTTGCTGATGTATCTTGTAAAGTCTTTACCATAGCTGTACCCCTCATTTCTTGAATAATATCAAGCAATCTTGGTTTGCTTGTATTCTTCTGAGTAGTCTAGATTGCAAGGGTCTCTGTCTTTGAATTAAAGCCACATCCACTTATGCCATCTTCATAATCAAATTCTAAAACAAGTTGTGGATCATCCTGACTTCTAACTTGGTCAAGCAAAAATACCTTTTTCAATTCAAGGTCAGGGATGATGAGCATATTACTTCTCAACACCATTTGTCTTACCTCCTCTGGACTCACATCAATTTCATCTACTTTCAATTCTTTGAAAGTTTGTGTAATGATTTGATCATGTTGTGTTTCATTAGCACCCATTTTATTTATTGCAACTTTTCATTATATTCTTTCATTTTCATTTTCAGCCAAAAATCCTTAAACTCTGGAGTTTTGATGAAGTCATCATATTCTACGAACCTCATGGATGCTATAATCCTTTCATCCTCCTGCAACTCTGGTTCATCTTGGGTTTGCTCACCCTTCCTAGCCTCATGCTTATGTGCATCAGTGGGTTGACCAACCAATGGCTAATCAACCTCTTGCTCAATTCCCATATGCCTCAAGATGTTAGCCACCTCATCAGTATCCCCCACCTCTTCAGTCATTTCATAGGGGACAAGTGGAGATACCTCTTATGTCCTCTACTTATTTACTAGTGGTGATTCTAGGACTTTTGGATCTTGTACTGACATAACATTAGGAGCAGACTCATGAATCTCAATCCTTGCAGACCTTTTCACTGGAAGTTTAGTAGCCTTAGGAGGTTGCTTCTCAAATTTACACTAAATACTTTCAAAACTATCAATGATTGCATCAATTCTCTTTAGAGGGTCTTTTTCTTCAACAAAGAATCCAAGAAATAGGGGATTCTACTTTTTCTTTTCATCTTCAATATTTTTCAAGATATCCCATTTTCTCTTCCTACTGTATACCTCATCAAAAGTGACAAGATTTCTTATCACATCCTCATCAAACATGACATGATGGGATATGACCATTTTTGTCAAAATTGATTGTGTCACAAGATTCATATGACCCTCAGGGTCACAATTCCTCTCAATACCCAATTTCAAAGAATATTTTGCCTTTAAAAAGGCTTGTAAATTTTCAAGAGTGTCAGAGCCAATAGACCAATCACCAAAAAATATAGCATCGGGTAGAAATGTACCTTTCTTTTGTCTTTTCATTACCTCCTTTTCAATCCACATCACTTGCCACATAAACTCCATGAATACAATTATGTTTGATACAAATTTTGGCAATATGTGAGGTGGCTGTTGGAAACCATACACTCTAATTATAGTATGATCTGACATAAAAAATCAATCAGTAAAATTACGGTTGTGGCCCTGCTCTGGTTTGTGTGCAAGTGGCCTCAACATTACCCTGACTTCCTTAGTTAACCTAGGAAACCAAATACCAAGAGAATTCAATATCTTGACAACAAACAAATCATAAAATACAATGTAGTCACTATTCTGGCAACAAGAATCCCACTTATAACACCAAAACTGAGTTGGCAATCTTTGTCCTTTCTCATCAACCATACTCAGATCCATTTTGCTTGACCATCTCCCTCTGTTCTGATACAAAATCAAGTGACACAATAAAGAATAGAATTTGAAATCTAAGGGTTGCTTGTTCTCCTTCACACAGAAGAATCCTTCATGCAGTTTTTTCTCAATATGAGATGCAAAGTTGTATTCAGCGTTCACCTCTAGATGTTGTATTTTCATAGCCATCATCATTAGGCTAGTTGGCATTCTTCCTTGTGCATCAATTCCCAAGACCTAACACAATGCAAAATAGGTTCTCTTGAAATATACAACAAATTCTTCCACAGGGAAAGGCTCAATAGCATCTGATGGAATCTTAATTTTTCTGTTTTTGGCCCCCCTTCTCATATATATTAGCAATTCATCTCTCCTAAGTGTTTTTCTTAGGCTTGTGTAATCTCGTTCAAATCTCTGCAAATCCACTTGAGTGAGAGCTTTCTTGTTCAACATAAACCAGTCAACAATTGCATTCCTGTCTACTGTCACCAATGGTAATCCATTTGGCATTCTGACTATTTTAGTGGCAGGATGGTAAAATTGTCCTAGTGCTCTAATCAATTCCACATCCACAAATACAATGGGCACCACCAACTTTACCAAATCCAATTTCCATGGATTTCCCACTAGTCCCTCGCCATCCCTTTTTGCATAAAAATACCAAAACAAATCCCACCTAGAGATAGGGATTGTACCATCTTGACACCCTTCTGCTACATCTCTGAACATCTTCTTTGGACCCTTGTCTATGGACTGAGGCAATACTTCAAGTAGAGATTGTTGAAGTGGTCTTTTCTTGGGAACTATAGGCTCATCACCTTTACTGGTAGACACAGACCTCTTGGGTGCCATGTTTAATGACTTGAATAGGCTAGGGTTTTTCAAAATTCAGCTTACTATACCAGTAACTAAAAAATAGAGTGAAAGAGCAAATGAACTTGACATGGCCAATTAATGTAGGTAGATATAGGAATAAAATAACAATATTTAAAATTAAAAATAAACTCATTCAAGAATGGATAAGAATAGGATTTGTATCTTTGGTCAGCATCACAGTCAAATTGGGGAACTTTGCAAGTAGCAAAGATAGAACAGACTACAACCCCCTACTGTATAACACAAAAGCTTAGCCCCAACCTTTTTTTAAAAGAGAAATTTTATATTAACAAAAGATGTAATTACAAGAACCCCTAGTACCAACAACTAAAAAATAGAGTGAAATATATGCCAACTTCTAATTAGAGAGTGCTGGAATGAACTTACCGAGTCAATTACAGTTTGCAGAAAACACACTGAGCTGAGTTGCGCCTTCTCCAAGTTACGTCTGAATTCTCTGAAATGAGCAAATGCCAAGAAATCTTTGAATCTTATTCAGCCAAGGAGTTCATCATATCACCATTACTCTAGTTCGTGCCATGAGATCATGAAATCTCAGCATTCAATTCCTTTCTCAAGATTTGATAGCAATTCTCGATAACCGTGACCCTACATTGAATGTGCTTGCCATTTATTTCTTTTACCATGTCGCCACAAGGCTCGCCCAGACCGGCAGCGGGGGCTTACATCCACTACACTTCTATTTCATCCTTTACCGCCAAACTGTAAATCCTTAGATTGACCCCTACAAGACCACATGAGATTATTACCTGATGTCCTATTTACCACCCACCCACAAACGTTATGAATGACCATCACAGGATAGCGGTGGCTTATAGCCACTACACTTCTATTTTATCCATTACCGCCAGACCGTAAATGCTTAGATTGACCCCTGCGGGACCGTGGGAGATTATTACCTGATGTCCTTCTGTTTACTACCCAACTGCAAATGTTATGAATGACCGTCGCGGGATGGTGGGGCAAAAATCCATTACATTCTCCTCTTGCCGCTCTACTGTGGGCCTCGGTTGAAACCCTTGCGGGGACGCAGTAAGTGTTATTACCGCAATGTCGCTGGTTACTTTTCAAACCTCTGTAGGACTGCAGGAAGAGACTAACAGCGCCAAGCATGAAATGAATTGTCCATGGGGTACCGGTAACTTCTGCATATCAACCACTTCCTACCGCCACTCTGCAAACTATTCTTTTATGCTCTGTGGGAATGCGGTATGTGCCATATTTCATTCCTCTTATTCTGGTATAACCGTAAAAGATAATCAATTAACCTGCGGGACAATGGTAATAAACAAAAACACTCATATAGTCAAAAATAGTCAAGATTGTTTCACAATGGCCATGATATATATGTATTTATTTAGTTGTGGGGGAATGTTGGGGGTGATTGATTTAATTAAATAAATGTGGATTTATTTAATTAAGGATGAGACTTTAGAGGAAGGGTTAATATTTAATTAATGTCAGAAGAACGGTTAGATTTATTAATAAAATAGCGTGACTTATTAAACTGATATTAGGAGGAATGATCAAAGTGGTTAATTAAATAAATATGATTTATTTAACATTGTAAGAGGAGATGTGGGATAGATCTGGTGTGATGTTGGGCCATGGTAAGATTAGGTGTCTACATTTCTAATAGTGCATTAGTTTTTGGGTCAATGAATAATGATCACAATTTATCTTTGGTAATTTTTTCCTTCACCATATCATGAGACAATTTTGAGAAACAAAATTGATGAAAAATTTCTCTATGGGTTGTCCATGTATTTATTTTCCTTCACTATTAAGATAGATTGAATTAGGAATAGGAGTGTTGATAACTGAGAGGGGGGGTGAATCAGTTATCCTAATTATTTCTTCTTTTGAACTTTCTTATTAATTAATGCAGCATTGAATCAAACAAACAAACATTACCATGAAATGAGAAACACATGACACAGTATTTTTGACGTGGAAACCCTGTTAAGGGAGAAAACCACGGGGTGATTAACCCAAAGATTATTCTCTGTTAGAAGAATAGGAAGTTACAAAAATGGCACTTGCCAATTAGGGCTCACTGCCCGAGCACACTGCTCACAGGAGGCACACTGCCTACAAAGAGACACACTGTCTACAAAAGAAATTTATACAATACTTGAACTGATTGGAAGCATCTGCATATGCTGGAGTTCAGTTCCAGTTAGGCTCAGTACACTGATCTGCTGCACTTCATCTTTCCTTTTCTCTGTATTCTGCTTTCCTTTCACATACCGGATCTATCTTACTAATTCTGCTCTGCTCTATACTTATTCGCATACAACAACACACAACTACATCTCTCACAGCTAAATCCATCGTGCATATATATCCGCACAAGTAATTTCATCACCTTTCTAGTCAGCATCCGGAATAGTCAATATTTTCACTAATTCTGATCTGTCGGTTGAATCCTACCACATCAAGTAATGCAGATCAAGCATATACTTGTAGAAATCATTAATCATATTGGCCAAACATAATCCATGTCTTCATAACCTTTACCACTGTCAGAAGCACATCCGGAAAGCAATTTGATGTTCTGTCAGTGAGTTCTTCCTTTGTTCATACTGTTACTCAGGAATCCAGTATTCAACTATTCATATCTTTTTCCTTGTCCATCACCGGAGGCTAAATCCTTGGAATCTATTACTCAAGGTAGTCCTCTTGACTTTCCCAAATCCACACTTCACCAAGATACTTCCTTTGAGAGATTCAGACCTGTCTATCGGACCTTGCCATATGCTCTGTTCTTGTTTACCGGACCTCAACAATCTTTATTCTGACTTCCGGTAGAGACACACCATGACTTGCGGATATGTGGGATGACCTTTGTTGCCATCAATGACAACAACCATGAATCCATATAGTGTCTCTTGCCAACAATCTCCCCCTTTGGCATTGATGGCAACACTTAGTGAAAAATGACTAAGTGTTTACACTATGCTCCCCCTTGGCTGATGCTCTGTTTTTATATACATTTTCCGGAGCTCCCCCTTAGTTGGATTCCTCATTTTTCACTGCTCCTCACTCCCCTTTTGACATCAATGGCAAAGGGTAGGGTCTGCACACCAAAATTTTCAAAAATTTTACTATACTTGACTGTATATTACATATTCACATAAACTGAAGAATATCTGCAAAGGATGTTTTCAACTGGATCAGTTCTATAGCCCAACTTTGCTTCATTCTATCCAAAATTGAAATGTGACCACTCAACAAAAATGTAAAAGCTTCTGCCCTCTTGAGATCTGTCAGATCATTGGTTTGGGCGGTAGTCTGAGCATCACTTATGGTCTCATGCATAGTTTCTAACTTAGGAATAATAATCCTTCTAAGTTCTCCCATCTGGTTGATTATATTCTTCCTTTCCTTTTCAAAGTTATTTATTGCATTTGTGATTGCAATAGTTTGATATTCTTGATTTACTATGGAGGAAGAGAGAGGATCAAAACTTTGAGACAAACTCAGTAGCTTGTCCTGTTCCTCTTTTATTTTCTTCTCAATTTCTACTGTTGCTTTTGACCAGGAGATACAAAATTTGTAAATGTCACCGCCATCCTTAAGAGCATTTTCTAAGCTCTTTATTCCAATACTCATATTTCTCCTACCATTAGAGATTAATCCTAGTACCTCTGAGAATCTCTTATCCAAAAATTCCTTTCGGACCTTTTCTTCAGCTGATTTTTCTAGGGATTCAAAATGTGTACCAACATTGCTGACTAAGGTTTTGAGATTACTGGAAGAGGAGACTGTGGGATTTTTTTGGACCGATGGCATAATCTTCTCAAGCACTTCAGAAGCAGCCTCTATCAACTCAGTCTTCCATATGAGACTTTAGGAGTTTTTCATTTGCCTTAGCATTTGCAAATGAAGCTATCTTCATTGTCTGCACTGGAGATAGGGAATCGAAGTTGAATGGACCTTGTAGAAGCTCCGGTTCATCAATCTCTATTGCTTCTTTGCTCAGAAATTTTTGGACGGTTTGTGCAGTGTCTCTTGCCGGAGACAGATGTTTCTTCTCTTCTGCAGTCTTGGAGCTGTCCTTTTTCTCTTCCTCTACATTCCCACCACTGACAGTTGTGGTTTTCTCTGGTGAAGTCTTTTGTCCTTCTGCAATCTTTGTACTGTCACCTTCTTTTTCTTTCACCGCTGCTCCTTTCTCTTGTAGTTTCTCTTCTTCTTTGGATCCAGAGACTGTAGGGGAAACCAGAGGAGAGATGTTAGTCTGTTCAAGGGCCACTTCTTCCGGAGCAGGGGATTCCAAGTCCACAGCTGTTTCTGCACCTAAGTCCTCTACAATAGGAATGTTGAACCTTTTGAAGGTATTCCGGAGGATCTCTTCAGTGTCCTTGGCTACCTTGTCGGTCTCACCAAGCATAAGCTGGTTCATCCTTGCCTTGCTCCTGAATTCATCCTTGCAGTCTTTAAATACCATGTTCATTGTTTTGTGATCAATTGAAGGGTATAGCTGAATAGCTATCTGCTCCTGGATCTCAAGATCTTTAGCTTGGGCATTGTTCTTTCTTATTTTCAATTCCTTCTCTAGACTCTTAGGAATTTGGGAGACAATCTCAATAAAGGCTTTATTGTAAATGTTTAGATACCTGATTGTAGCTTCCTGCAGGATCTCTTGGTCAGCCTCATTGTAATCATCATAAAATTCAGCCATCGGTTGAAGGTTCCCATCCATAGTGACTGATTTGATTACACTGTCTAGAGACAGGGTGGGCTTTTCAACAAATTTCTCTGCCATTTCTTCCTTGTCTTAGCCTGTGGAGGGTTTATCGGATCCTTTCTTCTTCTGCTTCTTTATTTCCTTTACTCCCTCATCTGATTCAATTTCCTCTTCATCTCTTTGACTTTCATAAGCCCTTGTAGCTTTTGTCTTGGATCTTTTGCCAGATGCCTGGACTTCCGGTTTTGAGCTTTTGGTTGTGGAAGGTGCAGATCTTTTTGATGATCTGGTCCAGGTGGAGGTTTCAACTGAAACACTTTCTTCACTTTTCTTTTCTGCCCTCTTCTTCTCTTTCTCATCCCCTTCCTTCTTCTTTTGGTAAGCATCAAGTGCCTGCATGGAGATCCCAAGGCCTTGTGCTATGTGTTCTACTTCTTTTCTAACCTTCCCCTTGATCTCCGGTTCTCTGAGTTCAACATGAATTTTTATACTCAGTTCTTCAAATGTTCTGAACCTTTCTGCCTTTGGATCTTTAGGCTGACTTAACATGTGTTGAACATGCAGCTCCACAATCTGTTCATCCACTTCATACCCCATGGGCATGATCCACACAGTTCTTGGTTCTACTACCTCCATTAGGCACTGATCTGTTTCTACCATAAAGCATACTGTGTCTTTGTACTTTTCAACAAGAGACTAGGGTATTCTTTCTCTTGCATGCATCATGCTCTAGAAGTTCTTGAAATATCCCCACAGGGCTGTTTTTCTTGCTTTAGCATCCCCAAGTCCATGCAAATAATCTCTGATTTGGATGGCAACTGGTCTGTCATTCTGCCATATCCATCCACTGGATCCGGGAAGCTCATTCATGTAATAAAAGAAGAGACAAAGGATCAAATTGCCATACTTGAAGGAGTTTTTCTTGTCCTTCTTGATCTTCTATAGATTTTTCAAAAGTTGGTTTAGAAGAAGCTCACACAAGTCATAGTCTGCATTTTCCTTTAGCATTTGATAAGCTGTGTAAATTGCAGTTCCCGATACTGAATTTTCCCTACTGGAGTGATAGATTTTGTAACCAATTATCATAGATGCAAATTTGACATCTAGTTCAGTGATGTCTTCAATTGTCATAGCTCTCTTGTCAAATTTAGATCCGGTTGCATCACTAACTATCTAATTTTTGACAGACTTGAGAACAGGTAATCCACTGGATGAGTGCATACCGGTTACAGCCCTAATTGCATCTTTGGTGATCTTGAAAGGCTTGTTCAACCATAGGAAATTGTCATGCACTCTACTTAGTACATACTGGACCCATTCATCTTCTTCAAAACAAGGGAAATGAATGCATTGTGCAAAGTGCTTATCCCAGATGGCTTTGTATTGAGGTTTAATCTCAAAGGAGTCGTCTATCAACTGTTTGTGATAGATATCCATCAATTTGATTCTCCAAAGTCTTCAAAATTCACATGTATGTAAACCCTAATATCCTCCGTATGTAATACACCATGTGGAACACTAGAGAAGGCTCCTAGGGGATCTACCTCCAAAGATTTGTATGGATGTTTCTTGAATGTGGGGCGAGGTCTATCAGAGATCTTAACTATATTAGGAGTAGCCATATTTCAAAGATTTGCAGTGAGATATTGAAAAACGGAAAATACCTTATGTGCCTTTGGTTATACGGAGTGGTTGGATTGATTTCTGTGTGAAATAACTTCCGCAAGTGATCTTCGGTGAACTTGATGAATTTTGTTGCAGAGCTCCGCTTTTCGCTTCTTCTTGTGTGTAGAATGAACAAGTGATTTATGAGAAATCCCTTATATTGCTCCGCAAACCCTAATATCTGATGGCAATAAATGCTCGACCTATATTATTCTGGTTTGCCTTATTCGGATAACTTGAAGAACCGGATCAGTCCTGATCTATGAACATCATGCGGATCTTCCAACCATGAACAAATCAAGATGACACATCACAAGGATATCCCAAACACTCTGTCCAATCCGCAGAATAAGACAATGCACTTCCGGATCTCTCCGGACCTTTTTGTAATCCTCTGTCATTCCGAAGCATCTCCCGGAACAGGTCTTACTTGATCGATCACAACTTCTTCACATCTTCATGCGGACCTCTGAAATCTTATTTGGATCATCTCAAGACTTATATCTACAAACCCTTTACTCCGCATCTTGTGCCACATCCGGCACCACTTGATTGGCTGGGGGAACATGATTTTCTTTGAGTCTCCCCCTGAGTCAGAGCTCACCTTTTAATTTCTGGAAGGAATATCGGCACCAGAGTCTGGTGCGGATCCAACCTCTACATTCTCTGAATTTTTCTTCACCCAAATTTTGTTCATCTGATTCCTAACTTCATCCGCATTCATCTTTTGTTTACCCTTGTCTTGATTCTGATTATACACCGGACCTCTTTTGTCTTGTTTCTTGCTTCTGCAGACTTTTGCATTATGACCAGACCTATTACAGATTTGGCAAATAACATTTCCTTGCATATTTGACTGATAACCTCTTGATCTGCATTGATTAGCCATATGACCTATTCTATTGCATGCAAAGCATCTACCATTGAATGATTTGTTTATTTGCATATTTCTGCATTCATAAGACTTGTGTCCATACCTTTTGCAGTTGAAGCACTGTCCGGAGAAGGATGAATTAGTCTGATTCATTCTCTTTCTACACTGATTAGCTTTGTGACCAAAGTGATTGCAGCTGTGGCAGTATCCATTGAAGGATGGATATCTTTGAGCATTGGGCTATCTTACCGGAGATCTTCTAGGCCTATTCCTTGGATTTTCTAATCCAAAATTCTTTTGACCGGATCCGAAGCTTTCTCCTTTCTCATATCCCAAACCATACTTGTCATCTGCCCTCTTTTGACTTCCAAGAAGAGCTTCAAGTTGAGCAGAACTTATCTTGAATTTCTCTTTATATTCATTTGCTGTTTGAAGATCTCTTTTGAGAGAGACAATTTGATCCTCAAATTTTTCTTCATTATCTTTGGCATCTTCAAGATCAGATTCAAGATGTCTGATAATCATGTCCATCTGGTGGCAATCATCTAATTTCTCTTTAAGAGATTGTCTTAGATTGTCTTCAGCTTTTCTTTTCTCTTCAATCTCTTGAGTAAACTTTATAACTCCTGATTCCATTTCATGTCTTACCATAATGACTTCTTTTGATAACTTTTCACATAACTTGGTTTTCTCAGTCAATTCTTCATTTGCATTACTTTCTTCACTTTGTCTTGCTAATTGTTGAAGCAGCTCCTTTCTCTTTTTCATAGAGAGACTTAATTTGTCCTTTAGTTCTCTCATGAATTCATCAGCCTGTTTGAGTCTTTCCTTTAATTCATTGACTTCAGAGTTTGACTGTTCAAGATCCTCAAGGGTAGTCTTGAGTTGCTCCCTTAAACCATATGCATCTATTTGAACTCCCAGATCTTCCTCAAGCTGTTAGGCTCTATTAGGAGGAACTTAGCTCTGATACCAATTGTTGATAACTAAGAGGGGGGTGAATCAGTTATCCTAATTATTTCTTCTTTTGAACTTTCTTATTAATTAATGCAGCATTGAATCAAACAATCAAACATTACCATGAAATGAGAAACACATGACACAGTATTTTTGACGTGGAAACCCTGTTAAGGGAGAAACCCACGGGCATGATTAACCCAAAGATTATTCTCTGTTAGAAGAATAGGAAGTTACAAAAATGGCACTTGCCAATTAGGGCTCACTGCCCGAGCACACTACTCACAGGAGGCACACTGCCTACAAAGAGACACACTGTCTACAAAAGAAATTTATACAATACTTGAACTGATTGGAAGCATCTGCATATGCTGGAGTTCAGTTCCGGTTAGGCTTAGTACACTGATCTGCTGCACTTCATCTTTCCTTTTCTCTGTATTATGCTTTCCTTTCACATACCGGATCTATCTTACTACTTCTGCTCTGCTCTGTACTTATTCGCATACAACAACACACAACTACACCTCTCACAGCTAAATCCATTGTGCATATATATCTGCACAAGTAATTTCATCACCTTTCTAGTCGGCATCTGGAATAGTCAATCTTTTCACTAATTCTGATCTGTCGGCTGAATCCTACCACATCAAGTAATGCGGATCAAGCATATACTTGTCGAAATCATTAATCATGTCAGCCAAACATAATCCATGTCTTCATAACCTTTACCACTGTCAGAAGCACATCCGGAAAGCAATCTGATGTTCTGTCAGTGAGTTCTTCCTCTGTTCATACTGTTACTCAAGAATCCGGTATTGAACTGTTCATATCTTTTTCCTTGTCCATCACCGGAGGCTAAATCCTTGGAATCTATTACTCAAGGTAGTCCTCTTGACTTTCCCAAATCCACACTTCACCAAGATACTTCCTTTGAGAGATTCAGACCTGTCTGTCGGACCTTGCCATATGCTCTGTTCTTGTTTACCGGACCTCAACAATCTTTATTCTGACTTCCGGTAGAGACACACCATGACTTGCGGATATGTGGGATGACCTTTGTTTCCATCAATGACAACAACCATAAATCCATATAGTGTCTCTTGCCAACAAGGAGAGCATCAAACAAGGATCAAATTAATGAGTGCAATCATGATTACATTATTGGATTTCAAACTTTGTCAACAAAGATGCACTATCAAATTCCTAATGATGATTTTGATACACTATCAAATTATTAAGTCTAATGCACTTAAATATCGATCTCATCCTTCAAAATTTCAATAGGAAAATTTAGTTTTCAAAAGGGTGAAAATAAGTAAGAAAATCAACAAAATGCTCACCATGTTGTTAATTTACAGTCAACTTCAGATGTTATTTCATCTAATTCCCAAGGTGAACTAGTGAGGGACAGTCCTATATTATCTATTAATGTAATTAATAAGATCATAGAATACATAAAGGGAAATAGATATGTAAACCAAAACACATCCAAATATAGAAGGGTTCTAACATATATGTCACTTCTATTCAAAATGAACAAAGGAAATATACACAAAGGTAAGATGAAAATTTGTTATATATACCTCGCTTTTACTCTACAAAATGTACAAAGTAGGCATTTTTTCAAGAATACCATTAGTTATTCTGCATGTAGATGTTGACAAATATCCAACATATTGTATGGTGCATTTCTTATATGGATGGGAAGAGAACAAATGTACTCAAACTTGTATGGTGCCAACTAGTAGATCATTGTGGCATATTGTTGCATACGTGGACATCATGACCATGTGTCAAATGCATACAGTGCCAATTATATGATCATGTTTTGCAGTACAAATGTCATTAGGTGGCACATGTGTATGGAAGCATAACATGTGGTTGTTGATGTTCCATGTGTCTAACTAGCCACCAACACGTGTAGCAATGTGTATAGCCACACTATCTAGATCCTTAAAGATCTGTAAACCCCAAATAATGCCCCTAATAACCCTAAACCCTAACCCCTAAACCATAAACCCTAAATAATTCCCCTAAGCCCTAACTTGGCCTTGACCCGCCATAAACCCTAAACCTAAGAAATCCTAAACCGCAAACCCCTAAATCCTAAACACTAAACCCAAGCAACCCTAAACATCTATCCCCCTATCTCCCTATCTAGCCCTATCTCTATCATTCCTCTACCTCTCAATATCTCTCCCTATGTCTCTAGCCATGTCCTTCACTATTTATATCTCCATATTGGTCCTCTCTCTAAACACTAAACCCTAAACCTATAAACCTTAACCCCTAAACCCTAAATAATGCCCCTAAACCATAAACCCTAAACCCTAGTAAAATCTAAACCCTAAACTTGAGCAATGCTAAACTCATAAATGCTAAATAATGCCCCTAAACCCTAACCGCTAACCCCAAGCAACTCTCTATCTCTGTCTCTGTCTCTCTCTGACCTATATATTATCTACCAGCTCCTAGCTGGTTAAATCCTTTTCCTAGCTTTCTTAGTTTTCCTTTTCCTTTCCAATTTCCCTTTAGATCCCACCAATTTTTCCCTATTTTACTATTTTCCACCTCTCCTCTCATCATTCTTCCCATCCAATGAACTTTAGTTTTATCAGCTTGTTTCCATTTCATCCTGCCAATTTATATCCTCATCCCTCTTTTCTTGTCCTAGTTTTCTTGTTTCCATTTTCTTTGTTGATAAGGGAGATAGATAGACACAAAGACGAAGAGAGAGAGAGAGTCCTATAAGTTTTCTTGTTCATTAATTCCTTCATTGATAAGGGAGAGGGAGAATTAATAGAAGGGAGAGATAGGAAGATATAGGAATGATAGGGGGAGAGAGGCAAGAGATAGAGAGATAGCTAGATAGAGAGAGATAGAGAGGACACAGATAGGGAGAGATAGAGGAGACCGAGGGGAGAGATAGGGAGATAGAGAGTGATCACTAGAGAGATGTCTAAAGAGATAGGGAGATAGAGGAATGATAGGGGAGAGAAAGGCAAGAGATAGGGAGAGATTGATAGGTAGAGAGAGAGGAGATAGATTGGGAGGGATAGAGGAGACAAAGTGAGAGATAGGGAGATAGAGAGTGAGTGAGATGTCTAGAGAGATAGGGAGAGAGATTGAGAGGTAGAGGGATGATATCTAGAGAGAGGGAGATAAGGGAGAGATAGGGAGATAGAGGTTTAGGGTTGCTCAGGTTTAGGGTTTAGGGGTTAGGGATTAAGGGTTAGGGATTAGGGTTAAGGGTTATGGGTTATGGGTTCAATATCTGACCTTGAAGTTAGAAGGATTGAGAATCTAAAACTAGAATCAGAAATAGTCTCTTTAAGAAAGGAGTTAGAAAAGGCTTCCTCTAAGTTGCACAAGAATCTGTTGTTTGAAAAGAGTACTGAAGAAGGGGAATGTTCCAAAGCTAGAGAGACACCTAGAAAGAAGATTGATTTGAATGTTGCCATTGAAAACAAAATACAAAATCAAAGAAGAAGAAATTTTAGAAAACCTGCATCTATGAGACAAGCTTACATGTACAGGTATAACTATTTATTTAATGGTTACTGTTATACTTGTAATCATTTTGGTCATAAAGCAGTTGATTGCAAAAGGAATACTAACCTTGTATGTTACAAGTGCAATAATGTTGGACATATTCAAAGAAACTGAAAAATGAACAGAGTGTATGATCCTTCATGGAAGCTTAATATGAGTGCTCAAAGGTATTATCAGTCAATTGATTTTGATTACAACATAATTTGTTATAATTGCAACTCTCTTGGTCATAAAGCACACAGTTGCAGGAGAGCTCCACCTAATTTGAAAGGTTGGGAAAAGAAAAGGACAGAAAAGGTTTGGAGGAAGAAAAAGCCTGTTAAAATTTGGAAGCAGAAAGAAAGTAAAGAGAAGCCAGAATTTAAGCTTGTGCATCCTGCACAAGTCACTTCATCAGTTGCATAACAGATAGCATGAAGTGAGGGGGAGTTATTCATGTTCTATCAAGTATCCCCGAAGGGTTTCAGGAAGAAGATCATTTGATGTTTATCAATTTGATGATCTTGTTTTTGTTGAAATCATCTTTGATAATGTTTGACAGTGATACAGGTAATCATTGACTTATTATGCTTTCAAGATATTGAAAAAGTGTTTCAGGAGTTCAAATGCACAAATTGTTAGTCAAATGATCCTGATTACAAAGATTGAATTGTCATGGTATTGCAATCCAAAGTGTTTTGGAAAGTGTTGTTGCAATAATATCTTGTTTTGAATGATAAAGTCAAGAGGCAAGAGTTCTTGTTGATTGCAGTATGTTTCATCAGATTTAACAGTGTGTTGTAAAGAGATGTGTAGGATCAGCAGGATGGTCTTCATTCTTTTCATGAAGGATGTGCAATAATTCTTGGTTGCAGAATGAATGTTCATTTAGAAGTGATCATTGGTATAATAATTTGACATGTTCTTCTTCATTAATATGGTTTAGAAAGGTTTGTTCAAAGTGTGTGGTGGTTTCAGGTATGAGCTTCAAGTTATGACAATCAAGAGTTTCTTATGACATTGATGGTGAATCTTGTATCAGAGGCAAGTAAAAGTCTTATCAAAAATGGTCTTCTTGGCATCTTGTGTTGAGAACTGTGTCATAAGGAGTCTTCATGATTTTTGCCTGCAAATTTGTTCCTCAAAGAGTTTGGTGATGTTGTGACTTGATCCTATTGTGTATATTGTTCATATCATACTTACATGGTTGAGTTGTCATGTTGCTTCATTAAAGGTGTTCTCAAGGAACTCTCATCAGGTGTGGTTTTGTATCAGAATTGACAAGTGTCTTGTGTAGAACAGGAGGTTAGTTCAGATGGTCTTCATTCTTTGCCATGACAGAAAAAGTGTCAGAATAGTTTGGTTGCAGGATGATAATTTGATGATTATAACTATTACTTTGTTGAGTTATGACATGTGTCTTGGAGCTTTCAGGTGGTTTGAAGATAATATCAAAAGAAGATGATAAACTAGATATATTAAGGAGTTTCTGATGTTTCATTAATGATCTTCCTCTCTAATTTGTTTTAGACAGTGTTCTTCAAGCTATGATATTGATGGTGATATCTTGTATTTCTTCAGAGGAAGTTAAAGGTTTGTCTTGAATCAGCAGTAGCAGATGATAATGATCAGCAAAGTTGGTCATATGTTGAAAGGTTAACATGAATTTATGCCTTCAAAGTGTTCATAATTTAATGTGATTATAATTGTTATGATCATGCTATAACAATTTTTTCTGTGGAGTTTGAATTGTTCTCAGGGGGAGTTAATCAGAGGATTGAGTTGTCTCTATCATGGGAGATTTGAAAAGATCTTATCAAAAGTGGTCATCATGTCATTTTGAGTTGGGAACTGTGTGTTAAGGAATCTTCATGATTTTTGCTTGCAATATGGTTCATCAAGTGTATTGATGTGTTTATAAAGTTGGTATTTGGTTACAGAGATATGTTTTCTTCATTCTCATATTGGTATTGTGTCAAGAAGTAATGGTTATTCTTGTCAGGACAATTGCTAGTGATATTTATGAATAACGATTTGTTTGTGGTATTCAACACAGGGGGAGCAAATAGTTTTTGAGTCTTTGTCATCAGATGTCAAAAAGGGGGAGAAAGGAAAATTGCAATCAGATGGTTTTGCCATCAATGACAAAGGGGGAGATTGATGGTAAGAGTTGTCATTGATGTCAAAAGTGTGTTTAGTTGATGATGCAAAGTTGCCACAATTATTGCAGGACATAGTTGTTCATGTTCATATTCATGGCTTGATTTGATCAGGGTATCTTCAAAGTTGTCTCAGGATGTCATGTTATTGAAGTCTACAAATGTTCACTTTGAAAACATGCTTGATGTTTGTTTATATTTCATATGGTTTATGGTTCTTTAGGACTTGTTTGAACAGTGGTACTTACAGAGAATATTTCAGGGATACAGAGTGTTTGATTAAGTCATGGTTGATCTTGTGCATAGATCTTCAAGGTTGGGTCAGATGACAAAGGTTTAATGCAGAGACAATATATTGTTTGTAATGCTAACTTGTTCTTGTTTGGCATATTGGTTTTCTCAGGATGTGTTCATTTCATGACATTTGGTTGGCATCATGAGTGGTCTTCATACTTGATTAATGCAATGAGTGTTCTCTGCAATCTGAGACAAATCATGATTATGTCATCTTTATTCAAAGTCTATGTATTTATGTTCAAGAGTTAAGCATGTTCAAGATCTCTTCATCTTTCAATGATCTCTTTGAAGCATTTATTGTATCAAACATTCACAGTATTAAGGATCAGTGTTAAGAGTTCTGATGTTAGGGTTCTGATGTTAGCTATGGTGCTTGTCTCAAGATGGTGATTTCATTCTTGCCTTTGCAGAGTTCAAATGGTTAAAAACCCTAGTTAATACCCTAGGTTTACTGCTTAATAGATATTGTGATTAACCTTTTTTCTACCCGTCACAATAGACATTACCTTTTTGTTTTAATGGACTGTTGACCTGTTATCACAGGTCAGTCACTTAAGGTGACCTCTCAAAGGGTGGCAAGCACGTTGAAAAACTAGCCCCTTCATATGTCTTCACCGCTATCAGCAGTATCTCCTTTAGGTTAATGAGTGCCAAATCTCATCGACAGTCCTGTTTGAAACTATAAAGGGCGCGCGAAACAAAATCAATGGTTCTAGTTTAAAACTCAAGCCTGACTCCTACCAAGTTTATTTTGACGTTCCTATGAACGTTTTTCTTTTGAGTGCTATGAAATGTGTTTTTTAGAAAGTTTCCTTTCAAAAGGAAAAGTCTTCTCTTCAGTGGAAAGTTTTATTTAGAAAGCATAAAATGTAAAAGACACGTTTTATGACTTAAGGAGGAGCATAAAGCATGGAGTGCTTTATAATTAGAATTTTTCTATTTTCATATGGAGATGATAATGGTCTTTTAAGGAGATTTTTTAGTGCTTGTAAAAAGGGAATTTTTCTTGTGAAGTTCTTTTTCTGGAGGAAGTTATAAAGACTAATATTGGAAGATTTTTGAAGTGTATTTGCAAAATAAAAAAAATAAATTGGTGATTTTTTTTAAAGGTCTTTTTGTACAATATGAAGAATCATTTTTGTAGATTGAAGAGTCTTGTTAAAATGGAATATGAAGGATCATTCTTTGCACAGAAGATGAAAAAGATTTTGTCAGTGATATGAAGAGTCTTATTAAAAAGAAATGAAGAATTTTGAAAGAAAAGATGAAAGGTTTGAAGTTTCTACAGAGATATGAGGAAAGAAAATGCTTTTGAAAACGATTATTTTTATTGTTTCTTGCAGGGAATATGAATGGTTTTACAGATGGAAGATGAAGTTGGTCAGATATTTTATTTACAGGGCATTGAAAGAATAGATCAAGTTTTTAGAAATATGTTTTCTTTACAGAGAATATAATGAGATACAGAATGTTTTGTTTTCTTGAGAAGAGGATCAATTTTTGAAAGAGAAATATAAAACATTGTAAATTAGATTTTGTTCTTGCAAATGGATTTTTTATTATGCAGATATTATTTTTGTGAGATGTTTGCAGAGAAAAATAAAATGAAAAGTCATTGAAGAAAATATGAAGAGGATTCAAGTAAAAGAGTTTTTATTTTTCTCTTACAGGGCACTGATTTTTATTGAAGACAAAATATTCAGATTGAAATGAATATGAAAGGTCAATAATTTTTTAAAAGGTCAATGAATTTTTTTTGTAGAGAAAAGAATATGAAAAGATATTCTGAATTTGTATATAGTGGTTTTAACAAGTACATTGAGTGCGGGTGTGTTGGTAAAGAAAGACAGAGATGAAACATATAAAATGAGAAAGTGTTGTTGAGTGGATAAAAATACAGGATTGATTATTTTGAATATCCTTTTGAAGAGAAAATGCAGATGAGTTGATTTGAATGGTGCAAATCAGATTGAGTAGCAATCACTTCTTGCACATAAGATTTTAGTTCTGATTGATTGAGAATTGCCAGTGAGGCACAACAGTATGCTAGTGAGGCTTGTAGGTTGGTAAGACCATTTGTCAGTGAGACACGTATATCAGCCAGTGAGGCTTGTAAAGATATTTTCAAGGTGAAGTCAGTGAGGCAGTTTTGGAGTGGTTTTTATACCCCAGGAGGGTTTTCCACTCGTGCAAATTTGTGTTATGTGTCATATTATTTTCATCTGTATGTGTGTATGTTAATACGTTTCTTATAAGGTTTTGTTCTCCTTCTTCATTCATAGTTTTGTGTATATGTGGTTGACAAATCAATAATAGCTTTCTCTCCTTTGTGCTCTGCAAGTTAAATTTTGAAAAAGATTTAAAAATTCACACAACACTGATTCACCCCCCCTCTCAGTGTTGTCCTGGACTCCTACAACCCTTATGGTAACTATAACTCTACAAGTTTGGGAACATACGTCATCTTTGAGGAAGATCAAGAGATACCTGAAATAATGAGTCATGAAAGTGTTAAGATGACATATTCTGATGAAAACTCTGAAATTTGGACTCTGAATTTTGATGGAGCTAGGAGTAAAAATGGTGCAGGGGCAGGTATTCGCCTTACCTCACCAAAGGGAGAAAAGATCCTTAGAGTATTACACTTTCAGTTTCTTTGTACAAACAATGATGCTTAATATGAAGCTTTGGTACATGGTCTAATCTTAGCCAAAAATATAGGGATAAAGAACCTAAGTCAAAGGTGATTCAGAGCTAGTTGCAAACAGATCAGAGAGAAAGCTATTGCCAAAAATGTAAGAATGAGGTCATATCGCCACATAATTTGGGACTTGATTGACAACTTTGATGCTTTCAATATAGAGGTTATACCTAGAGCTTAGAACTCCGAAGCAGATAGGATGACCCAAATTGGCTCTCAGTACGACCCAATGAGTGATATATTGATCAAAAACAAAGCAGTGAAGGTTGTTACCCATCCATCAATCCTTGACAATGACCAAAATTAGCAGGTCTTTGACAGTGACTTACAGGTTCTCTCATTTTTACAACAGTCCGGAGAATTTGCAGACCA
Organism: Cunninghamia lanceolata; assembly: GCA_027924645.1. Classification (NCBI taxonomy): domain Eukaryota; kingdom Viridiplantae; phylum Streptophyta; class Pinopsida; order Cupressales; family Cupressaceae; genus Cunninghamia; species Cunninghamia lanceolata. The sequence continues at coordinate 409,589 of BSBN01000196.1, forward strand.
ATTGCAACCTAAGATTGAGGAAGCATATGGTGATCAAATAATCCAATTGAAATCGAATAAGCTTCCAAACGGATTGATAACTTTGGAAAATCTATTTGACTTTGATGATGCGAGCTTGGACAAAAGGAAGTTCATGGCAAACGAAAAAGACTATTTTGAAATCGAGGTTAGTAAAGGAAGAAAGCTGAAAATAGGCAATGTCACTACTCGAGGAAAAAGATAAGCTAATCTCTTTATGCAACAAATATGATAAAGTAATTGCTTGGACCTATGATGATCTCCATGGTTATAATAGAGACATTATCCATCATACTATTGAAATCATGGAAGGGTCAAAGCCTGTTCGCCAGAAACAGAGACCAGTAAACCCCAAAATTGAAACCCTAATGGTGGATGAGTTACAAAAACTCCTAGAGTCTAAGATTATTTTGCCAATCAAGCACTCAACCTGGGTGTCTAATCTAGTGCCAGTAAGAAAGAATGGAGACATTAGAGTCTGTGTGGATTTCAGAGATCTTAATAGAGCTTCATTGAAGGATCATTACCCTCTTCCATCAATGGAACAAATCCTACAGACTGTGGCCGAATCAGAAAGGTTTTCTTTGCTCGATGGTTTTTCAGGTTACAATCAAATCTACATGGCAAGTGAAGACCAATACAAGACGACATTCACCACCAAGTGGGGGACTTTTGCATATGGAAAAATGCCTTTCAGCCTGTCAAATGCTGGTGCAACCTTTCAATGTGCTATGGATATAGCGTTTAAAGGGCTGATACTAATTTATCTAGATGATTTCACTATTTTTTCAAAAAATGCAAAAGACCATTTTAAGCATCTAGAGGCTATCTTTCAAAAATGTCAAGAGTTTGGTATTTCTTTGAATCCTAAGAAATGTGTTTTTGGTGTATCTCAAGGGAAGCTACTGGGACATATAGTTTCAAAGGATGGGGTTTCTATTGACCCAGAGAGAGTTAAGGCCATAATGGAATTATCTTTACCCGTCAACAAAAAGGCAGTACAGTCTTTTTTGGGAAAGATTAATTTTGTAGCAGATTTATATCTGATTTTGCAGGATTGATCAGGCCTATTACTTTGATGCTAAAAAAGGACCTAACTTTCAAATGGATAGCTGGAGGAAGACAAGCTTTTGAAGAAATTAAAAAAGCCATCTCAACTGCCCCAGTACTACGAAATCCGGACTTCTCTAAAGACTTTATCATGTATGTATATGGAGGAGAAAATGACATTGTAGCTGTCTTAACTCAGAAAGATGACAAGGAAGAGGGAGAACATCCAATTACATTTTTCTCTAGGACATTGAGGGAATATGAATCCAGGTACAATTTTGTTGAAAAGCAAGCCTATGCCATAGTTAAAGGACTAAAAAAATTCAGACATTTAGTAACAGGAAATAAAATCTTGATATTAGTAGCTCATTCAAGTGTTAGAGAGTACTTCATGGAGGGTGAAATAACAAAAAAAAGAGCTAATTGGATAACTAAGATTCTTGAGTATGATGTAGAAGTAAGGCCTACTAAATTGGTGAGAGGAAAGGGATTATGTCAATACATTGTTCAAGATACAAAAGCATCAACAATGAAAGGAGTAGAAAATGAAATTGTACTAAAGCTGCAAGAACCTGATTTAGACTCTTGGGTAATTGACAGGATACAGTTCATGAGAACTGGTATTTTCCCTAGGATGCTCTCCCCTGATAAAAGAAGATACTATAGGCAACAAGGAATTAATTTTGTCTTGATTGATCACATGCTTTTTAGAAAGAATTTTGATGGAATTTTACTAAGGTGTGTTGAAAGGGATGAAGCCCAAAAAATACTACATGAATTACATTATGGAAAATCAGAAGGACACTTTTCAGTGAAGACTACTACTATCAAAATTACATAGGCTAGGTATTATTGGCCTACATTGTTCTCAGATTGCCATCAAATGGTTAAAGAATGTCAAGCTCGTCAATTCTATGTTGGGAAAAGGAGAAATGCAGCTTTGCCCCTGAATCCTATAATTGTAGATGAGCCTTTTGCACAATGGGGATTGGATTTTATAGGTATGATTAATCCAATCTCTAGTTTGGGACACAAGTGGATCCTTACTGCCACTGACTATTTTACTAGATAGAGTGAAGCTGTCCCACTTAAAGAAGCCACTGAAAAGGTTATTCTAGATTTTGTTGAAGGAATAACTACTCGTTTTGGCCCACCCCCCGCACCATTATATTTGATAATGCAAAGGCATTTCTAGGGTCAAAATTATCTGAGTTTTCTTTGAAGAAAGGTATATACTTGAAGACTTCATCCAATTATTACCCACAGGGAAATGGTTTGGCAGAGTCGACCAATAAGAATCTAATTAGACTCATAAAAATGATGGGAACTGATCACCAAAGGGAGTGACATAGGCATCTCAAAACAACACTGTGGGTTGACAGAATCACACCAAAGCAAGTGATCAAGATATCTCCTTACGAATTAGTCTATGACAAGAGCACAGTTATACCATTGACTGTAGAAATTCCTGCTTTACAGTTGGTTAAACAAATGGAAATTGAAGAGAATGGTCCGATGCAGGTGAGGCTTGCAGAGTTATTGGAAATTTAGGAGAAGAGAGAGTCAGCACATGAATCCTTGATGAACCGTCAACAGACTGTAAAGAGTTGGTTTGACCATAAGACTTCTGAACCAAATTTTAAGGTTGGGTCTTGTGTTTTAAAATGGGATGAGAGGGCTTCTAAGCCAGGGCGTCACAACAAGTTCGATTCGCTATGGATTGGTCCTTTTAAAATCTGTACTTGTAAGCAACACAATACATATGAACTGGAAACTATGGAAGGGGAACCAAAAGAGATTCCTGTTAATAGAATCTTCCTTAAACACTTCACATAGTTTCAAATTCTACCCCTGTACTATAGTTAGTGTCTTTATGTTTGTTTCCTTTTTTGTTTGGTTTTTCTGCTTTCCTAATAAGTGTTCTAGTAACACGGGTCCTCAGCACATTGGCCCCCTATGCCTCGTACTTTTCCTTTTCTCTAGGTCGTTAAAGTACACGTACTTCAAGGGCAATAGCCAATCATTCTTAAAGATCATTGTCATTAATGAGAAGCGTCACGAATCTTGTTAGATTTAAAATATTTGCTAATTGTCACTTTGGTGCGTATCTTGAGTCATTAATCATGATAGCCCATTTAATACAACATTAATTCATCTGATAGAGTCGAGAAGTTAAATTACCCCTTTGCCATTTCATTTGCCATTTCATCGCTTCGAGGTCTTTCTAAAATTCCTTCTGTCTACTCATTCTTAAGCCTTTAGTGTGAATTCCAGTCATAGTAAAGATTCAAGTTTAAGTTTCTAGAGTTCAGAGGTCTTGTGCAAAGATTGCATTGAGCAAGAAATACGAAAATGGGGGGAGAACAACCCGCCAAAGGGTCTGAATAGGAGGGTCTTTTTGATTTACCAGAGAAATGGAAGAAAAGCAAACCATATGCATCAGCCAAGGTGCAGCCAAGAATCAATTGGCCTAGGACCAGAGCCTTAGAGAAGAGAAACATAGCCAACCCTTCGTAGGTGGAAGACTATGTCGATGGAATTTTTGACCCTCGCATTGCCAAGAATCCAAAAAACTTGAGGGAGGGAGCACACCAGAGATTTCTCCTACGAGCAACAAAAGGTGAATCCGAGACTTTCGACATGAGAATTTGGACTTCTCAATTGGCCCAATTCATGGTCCCTGCTGTCCATCCTTATCTCGAGTTAATCTGGCTGTGTGCAAACCTTTTTGACGCCAGAACTTCAACAATTCAGAAATTACCTTATGCTCTAGATTGCTCCTAAGTCAATTCGGGACATGTTAGGTCTATACCATGACCGAGATGCTCATTTCTATGATATACGTAGAATGCAGAGCATATGGCAGGGTATCTGCATGAAGCTTGGGTTTCTAAATACAGAGTTGCGTCTGGATGAAGACAATACTTAGTTGCCTACGTTGCCTTTAGCCCGTCTCCAGTTCACCTCAGATGTGCATGACGCTTGTTCCATGTTGGCCTTTATTTTTGGTCAAGACGAGGACACCAATGTACATGATTGGCAGTTGGCAGCTATTTTTAGACTCAAGACAGTTGATAAAGCCACGCAATACAAATTTGATTTTGCAGAGAATATTTCATAGGCCTTGGTTCAACAATTCTCCAATTTCGCTAACATGCAGACTTTTAGGTACTCAACATATCTCTTCCATCTAATTTTATATTAGAACTACCAGTTTTTTCAACAGTATTTTTGGCTGGATATGTATGACCTAGAGGTAGATAGTAGGAAAATTATTCCTGTGTTTGCATGGACTCCTATTCTTTTAGAAATCACAGACCTGTATGAGTTTGCAGAGTATTTTGTGGCACCCATTTTTGAGCAATTGTACATTGAGGGTACTGAGAGTAGAATGATTGATAGGATAAGGGGCTTTATGGCAAATTCCAAAGTTCCTTGTGACTATTTCTTTGGGGCACATTTCACCATAGTAAGACTTCATGGCTTTGTCGGTGAACCAGTCATGCTTTCGAAGGTCTTAACTCCTAGGGTCGTGGTCTTGGAGGTAGCCCACCAGTTGTCAATTTAATTGGCAATAACTTTTAGAGTAAGAAGAGAAAAAAGAAGTTTTATGATACCCCTTGGACTAAAGTAGGAATCACAGTAAAGAAGAGAGAAACTGAGTATCTTTTGCAGAATAAGCTAGCAAATTATGGGTTTTTAATGATACAAGATCAATGGAATTATGATCTAGACGGTTTCCTAGCATCTTGGATTGTGAAAAATAATGTTCATATAGTCTTCCCTCATGAGAGTTGGCCATTTTGGGAGCAACAGATATCACCAAAGAGGGATCCAGAGGTCTATGTGGAACTGACAGATGTGCCTATTGAAGCTCCTAAGCCATGGGAGACATTTTACACTATCATTCAAGATTATGACCCTAAGAAGCACATGACCCATGGTTTAAGGCAGACTTTGAGAAATAAAGATTGGTCGGCTGAAAAGATAGTAGCCTATTGGAAATATAGGTAGGAAATTTTAGAGATTACTAGAACCTTTAGACAAGTTGCAACGGATGAGGAGTGGGAAAGATTATGGGATAGAGATCACATGACTCCTGTTTCAAGCCCTGACACAAGCAATTTACCGAGCCATGAAAAGGAGACAGAAGAAAAAGAAGAAACTGTTGAACAAATTCCAAGAACCACTTGGCCATCGCCTCCTAGCAACTTTGAACAACAGAGGGTTGCACAACAGCCGTCTTATGAGACCAAAATAGCTTCAGCATCGAGGGTCTTGGAGCGACCATTTCAAAACAATCACCCATTTCTATACATCTTCAGTAGAGGCTACCTTGTCCTATGTTTCTGTAAGAGTCTCAGACTCTCAACTTTTATTGCACAAATTTTATGATTCCTCAGATGAAGCCTTGCTAGCAACAGGGGTTAATGATAGGATGACTGTAGCAGGGAAAGAGTCAATGAAGTGCTGAGCTATAATGAAGCTGCAAAAAGGTGCAAAATCCTCCTGAACACTCTGAAAGAAGGTGTCAAGGGCATGAAGGGGCATATAGAAAAGTTGGTGTAGATGGGACTCCCATCTCCTTTCCCTGATAATAGCACAGTCTTCATGACGGATGAGATAAAGACACTGCTTCTCTCAAAGCAAAATGATCAGACTATTTTCTAGAGTCTGAGTGATTCGTCGAGTGTCAAGGAGGTGGAGTCAGTCTTGCTTCCGATGGCTCTGTTAGAATTCCAATTGCATACAGTGGTACAGATACTATAGACCTTTTCTCATAAGGATATCATTGACTTGGATTTAGCATTCCAAGCATTGCAAAAGATAATGTGATTATCCGATTTTGAGTGGTCTGGGTATCAGGCTGCATTGCAAAAACTTTAAATCCCTACTTTTGTGATGGTGCAATTTTGCTTTTTATGTATCTTTTTGCATATTTTTGGGTTCTCTATGTAGGCATGGAGTCCCAAGAACTGTAGAGTTTTAAAACCCTACATTTTTCTATGTATTTGTTCCCAACATTTCTGTCGAGATGCGACTTTGAATTGGCTAAGTATCAGTGTTATATCAATTTATGCCCGCATGAATGACACGCGTCAAAGCGGCAGGGTTTTGAAGATGCATAGTGAGAAAGAAACTCAGAAGTAGCGCAGAGTTGCTGTGTGGCTAGGTCAGTATTTGTGAAACAAGCTAGGTGTCATTTTTTAGTTCGGCTACAATGCTTGATGTATTCCCTGCATGTTTCTTTTAAAAATTTTGAGTCTTGATAGACGACGACATGTGTCAGCCTGGGGAAGATTCAAGGAAAGCTTTTCGTGAAGGTATCTCAAAAGTCCGCTAACTTGTCGCATGTCTTTTTATGAATACGGCAGAGCTTGCCGCGTGTCCTTGTATTCGGGCTCCTTTATTAAGTCTTTGCGGATCCTAAGGTGATGTATGTCTGTGGTGGGACCCAAGCTTCAAGGTTAGTAAAAGCAGTAGTCAACACCATGTGTCGGTATGGCGGATGTTTGAAGGAAAAGTCTCGGTGAAGCTTTTTGAAGCAGCGCGAAGACGCCACGTATCTTAGTTTTGAAACAAGCAAAGCCTGCCACGTATCGTAAATAAGTTAAGTCTTTTGTAAAGTATGAGAGCAGCGGAGAATGCCAAACATGTTTAGGGAATCATTTGGAAAGGCCTCACAGGGAGAGCGCCATAACGCCATGTATATTTTTGGAGTCTTTTTGAAGCCCACGGAAGATGCCACCTGTGTCAATGGCACTAATAGAAGCATCAAGGGTGTGAGCCATATTTAATGCACTCGCCGACCAATAGGGATGCAGGGAATGAGCGAGAGGATCTAGTATATCTAAAGACTCAGAGTGTCTGTTATAACAAGAAGAGTCGAAGTAGGGGCCCAAAATCTAAAGAAATCTTCAAGGCGTGGGTTCTCAACGGCATCTTCAGTTAACACCAGTTCTGTTTTGCAGGCGGTTGGATTCACAGCTACCGTCAGAGTCTAGAGCTTCATTTTTTGTGCTATAAATAGGAAAGCTTGTAATATGGGAAATAGATAGAGAGATATAGAGATATATACAGGAGAAAATATTTGTAATAGAGGATTTTGTGCTATTAGACTAGATATATATCATTTTCCTTTACAGTTGCTTTCAAGAAATAGAAACATTGTGTATCTGTGCATACTCTTTGCCTTATGTACTTTGTTGGAAATATTAATGAGAAGAAACCTCTGTTCTGTGCATTTTGTGATGCTTTTCAAGTCTTTTTTGCAAGATCTCTAAATTCAGCCTTTGAATGAAAATCTGTTATACATTCTGCTTCTGTTAATCATGCATATTGCTCTTTAACTTAGTAGAGATTTAAAGGGATTTAATCACTATGCTTATTTTGGAATTAAGACATATCATTGGCGCATTGCCTTAGGAAGTTGTTTTATATTGTATCTGTAATCTTGTTTTTTCTTCCCTTTCTCCACAAACCCAAGAGAAGAGCCAACTTCTTTAAATTCTGAAGGTTATTCTGAGAAGCAATCCCATGTTTTTCAAAATTTCCCATTGTTGGTGATTAACCTGCAAAATTAAGCATCAACAGCTATTTAATTCAACAAAGGAATACACACAAGATTATACAAAACAACTTGAAAAATAATTCTAGCAGCAAGCAGGCATAAAATTACTATTAGCTTTTTAAGTGAATAAAACCCTTATAAGTGCTTACAATATTTGGCATGTTATAATTAAATTAGAAATATACTGAAGTTCCTACGCTAAGAAATAGTTTCTTGCAATCAAAGGAATCTTAAATATAAGATTGTTAAAAACAAGAAATCCCCAAATAGACCTCAACTAAATATATCATGTCCAAAGATAAACCTTCTAGAAGGTCATCAAAGAAAAGCAATTCTTCAATAATAGCTAAGACTAAAAAAAACTAGTCTGGTGCATGAACCCATCTTAGTGAACCTGATGCAGCTCCCTCATTTTGACTCTAATGAATCCTTAGAAGAAACTTGATACCCTAACAATCTTGGTGACTTGAAGCTGACTTATTCTCAAAAGTGCACTTGTCTAGCCTTTTCTCTCAAATACTTGCAAAACTTGATGCTTTGGAACCCTAGATTCATTTAAAGATGACTCCTTACAATCTATCGCTGGCATAGCTACTTGACAAAATGCATGTTCGCAAAATCCTTAGGCACTATGTAGAAGTGACTTCAAACCCTCACCGTGTCAACAGACTGCAACTTGGTATTGTGGGAGTCCTAAGGTATGATTACGGTGTGTGTGTCTGCTTAGAGTGGAATTTATGTTTGAAGTTGGTCAAAAATTTCAGCCTGCAAATGTTATGGTGTGTGCTGTTGTTCCTGGAGATGTATTTCTCATGTCTATAGGAACTTTGACATGTCTCCTGACTGTCCTCTCAAGAAGAAACACCAAAACTGTTGCATGTTGCTTTAGAATGAAAACCGAACAAAGATATAGTCTCTGAAACCAAAAGTACAACTTGAAAAACCTGCTAAAAAGAGATGTTAACTTGCTAGAAAACTTACTTCTACGACACTTGGAATTGGAGCAAACTGCTGAGTCCAGGTGCTCCTGGTGTGAATAGTTGCAATAGTAAATAACAGGGCTCTAGACTTTGTGGAAGTCTGAAAACTTGTAACAACGTTCTGAACAAAGATCTTATGTCATTCTGAACTTAGACATCCCTTGTCACTACACATGCTCCATGACCTTTTATGCTTTGAAATTTTATCCATAACCTTGTAAGGTGTGCACTTGAGGCACGCTTGGACTTATTTTTCTTTCCGGAACTTTTTGGGCCAAAATTGACTTTCATGATCATGATAAGCAAGGACCTGACACCGATTCACTAGAAGTAGGCAAGAAATGACTTTTGAAAATTGAATCTATATGATTTTTTTATATCAGCAAAACCTATTACTTGCTGATCTTAGTTATTATATATCAAATTTTATATCTAGATTCTAGAGTGATTTTTAACCTGCGAGAGCTAATTACACACATTTTTTTTAATCTTTTGTATCTAGGATCACATTGATTTTATTGGAGATTGTCATTCGCTTAGTTGCAGGTTTTATTCTTCGGTTTTCTCATTGGCTGTATATAAAATATAAAAATAAACTAAAATTAATAAGTATCTTCCTTACTCTTCTTTGTCATCTTCGCAACCATTTCCCAGGTTGCTTGCAGTTCAAAAGGGAACTATGATTAGCTATTGTTTCTTATTCATTTCCTTGTTTGTTTAATCCGGCATTCATAAGAAGTTTGTTTACTGGTTTCTTTGTCTTAATTTGCTACTTGAGTTTATGTTGTGTGTTGGTTGCAAGTCTTGTTGTTTAAATTATTTTACTTTCCTACAATTAGATTAGATATTTGAGGGTACTGAGCTACTCCAAGGATGTGCTACCATTCCCATCCAGCTTATCTTCCAATCTGGTCTTCTGTAGGATTTGCCTAAAATTCTTATTTTCTCAATTACATATCAATTTCTTGTCAGTTTATGACTAAACTTGATCAATAACAGCCCCTCCAAGTTGGGCATTTACCTCATGTGAGACAACATGACTTTATCTATGAGGCATCAATCCAAGACATTTCTAACCAACTGCTCTTCATTCCATCCATCCACTTCCATTCCTCACCTCTTCATCCCATCATTCCAAGTCCTCAACAAGCAATTTGAAGCAGCCAATCAATATTAGGAACAAGGAGCCTGGGAACAGGGACAATGGCAACAAAACTGTTGGAGTTCTAATCCTTTTCAACCTGTAATTTATGAAAGTTGTGTAGGTTGACTTGAAAAATTTCCTTGTGTATAGATTCCTATCATCAAAGAATACAAAATAGAGTTTGTGATAAAGGATCATTTCTTGATGAAGTTTGTGTAGACATTCTTCTTGTTGATGCTTGTGGTGTAGCATTTGGAAGCCCCTATTTGTATGAGAAGGATACAACCTTCATTAGAAGGGCAACAATAGGTTTATCAAAGAAGAAAAAGGCTAAATCATCCCTTTTAACAAGGTAAGGCCAAATTTTCTCTCTTTTTCTCTATCATATTAGCAAATTGAGCAGAGAGATTCAGAAATGCCATTGTTATCATTGTGTTGCATATGTTGAGAAACAGGGATGATGAAGTTTTTCAATTTGATTCTACTAAAAATATGAAATGCAATGACCAAGAAGAACAACAAATGAGTACTTGTAGTCCATTTAGGAGATATTTCAAGAGCCCAAGGGCATTTCAACTTTATTGGAGAGGCATTGAGCACAAGACACATTTGTAATTTTACACTATATGCCCCACTTCCAAACATTGGGCTGTATAGACAATCTTTATGCAAATGAAATGAAGTGAAGAAGCAACTCTTAAAGCTTATTGGAGCAAGGAGAAATTAGGCTTACTTCATCTCCATGTAGGTTCCCTCTCACTAGTGTGCCAAAGAAAAATGAGACGTGAAGTATTGATCATGGGGCCTTGAAAAAACATCATCATAGGCTTACTTCATCTCCATGTGGGTTACCTCTTGCCAGTGTGCCAAAGAAAGATGAGACATGGAGTATTGAGTATGGGGCATTAAAAGATATCACCATAATTTTTTTTAACTCACTTCCATACATAGTATGGGGCATTAAAAGATATCACCATAATTTTTTTTAACTCACTTCCATACATAGTTGACTTGTTACATTAGTTTCTACAAGCAAGGCACTTCACCAAGTTGAATCCAAAGTCAAGCTCCTATCAAGTTCGTGTGAAGGAGGATGTACGGGAATCTGCTTTGAAGACAAGGCAAGGTGCATATAGATGGTTTGTATTGCCTATTGGGTTGTTTAATACACCTACTGCATTGAGGAGTTTTATGGGTGTTGTCTAATAATTGAGGAAGTTCATATCATTATTTTCTCAAGTTGTAGTACCTTTGCAAGCTATAACCATAGGAGGTAAGTCTTTTTTTATGGGATTGAATCAGCAAGTTGCTTTTGATCAGCTGAAACATGAAATCAGCAACGTATCTATTAGCACTAGCTAATTTGCAAAGGCATGTTGAGGTGTAAATGGATGCAAACAAATATGCAATGCGAGCAGTTTTGATACGACGAAAACTGTTATTTTTGCCATTCTAAACTTTTCCATAAAGTAGTCATAAACTGTCCTATGTATGACAAAGAATTGTGTGTTCTTGTTTAAGAATTTAAGAAGTGGAAGCACTGCTTGTTTGGATAGGAAACAATTGTTTATACAGATTATCAACCTCTTAAATATTTGCAAGTACAATTAAATTACAAGAACAACATCATAAATGGATGGGTTTCCTTAATTTTATCTGGTCTTTAAATGCTAGAAAGGTGTTATTAATAAGTTGGCTGATATGTTGTCAAGACCACCTTTGACGACAACTTTAGGTCCTACATTCATGCCTGGGGAATAAAAGGAGCAATTTGCACAAGATGCAGATTTTAGGCAGGTATAACAATAACTGCAAGATGCAAATATGATTGATTTTGGTTTCAAGGAAGTCTGTTAGCTAAAAGGACTACCATAAAAGTTTTAGTGCTTGAAATTTTTAGTTGTGTGTGCCTCAAGACAAAAGAGTGAAGCTTAAGAGAGGAATCCAGCTCCACACAATTGCTGGTCACTTATGAGTTGCCAATAAATGATCAAATTTGCAAAGTTATGTCTGTTGGCCTATGGCCTAAGATACAAGATGATGCTTCAAAGTTAACTGGGGGTTGTGAGTTACGTAGTACCACTCAACCAAATAATAGAAAGTTGGGCTTATCTTTTACGATGTACACTGTTGGTTCCTTCCAGACCATGGAAGAGTATCTCCTTGGATTTTTTTGGGGGATTGTCAATGTCGAAGAAAAGACATAACTAATATATTATAGTACCACTCAACCAAATAATAGAAAGTCGGGCTTATCTTTTACGATATACACTGTTGGTTCCTTCCAGACCATGGAAGAGTATCTCGGATTTTTTTGGGGGATTGTCAATGCCGAAGAAAAGACATAACTAATATATTATTATAGTTGATCTATTGAACAAGATGTGTAATTGTATTGCATGCAAGAACACCACGGAGGGGCATTTTACATTCAAGTTGTTTTTCACTAATGATTAGATATGCTTGGGCTTTCTTAACTCCTTTGTTTCCAATAAAGATGAAAGGTATTTGGGCAGGTTTTGGTACACCTAGGAGAAGATGGACACTAATTTGAAGAGGTCCACAACTTTTTATCTGTAAATCAATGGTTAGATTGAAGTGGTTAGTAGACCATTGGTTCAGCTTTTGAGAGGTTACAATAGGAAGCATCGTAATACATGGAACAAGAAACTGGACTCATCTATGCATCCTTATACAAGCCTATATTTGGGTTGTAACTGATATGTTTGGATACACACCACACCATTTGGTGCCATATTTGGTTTAGGGTTTTTCAAAATAAAATTGCAAAAAAAAGCCAGAATTTTTTTTTTAAGGCAGACAGAGACACCAACACAGACTCGCAGACAGACATATACACAGACACACACATACAAACACACACATATGAATAGCTAAAGACACAAACATAATAAAAATAAATAAATATTATAAATTAAAATATAGAAACTAAAATATTTAAAAATAAATATTTTTAAAGTTATGTTGTATACCCTTAGATGTATAAATAATTGAATACATGTATATTTTCATAATTGTCATATCTAACAGTATTTGTATCAGGGGATCTTGAAAATTTGTTGTATCCTATCCACCATTGTGCAACTTTGGTTTGTAATGCCATACAGGATGTGGTATATATGGATCAACATGTGAAGCAACTGATAAGATTTAGAATGTCAATTTCATCTGGTCAAAATAGCAATGAAATTGTGAACAATGGAGTGAAGATAATTAATTAGATTCTAAATTGTTGTACCTCAATGCTAGTTCTTTGCCAATTTTAGTAATCTATTTAGAAGAATTTCCTCAAAACTCAGAATGTAGCTCAATTTAGTACACGGTCCTTACTATTTAATATAGAATTGATAATGTTCTTTTAGTCAAATAATGTGTATCATATAGATTATAGTTAGGGGCTATTTTTTTATCTTCATTGAGTAGGTATCTGATTCCATTTTATTAGCTGTGTTGTTTGAAAATGTGGGCTTCAGTCTGCACGCCCTTTCCAGTTTCTCTTTTCCACACAGCAGATGGTAAGGACAAGGACTTTCAAGCAGCAGAGGAAGATGTTCGAAATTTTCCCATATTAGATCTTATATCATCATCTTGCATCCCAAGAGATGTAACTTTTGTTGGAACATCTAATTATGTCAATCCAATTCAGGACATGCCTCTGGAGTCACTGATCTTGTTATATCCCTGTTATTTCTACTCTGCTGATGATTTGAGAAATCAATGAAATAACTCAGTTGTTCTTTCCTATGGAACTGCACATCAAAACCATGAAGGGTTTCTCTCTGTTTGGTTTCCTGTGGTATACTATTGCCCCTATATCTTGTCACTAATGTTTCAGAAGGAAGAAATGAAAGTAAGGCTGAGTTCCATGTTAGAATGTAAATATTGAAGGTATATACAATTGAAGAATTGAGCAAAATATATTTTACATTTTTAATGGAGTCTTTTATTCGAAAAATCACAAGTGGGTATGACAAAGAAGACAAAGCAGCTAGGGTCTATGATCTTGCAGCTCTTAAATATTGGGGCACAACCACTACAACCAACTTTCCAGTATGACTCAGTTTCTGAATTTATTCATTTCATTCTAGTTTCCAATGGAGACATTTAAACTAGCAACTGCATTTTTCATTTCAATTCAGTTTTCCACAGACGCATATAACTAGCAATGGCACTTCTCCCTTTCATTTTAAGGAGGATAGGGAAAGTTTAAATAACCTACTGATGGGCAAGATTTAAAGAACCTACTCCATAAGTTTTCTAAATGGCCTATCAGCCTTAAAGTGGCACTGAGAGGTGTAGTTGAAATTAGGAATGGGAAGAAATAAAATGAAAGGATTGGAATAAGGTCTGTTCAGAAAGAAATTCTTAATATTGAACATAATTTAAATTTTTTATGGGAGGCAACCAAGTGGAATGGTATACTAAATTGTACCTTTTGTAATAATTTTTTGAAGTGGACATCAAATCTTAATCTTCAAAAAAAAAAAACTCTTAAATCTTCCAATGTAAGATGAATGCTTGAAGGTAGAAATAATTCTGGTTCAACTAGCTACTGTTTATAGTACAATGATCTATGTTTATTCTTGCAAAATATTTCTGGGTACTAAGGAAAATGACAAACTTGGGTTAATATGGCAGATTAGCAATTACGAGAAAGAGGTGGAGGAGATGAAACTTATGACAAGGCAAGAATATGTTGCATCTCTTAGAAGGTATGCCTATTTGCCATAAGATGCTGTAGTTTTGTTATTGTAATCTTTACTGACTTCCGTAACATTTCGTACTGTGTAGAAAGAGCAGTGGATTTTCTAGAGGCGCATCAATGTACTGTGGAGTAACCAGGTTGGTATTCGCAATTTTTGCATTGGGGAGTGGTATTATTATTATATCAAACATATGAGTAGACTTCAAAACTAACTACTTAATAAGAGAACTGCAATGGTACAAATCTCTACTAATTTGAACAATTTAATTGCCTGCAGAATTAGAGATATTTTGAGTACTAATCCATATTAAAATTCATGACAGGCTCTAGTATCAAATAAATAATATCCCAATCTTTCGTCTTTCATGGAACATGCATGAAAATTCTCTCTAATATGCTATCCTTATTTTTATATACTGGAAACAAAATAGTGGTGGTTCATGGATAAAAACAAATAAAGTGACAACAATAAGAAGAAATTAAGATTATAAGTCCTTGTTTAGTTTCTCTATTTCCTGATGATGAGCAGTTGTAAGCTTCTCCATAATACTAAATTTCTCTGCATGGTGTCTGCAATTTAGACCAGAAGGCATAACTATCCCAGATAACACTAAGAAGCCAACAGATAAATATTACCATAAGTTAGGTTATAGTTGTCGACAAGAAGTTCAAAGAATTTTATTTTGGTTCAGAGAAATAATTTCTTATTGTTAAACATGACCGAGCCTTCTATACATATTGACATATATTTTCTTGACCATTCGCCAAAATTCTGTCCAACTTAGGCTACAAGAATGTTAAGAATTGCTCATAACAGAGAATTCAAATGAAACAGATTCTTTATAATACATCCCTTGGACTAACAGCAATCCATATGGCATATTAAATACCACAATCTTTATGTTTTAGGGAAGGTATAAGTATCTTTAGGAAGCATGAAACTATAATTATAGTAGAAAAGGCTCAACCAGAAATATTTTTCTACTTATTTCTCTTGAAGAATAGAACAATAATAATAGTTCCTCAACATTGTCTCTAAAAGCCATAGTATAAATCATAACTATTTCTTTTGGGTTATCTTAAACATCTTTATGCAACTTCTTCCTTATTTGGTTTGCAAACTTCACAATTTAAATATATAAACTATTCAAATAAATATACATTCTAAATTGAGGCTGATTTGTTTTATTGTTATCACAGTCTGCTTTTGATCTATTCAACACAGTCCTAATGAGAAAATGATAGCAAGCTTGTGTTCTTAAGCTACTCACGTTACCTATGAGTCAATCCAACAAACAATTGAGTTTAAGATTTATGGACATTTATATACAAATAATGTGAAGAATGAAACATGAAATTGTACAGATGTCTAGTATTACTGACTAAGTATTAGTGTAAAGATCAAATGAATTTTTTGGACAAGGTAAAAATCCTTCTACATATTTTAATGTCAAATCCATTTAGATTTGAAGCAGAAAAGTTAGCAGTGCTGTTATATGCTATCATATACTCTGTGTAAGCTTCATTAATGGATTTGATCTAATTGCCACTGGTTTGTATTGACCATATATAACAGACATCACCAGCATGGAAGGTGGTAGGCTAGAATTGGAAGAGTAGCTGGCAACAAAGATCTATATTTGGGAACATTCAGTAAGTTTGCTTCCTTATGCCTATATAACAACTATTCCTGTATGGTTTTATGATATGGCATTATTTTTTTCTTACATACCTTTTTCAAAGGAAACCATTGAGACATAAGTGTTTTTTCCATTTCATGTTCTCACTTGATTGAGTTAACTTCACATGTACACAAGAAGACGCTGTTGAAGCCTATGGCATTGCTGCCATAAAATTCAGAGGCCTTAATGGTGTGACAAATTTTGATATGAGCAGATATGATGTGAATAGTATAATTGAAAGCAGCATGTTACCCATTGGAGGAGCTACAAAACGGATCAAGGAGGCTGAGATATCTGATCTAAGTGTTGAAGGCTGTCAAACAGATGAGGACATGAATTCACAAATCATAGACACCTTATCCAGTTACACCAATGGTCATGCTAATTACCCAAGTGGGCATGCAGGATGGCCTATCATTACATTTCAGCAGCATGCATATAATCAACAGAGGGCTGGTTGGTGCAAGCAGGAGCACAATACCCATAATCAAGACTTGCAAATGCAATTGCACTCCACCACTCAAAATTTTCTTCCACCATCAATCATGGGATCAAATGCTTCTGTGTTGCATAATCTTATGAGTTAGAATCTTCTGCTCAGGTGGATTCCACTAACTCAGCCTCTAATAATTCAGGATTCATGTGCAACAGTCTGTTGATGTCCAATTCATTCATGCCATCCCCAATAACAGTAGCAGATAATGCTGGAGCTCTTCACTTCATTACTGACAATGATGGAAGCAGTTCAAAATCCTCTTCCACTTATGATAGTATGATGTCTTCAGACCCCTATGCGAGAGGTTTATATTATTTGCCACAACATTCACCAGCACTTGTCAAAGCTAACTGTGAAAGTCCTGTGTACAACAACTGGATGACACCTGCTGTTCAGACCATAGCACCAAGGCCTAATTTGGCAGTGTGTCATACAGCTCCTGTTTTCACTCTATGGAGTGACACAGAACCACAACCTGCTTGACATCATTGGACCAGTCCTTTAAAGGCTGTCTGGTCCAAAGTATGGCTGGACTCTTCTTTTTGGGTTATTGGGTGATCAAATTATGGCCTATCATGTACACCTTAGCTCCCTATTTTGATCATTTTTGAAAGGGTCTAAGACCTTAGGTTTTGGCACTGGGAAGACTTGTTTGTTCAACTGATGTGCTTCTGCAAAAGCTAAATGGACTGAAAAATGAAATTCTCAAAATGAATAAATCAAGCAAAATTTTGTGGGGTATTCAGATGCTTGATTAATTTTGATGCACAAGGCCTTCCATCCATTCAATGTGACTTGCAATGGCTCGGTTGGGTTTTTGTAAATTTGTCTAACAGAATAATATATATGACAGTCCCTATAGAAATATCCAAGGGGACATCAACTGATCCTATTTTATTTTTCTGGCTTAGCCAGCATTCAGTTACAAATGCAATCATTGTACAAACACATTTTAGTAAATCTAAATGAATTATTGCTTATGGAAGTGTATGCTTGATTTCTTGGGAGGTCGATCATTTCCTCAGTTCATATTTTGATTCTTGTGTACTTACATTTTGCACATTTTCATAGCAAAGTCATTCTGTTGACTAACAGTACTGCAGCCTTTTTCTTTTTCTGTGCGGAGATGGCTTGAAAATAGTTGCATGAGAATCCGCATAAAACGATAACGTGTAATTCAAATATTCCGTCACCTTCAAAATATTTGACACTGCTTTGCCTTCTATTTCATCTTCTAAAAGTTCTCTTTCTCTAAAGTTTTCCCGAGCAAAACTTTATGTCTAAGCAACTTGGCCAATATATTAACTTGGTGAATTTGACTAAATGGATACTCTTCAGTAACGTGAGAATCTGGAAACATTGAATGTTGAAAACCACACTAAAAAAAATAAATAAAATAAATTGTTTTTTTTAATACATTTTTTCATGTTGTCTCTTTGGAGACAATAGTCGAGATTAAAGACACTGTCTCTAGAGAGACAATCTCTTTAATCCCAACTATTGTCTCCAAAGAAACAAAAGTGAAATTGTCTCTAAAGAGACAAAACTACTTCTGTTTCATATTTTGTCTTTACAGAGACAATTTTTAAGATAATAATTTGAGACACTCGCTTAAAGACAATATTTAAGACAATACACAAGTTTTTTTTTTTGTCTCAAGCTAAGACAATTTACTCAAAAATTGTCTTAAACCCCCCTCTATGTAGTAGTGCATCTTGGCTTTGTTTTATTTCAAATTATCTATAAGCATTTGTTGTGAAATTACAGTTGCTATCTCTGTTAGTTTTTTTGCAATATAAGAAAATCATTTCACCATGCACACACAAAGCATGCAAGGACACCATTCTTGCTTTCGAGAGCTTGTGGAAAATGGAGAAGTTGAGTTCTAATATTGTGCAAATTAAGAGCAAATATCCAACATCGTAACAAAACCTCTTGAAAATGATAGATTCATTGTGTTAGAAATAAGCTTGTTGTAGTCTATTAAATGACCTTAAGGGAGTGTAATAACACATAATCTTTCTCCCAGGTTGACTAACTCCTCAGACCTCAGAGATGGAATGTGACTTCTTGAATCTAGGATATAAACACAGATCCCTTATACCAAGGAGGCCAAAGAAGACCATCAACTATGTGACATGACAATGACTGCTAGCATTAACTTGTTGGGTGAAGAAATGACCTCACATTCATAAATGTGCCCTAACATTATTGCCTCTTGACAGACTCTTACAACTCTATTTCCAATGGTACCCTATAGATATGAATATGGGGGGCATTTGTGTAATGATACTGTTGTCACGGAGGATTGCGCCCTGAATGCTAAGCTTTGAAACTTGGCAATCCCATGCAAGATGGGAACATTCTTAGACTGTGGGTTGTTTATGATGAGAATGAACCTTCGGAAGAGTCGGCTCCCTTTTAAAAGCCCCTTTGAATCTGATGTACTTTCGAGGAAAAGAGATAGAGAGATGATTAATAAAACTAAAATCTATTCTAAGGGGTGATGCACCAATCATTTTAATCTAACTTGTAACTGATTCATAGCTATTCTTCAATAAATTTGTTCTTACAACTCAAACTAAACAATCTTTATCACATAAGTATTTCATAGGAAGGCATGAAAACAATCCACTTTTGATGAAGGAAAACCAGTGTTTTTTAACAACTTAAAAATTGAACGAATCACCCACACAATCTGTAACTTGTAGTAAAACTTGTACCTTTGTATACTTGCATTCACAGAATGAGATAGAAAACTTAAAGGTCCATACGTAAAACACAATAAATCTTTATCAAATCACTCATAAGATAACAAGACACCTGAATCTAAATAGAAGAACACTTGATTTTATTGAAAATAGAAGGAAAACTTGGCAATAACTATGAAACTGCTGAAAATAAACTACTGCTACTATATAAAACCTGTAAAAAGTTGAGTTACAATACTGAATATCTCTCTCTGCAATGTGCAAAGGCAAGAAAAAAGCAAGAACTGAGGAAAAAGCATAAGCTTTTTCTCCTATAATACCAAATCTGTCTCCAAAAGCCAAGGGGAACTCAACTGCTGTCAAACTGCACTCCAATTGATGCACAAAAAGTTTGAAAAAGCAACCCCTAGTTGCTGGGCGAGAAAGAGGAAAAAGCCTAAAAATAAGGGTCCACAACTGCTCCAAATTGAGCTATTTTAGCTCAGAACTCCTAAGATGTTTGACCCAAAAACTGCCAAAAATAGCTTAGTTTGACTCCATGTCAAAAATAGAAAAAGATACTCCATCTGCATGAGTTTCCAACCTCAGTTCAACTCCATCTCTCTCCTTTGCATGATTGAGGGCAAAAATAACCTATTTCAACAAATTTTAAAGGCAATCAATGTGATTTACCTTAATAGGTGTTATGTAATTGTCTATTTTTGGTTTTATGTAACAAATATTAAGGTAATTTGTAGAATATTACCTTTAATAAGTGTTTAAATACAATATTCTTGACTCTCACTCATGCAAGAAAGAAATAAAACGGGGTTTTTTCATGGTGAGTTCACCTTAATCTTCATCCCTTTACAAAATCTCACAAGGCTATTAATGATGCCCTTTTTGCCCTTTGACCTATGACAAACTTTCAAATTTGCCCAAATTGACCTAAGTCAACAGCCAAAATATAAGAACACATCGAGCCTTTTTCTCTTTTCAAACCTAAATCATATCTCCTTAAGGTTTAAGGTAGAAAAGATCCCCAAAAAAGCTAAAAAAAATCATTATCACCTTATAACTCCACGGGCTCTTCATGCTTCCCTTAGACATTCAACATTCACAAGTCTTGACCACGGCCTTTATTAGATTTTCATGATATTTCTTTAAAAAGTCAAAAGAAACCTAGGATGAACTCGGTCTAGGGCAGAAGTAGTAAAACATGATGAAACCCTAAAAGATTTTTATTTTCACATCTCATTTCATCCGTTCACTGGAGAGCGCTGCCTTGAGGGTTTTGAAAGTTTGTATGAAGGATACCTGCTGCTCCAGATAGCTCCTTATCAACAGCTAGACTTCATCCTACTGCACCTTGTAAGTAATACTTGCAGTTATTTGGCTTCTTGTCCTGATGGGTACCAAAATACAGACTTTCCGGCTATTTACTATGATTTTTGTGTATAGAAAAGCAAGAGAATCTTGCCATTCTCTGTGTGCTCTAATGTATAAAGTGCAATGTCTTCTTTTTGCTGTTACAGTGGACTTTGTGTGAATGAGAATCATAAAAAAAAGGCCTGTTTCTTTTGTTATACATACATTGTAGTATATTGTTCCCTTTTTATGATGCTTTGTGCTTTTGAAAACCTTAATTTCCTGTATGAAACTTACAGGAGAAACTCTTCTATTTCGTTGTGTTGTTTCTCTTCATATAGTGTTGCTATCCTTTCGGTGAGAAACTGGTAAAAAAGGCTTCTTTTCTGGTTCCCTGTATGTGCTTTTCCTGCTGATACTGAGACAAAACAAGAAAACTCTGTATTTGCTCTTTGTTCTGAAAGAAAACTGTGGAAGTCTCATTTTTTGGTCATTGCTGCTCTTTTCTGGGTGGAAAATGGTTATAGGTGAAAATGATGCTTCCAATACTAACCTTGGCTAGGGTTTTATGAGAGTTACTCTTTGAACTATTGAAAGAAACTTTCTCTACCCTCTATGGTTTCCATGATATCATAGTTATGCAAATGAGAGTATGGCAAAAGTATCTATTTCATTCTCTGCTGCCTGAAGCTTATATGTTTTACATTTTCATTATACTACTGTATACCATGCTCAAAATCCTTTGAAAACTATGGAGGAATTTGCCTTCATGCTGTTTCATGCTCTCTGTTGATCTTTTGAAGAAAATGCTTGAGATATTGCTTTACTGTTGTTCCTTTATACTAGGGTTTCTTTGATGACATTCCTTTTTTGCTGTTCACAACATCTTGTTGACTTCTTTGTTCATGAATACTGTTGCATACCTCCATGAAGCTCCTTAATGACTCCAATTGACTGGATTCCTTCCCAACCTTGCATGCATATTTATAGGATATGTGCTGTCTGATGTTTGATAGGGAAAAGGTCTCCTTAAGGCATAAGAAAAAATGATCAGTCCTTATAGAACTCTAAACTACCTTTAGAATCTTCCTATAGTGTGTCTTTTTTGTAAATACACTAGTGTCAACCTTGCATAATGCCAAATGGATAATGGACTATCATGACCTTCTATATGGTTTCATCAAAAACAATCTTTCCTATCAACCTGCCACTGTCTTCTTTTCATGTCCATACTTCTCATATGTCAAGAGACCTGGCACTTCATGATTTTCAATAGGTCCTTTTCATTGCTTTCAGCATACTTTATAGTCCTCTGCCTATTGTACCTTATCTTATATCAAACCCACAAATGAGATTGTGGTGCTGGGAATGCATATAGACTCTTTCAAACCTTTGTCTTACCTTCTCAAGTTTGTAGCAGACTTTTTCACTTGCTCTGGGCCCCATATGAAAATCTCTGTCCTATTTGACTGTTCTATCATAGTTTGTGAAAGTTTCTTCACAGATGGTAACTGTTAAAACCTCCTTTGATCACTGTGAGAAATCATTGTTTCACTGTCTTCAACTTTTCCTTGTTTACCTTGTGGATGTCCTCATCAAGACTGCCCTTATCACTGACAGTCATTCTTGCCTTTCCCTTGCTTATTTCCTCTGCTTTTTAGGGGTCTGTGACTCATCTTCATTGTTGGTAATTTGCCAAGACCTCTTTGTGTCCTTGTATATGATGTCTCTGCCTGACCTAGACCAGTTAAGTTTGACAGTGAGCTTCACTATCCAACTTAGACTGTTATGTCACAATTTCTTTGTGCTTACCTTTTAGGGCTTTCTTCACCATTAACACTGTCATCTGCATTGTATTTAGTCCCTTGATTCACTATCCTTCTAAGTCTTTATGACTGTTCCTAAAACCTTTTAGGCCTATGCTTGGTCACTACCCATTGTCATCGTGTATATGCTGTCTTGAGGCAGTTGACCGTGCCTTTTTCTTATATATATCTTTGATAGTCTTCAATGAAAATATGGATTGTAGAAAAACTTGACATCATCTTGTCAAACCCTTAGGTTAGGTCTTCATACTCAGGACTGCTTCTATACTTCAGTAAGGTAGACTTCTGGCACCTCAATCACTGTATACAACCATACTGTTGTCACCCTGCATGTATTTCTGTTGCTATACTCTGCTGTCCTTCCTAATCATTGTACTCTACATACCTTCACAGAGCTCTGTACTGTTGTTAGAGGCTACTCCTTATTCTTGTAGCTTTGGCTGTCACCTGGGGAACATTGTATCACATAGTCCTTTAGCATTGCATTCTTATCTATGCACTATATCACACTAGTGTTGTGACCAAATCACAACATCGCCCCATTGGTAACAAGGACCCCCGCATTTTGAGCTTTTGTTTGTGCATCCATTGAAGTTCCCTGCGTGAATGAGGAATTGGCAAATAATGGAGGAGTTGTGATCAATCCGTTGAATGCTTTAAAATGGTCAATTTTTGCAGGTGTTAAATATAGTGCTTACCTCAGGACTTGAATTGTGTGACGTGACTTAGTGAAGTTTGAGGTTGTCTAGGACTGGAAGTCTAAGCTTGGTTGGATGGAGCTGTGGAAGCCAATATATATACCGTCTCTTTGATGCATTGTTTAAGAGGGTTCACTTTCACTGTTCAGTGTTTGCGTTGTTCACAACATTCCCATATTCATCTAAAGTGGAACTTTTCCCTCACCCTGCAAGATGTTTTGCTCCTCATACGCGATGGTCTCAGAAGTCCGCCCCTAGCACTTCTCAATATTTACTTTGTGTCCTATGAGGAGCGAGTTGGTAAAGCAAGGAATGAAACAAGGTTGAATCGTTGAGCTTTTGGTCATGCATAATTATATCTAAGGTTCGCTTAGGCGGACTCGTTGTTTTCCCTCTGTAAGATGTTGGTCCTTCACGTGATGGCTTCAGGAGTCCACCCATGAATTTCTCTTTAGTTGCTTTGTATCCTCCAATATCTACTAAACCGGCAGACTTTGCTGACCGAATCACATCATTTGTGTTATGCATAACTAATCAAAATGTTTGCTTCACTGGAGGTACTTGCATTCGTAAGTTTTTGGACATTATGCATCGTATCATAAAATCTCGGCTAAAAGCTCTTTTGGGCGCACATCCGTGATCACTTTGCACTCCGGCGGACATTTTCAAAGCATGAGGACATTTCGAAATTGAACACTCAGTTATACTATCCGCTCAGTTTGCTAGGAGCGGACTTTGTTAATCCTTTAGCATTGTTTGCCTTGGTGGTCGTAGTGTCCACTTAGACGGACTCTCATGATTCATTAGCAAAGCGTATACTCATAGCACGTTCTGTGGCGGACATTTGAGATTCTCTTGCAAATTGTATGGTATGCATGTTGTTGTGGAGAGTCCGCCAGGGATGCTAATCAATGGCAGGAATGCCTAAAGATAGAGATTGTCTACGCGACCAACCCTCCTCTTTTCTCTCAACGGTTACGATTTCTGGTAGAATCATTCAAGGCAAACTGTAGTAGGAAGTTACGCATTGTCTAGAATAACACTGTCAAAAAATAATACCTTACGCGTATATTGAATGCATTGACAGTGTGTTGCAGGTTCGTATTCATAATGCTGAGCACCACAAGACTATTATTAGCAGGTAGTGATATGCATTGTGTAATTATAAAGAACATCACTCGAATATGTGGTAGCATCACTCCAATGTAGAATCATTCAACAAGGTTTAAACTTGCAGTGTTCATAGAGGGAGCAAGATATCCGAAACAATGATTTAAGGCTGCAAGTTTTTTCGGTGCCATTTTGACATGGGATTTTGTCCTTTTGCGCTTTTTGAAGCATCATTTCAATATGCTGATATAGGATATTTGTGCAAGTGAGCGATGAATGAAGAAGAAGAATGACAAGGGCTGGCACATGGGAAGGTTCAAAGGATGGAGTAGCGTTGCTTGAGGAGGGTGGACATCGTCGTCGCATGAAAGAGACCCGTACCAGATGATCAAGATCCAACACCAAAAGTCATCATCAAGATCATCATTTGCACGACAACTAGAGAAATGAGCAAGTTCATCAAACAATCCATGAATTACATTCAAAAGTACAATTGCATGAAAGACAACATGAGGAAATTTGACAAAATTCCCAAGATTTCAAGTTTGAAGCAGCCAAGTTCTAGAGGTGAAAATTCGAAGATTCAAAGACTACAAAAGATGACAAAATTTGGGAAAATATTTCGAGCAATATGAACACAAAGAAAATCAAACCAGTTTGTTCGACGCTGAGGTGGCACGTGCACAACATTGATCCAATCACAGTCTGCCACATCATCTGTCTGCATTCAATGATTCTAAAAATAGTAATTTTTGTAAGAAACTACCTTCTTGTCTCAATCTTGGTCATTGATTCTCAAATCAATCCTGGCCATTCATGTAATTTTGGAGCCTATAAAGGGCCCATTTCTCTCATTTGTAAAGGGAGATTATTAGAAGAGAGGGGGAATTAAAGAGTAGGAGTAGATGTTGTTAGAATAGGAGTAGATTAGAGGAGACTCTTTGAAGTCATTGAAGAGACATATGAAATTGTTGTAATCGCTTTCAAAATCAATACAAGCTCATTGTTGAATTCTTCATGGTGATTTGTGTGGTGATGGAATGTTAGCATGGTTTCAAATTCTCGAATATGATGGAGAAATGTTTCCAAGTAGTTTAGAAGTAGATTAAAAGTGCATTGATGTAATGAATATATGTAAAGATATTTGATGAATTCTTCTGGTTCATACTTTTCGTGGATTGTCGAAGGTAACCCACTTTGCAAAGTTAGACTAAACCTTCATTTGCTTTAGTTTGGTTGTGAATGCTTGTTCAAGCTGCGCCAGCTGTGGGTGTTTGGATGGATGTTTACAATATGAAAATCCTTGAGTTTCCTTAGAAGATTGCACCTGCTTCGTGTAGTTGTTATTTCTCATGGCAAAACGGAGTTAGGTTTCATGAGGAATTTGTCTATCCTAGCATGTTTCATTATATCATTGTCCTTAGAATAGTTTTCTAAAGTCTTGTCCTTTTGCATTTTTTTTCATAGCTAGTTAGAAGAAGTTCCATTTCACAAGGAGAATAACATATTTTATTGGAATAAGGAGTAAATTCAGCGTAAGACCCTTTGTGAGTTTCAGCAAAATCACATCAACTACTGAGTCTATCCATTGCAAGTCAAGACTTGACATCTAGAACCTTGGAGTTGTCTCATTGGATCACATTGTTTAGCCTTTGAGAGACTTTGTTCAAGAGGATAGAATACCTCGGTATTTTATTTTGAGTTTGCATGTACATAAAAAACACATCAACAGAATTAGCGCTAGAAGGAGGGCCAGCAACGGATTGCTCCATTTGTTCCAAGCATACAAAAGATATTCTAGTGTGTTTTATCATTCATTGCTCCATCATCCATCACTTTTATGCATGCCTCTCCTCATACTGCTCGACAGAATTCAGCAAGGAGGAGGCCAGAACGAAGAATTTCTCTCATCTCAACTCAAGATAAAAGGGCATGAACAAGGAATTGCATTGCTTCTTTCACTCCGAGCACACGAACAAACTCTGAATTGTGGAATTGGAACCAAGTGAGCTTTCAAAGCCAAATTTGAGATTTGTTAGATCTCTTTTATGCCAAAAATCCAAAAAAGTATAAAACTTCAAAAACCCAAAAAAGTAAAAAATTAAAAAATACCAAAATAAGGATAGATTTCTCACCACACGTGAAGCAATTTCATGGTTGTGGGCAGCAATATAATCATCCTCAAGATGACATTCTTCAGCTTTGGTGGACTTTGAATGCACAACTCTATCCCAAGAGTTTGGGTGACTTCGCATCAAGGAAGGGATGTAGAATTCACGATACCGATGGACATGAGGAGCTATATTGCCTAACCTTCTTATCAAGGATGGAATTAGCATTGTAGGGAAAAATCTCCTTTCCATAGGTACATGAGCCGATTGTTTCTACAAAGGTGGTTCCTGACACCTTGTTTGATGAAAGAGAGTTCTTCATAAGTTTTAAGGAAATGATCAAGAAGAGACTAAGTATTGAGAAGAACCTGTCCACAGAAGAAATATTGATTCCAGGTGGTTGGTGCAAGATTCACAACACCAGTCATTCGGAAATCGCATGTTTGTCTTGTCAAGAGGCTGTTCATCAAGTGAAGGAAGAATTAAGGTTGGAAGAAGAATCCAAAGTGCAATTGAGATTAGACGACTTGTGGAGCAAATGCCTTCAAGAAATCAATTCGCCACCCAAAGGAGAAGACATTCCCATGTTATTCAACAATGAAGATAGCACAAGTGAACTTGATAATCAAGTGGAAAGTTCGTTTGCATACCTTCTTCCAACTAAGAATGAACCTCCTACTGAAGAAGTTGAAAAGGGAATAAAAGATGTTCAAACAAAGGTAATTGATGAACAAGATGTTGATTCCTCCATCAAAGAAGAAAGTGACTCGAGTTCATTGCAAGAAAAAGAATTCCTTGCTACATACTCATTCGTGTTGCTAGAAGAAATTATTAAGGGTGAATTGCAAGAAGTTTCGAGAGTCCTTGAAAGAGATGGTGATCATGAAGATATGCTACAAGCCATCACTTGCAAGACAGAGAATCAAGTGCAATTCAAAGGGGCGCTCAACGCTTTCATAGATGAAATACAACAAGAGTTCTTACCGAGGCTATGCCAAAATGAACAAGTTAAAGAAATGGAGCCCAAATACACAATGCAATTCGAGTTGGTGCTTAGCCCATTGTTGAAAATCCAAGATGAGCTTACAGGTGAAATGTTCCATGCTTCTAAATTTCCATTATTTTCACCTTTTCATTTTGATATGCCCACTATTGATTATAATGTTGATTTGCATGTTGCAGATGCAAGTGGGATGATCCATCATCAACTGCGACCTCCTGATGCATTGGTAAGTGACGAGCATGAATTTTCACTTGAGGATGAAGATCACCAGGTTGTATCTTTCCTTGCTCCTAGTGATGAAGATTACAAATTTGAAGATCATGAATTTCCAAATTGTGAATTTGAAGATCATGAATTTCCAAATTGTGAATTTGAAGAGTATGAATTTGATTATGGAAATTTTAGAAAAACAACATACATATGGATTAATCACGGTCCAAATGAGTCGCCACAACTGCTGATTTTGTGCAAGATTTTTTCTGAATTCGATGATTGTGTTGTGAGAGAATATATTTCCGAGTTTAAGGACAAATTTGCCAAAATCCAAACCATCACATGTGCCTTATTATTGCTTTTCATTTTGACAAATCATTCAAGGTCTTGTATATATTTGGGTCTTTTGAGTCATGTTTGCTCTTTGTACATAGCTTGCTTAGAGTAGGTTTTCTTTTCTGTTGCTTTAGAATAGTTTTGTCGTAGTTTAGTTTGCTTTCTGTAGTTTAGGTTGTTGCTTTAGTTTAGGTTTCTTTCGT
Source organism: Cunninghamia lanceolata (assembly GCA_027924645.1). Lineage (NCBI taxonomy): Eukaryota > Viridiplantae > Streptophyta > Pinopsida > Cupressales > Cupressaceae > Cunninghamia > Cunninghamia lanceolata. The sequence goes on from BSBN01000196.1 coordinate 437,814, forward strand.
GGGTTTCCCATTTTTGAAATAAGCGATGTTATCCTTTAAGCACGTTTAGCCTGATTCTTATCGAATGTTAGCTCATTTCTTTGATAAATGTTCATGAAATTCTTTAGAATCCGAAGATGATTTTCTTTAACTTTATCAACTAGCTAAGATTTGTACTTGACTCAGAAGGGAATCATATATTGTGTCTTGACACTGACACCTTGTGATTATCATGTTTAAAATGCCAAATCTAAATTTAATTATTAATCTCTTAGTTTTCCTTTGAGAAACTGCATCAGATGGATAGATTCATTGTGGACTCCATTATTAGTGTTTGAATGGCATGTTGCTTGTTCCTGGAAGATAAATCGATTGTTTAGAACAACTTGAATTGTTTTGAGATCTTATACCTTTTCACGCTTTAAAAATCTAGAGGTACCTAAATGAATCTTTGTGATCTCGCATTAAGTGAAAAATCTTAAGGTCCACCTTTGCCGCCATCGGAAGTCCACACCTAGCTAGCTGAGTTATCACGTAGTGGTACTGCATTGTACTCTACCAAATTTAAGTTTGTTGAAAATCAAAAGAAAAAAGAAATGAAATGAAAAGAAAATCAAAAATCACACACTATAACTCAGTCAGATGGACGATCGAGTAATCTTTACCAGGGCTATGGATGCCTGACCGGCAGTAGGGCTCTGCTTGAGTGGAATTACAAGAGAAACCCGTTGGGGCTATAGACACTCGCTGGCAGCGGGGCCATGTCCAGGTAGTTCATGAGGTGTGTACTAATCACGTAGCTTAATGCGGAGGAATTGAGGTGATCTTAGTTGTTGATGGATGGGAATGAACTCAATTGCACACACTTGGATTTTCAGGATATGAATGGTTGTGCTAAGCTTTTGATTTTGACTCTTTGATTAAGTAAGCATGTTTATTTGGCCTAACATGTGGGTGTACGCAAGAATTTGGAAGTTTTGATTCTTGTTTATATTTGGAACGCTTGACATTTTATTTTAATCACTATTCTGGAAATGCTTAACTATGAAGTGTCTTGATCCAATCTTAAGATTCTTCTTCCCTTTTGAGTGCGTTTCCTAGCTGGTTGATGACTTTAAAGGAATTGTTTGACATTCCTGGGTTTGGATTGGGTCTTTATTTTTGAAATGTTCAGGAATATTTATTCAAATTGGCGCTAGATGATGTGACCAAATCACATCGCCCCGTTGGTAACAGGGACCCCCACGTTTTGAGCTTTTGGTTGTGCATCCATTGAAGTTCCCTACGTGAATGAGGAATTGGCAAATAATGGAGTTGTGATCAATCCATTGAATACTTTAAAATGGTCGATTTTTGCAGGTGTTAAATAGAGTGCTTACATTAGGACTCGAATTGTATGATGTGACTTAGTGAAGTTTGAGGTTGTCTAGGACTGGAAGTTTGAGCTTGGTTGGATGGAGCTATGGAAGCCAATACATATGCCATCTCTTTGATGCATCGTTTCAGAGGGTTTGCTTTCACTGTTCAGTGTTTGCGTTGTTCACAACATTCCCATATTCATCTAAAGCGGAGCTTTTCCCTCACTCTGCAAGATGTTTTGCTCCTCATACGCGATGGCCTCAGAAGTTCGCCCCTAGCACTTCTCAATATTTACTTTGTGTCCTATGAGGAGCGAGTTGGTAAAGCAAGGAATGAAACAAGGTTGAATGGTTGAGCTTTTGGTCGTGCATAATCATATCTAAGGTCCGTGGTGCAGGAGCACCTACCTGACAGCTGGCCTTCAGGAGGCAGTTAGTTAGTTTGAGTCTTGTTTATGTTTCCAAGAAGGTCTGATAAGACCAAATGCATGTAATAAGGTCATGCTGATCATGTTAAGATCATGCTGACCATGCTTTTGCTATTTTTAGGAAGTTTGTTAGGATAGCTGTATGCTGTAGGTCCGGTTGGATCTCCCAGCCGCTTGGAGAGGTTTCCCAGCCGCTTGGAGTCGGGTCAGTAGTACTCGCAGGAAAATCTATTTAAGCATGAGGATCGGTTGGTATTGCATGTATCGATCGAGCTAGGTTGCAGGGAGTGAGACTGAGAGAGAGTCAGATCATTGTATTTGCATCTTTTGAAATCAAATAAAGTGATCCTGTTTGTGTTTCATCCTCTGCTGACTTCCATTATCTAATCGATTTGCTGGTTTGGGTGGTTTTTCATGGATTCACTGATCCATTCCACCAGTTGATTTGTCTGATCGGTGGAATGGTTATGTACAGTAGGGTAGGTGTTAGTTTGTTTGTTTGCATGTAGGTGTGCAGGATCGCCGTCGAGAGATGTTGAAGACCCTAGCATGGGCATGTGCTAGGTCGAGCTGATAAAGTGTGGAAGATCACCCTGAGAGTGGATCGAGTCATCCCAAGAGGTTCGGCGGATCAGAACAGTGAAAATCCGCTAAGGTTGGAAGTTTGCCAAAACGGCATCATCAGGATATTTCTGCTTATATCCTGCAGTCGCTTCGGGCATCATCATCCGAGTAAGAGGAGATCGGCATGATGTGGTTGAGTGCATGAAGTGAATGTGCGTCGGGGTGATCATCATCAGGAGGTGCCGAGGAGGAGCGTATCGGCATAAGGTTGAAGATCGGGTTGATCGCGGGCTGAAAAAGCTAAGTTTGGCCAACAACAGGATATGACGTCATCATCATCAGGATATACGTCATCAGGATATTTCAGAGCAGCAGGATATTGAGGAGCTACAGGTGACGTCATCGTCATCAGGATATACGTCATCAGGATATCGGGGTGACGTAAGCATCGCAAGGGACGGTGTGAGGAGTTAAGGTTCGTCATCATCAGGATAAATGTAAGGAACCGGATGTTCTTTATCCTGCTGATTATCATGATGTTGAATATCATGATGCTGAAGATAGTGAAGGTCGAAGTTGTCGCTGAAGTGAACAGTGGATGTCAGGAGGATGTTCGTGCTGGTCGAACATGATGATGCTGTCGATAATCGAATAAGGTGATGTTGTTGACACGCGAACAGGCGAGGGCTTGTCATCAGGAGGATATCGGTCGGCACAGTAAATATGATGATGCTGACAGTGTTAAGTCAAATATGATGATGATGATGATGATGATGATGATGATGATGATGATGATGATGATGATGGGCTGCAGACATCCATGCTGTATGTTAAGGTTATAGTGTGGATGCCTCTGCATCATAGTGGTATCAGAGCTCAGCAAAAGGTCTGGGCTGTTGTGTGTTGATTCTGTCACCGAAAGGGCAAAGGTAGAGTTGATTGTGTGTTGTGTGTTGATTGAGAGGTTGACAAAATGCCTCCGAAAGGTAGTGGTACTGCAAGGGAATTGCAGGAGATGAAGGAAAAACATGCTAGAGAGATGAGGAAGATGAAGGAACTTGCTGAAGCACTTCAAGCCAGGCTTACAGCCCTGGAAAAGAACAAAAAGAGGGAAGTGGCAGACAGTGAGTCTGAAGAAGATGAAGATACTGTAGAAGAGTATGAAGAGGTAGCTGAAGATCTGGATGCTGAAGACCAGAAATTTGCAAAACTGTTAAAGGCAGTGCAGAGTGATAAACCTAAGGTAAAGGTTGATGTTTCCAAGTATACTGGAAGTTTGAATGAAGATGAGTTGCTGGATTGGATTGCTGCACTTGATAATCACTTTGAATGTGAAGATGTTGCTGAGGATCAGAAGGTAAAGATTGCAAAGACCAAGTTAGGAGGTCATGCTTTGGTATGGTGGGATTATGTACAATCTGAGAGAAGGAAACAAGGGAAGTCAAAGATCACTTCATGGGATAAGATGGTAGCAAGGATCAAGGGTAAATTCTTACCAAGGGATTATGAAATTCAGATGTTTAAGAAGCTGCAATTTTTAAAGCAGAAGGAAAGGGATGTGAAGGCCTATACTGAGGAGTTTTACAAATTGAGTATGAGATCTGGTCATCATGAGAATGAGGTAGAAAAGGTGGCTAGGTACTTGGCTGGTTTGAGATTTAACATACAGGATGAGTTAGTTTTAGCTAACCCTAAGAATGTGGAGGATTGTTACCAAATAGTAATCAGGATTGAAGAAAAGATGAATAGAGGACATGATAAGTCCATGAGAGGAAGAGGAAACAATATGAGGGGAAGAGGAGCAGCCCCTACACAAAAGCAAACCAATGAGGGTCAAGAAGACACTGGTAAAGGACAGGGACAGTCTGATTTCAGAGGTGGATGGAAAGGTAATAAAGGAAGATTTGGAGGTGGTAGAGGTTCTACTACATTTTCAGGAAAATGTTACACCTGTGGAGAGTTTGGTCATCCATCTTTCAAATGTCCAGAAAACAAAGGTTCATCATCCAGAAATGATAGAACTAGTGACAAGAGGGTACAACTTGTGCAAGAAGAGATAGCACAGCAAAGTGTGCAGAGTTCAAACACTTATCACAAGGATAAGGAGCCTGATAATTATGCATACCCAGAGAGTGGAGAGTCTCTGATGATGAGAAGAACAGTGACTACCATGAAGGTACCTGACAAAGAATCCCCACAAAGAAAGTCTCTTTTCAAGACCATCTGCAAGAGCAAAGGTAAAGTATGTAAGGTTGTCATTGATACTGGTTCAACAGACAACATGGTATCTCAGGAAATGGTGGATAAACTGAATTTGGAAAGGATTCCACATCAGCACCCTTACAAGGCATCTTGGGTGAGTGATAGTCAATCACTTTTTGTCTCTGAACAGGCATGTGGATTTTCAGATTGGAGCATATCATGATAGACTTTTGTGTGATATTTTGCCCATGGAATGTTGTCACCTACTGTTGGGTAGACCCTGGCAATTTGATAGGAGGGTACTGTATGATGGGTACGCTAATACCTACACCATCAAGAAAGATGGGAAGACTATGAAGTTGATGCCATTGCCGGCAGATGCTGCAGCACAGGGGGCAGCCAAAATCATTTTAATGGGAAAGAAGGAGTTTGTGCAGATGCCTATAGGAGTAGGCATAAAAGCAGATGAGGATACTGTAGAGAAAGGAGTTGTTAAGGACAACCGGTTGAAGAAAGTTTTAGTTTTGACTGACAGAGGTCAGCAACAGGTGCAGAAACAGGTTTGCACACAGCAACTAGTTGAGAGGAATGACAAGGATGTTGTCATAGTTGGGACTATTGTTTGTCCTATAAAAGTTGAAAGGAAGACAAAGTTGAACATTTCGGAAGTTCCAGAGGCAGTTCAGACAGAGGTTCTAGTCAGACAACCTGACAAACACAGGGTATGTGCGAAAAAGGCCTACATTGACAAGCATGAGGATTTACTTGCCAGAAAGCAAGTTACAGTGCAGAAGTCTTGGAGCAGCCAAGAGCCAGCAGAGGACAAAGCTGGAACAGATCAGCATATTGCAAAGGCAAAGTGTAAAGGTGGAGGACTTCCACATTCTAAACTCATGGGACATGAGTTCTTTTCTGTTGGGGAGTATGGTGCAGGAGCACCTACCTGACAGCTGGCCTTCAGGAGGCAGTTAGTTAGTTTGAGTCTTGTTTATATTTCCAAGAAGGTCTGATAAGACCAAATGCATGTAATAAGGTCATGCTGATCATGTTAAGATCATGCTGACCATGCTTTTGCTATTTTTAGGAAGTTTGTTAGGACAGCTGTATGCTGTAGGTCCGGTTGGATCTCCCAGCCGCTTGGAGAGGTTTCCCAGCCGCTTGGAGTCGGGTCAGTAGTACTCGCAGGAAAATCTATTTAAGCATGAGGATCGGTTGGTATTGTATGTATCGATCGAGCTAGGTTGCAGGGAGTGAGACTGAGAGAGAGTCAGATCATTGTATTTGCATCTTTTGAAATCAAATAAAGTGATCCTGTTTGTGTTTCATCCTCTGCTGACTTCCATTATCTAATCGATTTGCTGGTTTGGGTGGTTTTTCATGAATTCGCTGATCCATTCCACCGGTTGATTTGTCTGATCGGTGGAATGGTTATGTACAGTAGGGTAGGTGTTAGTTTGTTTGTTTGCATGCAGGTGTGCAGGATCGCCGTCGAGAGATGTTGAAGACCCTAGCATGGGCATGTGCTAGGTCGAGCTGATAAAGTGTGGAAGATCACCCTGAGAGTGGATCGAGTCATCCCAAGAGGTTCGGCGGATCAGAACAGTGAAAATCTGCTAAGGTTGGAAGTTTGCCAAAATGGCATCATCAGGATATTTCTGCTTATATCCTGCAGTCGCTTCGGGCATCATCATCCGAGTAAGAGGAGATCGGCATGATGCGGTTGAGTGCATGAAGTGAATGTGCGTCGGGGTGATCATCATCAGGAGGTGCCGAGGAGGAGCGTATCGGCATAAGGTTGAAGATCGGGTTGATCGCGGGCCGAAAAAGCTAAGTTTGGCCAACAGCAGGATATGACGTCATCATCATCAGGATATACGTCATCAGGATATTTCGGAGCAGCAGGATATTGAGGAGCTGCAGGTGACGTCATCGTCATCAGGATATACGTCATCAGGATATCGGGGTGACGTAAGCATCGCAAGGGACGGTGCGAGGAGTTAAGGTTCGTCATCATCAAGATAAATGGAAGGAACCGGATGTTCTTTATCCTGCTAATTATCATGATGTTGAATATCATGATGCTGAAGATAGTGAAGGTCGAAGTTGTCGCTGAAGTGAACAGTGGACGTCAGGAGGATGTTCGTGCTGGTCGAACATGATGATGCTGTCGATAATCGAATAAGGTGATGTTGTTGACACGCGAACGGGCGAGGGCTTGTCATCAGGAGGATATCGGTCGGCACAGTAAATATGATGATGCTGACAGTGTTAAGTCAAATATGATGATGATGATGATGATGATGGGCTGCAGACATCCATGCTGTATGTTAAGGTTATAGTGTGGATGCCTCTGCATCAGTCCGCTTAGGCTGACTTGTTGTTTTCCCTCTGTAAGATGTTGGTCCTTCACGTGATGGCTTCAGGAGTCCACCCAGGAGTTTCTCTTTAGTTGCTTTGTATCCTGCAATATCTACTATACCGGCGGACTTTGCTGACCCAATCACATCATTTGTGTTATGCATAACTAATCAAAATGTCCGCTTCAGTAGAGGTACTTGCATTCGTAAGTTTTGGACATTATGCATCGTATCATAAAATCTCCGCTAAAAGCTCTTTTGGGCACACATCCATGATCACTTTGCACTTTGGCAGACATTTTCAAGGCATGAGGACATTTCAAAATTGAACGCTCAGTTATATTGTCCGCTCAGTTCGCTAGGAGCGGACTTTGTTAATCCTTTAGCATTGTTTGCCTTGGCGGTCATAGTGTCCGCTTAGACGGACTCTCATGATTCATTACCAAAGCGCATACACATAGCACGTTCTGTGGCGAACATTTGAGATTCTCTTGCAAATTGTATGGTATGCATGTTGTTGTGGAGAGTCCGCCAAGTATGCTGATCAATGGCAGGAATGCCTAAAGATAGAGGTTGTCTACGCGACCACCCCTCCTCTTTTCTCTCAATGGTTACGATTCCTGGTAGAATCATTCGAGGCAAACTGTAGTAGGAAGTTACACATTGTCTAGAATAACACTATCTAAAAATAACACCTTACACATATATTGAATGCATTGATAGTGTGTCGCAGGTTCGTATTCATAATGTTGAGCACCACAAGACTATTATTAGCAGGTAGCGATATGCATTGTCTAATTATAAAGAACATCACTTGAATATGTGGTAGCATCGCTCAAATGTAGAATCATTCAACAAGGCTTAAACTTGCGGTGTTCATAGAGGGAGCAAGATATCCGAAACAATGATTTAAGGCTGCAAGTTTTTTTGGTGCCATTTTGACATGGGATTTTGTCCTTTTGCGCTTTTTGAAGCATCATTTCAATATGCTGATATAGGATATTTGTGCAGGTGAGCGATGAATGAAGAAGAAGAATGACAAGAGCCGGCACAAGGGAAGGTTCAAAGGATGGAGTAGCATTGCTTGAGGAGGGTGGACATCATCGTCGCATGAAAGAGACCTGTACCAGATGATCAAGATCCAACACCAAAAGTCATCATCAAGATCATCATTTGCACGACAACTAGAGAAATGAGCAAGTTTATCAAGCAATCCATGAATTATATTCAAAAGTACAATTGCATGAAAGACAACATGAGGAAATTCAACAAAATTCCCAAGATTTTAAGTTCGAAGCAGCCAAGTTCCAGAGGTGAAAATTCAAAGATTTGAAGACTACTGCAAAAGATGACAAAATTTGGGAAAATATTCCGAGCAATATGAACACAAAGAAAATCAAACCAGTTTGTTTGATGCTGAGGTGGCACGTGCACAACATTGATCCAATCACAGTCTACCACATCATCTGTCTGCATTCAATGATTCTAAAAATAGTAATTTTTGTGACAAACTGCCTTGTTGTCTCAATCTTGGTCATTGATTCTCAAATCAATCCTAGCCATTCATGTAATTTTGGAGCCTATAAAAGGGCCCATTTCTCTCATTTGTAAAGGGAGATTATTAGAAGAGAAAGCGGGAATTAAAGAGGAGTAGATGCTGTTAGAATAGGAGTAGATTAGAGGAGACTCTTCGAAGTCATTGAAGAGACATATGAAATTGTTGTAATGGCTTCCAAAATCAATACAAGCTCATTGTTGAATGCTTCATGGTGATTTGTGTGGTGATGGAATGCTAGCATGGTTTCAAATTCTCGAATATGATGGAGAAATGTTTCCAAGTAGTTTAGAAGTAGATTAAAAGTGCATTGATGTAATGAATATATGTAAAGCTATTTGATGAATTCTTCTGGTTCATACTTTTCGTGGATTGTCGAAGGCAACCCACTTTGCAAAGTTAGACTGAACCTTCATTTGCTTTAGTTCGGTTGTGAATGTTCAAGCTACGCCAGCTGTGGGTGTTTGGATGGATGTTTACAATATGAAAATCCTTGAGTTTCCTTAGAAGATTGCACCTGCTTCATGTAATTGTTGGTTCTCATGGCGAAACGGAGTCAAGTTTCGTGAGGAATTTGTCTATCCTAGCATGTTTCATTATATCATTGTCCTTCGAATAGTTTTCTAAACCCTTGTCCTTTTGCATTTTCTTTTCGTAGCTGTTTAGAAGAAGTTCCATTTCACAAGGAGAATAACATATTTGATTGGAATAAAGAGTAAATTCAGTGTAAGTCCCTTTGTGAGTTTCAGCAAAATCACATCAACTACTGAGTCTATCCATTGCAAGTGAAGACTTGACATCCGGAACCTTGGAGTTGTCTCATTGGATCACATTGTTTAGCCTTTGAGAGGCTTTGTTCAAGAGAGGATAGAATACCTTAGTATTTTATTCTGAGTTTGCATGTACATAAAAAACACATCAACAAGTAGCACTTCCAGTTGCTTGATCAGTCACTTTAGTGTCCCTTGACTGTGTAAAAGGGGTTTTATCTTATCATTTGAGTACAATACAATGCATAGCAGTGACTTGCAAACCTTCTATACTTTGTTCCAAAGGATCTCTTTACTGATCATTTGTGTTTGCTGCTGTCCTTTTATGACTGATAGGATACTGATAGAAAAATGACATGTGTGACTGCTGCCATTAAACAGTTATGACTGTACCTTCCATTTTATAGATCTTCCTCATGCATTTACTCTCTTGACTGTACCATGCAAAGACCAGAGTGGCATTTGGTCTTCATAACCTATCTCATCTTTCATTACTGCTACATATTCATATACTACTCTTCTCTACTAGACTCTTAGACCCTCATGCACTGTTCTTCTGAAATTCACTACTACATAGAGGGGGGTTTAAGACATTAATTTAAGACAAGATATTAATTTTGGCTTAAATTATATTTTTAATTTTCTAATTGTCTTAAATTAAGACAATAAAAAAATTATTTTTTCTAAAATAATTTTTTTATTTCCCTTTCATTCATTTTCCCTCCCTCATTCGACATGTATTTTCCTTTTCCCTCCCTCATTTGTTTCTTTGTTGCGAGGATTTATCAAGCTCTAATCCTTTCTCTGCCCTCATCTTCGTCTTGCGGGATTGGGCATAAGCCCTATCTTGGGTGGTCATCAGGGATGGATTGTCCGAAAGAGGTAAGTTGGATTTCTTGTTCTCATGTATGGAATAAACTAATAAGATTCAATGAAATTTCACCCTATACTTGTATGAGATTATGCTGCCTGCATACAACAATAGGTTTGGCTTGTGAAATGCGTGCTGTGTTGCTAGAATCTATGGCACGTTTCAGTTGTTTTATTTAATATCCATGAAATCTAGTGATGAAATCCAAGAGCTCTCACAAATTCATGCACATTGTCACTCATTAATCCATAGATGATGGCTTGAATTGAGCATGAGATTGCCGCACGCAATACTAGTGACCTAACCCTTGTTCATCTTGATACAGAAACTTTGTAAACAAAGGCTTGTGAGGAGTTGGAGATCTAGATGAGATTGGAAGTGAGAAAGAAAAGTGGGTTGCTCTTTGCTGTGTGAAGAAAGCGAGCAAGAGTTTCATGGGGATATCTAGTGTTAATGGCAATTTTGGCTTGAATGTTTTGATAGCTGATTAGAGTATCAAAACCATGAAGGATTTCTCTCTGTTTGGTTTCCTGTGGTTTACTATTGCCCTTGTATCTTGTCACTGATGTTTCAGAAGGAAGAAATGAAAGTAAGGCTGAGTTCTTTTCCTTTGCTAGGGTTTCGCTCTGTTTGGTTTCCTATGGTATACTATTGCCCCTGTATCTTGTCACTGATGTTTCAGAAGGAAGAAATGAAAGTAAGGCTGAGTTCTTCTTTTCCTTTGCTAGGGTTTTATGAAAGATCCTCTTAGAAAACTGTGGAAAGAAACTTTTGAAAGCTTTACTTTTGACAAATTTACTTCTCAAGCTTCCTTTGCAGTTGTATCTTCATATGATAAGTTCATCATTTTGTTGACTGCTCTGTAAATCTAGCACCTTCTGACTGTGCTCATGGATGAAGTAGGGATAACATATAATAGAAGAAATAACAGCCCATAAAGATTTACATATTAATAATCCAGTGTGGTAAGTTATTGTTCAGGGGTCTGTTGATGATTGTTTTTAGACAAGTCAACAATAGAGTAAAATACTGAGTATCCAACTCTCTCTTGAATAAAGGCTCTCCAATGCTAAACTGTGTGACCAATCGAGACAACTCCAAGGTTCCTTTTCTTATGATTTATGATGGATGAACTTAGTGATTACATGTGATCTTGTTGATTATCACAAAAGGACTTACGTTGGATTATTCTTCTTTCATTCAGTTTATTTCTCCCTTGAGTGTGGATGAAGTATTCACGATGTATCAATGATAAAAAAAGGAAAACGATAAGGTTTAGCGAGCTAATCTAAGGTCAATGAAGCAACGACGATGCATGAATAGACAAACTCCTTAATCTACCTAACTCCACTTCACCAAGGATGCCTACAACTACATGAAGTTGGTGCAATCTCCTAAGGATAGCGAAAGGTTTTCAAATCATGAAGGCTCATATAAACACCCATCGGATGGCGCAGCTCAAACAAGCATCCATAATCAAACTTAAGCAAATGATGAGGCTCAGACTAACTTTACACAACACTTCACTAGCGATGAATGTCAAAAGCATGAGCTAGGAGTTGATCAAATATCCAATACATACATACATTACACCAAAGAGCTTCTAATCTAATTTGAAACATCTCTCCACTTCATCAAGATACAAGAAACCATGTCATTTTGCAAGACAAGACTTAAACACCAAACAAGCTCCAATGTTTTTTGCATTAATCTTGAGAAATATTTACAACAACTTCAAGTCCTCTCAGAGAATTTCGAGAGTCTCTTCTATTCTACTCCTACTTGTCTACAATCTAATATCTAATAATTAAAAATGAGGCAACAAGACCTTTATATGGAGCTCCAGGATTACAATGAATGGCTAGGATTAATCCAGATAGCCAAGGGCTCAAATCATGCCACCTCAGTAGGTAGTTACAACAACTTGCTATTTTTAGTACATGAGAGAGGCAATGAAGGCACACTTTCCAAGAAGATAAAGATGAAATAGAATCTTTAAAGCATCTTCCACATGGGCGTCCTCTTTGGCTCTTTCTTGTTGAATAATGTGGTGAACTATGATTGGCTTGATGATGAATGTCTGCCACGTAGGTGCCACCTTAGCATATTCCCAAATTGCATCATCTTATGATGTCTTCAATGTGATTGCTTTGAACTTGTATGCTTGAGAATGCATCTTGTTGATCTTGCCTTATTCATCTTCTTTTAAACTGGATGTGTATGATATTTGTTGCTTCATTTGACTAACTTCGTGATTCTTCCTCTTCTTGTAGGATACATGATGATCTTCTTTGAATGATTCTTTGGAGAGTAGTAGTGTAGATATGATAATGATTTTTCTTTCATAGCTTGAAGTAAGAGACTTCTTTTGGAGACTTGAAGATTGAGAGCACTTGAAGCTAGATGGATAGATGTCCTTGACATGATGCAGATGATGAAATGCTCCAACTTGATGATCTTGAAGGGGTCCTTTGGAGTGTAGATATTGATGATAACACCTTCCTTATATGTAGAGTAGATGACTTCTCAAGGAGGCTTGAATGTACCAAAGGAACTTGAAACTTTATAGATGTTTTTGGGATGCTTGAAGTTGATGAAGATGAAGAGTGTCGGCATGTTGGACTTGAAGTGATCACTTGGAGTAGCTACATGATGTCTCCTCCTTGTGGACTACCCCTTGACTTCCCTTCCTACATGAAAGTGATTCCAGCCCCTCAGCTTCTGCAACACAAACAAAGAAGCAATATCAATCCTTTTGATAATACTTATAACACATAAGAATCATTTCATGAATTTCTAACCTAGGTGCATATGAAAGCAATCATAAAATTCATACTAAGCATCACACTGTAAGTAGCGTATTGGATCATGGCTTAGTTGATGCATTCATATTTTTAATTAAGTATCATATATGGATGAGGCATTGGATGCCAATTTCACTCCTAGCCTAGAAACCTTCATAAAACGTGAATTTAGTCTCAATCCAAAGTGGCTCAATTTAAGTCTGATTTCATTAAAAGATGGTGTAGCAGATTTGAAAAGTGTTCTAAAAGTCGTAATCAGCAACCTCTTCATGTGCATTGGATCATGACCTTGATATCCACTTGAAATGTTTGCATTTGAACATCCAAAAGAAACTTCTCCAACTTGAGCGCACTAGATGGGAATTCCGATCTCCCTTTAACATTCACTAAAAGTTGAAGTAAGCCTTCCTTAATGATGGCGCATCAGTTCTGTCGCAGCAGATCAACATTTTAAACTCTCCTTCTTAATAGCACAGCAGATGTGAAATTTGAATCCCCTTTATGTCTTGGCGCAGCAGTTGGGCAATTCATTCTCCTCTTGTGAATGGCGCATTACATAGGGTGCATTGGTTCCATGTTTTGAGTCCTCCTTGAAGCTCTTTGAATTCTCAACAAAACTCACTCCTTGGCGCAATAGATAAGGATTTTGGTTTCTTATTGGTATTGGCGCACTGGATGAGCATTTCAATCTCTCCTTGGTCTTGGCGCATTGGATGGAGGTTTTGGATCCTCCTTGTTTTGGGCGCACTTGATGGCAATTTCAAATCCTCTTGATGTTGGTGGAATAGATGAGGATTTTGGAGTTGAGTTGGATTTGCTTTACTTAACAAGCTTCCTATGCTAGGCGCACTAGTTGAGGTGCATTGCATCATCATCTCGATCTTCCTTAAAATCATTCCTTTCACTTAACATGAATCCATCATCATGGCGCAATAGTTAAGTATTTCAAATCCTCTTGATTTACACCAAGGTGGCGCAATAGAAGTGGCGCACTAGTTGAGTGTTTTGAATCCTCTTGGCAAGTCTTTTGAAACACGTCACATCCATTTTCATCATGCACAACGCAATGAATAAGGCGCACTGGTTGGATGTTTTGATCTCTCCTTCTTAGAACACACTTACTTCACCCTTATCATGCATGGCACAATGGTTATGGCGTGCCGGTTAAGCGTTTTAATCTCTTCTTGAGACTCTTTAAAACCTTCATCTCTCCTTCGTAAACATGGCGCATTGGTTCAGGCGCTTGAGTTGGGGTTTTTGGATCCTCTTATCCTTGTTTGAACTTTACTAAAATTCCTCCAAAGTGGCGCATGGGTTAGAGTGCACCAGTTGAGGATTTTGAATCCTCTTCAAATGATTTTCAAAACTTATCTTTCCCTTCTCCAAAATGGCGCTCCAGTTGAAGATTTTGATTCTCTTGAAAGATGTTTTAAAAAACTTGATTTAAGCCTCACATCAATTAGGCGCCTTAGTTCAAGGTTTGGATCTCCGCTTGAAGTTAGCTAAAAACTTGAATCAAATCTCCTTTCATAGTGGTGCAATGGTTGGAGCGCATGAGATGAGGGTTTCATGATCTTCATTCAAAAACTTCAATCCTCACCTAAGAGTGGTGCGCTAGTTGGAGTGCATTGGTTGAAGGTTTTATGCTCCTCTTGCATTATTACTTTGCTTTTCTTCTTCTCAAAATTGGCGCAATAGTTAAAGGTTTTAATTCCTCTGGGATTCATGATGTAAAAACTCAAGTCAAACTCCCCTCCTCAAGGATGGCGCATTGGATGAGGGTTTTGAATTCTTCTTGAAACATTATAAAATTTGCACTTTAACACTTGGAACCAACCTCTCCATCTTGGCACACCAAATCAGAATTTTAAATCCTCTTTGAAAATGGTCAAGAAACTTAAGTTAAACTTCCTCTTAAGATGGTGCATTGCTTAAGGAACTTGAACTCTTCTTGAAATGGGCGCAACAGATAAGGCGCATTGGTTAAGGTTTTTGAATCCTCCGGAAATACACTCATGGAACTTGCAATTTGACTCCCTCAAGTTGGCGCATTAGATCAATGTTTGGTTGTTCGCTTGAAAGGGCTCTTGAAAACTCAAATCCAACCTCATATGGGAGTGGCACATTGGTTGAGGCGCATTTGTTGAGGATTCTGTGCTCTGGTTGAAAGTTCTCATAAGGGCGCGTTGGTTGAGGATTTTGAATCCTCTGGAGTACTTAGCCATTTTCTCAACTTTCTCAGGATAAGGTCTATTGAAAAATATATTTAAGTATAAGTTAGAGATTCTTATACTTTAAATATTTTTCAATATACCTTTCAGGGTGTTTGAGATAGGTCTCGAATCCACCGGATTTAACATGTAGATTATAGAATTTGGAGGATCCACCAGATTTTAGACTTAGTCAATTTTTCAGGATTTTCAGGATATCAGGATACCAGACTTAGTCATTTTCAGGATCTCAAACATGCATCAGGATTGGTCTCAGAATGAAAGCAAATGACTCTTGAATAAAAATTAAACAGAGAACTCAAGAAACTCCACTGCTTCCCACCATTTCAGCTTGCTTGTTCTGACCGAATTGCACTCTACGATTTCTCTCCACTTTGCTTGCTCATCTTGTGTAGTGTAGTGTCTTTACCATCAAAATTGAAGTCGGAGTGATTATTTTCGCAGATATAAAAAATCTGACCATCTTCAATACTCTCGCCTTGATTAATTCTGAGGGTGGTAGAAATAAAGCTTGAAACCACTTGCTGGTTAAACAACACAGATTTATCTCCATTCATCAGATTATTCGACAGTTCATCTATACTCTTGTACACATTAGAGGCCAACCCAACTTCTTTAGATCCTTGCACTTTGTCAAAAAACACATGCATGAGAGAACCAATCTACAAACTCATAAAACTGGAAATAAGATCAACAAACATCTTCCTCGCTTGGGCACATATTATTTTTCTAGTTTTCTTATTCACTAGCAACTTCACACTGATGGTCGATTTAACATTGTTTTCCTCCATTCCAATTGTCTGATCAAAGCGAATGAGACAACTATAGGGCCAAAATAGAGGATTTTAGGGCATAGGTTGAGATTGAGATTAAAAATGAATGAATTGATATTTATTCAGTGAAAGGAATTAGGGTATAGGGTTTAGTGGAAGATGAAAAATGAAAATTAGACTTTTAGGTTCATTTTCCACAGATTTTTCTGGCCATCTTTTTGTTTGCCTTGTCATTTCCCTTATTTTCCAATACTTTTTTGGTGCTATTAAGGAGGGCTTAAGCAGAAAAGCCAATTTTATTTTTGTGCGTGTAGGGCATGGTATATATTCACAGGCAATTTCATCCCGTGGGTTACAATACGATTAGATTTACTTTAAATGAAGACGAAAGCATTATACCTTGTAATTTTTGAGGAAAGTGACTTATGCCCACTATAAATGTTTTATTCCTCATTATTTAGCTAGGTGGATATTAAAATAATTTTGATATACTTACAAATGTTTTTAAACTGGTAATTGGACCTATAGGTGCAATGGGCAAGCTGATAATTTTTTTGACCAAGGTTTTTTTTGAGCAAGGTTCTCCTAACAAATTATTGTACTATCCTTAGTACTTATTTGTTGAGTACTTTATGATGGAACTCATCTTTGCTCTACAAAACCCCCCTCAAACTACATTAGAATACATACGCCACAAATAAAAGTTTATGAAATAGTGGAGTGAGTGGTCTTCCATCATCCTCAATGTTAGAGGCATAAATTTGTGGAACAAAAAAAATATTTTGTTATTTTAAAAGGTTCAAACTACAAAATCCTTAGTCTACAACAAAGAAAAATAACAACAACAAAAACCAAGAAATTCAAAAGGGTCACAATTTTTTTTTGACAAAAATGCTAAAGACTTGCACTCACACATCTTAACAATACCCACTCCAAATTACCTCCTAACAATTAACAATATATACATCTTTTATTTATTATTAATAATTTATTTTCTTATTGTGATTTAGTAAAATAATTAATTAAAAAAAACACTAAGAAAACAAAATGCATGCATATAAATAAATAAATTAGATAAAAAAAACTAAAACAAATATTTAAATAAAACTACAAAATATACTAAATAAAATAGTAGACATATTAAATAAAACAAAATTATAAAAACAGTAATATTTATTATAAATTATAAAATACTAAATACTTGATAATATTATTTTACTAAACTATAAATTTCATTTAATTATTAAAACTTATAAAAACACTAATATTTATTATAAATTATAAAATATTAAATACTTAATAATATTATTTTATTAAAATATAAATTTCATTTAATTATTAAAACTTACACAATTTTTTTACTAACCACATATGCCATATTAAAAAAATTAACGTATAAATACAATTTTAATTTTGTTTGTATGTGTATTATTTAGTTACAAGAAAATATGTTACATAGTGTGAGAATAGAGAAACTTTGTTCCTTAAATTGATTATGTTACATTTTGATGTACATATTTGATAACCACCAAATGTGACAACCTTATGAAATAAATGGCTCAATTTCCATCCACAAACAACAACAATAAAGCTAGTCAACAAACACGCCATGTAAATCCCAAATTCGTCCTTAAATAAAAAATTAAAATTCAAAATCATCCAAATATAGTTGGATGTGAGACTCTTCTTCTCCCATATTGAAGCACAGTGGTAGTGGCAATGGTTTCAGTCATGTAAGTTGTTCAGAGTTTCAATATCTTAACATGTACACATAATTGGAAAAAACTTATAATTTGTATCTACAATTCCTTTATTTCATTCTTAGTAATCTAAGGTCTAACAAGATCATACTGCAGATCATGATGGTAGGAAATGTAGGCCTCTACCCACATCTTAGTTTTGGAATATATATCGTGAGGAAAGGCATAAAAATCATTGGGATTACTTCCAGAAGATCTACAGTAGAATAGTACATTCAAGGAATTATTGTTGGAGCCAGTCCAAACCCAACTCCAAAAAAAAAATTGCCCTATCTCCATACCTAAACTAGTAACTTATGCATCTTTTGGTTTAGGGATCTATGTCCGTGAGATAAATTGTGTGCTCTGGTGTTTTTTATCCCAAAATGGATCAAATAATCACGTGTGGCATTCAGAGGTTTACCAACAGTCGCTACACATGGGTGATTAACATATCACATTAGATTGAGCTCTGAACGGGCTTGCCACAAAGGGTGGAGTTGTTGGAGATAGTTGGAAATTACATGCTACATATTATTCAAGTTCCTCCAAATAGTATTAAGTAATCTTGGGCTTTTTGCAGGAGAGTGGCATTTTTCTTTAAAAATTTCATAATGATGCTTAATGGTTTCCCATATTAAATGTACTTAGTTCCTACATGTGGATTCACATTTTATAGAAATCTTACATTTAAGTGTTCTCAAAATGTTAGTTGATCATACATAAGCTCTGAATCTGTAAAAGCCTAAACACGAGGGACACTGAGCTCTAATACAGCCAAGAGGTCATCCATGAGAGCCAGGTGTTTAGTCACAGTGTCATCCACATAGAAGTCCAACTTCTTCTGCACTTGCCTCAGGTTCTGTCCACTGGGATTCTGTATCACTACTCCTATGCCAGAACAACTCTACCTCGACCTAATTCCCATCATGCCCTTGAAGAACTATCTATAATATCTCTCCAAACGAGAACCCCCATAATCAATTCCAGAGGCTAAACTGGAGCAACTAAACTCTTCAGATCCCTCTGTGTCTCTCCATTCTTCTTCTTCCTCCTCTTCATCGTCCTCACAACAACTACCAAATTCATCAATATCTGGTCGCTCTTCTTTTGTAGGCTGGTCAAAATCTTGGTGGGCATCCTGTCATTCATCATTTTTGGGGGTTTTGAATTCATTTTCCAGCATTTCTTGGAAGCGCAGGGCAATACAAACTCAGAGCCCATTGGGTTCCAAATAGAGGAAGAAGAAAAAGTGGAGGATGCAGCCAAAGCCTCATTAATCTGCTCTTTGAAAGCATAGTCTTCATCGTAATTCTCCATTTCCATATTTTTTTTCTGCTCCTCCTTCCTACCTTAATGATCAATAATTCCAATGACTCCTAATGTATCTTCCCCACCCCTTCACTCAAAAAAAAGGAAGTGGGCCTAGTGCTGTGTATCCATATAGAAACATAGCTATACGTCCAAAGTATTTAACTTTACTTTTTGACAATGCAGTATATTTGAACCCATCTTCTAAATCTTGGAATTATCATGTTTCTATGGGCTACATCTATCTAGATGCTTGTCCATGATGAAGCTTTATCCTTAACCAGGGTCCTTCCAAAGTAACTGCAGTTGTTTCATTTGAGATTCATAATGAAGTGCTTCATAAGTCTCCCAAAGGATGACTAACGTCATCAAGGGTGGGTGGTTGAGGTTCAACCTTTTGCAAAGGTACGCGTAGCAGTTATGATCGTCATTTTCATTTAACGGCTGGCACATTCAATAAAACAGGGCAAATTTTGGCAAGAAAAATTTGACATAGTGAAAGGAAAGATGTGACTGCAAATTGGATTGACACGATCTTTTTGATCATAGTCCTTTTAATCGAGGCCTTCCATCTACATCATCCTCATGTGCTACTCACATACAGGAAAATAATTCGTATTTTTAGAAAGTAAAATATAAATATATTATAATAATTATTATTATTAATTTAGATATTATTATTATAAATTAGATATTATATTATAATAATATTTCTTTTGATGTGTTTTTTCCACCAACTTTTAAAGTAATATTTATATAAATAATAATAATATTATATTAACAAATTAATTTAATATAAGTATATGATTTTATAATATATTATTATTTTAATTAAAAATATATTAAATAATTTACATATTATAAAATATACTATATAAATCTAAATACAATTATATTAGATATTATATATAAAATGAATACAATTAAATTTATAAATACATATTTTAAATATTAATATACAATTTTATAATATAATATTATTTTTAAAGAAAAGCTAATATGTCCAATGGGGTAAGGCCACCCTTAGAGGAGATTAGTAAAAATTTAGATCCTTAGATGATTGGACCGAGGGAAGAAGCCAAAATCATCAAATTTTCCATGACTTTGTACTCCCATGATAAAATGGCTAGACAATAGTTAATTGCTAATTCCAGGTTTTTGTTTAATACTTAGTTAATGTTAACTTCAAGCATATTAATTAGGTGAGCCGAAAATGTTCAATATGTTTGTTAAATTTTGGTTTTAATTCAAAGGGAACAGTCCCCATGACTACCAATCTAAAATATATGTATATATAATATTATTTTTAAAATATATAAAATATTTTACATTATATACAATATACTGTATAACAAGTAGACATTAAGCCTATAGGCTTTTATATGTGAGCATTATAGTACTAGCCCCCTATAGGTGCAAGTGCTAATATATATTATATATAAAATAAATATAATAGGATTATATATAAATATAATTATTAAAAAGGGAGAGGGAGAGGGAGAGAGAACACATGATTTGAGTTGCAAATAGTGGAGGAAAAATAAAGAGGGAAATCAATGCATTTATCATGATGTTCATTACACTAAACAAGTGGAGCCAATGGGTCATGACAACTATTTTATTCAAGGGATGAGATTATGGAGAGTAATTACGCCGAGAGGCATTCGTACATTCACAGCATGGATGGGAGTTGAAAGATTCTGAAATTTCTATGTAAACTTATAAGATTCCTAGAATCTTTATTAAAAAACCAAATAGTATAGCAAGACATATCTTCTAAACGTTATGTACTTGTTTATGTGTTTTCCATACCTTTTTTGATTTTCTCCACTTTTTTTCAATTGTTTCCAATTCTTTTTTTTCTTTTTTTTTTCCAATTTCTTTTTTTATTCCATTTTTTAAATTTTCTCCACCTTTCTATTTTTTATTTTCTTCAATTTCTTTTTTGGTTTTTATTTTTCATTTTTTCTGAATTCTTTTTTGTTTTTTATTTTTATATTTATATTTAAAAAAATATATCGCTGAGGATATCTTTTTTTCCATAGTCTATTTGATTTTCTGACTTTTTTTTCCTTTTTGTTTTTGTTTTTTAATATTTCCAATTTCTTTTTTGGTTTTTATTTTTTATTTTTTTGAATTTCTTTTTTTTGAATTTTTTGTGATTTTCTCACCTTTCTATCCTTCATGGTTTTGTATTTTTTATTTTTTCTAATTTCTTTTTTGTTTTTTATTTTTTATTTTCTCCAATTTCTTTTTTGGTTTTTTTTTTTGTTTTTCCATTTCTTTTTTTGTTCCTTTTTTTTGTGTAGGCACCTCGAGAAGGATATCTCTCTGCATACTTAAGATATATATTTTTAATATAGGTATACTAGTTACCTTTTCATAAAGCAATTACCATTATAGAGAATGTGTTTTCTAAACATTTAGTGTCAATATAATATAATATTATAGAATTGTAGATTTAATATTTATATATATTTATTTTTATTTTATGGAGTAAATCTCTATAATAATTATATTTATTATTATATATTATATTTTTTATAATATAGCTTATTAAATATAAACATGATATATTATATACTTTATATAATAACAAATAACATATATATTTAGAAAACACAAGCTCTATAATGGTAATTGCTTTATGAAAAGGTAATTATTCTCCATGATCTCATCCCTTGAATAAAATAGTTGTCACAATGCCATTGACTCCACTTGTTTACTATAATAAACATCATGATAAATGCATGATCTCTTAGGGTTCTTGTAAATAACTTAGCTAAAACATTATCCTCATATGCAAAATCTAAACATGTTGCATTGAAAGCCTACAAATGAACATTAGGATCACCTTTTCCATTATATAGATCAAACTTTGGTGAAACAAACCCAGGAGGAAAAAGATATGTAAGAAATTCAAAAGTAAATGGTGTGTGATGTAGAGTATTATACATGATGGAATCCCTGTTATTAATTATATATCATTCACTTACTTCTTAAGATTTGTCATGACTTTCAATAGTGTGTCCAAGGTTGAAGTAGGAATAATAGCAGCTTTAGAAGTGTGTGATACATTGAAAAAAGTGTAATAAGGATATGTAATGAAAGATGATGTCATGGTCATGGAACGAGAGGTCACATTACTAAGTAGAGTAGACATGGGGTGAGAGGATAGTGAGAGACATGTGGGTATGAGGTATAACATTAATGGGTATTTGTGTGGATGGATGATATGTAAGTGGAACACTAATGGAGATGAAAGGAGATGAACCACTAGAAATAGTTATGGAATAGATAGGGGTGAGATTAGGATTAACAACATTAGTGTTAGTAACCATAAATGTGGTAACTATGAAAGGAGAAGGTTTAGCAAAAGATGAAGGATGCGAGGATACACCATTAGAAGATTCCCAAAAAAGTACCAATACAATAAAGAATGTCCATACCAAATGGAGCACTCACTAATGTTTGATGTAAAATGATTACCAATTGTTGAGGAGATCAAGCATTGGTAAGTGTATCAATAAGTAATTGTCTAATAAGCAAGACTTTGTTTAGCTTCATATGCATAATGGTAATCATTATGTTGTTCTCCATGCTCCTTTAAATTTTTACGAACTTGAGCATCAAAATGAACCTCATTATTAGTGGATTGAGTAGCCATGACAAGGTTTAAACAAACACTCCTTTGCAAACAAAAAATAGGATCTCGACTAAATCATGGTATAATAAAATAACATGGCTAAGAAAGGAAGAAAGATGAATCAATGTAAATCACTCTCAATTATAAAAAAAAAAAAAAATTGGTAACAAATTTGTTAGTGTTTTAACTTATCTCTTGCAAGATAACTGAAAATGAAATGGTATGTGAGGATGCACCTCTTGAAATTCTAAGGGCAAGCTCCATGAAAAAACTAAACTAACCCTAGACTCTAAGATATGAGAAAAATATATAGTTATAAACACTATAGAAGATTTCTCTAAGGGGGTTGGCATAATAGAATAATTGAAATAAATTCCACCCTATCTTTTGTCTCAGGAACGAGTGCAAGATTTGAAATGGTTCTTCTCTCACAAATGCAGATTTAAATTCTAATACTTAGCAACCAAAAGAAATATAAACTAAACTAGACACAACAAATACTTCCTTACTAGCTAAAATTAAAGACCAATAAATTCATGCACATGAAAGTATGATAAGTGAACTACCTTTGACATTTGTAAACAATGCAAGATTCCATAGATTGTATAACTTAGATGCATGCAAAGCTACAACTAAGATGAATCACGATGTTAATATAGATCCTAACATTATTCTTCACTTTTATTTCAATCAACATAATCTAAACATGTTCAACACACGTAAATCTAGATTCAACACTTGAAAGATAATTTCTACAACATAAACATAACTTGAACTATCATTAAGAATTTATTGTGCCCAAAGCACTTATGTATACGTTACAAAGAATACCCAATTCTTGGAATTTAAAATTATTATTATTTATCCCAAAAATAAATATTATATAAAATAAATATAAATATTAAATATAATATGTTTATCTAAATATACAATTTTATAATATTATATTATATCTATAATATAATATATTTTATATGGTATATAATATTATTTTATAATATTATATTTGAAGTTGTTACTTATTTGATATTTACTATTTACTATTTATACATATTTATATTTAATCACTACAACAAAATAGGAAATTAGCACCTAAAATAGTGCCAGAATTTAGTGCATTTGAGTTCATGAATTGGACACTTCTGTCGGCGCAAAACTCAGTGCCAAACTACATGTTCTCTTCAGCACCATTTTTTGCGCCATATTTAACATCAGATTTTGTGCCGGGAAAGTAGTGCAAGCAATCGTGCCTCCTTTAGTGTCGGGAAGCACGACCAATTTAAACTCAGAAATAGTGTCTAAATTAGCACCCAATTTAGCTTCCAATTTTGCTTCCATGTCTACTCCCATTTTTTCTTCTAGCTTTGCTCCCAGTCATGCTTCTTGTTTTTCTTCTGATATGGCATCGAAAATAGCTTCTTTTTTGGCTTCCTAATTGACACCAAGTTTTTCTTCCATCATGACATCATTTGTTGCTTCCAGTTTTACTTCCATTATGGCATCCTTTGTTGCTTCCAGTTTGGCTTCCGATTTTACTTCTGGTTTTGCTTCTTGTGTTGCTTCCAAGTTTGCTTCCAATTTTGCTTCTAGTTTTACTTCCAGGTTTGCTTTTGGTTTTGCTTCCAATTTTTCTTTTGGTTTTACTTCCAATTTTACTTCTGATATAATGTCGCTTGTTACATCTAGCTTTGCTTCCATTTTTGCATCTTTGTTCCAAAAAAGGTGAGTGGGCCAATCTTTCTTTCTAACCGCCCCATCTTTCACCTTATAGCCTAGCTTAACCTGATACTCCCCAATTTTTGAGCAGCTCCATCTTATTATATCCTCTTTGCGAGACAAGCTCATAGACCCGTTCGACATAATACTCTCTAACTCACTGATCTATGCTCCATCCACCTGAAGACCCATGAAGCATTTGAAATATTTTATAGGATAACATTTATAAAGAATTTTTAGGGAAATAGACATCCATACAAATTAACAGTTCATCATTATACTTATTAAATCTCCATCAAAATAAAATCTACAACAATATCTAGTATATATAAAATAACAAGATAATTGTTATAACCTGATCATCATCTATAATTAAAACAAGTGAGTCAAATATCTATAATTTAATTAAATTTGACAACATCCATCCAGAGCAATAAATTAAAATCATCATACGTAATAAATATCCATCCAAAAATCATCGACCACTTTCAATATATATAAATTGACAAATCAATATTGATAAGATCATCATCATATATAACTAAAACAAGTGAAAGTCAAATATACTAGTAGATCAATAACATGTCAAAATGATACATGTCCAATAGTCGACATAAGTCAAAATGATACACATACAAATGATATAAGTAAAAATGATAAATTATGTAACTCAAAATGATACAAGTCAAGATGATACATATCCAAATGATATAAGTCAAAATGATACAACTCAATAATATGGTACTGCAGGCCATGAAAATGATACATATGATAGTAACCATGAAAAGAGGCATCATAATGATATATCAGCAATGATCCATGATGCAGTCTATATGATCATGAATGTCACTGGCTACTACTAGCAACTACCTCATCATCATCATCGTTGTCATCATCATCGTCATCGGCCTCGGTGTCTTCTGTATCTACGTCATCATCATCCTCTGCCATGTGATCTGTACCAGAACCAACATATTATGGGTCTATATCATGAGGATCATCTTGATCTTCTGGAAGACCCATGTTCTGCAAAAAAAATATTTAAAATGAAAAGTTATTATTTATTTCATGCAATAATTTATTTTTCTGTTATATATCTAATATTACAACATATGAAACGAAACCATAATCATATTACATCATATCAAAGTGCACATACCATAATAAAATTTCAAAAAAGTTATAGCTAATATGCCATTCCAATGATGTAAAACATGCAACAATTCTAATAAACGTTAGTAAAGATCATAAAAAAATTGTTATACAATTTAACTATTAACTGTAAATTCTATTACATAACCTTAAGTGCCAACCCTCTGCATTTTGTGCTATATATGATTATGTTTGCCTCGAAGATCCTTTGAGAGTTAACTAGTCTATATATCTTCTTCTCCTATATCTCAGACGAGGAACATATTGAACATGATGAAAGGCTAGAGTCCATCTTGACTCTAACTCAAATACAACTGAACCCTCTCTTCTACTGACTACTCCTTCTGTGTGGATCCCACACCTCACCAAGCATCTAGTAGCTACTGAGCTAGGTGGCTGAAAGAGATCACACTCCCCTGTCATATTGCATGTGGTACCATTGTCTAGATACCACCCATCTCGGGAAATCTCCTCTCAAGCATAATGATCAAATGTAACCTTTGTAAGGTAAGAGGCAATGTATTCAAAAGCAAGCATTTGAATCCTCTGAAGCTTCTCCTTCAGAACCATGATTCTGCTCTCATGCTTGGCCTGAAATAGTGAAGCAAGGGATATTAGTTATACTCAGTTATACTTATTAAATTACTGTAGAAACAAACTTTTATTGTTGTTTAATACCACTCCCACTGATCTTAATTTTTCCACCCCTTTTAATACCACATTTCTGAGTGAGGACTATTGTCAAACATTTCACATGTCATCTTGATGCAGGAGCATCTAGGGTGTAAGAGCAATCTTGCATCAACCAAAAAAAAATGTTGTTTCTTTTCAATAAGGGCTAAATTTAGCATGGTTAATATTTTTAGTAAGTTTGCATTTGTGCACGGTTGGATAAAAAGTTTTACACAGACCTCTAGAATGGTGAATTGAAGCTAATGGTGAAGAAATCACTTCAATATCATTTGCCATTTGTGAGATATTAAAATTTAAAATTCTAAAAATCCTATTGAAATATTCAAAGTCAAATTTGAGGCACTTAGAGGCTCCGGATGGGCCCAAAATTTGGTGGCAAACCCAAGCAATCTACTGTTAGGTCCCGTTTGTGCACCATCTTCTTTCTGAGAGCTTTTTGAAAAGGTATTATAATTGAAAATCCAATGGTCGGATTGAAAGTTATGGCCCCGCGAAGTTGACCTATTTTTGGAGGGAGATGCAAATTTTAAAATTAAGTTGGTGACCGCCAAAATGACCATTTTTGGGAACCCTTGGGGTAGTGGAGTTAAGGGGGAAGGTGTAGATTCAAGAAAAGGCAGGAAAATAGAAACCCTAGTTGATTTGGGGTTATAGAAGGCTGAAGATTCCAAAGTCTTGAGAGAGGGAGCTGTAATGTGTTGCAGCCTGTAGGGGATTCATCCTTTGATTGTATTTGAGCTTCTGTAATTTAATGTTTTGCCCATATTAATAAAATATTATTCTATTTTTTGTGTGCAATTTCTGTTGTTGTGTGTTTTATGATTTACCCCCTCATCAAGTGGTATCAGAGCAAGGGTTCCTGAGAGTGTAGATAGATCGTTGACCATGAGGTAGTTTGCACTAGGACCTGAGGTTGTAGGTTTTCTACGGAGATCAAGATGCCTCCACGAAGAAATCGTATTGGGAGGAATGCTTTGACGGAAGAGGGTTTTAGAGCCCTACAAAGATAAATCAATGCATAACAAGAGGAGCTACGAAGAGGGTTTGAGCCAAGAATAAGAGAAGAAAGCAAAGTTGAAGCTGAAGAAGAGCTATCTGAGGAAGAATAAGAAGCTACAGGAGATCCTATAGAAGTTAGGTTGTTGAGGGTCATTTCTAAGATTGGAAAGAGGCCCAAGATCGAGGTTTCTACATATTCTGGAGATTTGAATCCAGAATATCTTAATGATTGGATCAATGACATGGAGGAGTATTTCGAGTATGAAGATGTGGAGGACCCAGATCAGGTCAAGTTTGCAAAAACAAAGTTGAAGGGCCATGCAAATATTTGGTGGAAGGAGGTCTAGTTAGAGAGAAATAGAAGAGGAAAATCAAAGATTACCAGATGGGATCGGATGGTGGAGAAATTGAAGAAGCAGTTCATTCTTGTGGACTATGAGATGGAATTGCTGAAGAAGCTGCAAGGATTGAACCAAGGTAACAAGTTTGTTAAGGAGTATACAGAAGATTTTTATAAGATCACTATCAGGACAGGCCATGGAGAGGCCAACAAGGAGAAGGTAGCCTTTTACATTAATGGGCTGAGGCCAAGTATTCAAGAAGAGTTGAGCTTGGTCAGAATGACCACCATAGAAGATGCGTACCAGTTTTCCCTGAAGGTGGAAGAGAAGCTGAATAGGAGATTTGAAAGAAAGCAAAGGGGAAGAGGTTAAGGCGGAAGGACCGGTGGAAGACCCTATGGAGGCCGAAATGAAGATCCAAAGAAGAATGAAGAAGCTATAACTAGTCAAAATCAGAGAGGAGATAATACCTACCGCCCTCGTGACTAGAATAATGGTGAGCAAAGAGGAAGAAGTAGACTTGGGCAAGGACTTGGAAGAGGAGGTTTCAGAGGAACCTATTTCCAATGTGGAGAAGTACATCGAGCATACGAGTGTCCACAACATCAAGGAAGAACAAATAGAAGACTTGAAGGTAATGCACGAGTTGCACATGTTGATGAAGATGCACAATCTCAGCACTCTGAAGATGTAGAAAGGGGAGAAACCCTAGTTGTCAGAAGAACTTTGTTGATTGAGGAGAAAGAACCCAATCAGAGGAAGAGTTTATTCCGCACAAGGTGCAAATGTGAAGGTAAGTGTTGTGATATTATTATTGACAGTACAAGCACTAATAATCTTGTTTTAGAGGAGATGGTTGACAAGTTGAAGTTGACAAGAAGAAAGCATCTGTATCTATACTGGATTGCATGGTTATAGAAGGACCATAATGCTTTGGTCAATGAGTAGTGTTTAGTGAAGTTCAAGATTGGTGACTACCATGATGAGGTGTTGTATGACATTATACCGATGGATGCATGTCATATGTTATTGGGGAGGCCGTGGCAGTATGATAGGAGCGCTGTCCATGATGGCCGTGCAAACACATATTCCCTAACAAAGGATGGAGTTTATCATAAGTTGAAGACCTTGAAGGACGTGGAAGAAAAGGTATGTAGTACTACCAAAATTTGCTTGGTAGATGGTAGGAAATTTTTGGAGGGTATGAAGCATGAGTGTCATTGCTTTGCATTGATTCCTAAGATTAGTCAAGAGAAATGTGAAGATGTACCAACAAAAGTCTCAGATATGTTGGAAGAATTTTAGGACATTATCTTTGATAATGTACCAGAAGGTTTACCACCAATAAGGAAGATAAGTCATCAAATAGATTTGATACCAAGAGCTAGTTTGCCAAATAAGGCAACCCATAGAATGACTTCAGCAGAGAGTGAAGAGTTGAATAGACAAGTTCAGGAGTTATTGAGGAAGGGATTGATAAGAGAAAGTCTAAGTCCATGTACGATACCTGCAGTACTAGTACCAAAGAAAGATGGAGAGTGGAGGATGTGTACAGATTCCTGAACCATCAACAAGATCACAATCAAGTACAAATTTCCATTGCCTAGAAAGGATGACATAATGGATTGTTTGAGTGGAGCCAAGTATTTCACGAAGATTGATCTGAAGAGTGGGTATCACCAGATTCGAATCAGAGAAGGAGACTGTTGATGGTGTTTTTAGCACGCGACAACGCAGGTGTGATTGCTGGTTCACACCTCTCTTGAAAAGTATCTTACCCTAGGTAAGACTACTCCAAGAATAATACAACTAGGTCTTAGCTTGCATGGAATTTCTCAGTTGGTATGTTCTAGCTGCTCCTATAAGGGGTCTTACATGCAATCTGCTAATCTTCAGGTTTGGGGCAGCAAATACACATAAACCCTATAATGATTTTCAGCTGATGAACAAGATAGGATGCTGCTAAAACTCTTAATCTAATAACTAACAGTGATTTTAAAAGAAAGTATAAAAGGTTAGGGTTTGAGAGAGGTCCTAAGTGACATTCACAATGCCAAGGCTATCTTTAATAGACAAACATTCCAAAGTTTGAACTAGCTTCCTCAGTTACCAAACTTAAATGAGTGTTACAGTGCTGCAAAAAACAATGCTATCTTCAATGGAGGTGAACTGATTTTCAGATTGCATTCATTCGTTAAATACCCAATGAATGGTGCAACTTAACTAGTGAAATACAATTGAACTTTAGCACAAATAATCAGCCCAGATTAACTTTACATAGCTATTTACCATCAGCAAACAACTAAAAGTATGGACTTAGAATGTTCATCAAATACTTCAATAAACCATGAATATTATGAAAGCACAACTAATCTAACTATGGGAGAGCAAGATGTGAACCATGAAAACCAAAAGATGAATCAACACAAGACACAAATTCTCAGATTTACTGTAGAAACTTGCTTTGTATTAGCTCAAATGGCATAGAGTCAACAATTCGGTATCCAAATCTCTCTTACAAAAAGTGGAAATGGCAGCCCTTTATATAGAAAGAAGCATGCCCTAGTCCTCAAATGAATGGTGGAGATTAACTCAACACCGACAGTCCAGATTACATCAATAATAGCCCACATCAATTCTTGGATTACATTTTGTCTTTTATGAAAAAGACGAAAAATAGTTCCCAGATACATTGAATCTAGTCATTTTGACTAGCCAACTCAGTACATTAGTAGAAAAGCTCATTTTAGAAGCAAGAAAAGGACAAAATAGAGTCACATGCTGCCCTGAATACAACAATTTACAATTGTGACAGGATTGTATCATCAGAAAATTCAAAATTAGTATCATGATTCCTTATCTAAGTCAATAATGTCTTCGTTGGCCAGCTTGTTGTGATAAGTCAACCATGCCTCAAGTGCTGGATTAATGTCGGATGGGTCTGGATCCTTCAAATGATTTATGTGATAATCATACACTTCCAGCTCTCGACTGAATTTGCTATGTATTCTTTCTATTTCTGCTCTTGCCTTCTGAAACGCCTTGAACTTAGCTTTGAGGTCACTTGCCTTATCTAGTCTTTCTTCCATAATGAGTGCAATGTCTTCAAATAGTACCTTATGCAACTTATCTTTGCACAAGCTCGACATCAAAAGGTGTAAAGTCATCAAAAGACTCCTCCCTATAGTCTCTCAAGGAGTCGTTGATGTCATATATGATTGATCTCAACTCTTCGTCAGCTGGTTTGTATGCTTCCTTTATATGCTCAAAGGTCTTTTTTCTCAGAGGTAGCTGTTGATACCATTCAATTGCCTTTGGCAACTGATTCCCACTCAAAATGTTTTCTACAACCAAAGTCTGAGCTAGCAATTCTCTGATACCTTTTATTCTAGGATACATGTGTGAATAGTATTCATCAAAAGAATCACATTCATCCTGCAAGTCTTTCAATTTTTTGTGCAAATCTACCATTTTCTGGTGAGCTTGAGTAGAGGCGCTTATGACTTCACATCCCATTTCAAAAACCTTTATCAACCAATTCTCTACGCCTTGGGACTTTGATCTTACCTCGCTCAATTTTTCATCTCATCGATAGACAGGAAAGTAGGTATTGTCCTTATATCTCCTCCTGCATCTACCAGCTTTATCAAAAACTGAAGACAAGCTCTTGGTTCTTTGTTTGGCTACTTCAAGTCTTTTTTAGACATTTCATCTTTATCCAATTGCTCTAAAATTGATGTAATTGAGCCTTTGAAATCATTGACTCTTTGAGCACGAGTGGTTGGGCCTAGGTCAACAGTTGATATGACATAATCTTCCACTCGGACTTGTTCTCTTGCTATATCAGCTCGTGGGACTGCTATTTCTGCTATCCTTGATCCTGATTCATTCTTGTAAATCCTTGATTGGATCTTATCCTTTTTCTGCTTCTGAGGCTTCTGAGCCTATGATAGGATGGCACTTAGGTCAAGCTACATTACTTCCACTTGTGGCTCTAGATATGCCATTCTACCTTGCAGCCACTCAGGAGCAGAAGATTTTTTTAACTCTGAAGCTCCATCTTTATCAGATATAGCCAACTCTTTAGATGGTTCTTGTTCTTGCTCCCCATCCTTCTCTGGACTTTTCTCTTTTTCCTTCTCTTCTTCTTGGGCCAAGTCCTTCAGATTTTCAACTACATTCTCCTATGCAATCTTCAAAACTTCCTCCATTGGATCTTTGCCCAGGGGACTATCAGATATGTCAATAATTTCCACCTCAGTTGAAGGTTCATGAAGGCTTTCATCGTTTACTTCAATCAATGTCTCCTCTTCTTCCTCAACTGCTGCTTCAAGTTCTTTTAAGCCCAATTCTGCACACACCTTCTCAATCCCAAGCAGCAGTGGTATTGCCAGTGAATCCGCAAGTATTTGTGAAATAGGGATAGTAGAAGAGATGGTCAAGGAAGGTGAATGGACCTGGGTTAGGCTAGTCAAGGCTGGCGATAAGGAAGAAGAAATGGTAAGGGGTGAAGAAAAGGATAGTGGAGGTAAGGAAAGAGAGGGGGAAAGGATGGTGGAAATATGAGGTAATGGTAAAGGAGAAGAGGATGTAGATGTAGTGGAAGAGCATGAAATGGGAAGAACGGAGGAAATAGGACTGCTAGAGTCACTAGAGGAAATTGTCAGTGGACAAGAAGTGATGGAGATAGTAGAGGCAGGAGAGGTAACATAATATGTCTCTTGAATTATAATGGTTGAGGTCATGGGTGAGGTGGATGCAACAGAGGAAGGAGGGATGGAAGGAGAAGTGACAGTAGAAGCAACGGGAGTTGAGGCAGCAGTGTTAGTATCTTGTGCGGGAGGTTGGGCAATTGGAAGATTGGAATCATCTTTAGTTGTGGTAGCCTCCTTGTTAACTTATTTCACTTTTATTTTCTTAGCCTTGGAGCTTTCTCCTACACCACTTGGCATATCTTTTCTCTTGGAAGTCCTGGCCCTGGATGAAGGAGGTTGGTATTTCTTTTGAGGAGACTTTGTTGATGGCTTCTTCATCTTCTTTGCCTTCTCTGCCAGAGATGTGTGCTCCTCACTATCTGATTTTTGTTTTTTAGCTAGCTCTGGCTTATCTGAGACCTGAATGGGTTCATCTTCTTCTCCCCCAGAGTCTTTGTCTGATTCTATTGCTGTGTAAGTGAGTTGGACTCCTTGTTCATTCAGAACAACCACTTGTGATCTGACCCATGCCTTACTTATTCTGATTGGTTCCCTCATAACAACATCTAGAGAGCTCTCTTCTGCATTAGCCCAGTTTGGCAATGGAATGGGTTGATGGTATTGCGCCTCCCATGGTCCTCTGAGCATGACATATTCATCATCTTGCAATTGATTAGGGACTGCCATTATATGGAATCTTTTGATGAAATCCAGAGGTAGCCTTGCATGCGCCTTCTTCATAACCTCATAATCATCAGGGCAATTGGCCCAAAAGTCTTCAATGTGAACCTTATGAAAGAATTTCTTGCTTACAAGTCTCTCCATTACTTTGTTTGGATCAAAATGACTTCTTGCATTGTAGTAGTGCAAGTTCAAGAGTTGGAGCTCTTAATCTGAATGTTCAGCTGATGCGAGAGAGGGACATACATAAAGTCCTTTGCCAAATTTGATAGGAAATTGAACACTAGGCCTATGCAAGTGTTTGAGTTTCTCTACACACGGTATCAGCTGCCTTGACAGCTCTAGAAGCACTGTCTTATCATCAGGGTATTGAGGAAGTCTATAGGCCATTCCAGTGAAGTGTTGTATCCTTATGTATGTGAACTTCTCAAATTGGATATACCACCGGCCATATCTAGTTATTTCATTCATAGCCTCGGTGGAAATCCTCAAAGCCGTGCTACCCTACAACTTCCTAGCTATGTACATTGTGTATGCATCATTAACCCTTTTGAAATGTATCAATGATTGAGATGAGGTTAACTGAGGGTAGCATTCATATACCTTGACCTGAGTCTTGTCATCATTTCAAACCTCACCAATCTTGGACAGTCCATCATAATAGTTGATTCTTGCCAGTGCATAGACAACATAGGACATCCATCTAAAGTAGTGGTTTTCATTGAAGTTGCTGAAGGCTTCATGGATGTTATCACTGAGGATTTAAGCCCAGTGAAACTTGGTTCCCTTCAATATCTTAGAGATTATGACAAACATCCAGTCCTCAAAGGTAGAGGCTATTGGTAACCCGTAGACTCTACTTAGAAAGGTTACTATGTCACCAATTTCATCATGGAAGTCACTCCTGTATAGTACTCTGGGGAGTTTGATGAGAGCAGACTTCCTGCTCTTGAGCCAATGGTCATTTATGCACTTTCTACATCCTTCTACATCCTTAATATAGGTGGCCTTTGACCCTTGCTTATCTGGCATTGTTACAACTTTGTGCCAGGGGATATCCAACATTTCTACCAGAGTAGGTGGGGTCAAGTCAACTAAGACATCCCCATTTGCTATCTTAATTTCCTTAGACATAATGTCGTATCTGTCTGCACAGGTGGCAATTAACTGTATACATTGAACTGAAGTAGGAAAGGCAACAGCCTGTCCAAGTCCACTATCTCTTAGTGTTCTAGCTCTGGGAGTTGGGCTTGGACCGAAGACTCTGAGTCTGAAGTCATTTAGGTCTATATGACCTAGGTCTGTGTCTCCTACATTACTCCACCCTGAGTGGACCTTGGTCTCTGGAGGGATTCCTTTGAATTCGTACTTCATTGTCTATGCTCGAGTAGTCATTTAGTCTGCATGACTAGACCTTATAAGTTTGATATATCGAAGAAACTTCCTAACATACTCCTAAGTTTCAAATAAATCAATACAAACCTGCCATTTCATACTAACATGCATTTGAAGGAAATCTAAGTTTAATTGAAAGAACACTGCATGCAATCAAATATCTAATGATGCAAGAAAACTCATGAAAATTACCATTATTAAAGCATCACAACATTAATTACATCATTTTGAACATTTTTCCCTTTGGAAATTACAAGAAATTCGGTCATTTACAAGGTTTTGCTATAATTTGAGGGTTGTTTGACCCTTAGAAGGAAAAGCGTTGATTTTGAGGTCATCCGACCTTAGCGGGGAAATCAGGCAGGTCCCACCTCGCGTTTTGCTGCCCTTCATGCTTTTGAGTTTTGTGCTATTTTCGGGGAGGTCTGACTTGCACGAAATTTGGAGGTCTCTGACCTCAGCGGTTCACAAGTCGGTCGGTTGATATGTTAGCGCAAAATCCTGTTGATGTGAATTCGGCTGCATTTGCATGGAAATTGGTTCGGTCTGACCTACACTGATTTGGATGGTATTTGACTAAGT
This sequence comes from Cunninghamia lanceolata, assembly GCA_027924645.1. Taxonomy (NCBI): domain Eukaryota; kingdom Viridiplantae; phylum Streptophyta; class Pinopsida; order Cupressales; family Cupressaceae; genus Cunninghamia; species Cunninghamia lanceolata. The sequence goes on from BSBN01000196.1 coordinate 472,655, forward strand.
CGGTTGGAGGGGATTAGAGCACAGGTTGGATGAGGTAAGTTTTAGCGCTAAATCGAGGTAAGCTCCTAGCGGGGTTTAATGATAGAACCGACCTTGCGGGGGAATCCGGGTTATCCGACCAGGTTGGAGAAAAGTATTGGGCACGTTGGTCGGAGGGGGTCAATTTTAGCGCTAAGTGACCCTAGGGGTTCAGCGCGAGTTTTGGGGGTCTTCGACTGACTGAATGGTCCTTCGTTGTGCAGGTCGGTTGGGACATGTTTTGGCGCCATGAAGATCTGTGGGCTTCATAGGGCAAAGTCATCTAAATTTCTAAGTTTTAACACTCAATGGTCTCATTGATTCACACTGTGGGCTTAGACTAGGGTTTTTCACATAAAAAACTCATAATTTGACCAAACCATAACCCAGAAAACCTGAGTCAGCAACCAAATCCTTAAAACCCTAATGGCCGGAATCAAAATCCTAACTGCTTGTAAGCAAAAAAAAATCCAAAGTTGGCAAAGTTGAAAACCCTACCTAGTTGCAATGGTAGGGAAAATGAATCGTTTGATATGCACCAGGAGGTCGCGAGTTCGAGCTTGGGCGAGTAGGCAGAGGGTGGATGGAGCTCAAAGTCTTCAGCCAAACGCAATTAAAAAATGATTTAAAACTTGCTAAATTTCCATTTAATGCACAGGCGTACGGACTATCAATCCAGATTTTGTGTGGATTTCCTTAAGCTTGGACCTAGTGGAGAATTTTGACACGTCTGACTTAGTCGGATGGAGTAACATTTAGGGCACGGTCAGACATTCGGCTTGCATAAGTTAGCAAAGGAATCGGGCTTGTCTGACTTGTGGACCTTTAGAGGTTGTCCGACTTAGTTGATGATCGTTGTTTTCAGTGCAGGTCGGATGGAACCATTTTTAGCGCAGAAGTCTGAGAGTGAAGAAATCAACACAAAGTCAGATGAGGCAACTTTCAGTGCAAAAAGGTAGATTCAATGGTTTAATGTTAGGTCAGTCAGACAAGGATTTAGCGCTAAGGTTAGAGCAATGAGTTTTAGCACAAGGTCAAATGACTAGGATTCTAGCGTTAAGGTCGGATAAGGCTGATTTCAGTGCAAAGGTCAGACAAGACTGAGTTTAGTGCAAAATGTCAATTCAAAGCCCTCAAAGGGAATATAAGAACCCACTCTAGCAGATTTTGAAATGACTTTCGATACCATTATTCTATCATGGTTAAAATGTACTTTTGACCACACAACTACTAAGAAGATCAGAAGATCAGATGACTCAAGCCAAATCAAAAGAGGGGGGGTCTCCATTCTTGAATGGGGCGTGTGTGCAAGGCACAACAGAGATGAGTGGAAGACAACCTTCAAAACAAAGGAAGGTTTGTATGAGTGGTTAGTCATGCCATTTGGGCTAACCAATGCACCGAGCACATTCATGCGGCTCATGAATGAGGTACTGAAAGATTTTTTTGGAAGTTTTGTTATTTTTGATTTTCAGTAAGACTTGGGATGAGCATTTGATGCATATCAGAAGAGTTTTAGAGAAGCTAAGGGAGGAGAAGTTGTTGATCAATCTGAAGAAATGTAGTTTTGCAAAGAATGAGTTGGTATACTTGGGATTTGTTGTCTCAGAGGAAGGTCTTAAGATGGACCTAAAGAAGGTGAGGGCTATCATTGAATGGCCTACGCCAAGGAGTGCTTTCGAGGTAAGATATTTTCATGGTTTGGCAAGTTTTTACAAAAAATTTATCAGGAATTTCAGTAGCATTTGTGTACCCCTAACTGAGACAATGAGAGGGGATATAAAAGACTTTAGATGGACTAAGGAGAAGACAAGAGCTTTTATACATTGAAGCAAAAAGTCATAGAACAACCTGTTTTGGCACTTCCAGATTTCAATAAGGTATTTCAAGTAGATTGTGATGCTAGTGGTAGTGGTATAGGAGCTGGTTTGAGTCAAGAAGGTAAGCCCATTGCCTATTTTAGTGAGAATATTAATGATGCCAAGAAAAAGTATTTTGTTTATGATCAAGAGTTTTATGCAATAGTTCAGGCTTTGAAGAAACAGAGACATTATTTGTTGCCAAAAGAGTTTGTTTTATATACTGATCATCAGGCTTTGTAGTATCTTAATAGTCAAGGAAAGTTAAATCAAAGGCACTTAAAATGGGTTGAGTTTTTGTAGAGTTATACTTTTGTTTTGAAGCAAAAGAGTGGGAAGTCCAACAGAGTTGTAGATGCCTTGAGCAGAAGGCAAAATTTGTTGACAGAAATGAAGATAGAGGTTGTTGGGTTTGATGAGCTCAAAAGTTTGTATCCTGAAGATCCAGATTTTGCAGAGGCTTGGAAAGCTTGTCTGGAACCTATTACTTTGGATAGGACAAAATGGTTGGATTTCATAATCCAAGATGGCATGTTGTTTAGAGGAAGCCAGTTGTGCATTCCAAGGAGTTCCATGAGAGAGAACTTGATTAAGCAGAAGCATAGTGGAGGATTAGCTGGACACTTTGGTTGAGATAAGACTATTGCTATTGTTGGTGAACATTATTATTGGCCACAATTGCAAAAAATGTGAGGAAATTTGAGCAGAGTTGCAAAGTGTGTCAGCTGGCAAAAGGAACAAGTCAGAATACAGGGCTATATCAGCCATTACATGTACTAGAGAAGCCATGGGATGATATTAGTATGGATTTTTTTCTTGGTTTACCAAGGACACAGAGAGGACATGATTCCATTTTTGTGGTGGTGGACAGATTCTCAAAGATGGCCCATTTTATTCCTTGTAAGAAGACTAATGATGCTGTTCATATTGCAGAGTTATTTTTCAGGGAAGTGGTGAGACTACATGGTCTACCTAAGAGCATAGTTTAAGATCGAGATACCAAGTTTGTTGGTTGTTTCTAGATGACATTGTGGAAGAAGTTGAAAACATATTTGAAGTTCAGTTCTATACACCATCCATAGACTGATGGATAGACAGAAGTGGTGAATAGGAGTTTGGGTAACCTGCTACGATGCTTAGTAGGAGATAAGCCCAAGGGATGGGATTTGATTTTGCCACAGGCAGAATTCTCTTACAACAATTCTGTCAATAGGAGTACTGGTAAATCACCATTCTAGATTGTATATGGCAATAGTCCAAGAAATGCTTCAGAGTTAAGGAAGCTAGAAAAAGGAGAAAAGATAAGTGCCGAGGTCGAAGACTTTGCAAAACACTTGAAGAATTTACATGAAGAAGTGAGAAAGCACATTAATAAGATGAATACTCAATACAAGGCTAAGGCAGATCAGAAGAGGAGATATAAGGAGTTTTAGGTAGGAGATGAAGTCATGGTTCACTTGAGAAAAGAAAGGTTCCCAATTGGAACATACAATAAGTTGAAAATGAAGAAATTTGGACCATGTAGAATCCTAAAGAAGCATGATTCACGAAATGCATTTGAGGTAGAGTTGCCTAATGACATCAATATTTCACCAATGTTCAACATTTCAGATTTGACATAGTATCATGATGATGGACTTGATAAAGGAACACAGTGGGACATTCCAGCATCTACTTCAGAGAAGGAGGAGATAGAGGGCATTCTGGATAGCCGTGTGGGTAAGAGTACAAGAAACAAACAGTATACATAATACTTGATGAAATGGAAAGGAAAGCCCGTTGAAGATTCATCATGGTTATCTGAGACTTAGGTTAACCATTTTGGTTTCCCTCTAACTCATGAGAAGTGACAGGGTCACTTTTCAAATTACCCCAGCTGTCTGATGCAGGAGCATCCAGGGTGTAAGAGCAATCTTGCATCAACCATAAAAAAAATGTTGTTTCTTTTCAATAAGGGCTAAATTTGGTAGGGTTACTATTTTTAGTAAGTTTGCATTTGTGCACGGTTGGATACAAAATCTTACATAGACCTCTAGAATGGTGAATTGAAGCTAATGGTGAAGAAATCACTTCAATATCATTTGCCATTTGTGAGATATAAAAATTTTAAATTCCAAAAATCCTATCGAAATATTCAAAGTCAAATTTGAGGCACTTAGAGGCTCCGAATGGGCCCGAAATTTGGTGGGAAACCCAAGTAGTCTACCTTTAGGTACGATTTTACATCATTGTCTTTCCTAGAGCTTTCTGAAAAGGTATTATAATTGAAAATCCAACGGTCAGATGGAAAGTTATGACCCCGTGAAGTTGACCTATTTTTGGAGGGAGATACGAATTTCAAAATTAAGTTGGTGGCCGCCAAAAAGGGATATATATGACCTTTTTTGGGAACCCTTGGGGTAGTGGAGTTAAGGGGGAAGGTGTAGAGTCAAGAAAAGGCAGGAAAATAGAAACCCTAGTTGATTTGGGGTTACCGAAGGATGAAGATTCCAGAGTCTTGAGAGAGGGAGATGTAATGTGTTGCAGCATGTAGGGGATTCATCCTCTAATTGTATTTGAGCTTTTGTAATGTAATGTTTTGGCCATATTAATAAAATATCATTCTATTTTCTGTGTGCAATTTCTGTTGTTGTGTGTTTTATGATTTACCCCCCTCATCACATTTCTGTTTGCTGATTTTAGTTGGCTGTAGGTGTTGGTTTGAGTTTAAAGTCTTAATTTATAGTGTCTTTTGAGGTGTTAATTCACTCAAGCACTCACCACAATCATAGGACTGTTATCCTTGGATGCAGGTGTTCATCAACAAATTGTGCCAGAAACCAACCCTCCCCTCCTCACGGCAACCGATGACCACAATCTTGAGACAGCTGGCATGTAACATGGTAGCATGCTAAGGGACGCAGGCACCTGGCCTGCTAGTCTGTCTAACTCCAATTTTTAATGCCCCTGACCTCTATGTAAGCTATTGTTTCCCCCCTCTAGTACTGGCGGCGATGGCGAGTAAATGTGCCTTTAGACAACACGCTTTGATGGCTTCTGCGTTGGATTTGGGCCTCCCCTTTTCAATGGATCAAGGCTCAGCATGGGGATGGTGGATACTCTTCTGGATTCAAGTGGAGCTGGCAACGGGAGCTGCCAATTCAGTGCAGGTTATAGTTTGTGGCATTCTAGAGCCTATCATGGCACCTCATCTGCGACAAAGAGTGGTTCACAGTAGTGTGGGGCGAGGAGGCAAAGGCAGCAATTATCAGTCTTGGGAATTCTAGGGTGATTACGACCCAAGAATCCCCATGCACATTCATGAGGAGATTGACAACCATGAGGCTACTTATTTGGCAATGCAGCAGGAATTTGTAGATCCCCCCAGGGTGGTCAGCCCATATTGGGCACTCAAAAACATTCTAGGATGGACCCTCTTGGCTTAGCAGCAGCAAGAATACTGGGCTACTTCTTCGGCCCATGATCTCCATTTTCCTCTTGAGTAGGCCAGGGTGCACATGGAAATTTTGGTAGACGACTTGGGCGCTCACCACCCCATTCCACCACAGGCTTCACTGGCAGACTCCCACCTGTCTCCGGCACCAGTTCAGGCCAAGGGCCAAGAGCACCTTCATCCTGCTACTCAGAGCAAGATGAAGGTGTTCTGAGCAGTCCATTTTAACTCATCATAATCCACTCACTAACTTGAGTGCTCCATTTTAAGTCCATTATCTCCATTCAAAGATGCCTTATGACATGTCATAACACACATCATAAGTTGGTCAACAAGTGTAACACCCTCTTACAACTCTTTTATGTGTCATTAATGTTTTTATATTTCCATTGTGGGAGGCCCAACTTCAAAAAACCATAAACTTTTGATCTGGGAGACCATTTGGGGATTTTTTATAAATTGTTGAGCTCAAAGAAATCTACATACTGGGCATCATTGAAAGTCATTTTGAACAACCTAGAATTATTTTGGGGGCCTGAAATGACCTCTATAGCCCAGAAATTAAATTTTTTTGTTATATAGCCTAAAAATTGCATTTTTTACATTCTGAACATTGAACAAGGTTGAGACACCTTTCCTAACAAAGCTATTGTAGAGAAATGTTTTATAACCCTTTGGAAGAATCCTTCCAATCCTAAAAATCTGTGGCATTTATTAAGGGTCTTAGGTACATGCCAATCACATATCACCTTTAGTTTTGCCAAATTTGTACAAATGCATTTGGAAAAATAATGTGGCCCAATTAGATGACTTATCAAACTCGCACTTAGCTGCTTTGGCATACTTCTCCTTAGCCAAAATACCAACCCAATGCTCAAATGATTTAGGTGGGATGCTAATGATTTACTACAAAAAAGCATATCAAAAAATAAAAGAACAAACTTATGAACTTTTTGAATACCATAAATTAATGCTTGAATGTAACAAGAGCATCACAGAGCCCAAAAGGCATGACTATGAATGGGCAAAGACCCTGATCAATTTTAAATGAAATCTTTCTAGTCTTGTACCTAGATCAGTCTTTGATGGTATTTAGTATTAAAATTTATCTAGGAGAAATAATTCACCCATGTAACCTATCGAGTAAATAATTGATTCTGGGCATAGAAAACTTGTTTTTCATGGCGACCTTATTGAGAGTTTGAGTGCTTTGTAATCAATTCAAAGACACTAATGCCCATCCTTATCCTAGCTAAGACTAGTGCAATATAAGAACTCTTACTGAGAATGATGATCGTAGCTTCCAATAGCAATTGTACTCTGACTTCACAAATACCCTTATATCTAAGTACATAACATTAATGAGACCTTAGCAAGATCATTATTTGGAAGTAGACTCTGACAGGCCTTGGAAGACTATCTTGTACCTATTAAGTGGGCCATGTGGATCAACAGGATCTACTTTAATAATTACAAGTGGTCTATAAATCCAAATTACCCATTTTTCATAATTTTCTTCACTGGCTCTAATCATCAATCTTGACTTTCCTCAGAGGTAAATGTGTGAGTATAAATCCCCTTTCTTGAATGTCAAGAACATTTTCTGATAATTGGAGTATATTCCTAGTGAGTAGAGCCACTAAACACCCACTATCAATGAAATAAAATTTATTCTTTAGGATATGATTCACCACTGTAAGCTATAGATTACATTCACTCCTATGTATCCAATGCTCTGGTAGTCTTGGATTTGAAAGGAAAAACTCTCAAAAATGTCCAAATGAAGACCCAACCTACATATAAGTGTTTCATGTCCAGAATGTTAAGTATGTCACTAGGGTTGACCAGAAGCCAAAACCTGAATCTCTTTTATATGGGAAAAACACTTGAAAGTGTCAAAACAATCCAACCCTATCATTGCATAAAGAGATACTCGTAGTTTCTTGATTTCTACTAAAGCGAGATACTCATTGTCTGGTTTATGTTTGACACCACATTGATCATGGGCATCTTCATTATCAGATTTAGTTTCAAAATTAAATGACCACACATCTTCAACCATTTAGAACTTCTTGGGGTTGTAGACATGGCCCTAACTCTAGGGTTTGGAACAGTTATAAAATGGATTTGCAATTTTGGGGTTAGAGTTTGTGCCAGTTTGATGGCTAACAACAAGAGATTTTTAAAAAAAAATTGAGATTTCCCCTTTTCTTAGTCCTATCAAACATACAATTAAGCCAACATGTCAGAGTTTGGTGACAAATCAAATTCAATATGAGATACACCACTCATTTACCCACTTATTACTGTCCTATGTTTGTCCAATGGAATTAAAACAAGATACATTAGTAATTCTGCAACAAACATAAAGAATACAATTATATTGTTATATGTTTTAGAAAGTATAGTATTCATCAATTCATCTAAAGGAGTGTGTTGAGTTTAACTCGAACCTATATAAAGCACTAGTTGAAGGGGAAAAATGAAGAGAATACAATATATTATATATAAAACATGTACCAGGACAAACAAAGGAACTGTTTCCCCACCATGCATAACCATCTAAAAATAACAAATACAACTCCTATAATACTATTTATGAAGGTAAATCCCACTAGAATGAGTTTATCATTATGAACTATATGCAAGCCAACAACATCCATAATCCAAAGTATGGCACAAATACTAAATGCATAGAAAAAATCTTGCAGTATCATAGCTCGTATAAAAGAAACATCAAAGATAACTCCTATAACGCAGAAATCAAGTTTGATATCATCACCTTCATTACTTGGAATTTTATATTTTTCCATTTCAAATATATATATATATATATATATATATATATATTTATATAATTTCATCATGATTACTAGCTTAACTCAATACCAATCTAATGGCATTGTTTGTGTCACCAGGGAAAACAACCACACCTCTTAATAATGAAGCAAATTGTCTGTAAGATAACCCAACCTAGCCACATTAGGGATCATTTTGACCATAGCATAGCCTTTAATAACATATTTTAATTTTTTACAATTTTATTTCTGTGTGAAGCATAAGTACAAATAGCAAAAAATGTCTCAATCAACCCCAAATCATAGACCAAAGTAGATTCATCTAGGACATGATAAACATCAAGTGCAAAACATAATAAATTGAAATAGGCATCAATGACTATTGGACATGCAACCAAGCCAAAAATGATTTCCCTACTTTATTTTGGATTCCAAGTTAGCTTTAATAGTATTACTCTAATAGCCAAATCAAAGCCAATACAGATACAAATGAACTTTCCAAATCAAACTGTGGGGCCTCTTATCTTTCATCTTAGTAACCACATGAAGTGGTCCTTACAATGAGTTAAACAAGATTTAAAAAAGATATATCTGATCTGGATATTTTACTCCTATCAAGTGGAGACCTGCTAAATTAGGCCAACATATAGAGTTATATTACCTAAATAATTTTTTTAAATAGATCATTTGGCCCTACAATATATTTTTTAATCAAAATAAATCTTTTAATCAATCATTCAGCTCTACCATTCACATAAGTTTTAGAAAACATGTCATACATCTTTGATAGGATCCGAATGCTCTCAATATTCAATGGCACCCAAGCTAAATCATCTAGACTTCTGATCAACTTATTGGTAGCTGTGCAATTACAACAATTCTACAAAAGGAAAGTACTAAAACTTTTTTTGGAATTTAAAAAATACTAAAAACCTAAGAAAAAATTCAATCAGAGCCCCAAAAAATTAATATGGCATTTCAAATGTTTTCATGAAAAGTGGCATTTCTCCCAAAGAAAACACTTACCACCATATTCATAATCAACATACAATTTCCATCTTCTTAGATCATCCTTTGATCAGAAACTAAATATTTATGTCTTAGTAGGTGGTGTTAGATCTTCTAACTTCTAGGAAAGTGCTTTTTCATGTGGCCTTCAGAGAACATTACCACAGGGCTCAAAACCCGAACATGTTCGACAACGCCCCTCAAATATAATCCTTGAAATTAATTTATTGTGAAGCTTGATATTCTAACTCATTGATTCTTCTGAAACCTGTTACACTACAGAGTAGCAATTGATTTGAGGGATAGATTTTTGGTGCTTGGAGTCTAATGCCACTCCCTCTCTCTATAGGACTTAGGTTTGGGTTTTACACCAAACGCTCTCTCTATAAGACCTATGTGGTGGTTCAAGGCCCTCTGCCACATCACCCGTACATCCTAGAAGTGGATGTTACAACAAAAGTGCCTAGTTTTCAACCCTAAAACATAGCCTAAACCTCAAGAGGAGGAGTTAGACAATTAACTTCTAGGAACACTAAATGGTACCTTTCCATCAGCCTCAAGGGTTTAGTAAAAAACATAGCGGCCCTAGTTAGCAGGTTGTATGGGGAGAAAGATGTTTCTCATTTTCAAGAATCCTAAGTATCATTGCTACATATGTTGCTTAAAGAAGGGCCAATTTTAAACTAGGTAGTTGTTTTGTCACTCACTTTGTGCAATGAAATAACGAGAGTCGAGTCTCCTCCAGTGGGCACAAAGCCAAAATTCTATACAACCTCTTACTTGTGTTATATTATTTGTGCATCTGATAAATTTTTTGGGGATGAATTGGACATGGAGCATCCCATGTCATTTTGTCCATGTTTATTGCTAGGACCAATGGGAGCACAAATATTCATCCGAATATGAGCACATCTATGACCGATTCTTTGTTCCCTTCCATGAGCTATTATTTGAGAAAAGGTTCCCTAGGTTGTCTGAAGACATGATCAGAATCTTGGAGAACCTAAAAGATTACTCCCTATATGAGTTGTTAACATATAGGAAGATCTATGGCACATCAAAGGCACCCCATACTTTTCCCAAGCATGTACCTGACATGTTGTTGATCAAGAAGTTGCATGTCACACTATACTCTTGAGATTTAATGAAGCCATGGAAGCAATGGTAATGGATGTAGATGACATGGATCTAGTGGCTAGGGCTACAAATAGGGTTGTCACAACACAAGAAAATGAATCAAACATCCTTAAAATGACATGAGAAATGGAAGGGCATAAGAAGAAAATTGAGCACTTGAAACATCAAGTGGAATACTACAAGGCTGCAAGGTATGACATAAGTGATTTCATGGAATATGCATTAGAAATCCATGATGACTTGACCTTAGTGCAAAAAGAGTTCTACAAGGATGTGTTAGATCTATAGAATGCCTACCAAGATGCATCAAAACATTCTTACATGTTAAAAGAATGATAGCATCATGAGGAAAGATGGAAAAGATGCATGTGAATCACTTAGTAGAATGGAAACATGAATTCAAGGAAGCACTCCTTGAGATACCAAGGAAGCACTCATTGAGATACCATGTTTGAGAGAAAAGAAGATAAATCAAATCAGCATGGGACTAAGTTCCTCAAATGATACAACTCATAACTTAAATGAGGACACTTAAGAGATATTAAAAGACCATGGTCATTAATTAAAAGATGTGATGAAAATAAGGCATGAATTCACCCATTGACCTTTAAGGAAAACAATATTTTTTTCCTCAACATGAAATAATGGGACAATTGAGTGGGATCTAGGGCCAACAGAGAACCACTTTAGAACTCATCCTATGCATCAATAAACAACTCAACACAAGAAATGAAAATTGACATATTAACACATCAATATCCAACTAAGTTATTGAAAGTCAACTATTGATACCTCGTTCTCCATCTAGATTACAAAATTGGTCCACTTTTTTCTTTGTAACATTTTCTTTTCAATATGTGTTGGATGCCGACCATATTTGTCCTCCTGTCAAAACATGGCACATGGACTAGTTAAACTAATTAATATGCAATCATTTATTTTTCCTAGGAAAAAAATATCATTTAACATATTAAATATACTTACAAATGTACAGATCAAGGCATGTAAACCTTTATGGCCACTGTGATGTGTAGCATGAAGTTTGTCAAGCCTACCCTTGGAGGCCTTGTCCTGAAACATATAATAATTCAATTTAACTATGCACAAATAAAATTTAAAAATCGTTTAATAAAATTGATATAATCTTATGAGAAAATTCAAATACCTACGTACTCTCCTCACTACACTTCCTCCATGCATCAGACTTCTCATATGCTTTTACAAGCTCTTTCCATACTTGGACAATAGAATCATGAGTGGCTATTGCCAAAATATCAGCGCAGGAAACAATTTGTTGCACACATTTTGTATCTGAGTCTTAATTTTTTCAATGACCTCGAAACCTCTGAGTGATTTAAAGTTTGGTGCTACACTCTTTTGTCCTCTGAATGTTATTGTGTCATCCAAGAGAACAAACCCTAAACATTTAGCTATATTGGAGAGCCAACCCTAAACATTTAGCTATATGGATGATAAAAATGTAGAGATAAATGATTTAGAAAACATTTTTATTACATTAACAAAACAGTCGTGAGAGCGAAGGTGAAGCAACGATACTGCCAGGTATGAATTAACTTTATATTGATTTGTGTTTTTTTATTGTGTGGTATGTTTTAACGCAGGTGGGAATTTTTAATTTTCTATTTTTGATTCATTAGTTGGTGCTATAGTCGGCATAGTTAACACCGACTTTCATCCCTAAATGTAATCTCTTTGGGGCACCAAAGGCAGCACAAAGTGCACCTAATTTAGAGCCTAGTTGTGCCAAACCAAAATGTTCCTCATGCAAACATTTGGAATTGAGGTAAATGTTTAAGTAGTAAGGGTTTTATAACATTGGAATCTAGTGTGACAACAACATACCACCAACTAGCTTGGAAAAAAATGGATACATCCTAGAAACCTTACATAATAAAAACATAATTTGATGGAACTTAAAAAAAAGTTGTATTGTGTTTTAGTAATTTGAAAACCAAACTTTTTTACCTATCAAACAAATAAATTCAGATCTCATGCCTTCTCTTGGTTAATGAAGATATACATGCTAGATAAATCAATCAAGATGTCAAAGGTTTTAGCTAGTGGCTAGACTTCCATGAAATACTAATTATGAAAACATAACATATTGGGCTACAAATATGATTTCCATACAACATAAAGTAGGTCATGCTATGTATCAATCTTTCATTAAAGTTGTAGTAAATTGTTAAGTCTTATATGGGTTGAGCCATTTGTAAATATTTGTTGGCTTTTATTTGATTAGGGGATTTGTACATAACCAAGCTAACTACTTTCACCACGGCCTCTATGGAGGATAAACACCAATCATGAAAAATAAAAAATCAAGAATTAAAGGTTTGGATCTTATCTAAGATAAATATTCTCACACTATCCAATGTAAAGTAGGTTTCAATCAAGAATAAGGAATCCAATCTCTAGTTTTCAAAGAGAAAATATCTACGGTTTTAATAAATTTGTGGAAGTGTAAGGTAGAGAACTAGCTAAAATTATTAGTAATAGGTTTTCTTTCATCTAGGATAACAAGGGACCATGGAAGGGATGTTCAGCTAAAATTATTAGTAATAGATTTTATTTGTAGTCAACTTGTAAATAAATGTCTTTTTGATGTGAATTTGTAGTCATCTTGTAATCATAAGATTTGAGCTCTAGTTGTCAAGATTTCGTGTGTAAACTTTTTGTGAAGAGCAAAATGTTGCAATGTCCTATTTTGTTTTTCATAGTGTCTTAATAAAAAGCGAGCGTATTAACAAGATAATTTCAACAATATTCTCTTGGTGCATAGCTGTTATGTGACTATTGTCATTGTTGTGTATTACAAGATCCAGAGGAGGCCATGGAGAGAGGATGTGGACAGTGTAGAACTACTAAATCGTAGAGAGGAAAGTGGGTGGAAATAGATGACAATGGAATCTAGAGATACAATAAAGGTAAGAAGAGAGCAACCTCAGCCAAAGGAGGAAGGTGTTTATGAATTCACAAATGGTACAATATAGAAGAGATAAAGTCAAATTTTTTTCCATGAGGCCTCTGAGGTCAAACTTATTGGTTGAAAATGCATAGGAATGGTGATTAAATGTGATTCTATGATCAAGGGAAAAATTTGAAAATTAGGATGGCCAAAACATGATATCAATATGTCAAATATATGACTAAAGTGAGGTTTTGTGTTGGATAGCATATTCGTTGAAATGATATAATTGGTGTACTAAACATTATTTACTATGTGTGTGTTATAGGGGCCAGATGAGGCCATGGCAATAGATCGTGTCATATCAAATGAGGACACAATGGATGAAGTGAGACATCATGTACTTAAATTTTGACTTAACTTAGGAAAAAATGATCTGATGGCATTTTGTGATATGTCCATCTTTTTTCATAGTATTATTGAAATTTATAATGTATTATCCAATCTTGACATAAATTAATGCATTGTTGATTATTTTAGATGGAGATTACAACAAATGCAGAGCCTGAGCATTCAACTAGTAAAAGAACAAGATATTTATGTGGACATGGACCTAAAACTTTTAAATCACATAGAGGATAGTGCTGGAAATTGAGGTGTCTCAACCTCGGTAAATCCTTGCATTATTTATGATTGTATTTATTAATTCATTGCCTATGTTGTGAATTAATTGTAAATTCCATATTGTCATTTAGTTATGACATGTAAGAGTCAGAAATAGAATCTTGTAAGACAGGTGAAGACATGTATCATGAAGCATCTTTGGGCATCCCAAGGTGGACTATGACATGTTGTAAGAGAATATGCTACTTATACCCTGTGTATGATAGATTCTCTTACAGCTGTAAGTTGTAACTATTATGACAGATTCTATGACAGTCATAAGAGTCGTAAGAGCGTCTGTCATAGCCCATTTTGGAAATAGGCGACCTCTTTGGAATGGGAGTTGTGGTCAAGTGTTAGATACATTCTATAATGTTGACCAAGTGTCCTTAGGCATAGGTTTTGGGCCATGAGGCCAAGTTGGACGCCCATTCCAAGATAGGACCAATTTTGCCTTGTATATTCTATATAAACAAGTGCTTGGATGAGGAGATGTAATATAGGATTGATAGGTACTATTATGCTACCGGATTGACTCCAGACATGAGTGTCAAAGACCATTGAAGCTTGCATTGCAAGTGTATTGTAAATAACATTCAGTTTTGTTAATACATTGTGCAGGTTTCTGAGTGTGGGGTTTTTCACTTGATAAGGGTTTTTCCCACGTTATATTTTTGTCTCTCTTCTTCTATCTTCTTTCTGGTTCATGTGTATTGTTGCAATATCTATGTTAGATGTTTAATGTTACTATAATTGTAAGGATTAAATTGAATTTTCATAGCTCTCCCCTCATTAGATTAGTGTAGGAAGTGATTTCTGCACACCTAGCTTCCTTTCAGTTGGTATTAGAGCTTGATCACCTTTGGTCCTAGTTGTTGGGTAGGAGTTTTTTGAGCTAATCTTAAGTTGAGTGGGAGTTTGTGTAGAGTATTCTGAATCTTATTGTAGCAAGGAGATGGCAAGCACATTCGGAGGGATAGAGGTAGAGAAATTCAATGGCGCTAATTACAAGCTGTGGAAGCTCAAGATGGAAGACATGCTTGTTGATCGAGACCTCCAGGAAATTATCAGTGGAACTAAACCAACTATAATGTTACAAGCTAATTGGGATCTCAAGGATCAGAAGGCTAAGGGTCTAATAAGACTTAGTTTTGTTGATTCTGTTATGTTAAATGTCCATGAGGAGGGTATTGCAAACTTACTTTGGAAGTAGTTGGGAGATGTGTACCAAGCCAAATCCTTGGTTAATAAACTTTTTCTAAGAATGAAGTAGTATTTTATTCGAATGGAGGATGGAGGATCCATTGCCAAACATATGAATGCTTTCAACATGCTGGTTGCACAATTAACATCTGCTGGTGTAAAGATGGAGGAGGAGGATCGGTGTATGACCCTACTTTGTTCTCTGTTGGATTCGTGGGATCATCTTGTCATGGCTAGTGGAAGCACCACATCCACATTCAAAATGGATGAAGTGGTTTCTTCATTGTTGTCTGAAGAGATGCAGAGAAAGTCTTCTGAGGCAGCCAAAGAGGCTCTTGCAGTTCGTGGAAGACCCAAGGAGAAAGGGAAAAAGAAGGACAAGAAAGATGAGAAGGGTATATCCAAATCCCGTGGGAGATCTAAATCTCCTAGAAAGTCCAAGGCTCTCTGTTGGAACTGTGGCAAATCAAGGCATTTCTGAAAGGAATGCAAAGAGGAAAAGAAAAAGAAGAAGAACCTAGATTTAGATTCTGACAAGTCACAAGATGATGGTGATGCCTTCATCGCAGTCCTGGCAACCCATGCATCTGATGATGTGTGGATGATTGATTCTAGTGCATCATTCCACATGACCTTGCATCGAGACTAGTTCACTAAGTATGAGGAGTTCGATGGTGGAAAGGTGTACCTGGGTGACAACTCTCATCTGAAGATTGTTGGTCATGGAAGAGTCTCTATCCGATTCTCAGATGGACGAGTGAAGGGGATCTTTGGGGTTATGCACATCCTAGGTTTAACACAGAACATGCTTTTTGTAAGTATGTTGAATGATGTAGGTGTGCAGGTTGTCTTTTCGAAAGAAGGATGCAAGATGATTAGAGGAGCTATGGTGCTTGCTAAGGGTACTAGGAGAGGTACTCTGTTTCAGTTGGAAGCTTGTATTTCACAATGTAATAGTTCTTTTGAATCAAGAAAGAGGGCAACAGTCACTTCATCCCACCATCTAAACGAGAAGTGAAGAAATCTATTGTATCTAGTCTTGATGGTTGTAATCATGCCTTGGAAGTTAAGCTTCCTGCTGAAAAGACAATGTTATGGCATAAGAGATTTGGCCACATTGGTGAGAAGGGTCTGTGTACACTAAAAAATAAGAACCTCGTTGAGGGGTTAGATGATTGTAATCTTGAGTTTAACTTTTGTAAACATTGCGTATATGGAAAACAAAACCATGTTCAGTTTTACTCTAGTTCTCATAAGTCTTCTATTGTATTGGACCTTGTTCATTCTGATGTATTTGGTCTTGTTAATGTTCCTTCATTATCAAAATATGTATTTTTTGTATCTTTCATAGATGACTACAGTAGAAGGACATGGATTTATTTTCTTAGAAGAAAATATGAAGTCTATAGTAAGTTTAAGGAGTTTAAGGCCTTTGCTGAAAATTAGACTGGTAAAAAGATTAAATGTTTGATAACTAACAATGGTGGTGAGTTTTGTTCTATAGAATTTGATAATAATTGTAAGGAACTTGGGATTCAAAGACATAAGACAACTCCATACACCCTGCAACAAAATGGAGTTGTAGAGAGGATGAATAGGACACTGATGGAGAAAGCTAGGAGTATGCTTAGTGGAGCTGGTCTAGAACAAAAGTTTTGGGCTGAAGCTATTGCTACTGCTTGCTATCTGGTAAATAGATCTCCTACATCAACTCTTGTTGGTAAGACACCCATGGAGGTGTGGTCTGGTAGAAAGCCTTCAGTAAGGCATCTTCATGTTTTTTGTTGTGAGGTATATGTTCATGTGCTTAGGGAGATGCGGTCAAAATTGGAGAACAAGGTTGTTGAGTGTATCTTCATTGCCTATGGTGTCAGTGTGAAAGGCTACAAGCTTTGGGATCCTGTGGCTGAAAAAGTGTTGTATAGAAGAAGTGTCATCTTCAGAGAGCTTACACCTTCCATTGTTTTACAACTAGAAGAAAAAGAAAAGAAAGAGGATGTTGTTCAGTTTCTTGCTACCCCTGAGAAGACTGAACAGAAAGACAATGTTGGACTTGACGATGAGGAGAGCTCTGGTAGCTCTGAAAGATCAGATGAAGATGTTGAACCTCAACCTCAGCCTTTGAGGAGGTCTACACAGATAAGAAAGCAACTTGAAAGGTTTGGTTTTACATTGCTTGATTCTAGTTGTGCTTATACTTTGATTACTAATAGTGATGAACCTAGAACTATACAAGATGCTATGGAAATGAAAGATGTAGGTTCCTGGAAGGAGGCCATGGAGGATGAGATGGCTTCTTTGGAAAAGAATCAAACTTGGGATTGTTGGCAGTGAGCTGCCCCCTTGTCAGTGAGGCGTTCAATGTTGACCTCGGGATTCATGACATGGCAGTGAGCCTCCCGTGGATCTGGGTTAAGTCTGGAATTTGTAGTGAGCGTTGATAGCTCGAGCTTTTGGTGCAATGACAAACAATTCCAACAATTGGTATTAGAGCTATGGGTCACGGGTTCAAATCCCTCGGGTCACGTTGAGGGGAGATTGTTGGCAGTGAGCTACCCCCTTGTTAGTGAGGCATTCAATGCTAACCTCAAGATTTGTGACATGGCAGTGAGCCTCCTGTGGATCTGGGTTAAGTCTGGTGTTTGTAGCGAGCATTGATAGCTCATCTTTTGGCGCAATGGCAAATGATTCCAACAGGGACTTGGTGCCTTTGCCTCCTGGATGGAAACCCGTTGGATGCAAATGGGTGTTCAAGAAGAAACTTGGTGTAGATGGCAGTGTTGAGAAGTATAAGGCCAGATTGGTTGCAAAGGGGTATTCACAAGTGGAGGGTATAGATTATGGTGAGATCTTCTCTCCCATTACAAAGATGACATCCATTCAATTCTTGTTATCTCTTGCAGCAACTTATGACTTAGAGGTGGAGCAGATGGATGTGAAGACAACTTTCCTTCATGGTGATTTGGAGGAAGAAATCTACATGTCATAGTCAGAGCATTACATGGTGAAAGGTAAAGAAAATTTAGTTTTCAAGTTAAAGAAATCTTTGTATGGTTTGAAGCAGTCTCTTAGGATGTGGTACTTGAAGTTTGATGCCTTTGTGTTGTCAATTGGATTTGTGAGATCGAAATCGGATCACTATGTGTATTTTAAGTTTGATGGTGATTGTATTCTCATTGTTACATTGTATGTTGATGATATGTTGCTCATTGGGAAGGGTAAAAATATGATTTCTGATTTTAAATCTCAGTTGTCAACACAGTTTGAAATGAAATATTTAGGGATAGCCAGGTACATTCTAGGAATGGAAATCAAAAGAGATAAAACTAACATAAAACTTGGGTTAAGTCAGAGTAAGTATGTGAAGATCGTGTTGGATATGTTGAACATGGCAGATTGTAGACCATTGCGTGTTCATGTTTCTTTGTGGACAAAGTTGTCTATTGAGGACTGTCCAAAATCTCCTAGTGAGATGGAGGACATGATCAGAGTACCTTATGCTAGTGTTGTTGGTAGTTTGATGTATGCTATGGTCTGCACTAGACCAGACATTGCCCAAGCAACGGGAGTCCTTAGTCGATTTATGGCTAATCCTGGATGGGTTCATTGGGATGTAGTTAAGTAACTCTTCAGATATTTGAGGGGTACTTCTGAGTATTCCATATGCTATCATGGTAATGTTACAAGACCTCTGCATTCTATTGATATTCGTGGATTTGTAGATTCAGATTGGGCAGGTGACATTGACAGTAGGAGATCCACCAGTGCTTATGTGTTTACATTGTTTGGTGGTGCTATTAGTTGGATGAGTAAGCGACAACCTGTGGTTGCTTTGTCCACGACAGAAGCTGAGTATATGGAAGTAACTCATTCTTGTAAGGAAGCCATTTGGCTTAAGAGATTGTGTTCACTTATTAGTATTGATGCAGGTCAGATTACGATCAGTTGTGATAGTTAGAGTGTGATTTGCCTTGTGAAGAATCCAACTTTTCGTGCTAGAACAAAGCATATTGATGTTCAACTTAACTTCATGTGAGACATAGTAGAGGATGGGAAGGTAAATTTGGCAAAGGTAGATACTTTGAAGAATGTTGCAGATGCATTGACGAAGCTAGTGAGTACAGAGAAGTTCAGATGATGTTCGAAGTCTATAGGCCTCTCAGCTTATAGCAGTGAAATCATGTTATTCTATTGGCTTTTACAAAGTGTTCGACAAGTGGGAGAATGTTGGGAATTAAGGTGTCTCAACCTTGGTAGTTCCTTGCATTATTTATGATTGTATTTATTAATTCATTGCTTATGTTGTAAATTAATTGTAAATTCTATATTGTCATTTTGTGGGATGTGGTATGGTGATGTGTCATCCTACATGGAAGATGACAACTTGTAATTTTGTCCTCACATGAGGAGATAGGCATCCCACTTTGTGGTAGGAATATTTTTTCTATGTGTCGGTATCTTGGATGTTGTGTAATGGAATGTTGACCGAAACAGTTATGACGGATTCCTATGACAAAGTTATGACATAAGAGTCAGAAATAGAAGCTTGTAAGAAAGGTGAAGACATGTGTCATGAAGCATCTATGAAAAAGGCATATTTGGGTGCCCCAAGGTGGACTATGATATGTTGTAAGAGAATATTCTATTTATTACATGTGTATGACATACTCTCTTATAGCTGTAAGATGTAATTGCTATGACAAATTCTATGACGGTTGTAAGAGCCGTAAGAGCATCTGTCATAGCCCATTTTGGAAATAGGAAACCTCTTTGGAATGGGAGTTGTAGACAAGTGTCAGATACATTCTACAATGTTGACCAAGTGTCCTTAGGCATGGGTTTTGGGCCATGAGGCCAAGTTGGACGCCCATTCCAAGATAGGACCAATTTTGCCTTGTATCTTCTATATAAATAGGTGCTTGGATGAAGATATGTATTATAGGATTGACAAGTATTGTTATGCTACTGGATTGACTCCAGACACAAGTGTCAAAGAACATTGAAGCTTGCATTGCAAGTGTATTGTAAACAACATTCAGTTATGTTAATACACTGTGTAGATTTCTGAGTGTGGGGTTTTTCACTCGATATGGGTTTTCCCTATGTTGTATCTTTGTCTCTCTTCTTCTGTCTTCTTTCTGGTTCATGTGTATTGCTGCAATATCTCTATTAGATGTTTAATGTTTCTGTAATTGTAAGGATTAAATTGAATTTGCATAGCTCTCCCCTCATTAGATTAGTGTAGGAAGTGATTTCTACACACCTAGCTTCCTTTCAGATAGTGTGTCGAAGAGGATATGACAATGGATCCTACAGATACAACAAATGATTGCACTAAACAAGAGGTTGGTTAGGACTATAGTACATAGGATGAATACTTTGAAAAAATTGTTTTTTGTGGATGTTCTGTATGTCATGGAAAGAAACAATTCAAACAAGCGATTGTACAAAGACATTACATATATGATGAGCTTCCAGTCGGTAGTATGCCTCCTACAATCGATTCAAATCCAATAGGAATTTTGGTAAGGAATTTTCCAATTTGATATAAATAACATGTATACTTTGTTTAAACATTGTTTTATATTATTTAAATAACTATTTTTTTCTTAATGGATACTTGCAAACTAAAGTTCTTGGTTTAAAGTTTCCTAGATCACCGACTTCCAGCCTAGAGGGCAATGATCATTTATCTGATGATACATCTAACAAAAATATGTACCAATATACCAGCTTGGAAGATGAGGAATTGATGAAAACAAGTAACAAAACAAGAACTGGTTTAAAGATGCATAATTTGCATACAGACAAGGAGAAGGTGAACTACATGCCCTATGAGAATGAATGTGATGGAGATGATGACTTGCCCTTGAGTTTGAGATCAATGTACGAAGATGTTAGGAACCCATGTTTAACCCTTCTCTTTACTTTGTTAGTGTTGTCTCTCAGATTTGCACCCTTACTGAGTTGTAAAACTTGGCAATCTGGAGAAATATGGGATCTTTCCAGGTCTGTGGGTCACCTGTGATGGAAAGAACCTTCAGAGAAGGCCAACTTCTTGCTGATACTCCACCTAAACTGCTTATACTAAAGTCTTTGCAGAGAAAAGGGTAAGAAGGATTGCATTAAGATGAAACCTATTATCTAAGGTGATGCACCAAAAAGATCATCATAAACTACACAGAACTGACACACTACAGAACCAGTAATAATAAGACTCCCTTACACAACCCAGCAAATCATAATCCTTGCATCATTACTTTGTAAGGAGGCTAAATAACAACAGTCCTGCAAAGGAGAAAGAGGTTTTCTCACTACCCAAAACTGATTGTTATTCCTTGCACATCTCACAACCTACAAAAAATATGTATCCCTGCATAAAGGCACCAACATGAAATACAACTCCAAGGACAAAGAACATCACAAAGATCTGCACTAACACCGAGGACACACAATATCAGAAGAAATGGGAAGGTATGAACTTCTTATTGCTGCTCAAAAAGGTGTTACAATTTATATATCTCTGAAAATAGGTTACAAGACTGTTCACTTCTGCAAAGAACTCAGAAAATTATAATATACAGAGTAGTGAATAGCCAAAACTGCTGAAAAATGAACAAGGAAGAAGACTATATACTTCCCAAACAGCTGTAAATAGATAAACATGAACCACCTCCATTTTCGTGCATCTCATAAATGCCCTCAAAATATTTCTCTAAAGTCCTCCAAAAAGGGTTCCCAATGCATAAATGGTCAAGGCATGCCATCAACAATCATAAAGGCACCTAAAAATGTCATTGAATGCCTTTAAATGATCTTTAAGGCAACTAAAATGAGTCAAATCTATGTAATAACTCTCCTGCAGCATCATAAATATCTGATATTTTCCAAATAAATGACATAAATACACATTTTTCTGCATTTAATTAACATTTAACTAAGTGATTTATAATTACACCACCTTAGTTAATGCTTTACAATTAAAAATTATACAAACCTATGCAGAAAAATGGCATTTATGACATAACATTTAATTCTATCTCAAGATTATGCAAAAAATGACATAAAAAACATTTGTAACTGTTAGGCAAAATGACACGACTCACATACACTTGCACTACCTCGCATCTTAAGGCCATGTCAACACAATGTTCTCACAACTCCTAGTCATTTCCATTTTTGCATACATATCACATGTCATGCCCCGAGGTTCAATGCAATACATTTAAAAAAAAACAACCCTTATGACTCCCATATGCACAACACCCTGCCTTGTGGCCACACTTCATCCACCTTGTAACTCCTAGCCAACATGCCTTAGCAAAATATACTATTCATCCTTGTGTTCTCATAATACATTTTTGACTTTGGAAAAGGTAAAAGGCAGAATTATATGCCACGGCCCCCTCTTGCATTTGCTAGGTTCTAAAGACTTCCAAGTCTTTACCATGGGCCGCTAAGGGATAAAAATGATTGTTTTCACAAAACAAAAGTCAAAAGACCCAAAAGCAAATTAGGTTATTCGACCCAAGGAGAAAAAAACCTAAAAAACATTTAATTTCATTTCATTCTTCTATTTGGGGTTGCTGCTGCGCCGCCATGGAGGGTTTGAAGGCAAAAAATGTATCATTTCTATCAGTTCTTAGAGGATTCTAGCCGATTTCCTGAGGAAAAAAGCAAGGTAAGAGGTCTTCTCCTCAGATTTTGAACTTTTGCTATATATCTAGGCAGATTTTGTGCCTTTCTGGCTGCAAACTTGATTATTTCTTGATGTATTTTCTGCTATTTTCTAATGGCCGACCCTCTGCATTGTATTTTCGGTGTTTTGAGGTCGTCCTGGGAGGTCGCTTGAAGGGAAACTAGGTGATTTTCCATAGCCAATGGCAGAAAAACAAAGGTAATTTATTTCTGTTGTATATTGCTCCTCAATTTTTTGAGACTTTTCTGGATTTTCGTTGCCTGGGGCCGCAATACTGAGGGGTTTTGTGAGCATTTTTTGTTTTGAAAGAGTTGAAAACTTTGTATTCTGATAGTGCTGAGGCACGATTTCATGAAAGTCTGCGTGTGTTGTTCACAAAAACCTTTATTTTCTCCTTTGTATCTACATGTCTCCTTCTAATTTCCCTTGGCTGACCACCATTAGCCATTCCACAAGGTCCTCTATGTTTGGGATTGTAGTAGAAACAACAACAAATCTAATATTTGCGAGAGGGCATGAACTCATTCCTGGATTATGTGCAAGTATTTTTATTCTGCTTATGAGTGCTTCCAAAGCTGCTCCTCAAGATTCACTAAGGAGAAGGACTTTATCAATAAGTATGAGTGCAATATCCCCCCAAAAAAGTTAAACCACCATTCTTTATGCAACGCCTGGTAACTGCATCAAACTTCTCTGGAGTAGTCAAAATGATATCTGCTTCTTGCATATCCCATGCATCATAAGCTTCACTATCTTCTGTAAACTCCATGCACTTTGCACCCAAAGATTGCCCAAACCTTTGTTTCCAAGACTGAAGTTTCTCCTGCACTAAAGCCTTTGATGGTGCAACATATATAGTCTTGAAAGCTCTAGGAATGAAGTTCAACTTGCCATCTGGAGTGATTGATCTTGAGAGAAGCCTTAAAATGCAAAGCTCAAAGTGTACACTTTTACCACTCCCTATATGTGCTGATATAACCATGCTCATATCCGAAAGAAATGTCCCTGAAAAGCACTCACTCTGCAGAGAATTGAAGTATCTGAAACTAAAAAACTGACTGAAGTGACTTAGGCAGGGAAGAAATGGATTTCAAAGCATCTGGATCAAAAGCAGAGCAGTCCACATCTTTTCTATGCTCACTACAACAAAATGCTTTCAACTACTTGGCAAGATTTTGCAACTCCGCCATTTTCTTTGTTGGCTGTGAGATTTGGCATTTCTGTGTTTACAAATTAGCATTTGTTCTTTGTCATCATCTTTGTTTTCAACATGTCTTTGTCTAAACTTTCTTGTAATCAATGAAACCTTCTAGGGGGGGTTTATATAATACATATTTCTAACTATTCTTAAGCAAGCTTGATAGGTTTTAACATGGAGTGTAGAGGTTTCTATGGTCTTTTAACCTAGTTGTCACTATCTTCTGGATCTATATATCAATTATGACATTGCATCTACTGCCTCAAATGTTGTGACACTACTAATAATATTGACAACAAGATATACCTTATGTGTAGAGAGCTGACAGTAAAACAATACTTGTTTATCACGATGTTAGACATTGCCTGCACAAACCTCTATCATATCTTCATATTGCATCTACTATCATAAACATTTCTGCTATGCTAACACTTGTGGTTATTGCAATGTATTTCTCAAGTTATGACTATTCCATACTCCTTATGACTGTTTCAGTCTTAGGCTTTGGACTTTGATGAGCTTCCTAGACCATTTGATCACATTAGGACATTATATAGACGTCCTTCAGGGATACATTACCTAGTTCCTCATTTTATAATGCAGACCTGCCTCCTTCTAGTATGCTTATTTATGCACTATATGACCTTTATTAGTTTGACATACTTTCGTGCAAATTCGAGACAATCTGCTGCTCCTAATGACTGCTTGATGAACTGTCCTGTCATCACTAATGAATGCCCTTTGTCAAGATTGAGTGTGATCTTTGTCAAGATAGTATGAATGTCCTCTCTATATAAGCTTCTCTTACATTCACTAATTGAAGCATCTCTCAACCTTCAATAGGAGAGCAATATCCATGTCTATTGGTCCTCTGATGGTCTAGTTGTTACAAGGTCTCCACTATCTTGGAGAGCTTGCCCTTTTATACTCAGTCCACATGTATTAACATGTCTCTCCTCTAGTAATGATGACTGTTTCTCCTTGTGATTGGTGATTGCCACCACCTTTCAATAGGTGCCTTCACTACTTATGAAAGGATTGTCTTCTTATTCATCTCAGAAACTACTGCTGATTATCATCATTGAATGATGACTGTATCACGTGATAACCTATGATAAACAGTTCCTTATGCAATTCTACTGCTCCATGGAACTTATGCATGATGTTTCTTTATGGATGTTGCTACTCCTTTATACTACACCATTGTTGTCCATTTATTATGACAGTCTGTTGTTCCATGTATGCTATGACAACACTTATTGTTGTTCATCTCTTTCTATGACTATCTTTTTTGCTGTTGTGCCTGAAACCAGTTTGCTTCTCTATTGCTTGATAGTTGACTGCCGTTAGCATGCAGTCATCCTGAGCACAAGATGTTGTTTCTAGTTTACCTCTGACGAATGGATTTATTGGCCAGTCATTTAACTATTCTGAACTATCTGATGCTACAGTCAATGAGATTATTGTCCCTATTCCTTATTGCATATACCACTGTCTTTTTGTTGTAGCACTCATGCACTTCCTGTGACTTTGCATCTTTGTTTCTGTAAGTTCTCTTATGACTGTCTTCACCTTCCTGGAAGTTTGTCTTGCATTTGTATATGGCATATGAAATGTTTCCGTAAGGACTATGAGCTGGGCTCAACCCTTGTGGGAGCCACATTTCCTCCACTCATAATGTAACCTGATGAATCAAACAGAAGCATAATTACACATGTATCTGCACATGAAGCAAGCTTGTTAGAAAATAAATGCATGTTTTGGATGTGTTTGATTATTGATTGTCCTCTAGAACATCCAAGGTATACATTTCTTGTTTAATGCAAATTGAGGAATAGTTTATACATGAATGGTATCTTGTTCATGTATGATTTGTGGCCATTCATTGCTTAGAGCATTGCTCTAACACCGTTGTTTTTTGTTAGATGCAGGAATCAGGGATGACGTGAAGCTAGGAAGGACAAAGATGACTCAGGGTGACAGGACAACACACCAAAGCTAGAACCAGTCATTCTTAGGCAATGATTGGCGTTTGACCGTACATACACATTACTTTATTTACTTATTCATGTATAGATTATTCTTCTATTGCATTAAATAAGGCATTTAACCTCATGGCTTGTGTGAAATGATGAACATTTTACATTCAATAAAGATTGTTTATTTTTTGGAAAGGATTTTGGATAAACCCTTCTTATGTTGCATGCACTTGGATAAATGTAGTAAACTAATAAACATAATCTCCTGAATTATTTTCATTTATGCACCTGAATGTAATGTATGAAGGACCAAATGAGATGTACCTTACAAGTTTTGAAGTAAAACTCCACCTGAATGAGCCGTAGTGAAATTTAGGTAACAGTTAGTATATTACATTTGGACGCATATGCTTTGTAAGTCATCCCATGAGTATATTGTATTATCCCACATTCATGGGAAGTAATAGTTGTTTAGATTAGACTTAGTCTATAAGTATGTGTTGAAGCCAATGAAGGCATTCACGAGTTTATTGTATTGAGGTTGCTCAAAAGAGGTTGCCCCCTCGAAGTGGTCCGCGATCAATAAATTCTTTCTGTGTTCTGCTATTTCTATTATTTCGTGTATTTTTCATTATATTGTTGCAGGAGGTTCCTCTCATCTGGTATTAGAGTGCTTTCTTGGGTTCGCTGGGTGGAATTGTTACCAATTTTTTTTTTCATAGTGGCCTCCAGGCACTGTGATTATTGCAGTGGTTCTTTTTTCTTTGCATCTGTATTATTCATTTCAATTGCAAGTTCGGATCAGGGAATAATCCCTATCCGCTTAACTGTGAGAAGTACCTAGGCATAGCCCTAAAACTAATTGTGAGGAGTACCATAGGAACCCTGAAGTAGCTGGCCCATTGAGAGGACCTACCAGCGAAAAGGGCAATGGCCCCTACCTGATTGACTAGTTCCCATCCGTGAGGTAAACCTATTGATAACTAAGAGGGGGCGTGAATTAGTTATCCTAATAATTTAACTTTCTGTGCTTTCTTAACAGTTAATGCAACATCATATTCTATAAGCAAGCATAATCATGTAATGTAAATAACACCAATACGCATGACACAATGATTTTGACGTGGAAACCCTGTTAAGGGACTCATGAATGCTGCCATTGATGGCAACAAAGGTTATCCCACACATCCGCTCTTGGTTTTGTTGTCACCTGCACAGGAGCAAAAAACATGGAGGAGGAACTTGCAACCATCAAGACCAAACTCCAAGATCTGGATGAAAAAATTCTCGGGCTCAATCTTCAGCATTCAGCCATGAACAATAGACGATAGCCAGAGTCTTCTATAGATATAGAGTTTTCTTCTTCCGGCAATTTTCGTGGAACGAAGCTTGATTTTCCTTGCTTCAATGGTGATGATCTGACTGGATGGATATACTGGGCAAAATAATATATTAGTCTGCATAATACTTTTGATGTCAACAAAGTCCCACTTGCCTCCTTTCATTTGGAACATGAAGCCCTTCAATGGTTCCATTGATACATCAAAGCTCATGAAGAGCCCAAATGGACAGATTTTTGAAAACTCATTTTGCAATGATTTGGCCCTAGTGCTTTTGATGACTTCACATGAGCACTCACAAAACTGTGCCAAATAGGCACTATGAGAGAATATTAGATAGAATTTGAAAAACTGGCCAATCACATAGAGGGATTGTCTGATGAATTCTTCAGGAGTTGTTTTGTCAATGGTTTGAAGGATGCAATTCGCTCTGAGGTTAAAATGTTTTATCCAAGCACAATGATGGAAGCCATAGGGTTGGGTAAGTTGGCAAAGGACAAGATCATAGCTCAACAATGCTCCAAATCTAATTTTGTTCCATTCAGAAATATGGATTCCCAAAGCCCTCAAATAATGCTAGCTCCTAGAACAACTCCTATTAAGCATTTGACTGAAGTAGAGATGCGGGCACGTAGAGAAAAAGGGCTTTGTTATAATTGTGATGACAAATTCACTTAGGGACATAGATGTGTTGAGCAAAAGCTCTATCTCTTGGATGTGGATTCTCTGCCTGAAACTAAAGGTTATGCAGATGCTAATGATACAATAGCTGATCAGGTTGAAACTCAGCAGTCGCTTGTTGACCGTACTTCTCAAGAAGACTACCTAGAGATCTCTCTCCATGCCGTAGCAGGAGTCACCACCCCACAAACCATGCAGGTCAAGGGTTACTTCAAGAAGCTCCCTCTTACAATACTCATTGATTCTGGTAGTACTCATAACTTCATTGACCCTCAAATAGCCAAACAGGTTGATTGTTTTGTTCATCCTTGCTTGAATTTTGAAGTCATGATTGCCAATGGGGACACATTACCTTGCAAAGGGAAGTGTCGCAATGTGTGTATCTCTATTAGAGATTATAACCTATGCTCTGACATGTTTGGCTTGCCCTTAGGTAGATGTGATGTGGTTTTGGGCACTCAATGGTTACGCACACTTGGACCCATCTTATGGGATTTTGCTAAACTTTGGATGTAGTTTTCAGACAATGGGCACAAACACACATTGAAGGGCTTACAACTGGGGTCTCTCAGCATCATAAGTTCACATCGCCTAGAAAATCTTCTTAAGAAGAATTCACATGGTGTCATTGCTCAGCTTCACTCCATTCAGGTGCAACCATCTGTGGTCTCCACTACTCCTTCGGCTCTACCACGAATGATGGCTATTTTGCATGCAGTACAAAAGTGGTGGCCATACCTACTAGGGAATCATTTTTGCATCAGGAATGCTCACCAAAGCCTAAAATATTTCTTGGAACAATGGGTCTCCTCCCCGGCACACCAGAAATGGATCAGTAAACTCATGGGTTATGACTATGAGATCACTTACAAAAAGGGTAAGGACAATATTGTAGCAGATTCTCTTTCTCGCACATGTGATGACCAAGATTCTCTTTTAGCTATTGTTATGTCTATTCTAATTTGGTTGGAATTTATCTCACAGGATGTCTTCTATGAACTCTATGTTTCTCCATCGGTAGGGCACTTTGGGTTCCTCAAAACTTATGAGTGGGCATGGCATCACTTCTTTTGGAAGGGAATGAATAGGGCAATTCAATAGATTGTGGCTGCATGTGATACCTCAGAACAACAACATCAGTGGGCAAAGTGGCTCCCTCTCACTGAATGGTGGTATAATACTTCCTCCCGCATTGCATCTCACATGACTCCATATAAAGTAGTCTATGGTCAGGCACCGCCAAAGCTCCTTCCATACTTCCCCAGTAGTTCACGAGTTCAGGCAGTCGACACAATTCTCTGCACCCAGGATCAGATTGGGGATCATAAGTTGGCTCCTTCTTCCCGTGTTCATCCAATATTTCATGTCTCTTGTCTAACAAAATTTCTTGGTGCCAACGACAGAGCACAAACTATTTTACCACAACTGGATAATGAAGAATCCACCTTTTGGAGCTAGAGGTAATCCTCGACAGGTGCACTCGTCCTCTTCACTCTTGATCCATCATAGATGTATTAATTCAGTGGCACGAAATGCACCCAGAGATTGCTACAGGGGAGCCACTTCTTCAAATTCAACAACAATTTCCACATCTTACGCTTTGAGGAAAAAGCTTTTCTAAGAGAGAGGGGATGTTAGGAACCCGTGTTTAACCCTTCTCTTTACTTTGTTAGTATATTACATTTGGATGCATATGCTTTGTAAGTCATCCATTGAGTATATTGTGTTGCAAGTATGGGCCAAATCGGTGTTGTCATTGATGTCAACATACTCTTGTTGCATTAATGATAAGGATTGGATGAGCTATGTGCTGAGGATATTAAGAAAATTAGTCTCAATCAGGAACAGTGAAGATCAGTGATGACAGTAAGGTAAAAGTCCAAGATAGGATGAGTATTAGAGGATGCAGTTTAAAAGGTTTGTAGATATGTGTCTTAAGGTGGTCCAGTAGAGATTTCAGAGGTCTGCATGAATATCTGAAGAAGTTGTGGCTGCTCAAGTAAAACTAGTTCCGGTAGATGTTTAGTGGTGACAAAGTGTTACAGATAGGTCTGGTGAGTTCCATAAATCAATTATCCTGTTCTACGGATTTGAGGGAGTGTTGAGGAAGTCTTTGTGAAGTATCACTTGATTGGTTCATGGTTTGAAGGTCCGCAAGCATCTATTCCTTTGTGACAGTAATGATATACTGTGTTCTTAAGGTTCTGGATGAAGGGGAGAAGGATTTCAGTAAGCAGATGAAGTGTGGATGTTCTTGGTGATTCAGGTAAGCTTGTGGAGGTCTTTGTATCATGTCTAGTTTGTGTTGGTGGTCCGCATTGAAGTTGGAGCTCGTAATTGAGAAATCTTTCAGATGATAGTGTTCTTTCTGAGATTGGCCGACCTGATGAGTTACACATTTTGCGGATGTTCTTGTTGATGTTTGCTGACTTAGATGATCATTCCTAAGTTGATGTCTTGTATAAATAAGGGATTGCGAAGTCATTTCAAAGTGGTCCTTGTGGAGATGAGTGTGTGGTAGCAAGGAGGAAAGTGAAAGGCAGAGAAAAAGTATTGGGCTTAAATGGAACTAATTCAAACATGGTGAAGATGCTATTCTCAAGTTCATGTATGTGATACTTATTTCTTTGTAGACAATGTGTCTTTTGTAGGTAGTGAGCCCTAATTGGCATGTGCCATTTTGTTATTTCTATTATTCTAACAGAGAATACAATCTTGGGTTAATCACCTTGTAGTTTTTCCCTTAACCGGGTTTTCCACGTCAAAATCTTGGTGTCTCATGTGTTGATGTGTTTCTACCCTTATGTTGTTGCATTGTGTTTCCTTGATTGATTTATTATTATATTGATGAATTACAAAGTGGAGTTAAGTGTTTAAGTGGAAGAAAGTTTTGCACAACTGATTCACCCCCCTCTTAGTTGTGTGCCCTAAGTCTAACAATTGGTATCAAAGCCAATTTCCTCTAAAAAGAGCTTAACTACTTGAGGAGATCCAGGATGTCGTCGTACAAGAAGGATAGTCTGAAGTTTGATGGAACCAATTTTAATCTTTGGAAAGGTCACATGAAATGTCACTCGCAATGTATGGGAATGGTGTACTGGACCATGGCTACAACACAATATACACCTCCACAGGGTGGTCCAAAAACCCAAAATGAAATCACAGATGCTGAAAATAATCTGCGAACTATAGAAGCTCTTCTAAGCACATTATCTGATTCGGAGCTCTCAAATGTTATTGACCTACCAACTGCTTTTGAGATTTGGCAAAAATTGGAACTTTTGCATGAAGGAGACAAGTATGTTAAATGTGCAAGGTTACAGAGTCTGAAAGGGAAATTTGAAAATTTGAAGATGAGAGATGATGAAAATATCACTACTTTTATGCCAAGAGTAAATGAGATTGTTTCTGGAATTATAAATGTTGGTGGAGTCCTAGATGAAAATGAGATTGTTGGCAAAATTCTCAGAACCCTACCTACTTCTTACAAAATCAAGGCTACTGCCATTGGAGAATTTAGAGCCCATACAACTGTCACAAGAGATTAATTGGCTGGCAAATTGGCTGCATTTGAAATGACAGAGTTTGGAGATGACCCCCCAAGACTGAATTTGCATTCATAGCTAGTGCCTCTGTCATGGTATAAAAAAGCAAGAAAAGACCTAGAAGAAGAAGAGGTAGAAACTGCTCAACTTGAAGCCCTTATTGCAAAGAGGTTGCCAAGAGGATCTGGTAAGTATGAAGGAAAATTGCCTTTTAAATGTTTTAACTACAATAAAATTGGTCATTTTACCTCAAAGTGTCTGGAAAGATTTTCAAGACCAAATTCTAATAGATCAAGGTTCCAAAAGAATTGTTACTATGTTCATGAAGAAGATAATAATGAAGGAGCAACAGATGATGAACCAGAGATAGGAAACAAATCCGGAAGTGAATGGGTGTCTATTGTCATCAAGGAAGAAGAACCAATATCCTCTGTATTTGTCAATCATAAAGTTGTAGAAAGAGCTCTGGCTGCCCAAGTTGAAGAAAAGGATGACTGGGTCATTGACAGTGGATGTTCTCACCATATGACAGGTGACAAAAACAAATTCATAGATTTGGGAAGGTATGAAGGAGGAGTGGTAAAGTTTGGTGATAATTCTGCTGGTAGAATCAGAGGAAGAGGAACTATTTCTTTTGATGGAAGGAACAAAACTAGTAATGTACTATATGTTGAAGGATTGAAGCACAATCTTCTTAGTTTTGGACAGTTGGTGGACAAAGGTTATGATCTCTGATTCAAAGATGGAAAATGCAAGATCTTTGAAAGTTCTAGAATAGAGATTGCATCCGGTACTCAAACTAAAGGTAATATCTTCTGCTTGGTTGGCACTGGTAAAAGTTGCTTATTTGTTCAAGTTGATCAGAGTTGGTTATGGCATAGGAGGATGTGTCATGTGAATTTTGATAATATCATCAAGATAAGCAACACTCAGGCTATAAGAGATCTTCCAAAATTGGTGAAACCTACTAATAGCTTGTGCAAAGAATGTCAGTTGGGTAAGCTGAGCAAAGTCACATTCAAAAATAAGGAACTGTCTTCTACCAGATTATTGGACTTAGTTCATACTGATCTTTATGGTCCAGCAAGAATTAGGAGTGTACAAGGTGATAGATACTTTATGTTGCTAATTGATGACTATTCTCGGATGATGTGGGTAACCTTTCTAAA
Source organism: Cunninghamia lanceolata (assembly GCA_027924645.1). Classification (NCBI taxonomy): domain Eukaryota; kingdom Viridiplantae; phylum Streptophyta; class Pinopsida; order Cupressales; family Cupressaceae; genus Cunninghamia; species Cunninghamia lanceolata. Next base: position 505,314 of record BSBN01000196.1, read on the forward strand.
AAAGAAATTAGAAGCTCTTCAGAAATTCAAAATATTCAAAGCTATGGTAGAGAATGAAACTGGATTAAAATTGAAATGTCTGAGGTCTAATAGAGGTGGGGAATTTACATCCGGTGAGTTCATAGACTTCTGTGAGAAACATGGAATAAAGAGACAGTTGTCTTCTCCTAGGACTCCACAGCAGAATGGAGTAGTGGAGAGAAAGAACTAGACCATCCAGGAAGCATCTAGGACCATGATGATGGAAGCAATTGTTCCTCAGATCTATTGGAGAGAAGCTATCAGCACTGTAGTCTATACTCTCAATCGAGTTCAAATCAGAGGCAATATCGATAAGACTCCTTATGAACTTTGGTTTGGCATCACTCCTACTTTGAGGTATTTCAGAGTTTTTGGTAGCAAATGTTACATTAAAAGAGATGAAGATCTAGGAAAATTTGATGCTAGAAGTGATGAAGGAATATTCTTGGGTTACTCTACTCAAAGCAAAGCATACCGGTGTTACAACAAGAGACTGAGAAAAATATTAGAAAGTACAAATGTGAAGGTTGATGAAGGAATTGAAAAACCCTCAAGGTTTTGTGAATATGATGAAGATGATCAGAATGGTACTCCGATTCAAGGAGCTCAAGCCTCCTCTAAAAGACAGATTCAAACTAATCTAGTAAATCAGGAAGAAGAGATGAGTTTCAATGAGCTTGATCAAGAATCAAAAGTGCAAGAAATCCCCAAAGTTCTCAGGTATGTAAGACTAAATCACTCTGAAGATTAGATCTTAGGTGATAAAAGCAAAGGAGTACAAACAAGAAGGAGAATTTCTTAAGATTCAGAAGAGTATTGTCTGATTTCAAAGATTGAACCTAAGACAGTAAATGAAGCTTACAATGACGAAAACTGGACTAAAGCAATGGAAGAAGAACTAATGCAAATTGAGAAAAATCACACTTGGGATCTTGTTCCCAGACCTAGAAACAAGAATGTGATCAGAAAAAAATGGGTCTTTCGGAACAAACTGAATGAAGTTGGTGAAGTAATAGAAAATAAAGCTAGATTGGTCTGCAAGGGTTACTCTCAATTAGGAGTTGATTTTGAAGAAACTTTTGCTCTGGTGGTAAGAATTGAAGCAGTCAGGCTAATTCTTGCCTTTGCTGCCTTTAAGGATTTCAAGGTATATCAGATAGATGTCAAATCTGCCTTCTTGAATGGTGACTTCGAAGAAGAAGTGTACATAGAGCATCTGGATGGATTTCAATTGTCTAATCATGGTGATATGGTCTGCAATTTGAAGAAGGCACTTTATGGACTGAAGCAAGACCTAAGAGCCTAGTATGAAAGATTGGATAAGCATCTTTTGAAGATTGGTTTCAACAAAGGTACTGCTAACAGTAATTTTTATTTCAAAATTGATCATGAAAACATCCTGATTATTGAAGTGTTTGTTGATGATATCATTTTCGGAGGAAGAGATAGTATGTGTAAAAATTTTGCAAATCAAATGAAAAGTGAGTTTGAGATGTCCATGCTTGGTGAAATGAAGTTCTTCTTGGGTCTGCAAATCACTCAAACAAAGACAGGAATCTTCATTTCTCAGACTAAATATGTGAAAGAATTGTGTAAGAAATTTGGGATGGAAGACTCAAAACCAATGAATATTGTTTAAGTCAATGATTGGAGGACTGTTGTATCTCACTCAAATTGGACTAGACATTATGTAGGCTTTTGGTCTTGTTGCTAGATTCCAGGATGATCCTAGAGAATCTCATGTCATGGCAATCAAGAGGATTTTTAGATATCTAAAAGGGATAGTTGAGTATGGTTTGTGGTATCCTAGAGATCATGATTTCTCTCTTCATGCATATACAGATGCAGATTGGGTAGGAGATGTGGATGACCGGAAGAGTACCAATGGTGGACCATTCTTTTTGGGGAAGAGATTGGTTTCTTGGCTAAGCAAGAAACATGAGGCAATATCTCTATCTGCAACTGAAGCAGAATATATTGTAGCAGTAGGTAGTTGCACTCAAGTTTTGTGGATGAAACAGATGCTAAGAGATATCAAAGTGGAGTATGAGGAACCTATCACAATTTTCTATGACAACTCAAGTGCAATAAATATATCTAAGAATCCAGTGTTACATTCAAACACTAAACACATATCTATCAAGTTTCACTTTTTGAGAGAGAAAGTGAACAAGAATGAAGTTAGATTGGAGTTTGTACCTTCCAAGGATCATTGCAGACATGTTTACTAAACCTCTACCTAAGGATTCTTTTGAGTATCTCAGGGAGAAGTTAGGGGTTATTGCCCCTCCATGATGAACTAAGGTGCACTAAGGTGCATCAGTCTGGTGGATATCACAGTCATATCTTGTGATCTGGATTGATGATGGGGAGCTGCTACTTAGGGGGAGCAGCAGGTATGATTCTGAAGTGTTGGAATTGCAAGTATGTGCCCTTTGCCATTTATGTCAAAGGGGGAGAGAAGACATGTGAAAAACAAGTGGTTGCTAATCAAAGGGGGAGCAGTAAAGGGAGAGAAGACATGTGAATGGTTGTTGCTGATAGGAGGAGTTGTGACAGTGAGGAGAAGTTCTTGTCTTGATGGTCAAAACAACTTTTCACATCATATGTTACCATCAATGACAAAGGGGGAGATTGTTACAAGTATGGGCCTAATCAATGTTGTCATTGATGTCAACATACTCCTGTTGTATTAATGATAAGGATTGGATGAGCTGTGTGATGAGGATATTGAGAAAATTAGTCTCAATCAGGAACAATGAAGATCAGTGATGACAGTAAGGTAAAAGTCCAAGATAGGATGAGTATCAGAAGATGCAATTTAAAGGGTTTGTACATATGTGTCTTAAGGTGACCTCTAGTAAATATTTCAGAGGTCCGCATGAATATTTGAAGAAGTTGTGGTTGCTCAAGTAAAACTGGTTCCGGTAGATGTTCAGTGGTGACAAAGTGTTACAGATAGGTCCGATGAGATCTGGAAATGAATTATCCTGTTCTACAGATTTGAGGGAGTGTTGAGGAAGTCTTTGTGAAGTATCAACTCGATTGGTTCATGGTTTGAAGGTCCGTAAGCATCTATTCCTTTGTGACAGTAATGATAGACTATGTTTTTAAGGTTTCAGATGAAGGGGAGAAGGATTTCAGTAAGCAAATGAAGTGTGGATGTTCTTGGTGATTCAGGTAAGCTTGTGGAGGTCTTTGGATCATGTCCAATTCATGTTGGTGGTCTCCATTGTAGTTGGAGCTTGCAATTGAGAAATCTTCTAGATGATAGTGTTCTTTCTGAGATTGGCTGACCAGATGAGTTACACATTCTGCAGATGTTCTTGTTGATGTTTACCAACTTAGATGATCATTCCTAAGTTGATGTCTTGTATAAATAAGGGATTGCGAAGTTATTTCAAAGCATTCCTCGTGGAGATGAGTGTGTGGTAGCAAGGAGGAGAGTGAAAGGCAGAGCAAAAGTATTGGGCTTAAATAGAACTAATTCAAGCATGGTGAAGATGCTATTTTCTAGTTCATGTATGTGATACTTATTTCTTTGTAGACAATGTGTCTCTTGTAGGAAGTGAGCCTCTTGTGAGCAGTGTGCTCGAGCAGTAAGCCCTAATTAGCATCTGCCATTTTTTCTTTCTATTCTTCTAATAGAGAATACAATCTTGGGCTAATCACCTTGTGGTTTTTCCTTTAACTAGGTTTTCCATGTCAAAATCTTGGTGTCTCATGTGTTGATGTGTTTCTGCTCTTAATTTGTTGCATTGTGTTTCCTTGATTGATTTATTATTATATTGATGCATTACAAAGTGGAGTTAAGTGTTTAAGTGGAAGAAAGTTTTGCACAACTAATTCACCCCCCCCTCTCAATTGTTTGCCCTAAGTCTAACATATTGTATTATCCCACATTCATGGGAAGTAATAGTTGTTTAGATTAGACTTAGTATATAAGTACGTGTTGAGGCCAATGAAGGCATCCACGAGTTTATTGTATTAAGGTTGCTCAAAGTAGGTTGCCCCCTCGAAGTGGCCTGTAATCAATAAATTCCTTCTGTGTTCTGTTATTTCTGTTATTTCGTGTATTATTTATTATATTGTTGCAGGAGGTTCCTCTCAGAAGAGATATTTTATCGTCAACTATATTGTGCTTGGCCTAGTGATCAACAACTACCTAGAGTGTACGAGGTGTTTCAATTTTGGGGATACATCTACATGATATGACCCTCCAATATTCAGGGAGTGAATCTAGGCCTTTTTATTGTCTAAAATGTACATGTGGGATCTAAACATAGAGATAATTCAGAACAATCCACTAGGAGATTAATTCCATATTATAGTCCATCATATTACAGTGGCGAATGGAGACAGCTAGTAGAATATAAGCCTAGCATGTCAACATATGGTCAAAATTTGAATATGTATACACATCGTCTCCAGTTGGAAAGTGAAAAATAAATGAATAGAGATAATCTTATGTATATAGATGGATGTGCATACACACACAAAAATATTGCAGGATTTATAAATAGTAGTAAGGGAAGGGACTCTACTATAAGAACGAATTGTCAATTTGTTGAGGTTATAAATGATAAAGATGGAGATATGGAAAGAGAGGTTGATAGATTGATAATGGTTGAGGCTATTATTGACCTTACCATTGGGGATGAGTTATTGATTGATTACCCCTTCTTAAAATGCACTCATGCGCGAAAGAAAAGGGAAGAACAAGGTCTCCCTAAGGATGTTCTTAAGGGCAGAAAACCAAAGAATAATAAATGAGTGTGGATTGATGTTTTATAAACTGTTGTCAAAATTGTGTTTTATTTAAATTATTGTATAAAAAAGGTAGTCTATAAAATAATGTTCCATTATTCAATTGATGTATATATGTTCATACAATTTATATTTTTATTTTTTAAGCCATATTTGATTATATTTCTTTGAAATTGATACATATATGATTTATCCAACTGAACCAAACATTAAATAATGCTTGTGTTTGTTGATAGGTAGAAGATGTTGATGAAACACATACTAATACCCAAGATCCAACTGGGTTATTAAGATTTGGACGGGATGATCCAAACCATTCTTTAAACAATACCAAGGTGAAAAGAGAAACATTGAAGAGAATACTACTAGTTGAGAGATTTGAAGTGTTGATGAGATCCGCATACACTGATGACATGCCACCTGGCCTTAATGATGATGATCATGATAGTGAAAATGCAGTGCATGAAGAAGGATTGAATGAAATGCTTACAGGATTCTTTGGGGATGGAAATAATGATGACAATAATGATCATATGGTTGACAGTAACAATGATAGCAAGGGTACTTACCTCCAACATAATGTTGATGATAACAACCTGAAAGACTCCATCAAGCAAGCAACGAAGACACCCGTGTTCAAATTGGGTGCAAGTAGAAACTCAAAACTGGCATGCACATTAATATTATTAGAAATCAAATCACTATTTGGTTGGTCAGACAAAGGATTCACTACCCTACTGAAGTAAGTTGAAATCTATTTCTTACTTTGCATTGTCAATTGGTGTACATAATTCATAAACATTCATCAACTTCGTTTATATTTCTTTAAGGGGATTTTAAAACCATATATTGTATATAACTATTCCTAATATAGATTGACATATCAAACATGTTCGTCATAAGTCAAACATTCAATTGATTTAATATCTGGCAATCTTATAGGGCACTAAAAACTAAAAATTCCCTGAAGAGAATGTATTGCCATCAACTTGCAGAGAGGCACGTCTATTGTTGGTTGAGTTGGGGATTGAATATAAGCAAATTCATTCATGTAAAAATGATTGCATTTTATACAAAGATGAATATCAAAACAAGGTAGAAAGCGCTATATGCAAAGAGAAGAGATATCATACAGATGTACAAGGTCCTAGAGTTCCAAAAAAGGTTTTGCGTCACATGCCAATTATTTCATTGCAAGTCACTTGCACAATTGAAGGATTTTCATACAAAGAACATGAGTAAATATGGATTTATGCAAATTTTGGTCGACTCTAAAGCAATGAAACACATAGAGGAAAAACGGCCAAGAAAATTCAAAGATGAACCCCGTAGTATCAGGTTTGGTCTTGCAATTGATGGAGTGTGCTCATTCTCTTTCCTAAGCTCAAATTATAGTGTTTGGCCAGTTGGATTGATAGAATACAATATTACCCCATGGATGAGTGTTAGAAAGGAGCACCTTATGCTAACTCTCATTGTTCTAGGAAAACATCAAGTTAAAAACATGGATGTTTATCTTGCGCCTTTTATTGATGAGATGCAAATGCTATGGAAAGGCATAAGAATGTATGACATATGACATCCTCCATCAAATAGGTCCTTCATGTTGTATGGAGTGCTATGTTGGACTATTCATGATTTCCCAGGACTTGGTGTTTGTTCTGGTAAGATAAAATATTTACGTATTTACACTCATAATTTATTTTCATTCCAATTTTCATACTTAGTTTTATACTATTTTTTTGATGTTATTAACATTACTTATTGAATTGCAGGGCTTCAAACAAAGGGGATATTTGCATGTCCAAGATGTGCAAAACAATTTCAAGGGTGGTATTCTAAAGATCTACATAAATTTATTTACACAAACAACGGGGTTTTTTTACCACTAGATAATAAGTTTAGAAATCACATGAAGAATCAATTTGATGAAAAAGTTGAAAAATAGAGGCCCTCCCATGATTATGGGTCTAGGTGATTGGCTTAAGAAGTATGAAGATACTAAATTGAAAGCTTGGGAGGATTTTTTTGATCTGGGCGATTCAATTGAAGAACCAGAACAAGTTGTAGTTAATATGCCAGAAGGAATGAAAAGGAAATCCATATTTTATGAGCTCCCTTACTAGAAGGATCTATTAATATCTCACCTATTAGATCCTATGCAATTATTTAAAAATGTCCCAGATTCTATATTTCGACATATATCAGGCAAAATGAAATACACCTTGTCTTCAAGGAGAGATATTGCTCTTTCGCATACCAAAATTGATAGAAAACATTTGTGGCCAAACAGGGAAAATGAAACATATGCAAAAGCTCCATGGATTTTGAAAAAAAAAAGACCTAGACCAACTAAAAAAAATTATTCGTTTAATAAGGAGACCTACTGGCTATGGGTCATCATTGGCTAAAGATTTTACAATTGATGGACATATCACAGGATTTAAAACACATGATTTTTATAAATTTATGAAGGTATTATATATCATCATTTAACATTTACTGGTAACATTGATTAAATACTAAATATAATTTGATATTTTGTTGTGTGAGAAAGAATTACTAATGACCTTTTCATAAATGTGTTTGATAGCATATCATGTCATTGGCAATTAGGGGAGATTCATGTCTTACAATTGACTTAAGGAATGCCATCAGTTGATTGTCAGCATTTACAAGGTATGTGGTTATATGAAATGTTCATGTGTGAGAGAAATAGAGATATTATATTGCATTTTAATTTTTGACTAAGGTTCATACTAATTTACTATTCTTATATTAGGTGGGTAACCTCCAAGGAGATCCATGAATGTGAAGTGCCAAAATGGAAGAAGGAAATTGCAGAAATTGTATGTGTATTTGAGAAGGAGCTCCCTACAAGTTTCATGGACCTACAAGTCCATTTACTTATATACCTTGTTGATGACATTGAATCAGCGGGTGTCGTATCGACGAGGTGGATGTTTTTCTTTGAGAGGTATATGAAAACTCTAAAAAGATATGTCCAACACGAGGGACATCTAGAGGTGGTGCAGAGGCACCTACCTAACAGCTGGCCTCCATGAGGCAGTTAGTCTATTATAGGTCTTGTTTATGTTTCCAAGAAGGTCTGTTAAGACCAATTGCATGTAATAAGGTCACGCTGATCATGATAAGATCATGCTGACCAGGCTTTTACTATTTTTAGTTAAGTTTGTTAGAACAGCTGTCATGCTGTAGGGTCCGGTTGGATCTCCCAGCCGCCTGGAGAGTTCCCAGCCGCTTGGAGTCGGGTCAGTAGTACTCGTAGGAAAATCTATTTAAGCATGGGGATCGGTCGATATTGCATACAGAGAGAGATATCATCGATCAAGTTAGTTTGCACAAAGTGAGACAGAGAGAGGGAGACTGATCATTGTAATTGCATCTTTGAAATCAATAAAGAGATCCTGTTTGTGTTCTTTATCTGGTTGGATTCCATTGTTTAATCGTTTTGCTGATCTGGTGGTTTCATGGACATGCTGATCCATTCCACCGGTTGATTCGTCGAATCGGTGGAATGGCTGTGTACAGTAGATTAGGAGGTAGTTTGTGTTTTCTGTTTGTTCGCATGCAGGTGTGCAGGATCGCGGTCGACAGATGTTGAGAAGCCTAGCATCCTCATGTGCTAGGTCGAGTTGATAAGTTTGAGTTGGAAGATCACCCTGAGAGTGGATCGGGTCATCCCTGGAGGATCGGCGAAGTGAGATTTTGCTAAGGTTGGGAGTTCGTCAAAACAGCTTCATCAGGATATTTCGGCTTATATCCTGCAGTCCCTTTAGACGTCGTCATCCGGATAAGTGAAGGTGAACATGATGCAGTTGAGTGCATGAAGTGCGAGTTCGTCGGGGTGATCATCATCAGGAGTTGCCGAAGAAGAGTACATCGGCATAAGGTGAAGATCGGGTTATGAAACTGTGGAAGTTTACATGTTGCAAGTACATCAGGATGTTGTAAGTCAGGTATATACTCAGTGTATATATCGCCGTCAGGATCATCTTCTGTGAGTGCCCATCATCCGCATATCGCTAACAGATGCGGGAGTGAAAGTTTGGTTTTTTTGGCCAAGTGTTGAAGAGGTCATCAGGATATTGTGTGACGTCATCGTCATCCGCATATGACGTCATCGTCATCAGGATATTGAGATATCCCCCTATGCATGTTGATCCTGTTGTCGCTAAGGGTTTAGGTGTCGGCGTAGGCAGGAAGTTGTGAAACATCATCAGGAGGTTTCAAGGGAACCGGATAAATCAGATCATGATGCTGTTGCTTGTGTCGTCGGCTAGCGGAGCATCGAAGGGAAGCTGCTGAAGGGGATCGTCATCAGGATATTTGGAGCAACCGGATATTAGATATCCTGCTGACGAAGGTGGTGTCGCATATCATGATGATGCCGCTAGTGTTTGGAGCCCGATGAACAGTGCAACAGGAGGATGTTTGCGCCCGTTGAGTATCATGATGATGATGATAGGCGACAGGCGGAGGAGGTGAACAGTAGTCGGCAGGAGGATAATTGTGATCGTCTGAAATATGATGATGCTGTTGGTGTGCACAGGAAATATGATGATGATGCTGAGCCGATAAGGATTTTTATCATGCTGTTTGTAATGTTGGCAGCTCCTTCCTGTTAGTTAGCTCCCGTTGCGTTTCACTCTGCATCATAGTGGTATCAGAGCAAAGGTTAGGATCTTCTGGAAAAGATAAGCAGGATGTCAGACGAAGAAGGAACATCTGAGGTTCCAGCAAGGATGACCAATGCTGAGTTGGCAGTTCTGGTGAAGAAACAGATTGCAGAAAGCAAGGCCGTGAAGGCTCAGAATCAGGAGTTGAAAGATGAGTTAGCAAAGTTGAGGAGCAGAGTAGGTTCTGGTAAAGAAGATGATAGGGAAGAAGAAGAGATCCCTAATTGGAGCGAGGAGGTCGTTCCTGCAGACCAGAGACCACTGTTGAACGCCCTCAAGGCCATGGAGAGGAGAACCATGGATGTGAAGCTGGATTTGCCAGTGTTTACAGGTAAGATGGACCCTGATTCAGTAATGGAGTGGATAGACTGTTTGAACAATTTCTTTGTAACAGAGGAGATACCAGAACAACAGAGAGTGAAGATAGCACAGTCAAAGATGAAAGAAGCTGCCTTGACATGGTGGAATTTTGTTCAAGATGACAGAGTACAGGAAGGAAAACGTAGAGTTGCCACATGGAAGAAGATGATGGCATTGGTAAAGGAAGCTTATATTCCATTGGATTACAGTATACAATTACACAAGAGGAAGCAAAACCTGAAGCAGAAGGAGCTAGATGTCAGCTCATATACAGAAGAATTCATGAAACTCTGTATGAAGACAAAGGTGAAAGAAAGTGAAGAAGAGAAGGTAGCCAGATACCTTAATGGATTGAGGTTTAATATTCAGGATGATTTAAGTCTAAATAATCCAGATACAGTCCAGAAATGTTTCCAGTTGGCATTGAAAGTGGAAGAAAAGTTAAAGAGAAAACAAGAACAAAACAATAGAGGAAGAGGATCAGCCCATAAGACAAGGCAAACCAATGAGAGTCAAGAAGACACTGGTAAAGGACAGGGACAGTCTGATTTCAGAGGTGGATGGAAAGGTAATAAAGGCAGATTTGGAGGTGGTAGAGGTTCTACTACATTTTCAGGGAAATGTTACACCTGTGGTGAGTTTGGTCATCCATCTTTCAAATGTCCAGAAAACAAAGGTTCATCATCCAGGAATGATAGAACTAGTGACAAGAGAGTACAACTTGTGCAAGAAGAGAAAGAAGAGAAAAGTGTGCAGAGTCCAAACACTTATCAAAAGGATCAGGAGGCTGATAATTGTGGATACCCAGAAAGTGGAGAGTCCCTACTGATGAGGAGAACAGTGAGGGTACCTGACAAAGAATCCCCACACAGAAGAGCTCTTTTCAAGACCACATGCAAGAGTAAAGGTAAAGTATGTAAGGTTGTCATTGATACTGGTTCAACAGACAACATGGTATCTCAGGAGATGGTGGATAAACTAAATTTGGAAAGGATTCCACATCCACACCCTTATAAGGCATCTTGGGTGAGTGATAGTCATTCACTTTTTGTCTCTGAACAGGCATATGTGGATTTCCAGATTGGAGCATATCAGGATAGAATTTTGTGTGATATTTTGCCCATGGAATGTTGTCACCTACTGTTGGGTAGACCATGGCAATTTGATAGAAGGGTACTGTATGATGGGTATGCTAATACCTACACCATCCAGAAAGATGGAAAGACTATTAAGTTGATGCCATTACAGAAAGCAGCTGCAGCACAGAAGGCAGCCAAAGTCATTTTAATGGGAAAGAAGGAATTTGTGCAGAAGCCTAGAGGAGCAGGCATAAAGGCAGTTCAGGACACTGCAGGGAAAGAAGTTGTTCAAGACAACAAGCTGAAGAAAGTTTCAGTTGTGACTGACAGAGGTCAGCAGCAGGTTCAGAAACAGGTTTGCACACAGCAACCAGTTTAGAAGAATGACAGGGATGTTGTCATAGTTGGGACTATTGCTTGTCCTATAAAGATTGACAGGAAGATAGAGTTGAACATTTCAGAAGTTCAAGAGGCAGTTCAGACAGAGGTTCTGGTCAGGCAACCTGACAAACACAAGGTATGTGAGAGAAAAGCCTACATTGACAGGCATGAGGATTTACTTGCCAGAAAGCAAGTTACAGTTCAGAAGTCTTGGAGCAGCCAAGAGACAGCAGCAGACAAAGCTGGAACAGGTCAGAAGACTGACAAGGCAAAGTGTAAAGGTGGAGGACTTCCATATCCTAACTCATGGGACATGAGTTCTTTTCTTTTGGGGAATATGGTGCAGAGGCACCTACCTAACAGCTGGCCTCCATGAGGCAGTTAGTCTGTTATAGGTCTTGTTTATGTTTCCAAGAAGGTCTGTTAAGACCAATTGCATGTAATAAGGTCACGCTGATCATGATAAGATCATGCTGACCAGGCTTTTACTATTTTTAGTTAAGTTTGTTAGAACAGCTGTCATGCTGTAGGGTCCGGTTGGATCTCCCAGCCGCCTGGAGAGTTCCCAGCCGCCTGGAGAGTTCCCAGCCGCTTGGAGTCGGGTCAGTAGTACTCGTAGGAAAATCTATTTAAGCATGGGGATCGGTCGATATTGCATACAGAGAGAGATATCATCGATCAAGTTAGTTTGCACAGAGTGAGACAGAGAGAGGGAGACTGATCATTGTAATTGCATCTTTGAAATCAATAAAGAGATCCTGTTTGTGTTCTTTATCTGGTTGGATTCCATTGTTTAATCGTTTTGCTGATCTGGTGGTTTCATGGACATGCTGATCCATTCCACCGGTTGATTCGTCGAATCGGTGGAATGGCTGTGTACAGTAGATTAGGAGGTAGTTTGTGTTTTCTGTTTGTTCGCATGCAGGTGTGCAAGATCGCGGTCGACAGATGTTGAGAAGCCTAGCATCCTCATGTGCTAGGTCGAGTTGATAAGTTTGAGTTGGAAGATCACCCTGAGAGTGGATCGGGTCATCCCTGGAGGATCGGCGAAGTGAGATTTCGCTAAGGTTGGGAGTTCGTCAAAACGGCTTCATCAGGATATTTCGGCTTATATCCTGCAGTCCCTTTAGACGTCGTCATCCGGATAAGTGAAGGTGAACATGATGCAGTTGAGTGCATGAAGTGCGAGTTCGTCGGGGTGATCATCATCAGGAGTTGCCGAAGAAGAGTACATCGGCATAAGGTGAAGATCGGGTTATGAAACTGTGGAAGTTTACATGTTGCAAGTACATCAGGATGTTGTAAGTCAGGTATATACTCAGTGTATATATCGTCGTCAGGATCATCTTCTGTGAGTGCCCATCATCCGCATATCGCTAACAGATGCGGGAGTGAAAGTTCGATTTTTTTGGCCAAGTGTTGAAGAGGTCATCAGGATATTGTGTGACGTCATCGTCATCCGCATATGACGTCATCATCATCAGGATATTGAGATATCCCCCTATGCATGTTGATCCTGTTGTCGCTAAGGGTTTAGGTGTCGGCGTAGGCAGGAAGTTGTGAAACATCATCAGGAGGTTTCAAGGGAACCGGATAAATCAGATCATGATGCTGTTGCTTGTGTCGTCGGCTAGCGGAGCATCGAAGGGAAGCTGCTGAAGGGGATCGTCATCAGGATATTTGGAGCAACCAGATATTAGATATCCTGCTGACGAAGGTGGTGTCACATATCATGATGATGCCGCTAGTGTTTGGAGCCCGATGAACAGTGCAACAGGAGGATGTTTGCGCCCGTTGAGTATCATGATGATGATGATAGGCGACAGGCGGAGGAGGTGAACAGTAGTCGGCAGGAGGATAATTGTGATCGTCTGAAATATGATGATGCTGTTGGTGTGCACAGGAAATATGATGATGATGCTGAGCCGATAAGGATTTTTATCATGCTGTTTGTAATGTTGGCAGCTCCTTCCTGTTAGTTAGCTCCCGTTGCGTTTCACTCTGCATCAAGAGGGTTGCATGGCTAAAGGGTATGTATTGAATGAAGTATTTTTATACCTGTGTGAATTCCTTGGTAAGGATTTTGAAGATGGGCCATGCTTCTGGGATGAAGAACAAGCATCCGATATTATTGATGGAGAAAAACCACAATCTAATGGTGTTCAAGTAGAAATCAGTAAGTAAATTCATGATCAGTGTGGTTGTTTTTCTTGCAATCATTAATTTACTCTGTAATTTATTTGTCAAATTTACACCATGACATTTGAAGTTTGAAATAAATATGTTGACATGTAATAGGTGTAGACCAAAGTGCTATACTTGACAAGTTCATTCTGTACCACATGGAATTTATGAACAAATGGATTGATCTATATGATAAAAAGAGAGAAGAAGTGTTAGAAGTAAGGAGATAGTTTAAGAGATCAAACCCAAGGAATGCTCCACTTCCCACTGATCTGCTTGGGTAATGGGGCAAAGATTCCACAATAGAATGGGTTACTAAATAGATTCAAACATAACAGAAGATGAAATCAACATGTCTAGATGATATAAAAGAAAGGTACAATTGGAATTTTACAAAATGTTGTTTCCTTATAGTTTTGACACTATTAACTATTTTAATATTCATCATTATATTTGTTTTCATTGAAATAAATGGTCTTTCACAGGTGAAGAAATAATAAGCAATGTGGGCATATGGTCAACATTATCGTGTAGAAAGTGTAGATGTAAAGAGACAGTCCTTCAATTGTGGCATCATGGTTGACTTCAAGCAATCCAATCGATCAAGCTCAAAAGATAAGAATATTATTGGAGGGAATTTACAATACGTTGGGAAAATACAAGAAATTATTGAGTTGGATTATCGCTCTTTTAAATGTTGTATTTTTAAGTGTAGATGGTATGAAGCATTTGAGAGGACATGAAGACATGATACCCATAGTGGATTGTTTTCTATAGATACCTCATGGTTCCTACCAGAGGATAAGGAGCCTTATGTTCTACTAATTCATTGTGAGTAGGTATTTCTTTAACTCAAACAAGAAGCGGTAGTGATCATTAATCTATTAATTCAGAGTTTATTGTGAATATATACATGTGTTTATTAATCAATAAAATTGTTATAACATACGTCTAATATATGTATGTCATTCATGTGCAGGTATTTTTCTATGAAGATATTTTAGACCCAAAATGGATATTGTCATACATTGTGATCCAAGATTAAGGCATGTATTTGATGATGCATTAGTGGATACTAAGCAAAACAATGATGGCCAACAAAATGAGAGAGAGGGATTAGAGAACATCGAAGAAATTGACATCCATGATGATGTTGAACATGATTATGTTCAGGTACAAGAAGACAACAATCCAGAGTTAGATGATGTTATGGAAGACAACAATATGGATGGTATAGGAATGATGATCCAAATACATCTAGTAACAATATAGATGGTCTACAGTCAAATTTCAATGATTATGAAGATGATGTAGGTCAAGATGAGGATGATGATAATATTAAATACTTGAAAGAACATATGAACATGGACAATGATACACTGGATGACATTATAGTAGACAATAATGTTAATGACCAAGACTTCTAAATTTTTAGAATTATTTGCAATCCATGTTTAAAAAAGGATGATTCTTATGGCCTAAACTTTGAAACACTCAGTAATATTATTTGTGTCGATAGAAATTACCTATTGTAATACCTTAAATTGTTCAATCTTTGGTATGAATTGTTGGCAAAAAAAATTAGGATTACTTGGATGCTTCTTCCATTCATTTTGTATCAACATATGTTTGTGAAGACACAAAAGTTAATAAAATATTAATGCACGTAACTCACAATTTTTTAAATAAGCAACTTTGTTAACTTTATTATTTTTAAATAGTTTCCATTTTTATGTTGAACATAATTTTAAACATGTAACTGAAAATATCCACAGTAAATGCTTCACTGTATCAGCATATTCATTCACATAAGCATAGTATTGAGGCTCAATAACTAATATTCATTCAAATATAAGAAGAAATAAGTATGGAAAACATAAGAAAAATATAGAATGATAACACAGTGATGGAGAATCTCTGATAATAAGATGTTCTATTTCATTCATAAGCTCAAAAGTTACACCATCAGAGTTTTGGTACACCCTTCCACTCATACCTTTATTATTATTCTTTTATCAAAGTGTATATAGGGATTACATAATATCAACCATAATCCCTAAGCCATTAACCATTAAACTACCTAACTCCTAAGCCCCAAATCCCTTATCTTTTGACTTGTTAGGTCACAAAAATGTAGGTTGTTAACCCTAAGAGGTTGCCAGGCTCTCTTGACGCTTTTGGCTAACCACACAGGGTAGATATGGCTAAAACCCCCTTCACTTCAGGTTCTACCAGACCTAGGTGGGTGTACCTTAATAATTAGTGCAGACTTGATTGACCTTCACAATGGCAAATTGGTGTGAAGTAGATGAAAGGTTTTGAGAATGCTTCTAAGACTAGGGTTTACAATTTGAAAGTATGCTAATGAGTAAGATCAGTGCTTTATCTATTGGGCAACAGGTTCAAGATTTAGTGATGTATGAATATTTATGTTGGCTTAACTCAAATTGCTAGGCACTTATATAAATCTATACCTTGTATAGATGTGCAAGGATGTCAGATTACATGGTTCTTCTTAATTATCCCAATGATGTTTCCCTAAATTACTGTGAGCAACTGAAAGGATTTTTAATTCTAGTGAGAAGGAAACCTGACCAAGATTGTTTTGTTTAAAGGGTTTTAACTCCTGGTAGAGACCAATGAACTTAAACAATTTGGGAGGAATTAAATCAACTTCTTGCAGAAACCAATCAAATTGATCACACAGAACAACAAATGTGCACTGATAAACTAATCATATCCTTGATATACCAGTTTAAATAATTTAGAAATCCATCTTGGAGACAACCATGCAGCCCATAAAATGAAATTTAACACAACAATTGAACACCAAATATTTTTGAATTGCCAAATAACTCTGCTCCTTTGTATTAATTTAGAAATTCAAATTTATATGGAAACATAGACAAGTATAGATGAATATTTGAAATATTGTTCTGTATTGTTTAAATAAAAGTTCTTGCTTATGTAAATAAGAGATTCTTCCTTTTTTTTAAATGGCCTAGTATCTTATTAATAGGATGCAACCAAGCTTCAGGCCCTAAACATTGCATATTTTCATAATTGCACCTATTAGTAACTAATGCATAATTAGGAAACATAAAGAAAGATAGAAGTACATGCAATGATCAGATTCTAGCGCCATTAATCACCATAGAGTGACCCATGACCGAAAGGTCTAGCAAGGTCATCCTCATCTCCTTGATACAGATTGATACACTTGCATTGCTTTGCAAAATTGTACTGCACCTACTTCATCATAATGCTCTGTTTATAAACAAATTTATTCGACCAACATGGTTGATGTATTCCTGATTAGCACATGGATCTGTGTCAACTAAATTGTTCATTGTTGACTCTAGAGAAAATATCTTTCCCAGACATGCATAAGTATTTTCCATCACCTTTTCCTCATTGTTTATATTTTTGAGTAGTGGTGGCAGTAACTGATCCATTTCATTCTTCCAGGTGTCCTTGTCTTTTAGGTTACCTTCATCATTAAAAAAGTTAGGAAGTGCTAGATCAAGACACTAGTCAAAGTCCTTCAAATCCTCTATTAGCACACCATCAAATCTCTCATGCTCTCCAATCAATTCATTTTACTGCTTGAGCATTTGTTCCTCAGTACTAGCTTTGATATTCAACGCTTCTTTTGTCTCCAACACCATCAGATGTAGCCTTTTATGCTCCTGATATAGTTGATGTGTCCTCTTATGCAAATCCCACACCTTATCATTGTTTTTCATCATTTGGCTAAACCTTCTTCGGATTAATTTAGAAGCCATAGTATATTTGACAGTTTTTAATTTAGTTTCTAACTGCTCACTTCTCTTTTGAATTTTTTTTTGTTTTAATCTTCTAGTAGTTAGCATCTACCATGGCTTCTGTAACCCTTTGATCAACTTCTAGGTATGGTGAATAACAACTAGATGAAGGCAACTTATCTCTGTGAGTAGCAATCTCCTATCTCAACATGGCATTCTCTTTCTTATATATATCATTATCCTTAATTTTTTAATTTGTGCCTTGGTAAACCTTGCAACATTAATATTTAAATCAATAGTTTCTATAGGATCAATATCCTCAATCCTTTGTATCAAAAGGTGACCGAATTCCTTATTTGGATCATCAATGATATGTGGTCTTTTGTTAGGAGGATACAATGTCCATATAAGCTATGCTCTTCTGTCAGGATCATAACCTGATCCTCTTTTGATATCATCCAAGGCTTCTATGCTGAGTTTTATCTTCTTATCTTGATTTCCATTGAAAGTATCAAATACAATGGCCGAGGCCGTATCCCATCTAGGAATCAAAATTACACCTGCTTCTTGTAAGAGTGTCCTCCCCCTTTCTAAAGTCATTATCTCCAATTATTTGCTAATTTCCTTTTGAAGCTCAAATAGCACCTCATCTTGTATTTCAGGAGTGATATCTTTCATTCTCTCCCTAGCCCGCTTGTCGTTGTATTCATACAAAAAGGCTTTAAACTTAGGTGTTTTAATGAAATCATCATCTGAAATGAATTTGTTGTTGGCTAGGTGTCTTATGTCTCCTATTAAGTCATCTAGTGCTTCCATAACGACAACTTCTCTATCCTTAGGAGGTTCATACCCCTTGATGGTTGGGTCATAGTTTTGTACTCCTTCCTTAGATTCTTCTTCTCCTTCTGCAATGTTAGTATCTGCAGAGAAACTTATGTCCGGAGTGGGCTAAGGCGACAAGTGACCCAAGGGAATCTCATACTCATCCTGTGCTTCCTTAAGTTGTCTTCCTTTTCTGTCAAATACATAGGGGGGACATTTATTATCAATTATGATGCATGTGTAATCATAGTATCCAACCTTTCAATAGGATCATCAATATCCTGAAAAAGGCTTTGGTGTAAGTGGAGTTTTTGGCTACCCTCCAAGCTTATGCTAACATAGTTTTATGGTACAAACTCATCCTTTCTATTGTTGTGTTTACATCACAATTTATGATTAAATCTATTGATAACTGAGAGGGGGGGGGTGAATCAGTTATCCTAATTATTTCCCTTATTGAACTTTTCTTTTAATTGATGTAGCATAAAATCAAACACAAAAACATTAACCATGAAATAAGAAACACATGACACAGTATTTTTGACGTGGAAACCCTGTTAAGGGAGAAAACCACGGGGTGATTAACCCAAGAATTATTCTCTGTTAGAAGAATAGGAAATTACAAAAATGGCACTTGCCAATTAGGGCTCACTGCCCGAGCACACTGCTCACAAGAGGCCCACTGCCTACAAAAAGACACACTGTCTACAAAGTGATGAGAATCACAGTCTTGAACTGATTGGAAGCATCTGCATATGCTGGAGTTCAGTTCCGGTTAGGCTCAGTACACTGATCTGCTGCACTTCATCTTTCCTCTGTTCTTTGTTCTGCTATCTTTCACATACCGGATCCTTTTTGCTACCTCTGCTCTTTATCTGGACTTATTCGCATATCTCTCCACAACAACAACACCTTCACAACTAAATCCATCCTCTATATATATCCGCACAAGTAATTTCATCACCTTTCTAGTCGGCATCCGGAACAGTCTAGTTTCTTATAAACTTTCATTCTGTCGGCTGAATCCTTCCTCACCAAGCAATGCGGATCAAGCATATACTTGTAGATATCATTAATCATGTCGGCCAAACATGATTCATGCCTTCACAACCTCTGTCATCAATAGTAACCCATCCGGAAAGCAGTCTGATACTCTGCCAGTCAGTTCTTCCTCTGTTTTCACTGTCTCTCAGGAATCCGGTACTCAACCATTCATATCTTTTTCCTTGTCCATCACCGGAGGCTAAATCCTTGGAATATACCACTCAAGGTAGTCCTCTTGACTTCCCCAAATCCGCACTACACCAAGACACTTCCTCTGAGAGGTCCGGACCAATCTGTCGGACCTTGCCACATGCTCTGTTCTTCTTCACCGGACCACAACATTCTTTATTCTGACTTCCGGTAGAGGCACATCATGACTTGCGGATATGTGGGATGACCTTTGTTGCCATCAATGACAACAACCATGAATCCATATAGTGTCTCTTGCCAACAATCTCCCCCTTTGGCATTGATGGCAACACTTAGTGAAAAATGACTAGGTGTTTTCACTATGCTCCCCCTTTGCTGATGCTCTGTCTTTATATACAATTTCCGGAACTCCCCCTTAGTTGGATTCCTCATTTTTCACTGCTCCTCACTCCCCCTTTGACATCAATGGCAAAGGGTAGGGTCCGCATATCAAAATTTTCAAAAATTTCTTATACTTAGCCGCATATTTACATACTCACATATATTGAAGAATGTCTGCAAAGCATGTCTGTAATTGAATCATTTCGGTAGCCCAACTTTGCTTCATTCTGTCCAAAATTGAAATGTGACCACTTAACAAAAATGCAAATGCTTCTGCCCGCTTGAGATCTGTCGGATCTTTTGTTTGGGCGGTGGTCCTAGCATCACTGATGGCCTCATGCATGGTTTCCAACTTAGGGATTATAATCCTTCTAAGTTCTCCCATCCGGTTGGTGATGTTCTTCCTTTCCTTCTCAAGATTCTTTATTTCGTTCAAGACTGCAATAGTCTGACATTCTTGATTTATTATAGAGGAAGAGAGAGGATCAAAACTTTGAGATAAGCTTTGTAGCTTATCCTGTTCCTCTTTTATTTTCTTGTCAAATGCTGCTGTTGCCTTTGACCAGGATATACAAAATTTATAGATATCACCGCCATCCTTAAGAGCATTCTCTAAGCTCTTTATTCCAATGCTTACAATCTTCCTATCTTTAGAAATTAATTCTAATATCTCTGAAAATCTCTTATCCAAAAATTCCTTCCGGACCTTTTCTTCAGCTGATTTTTCTAGAGAATCAAAATGTGTATCAACACTGCTGACTAAGGTTTTTAGATTACCGGAAGTGGAGGCTGTCGGATCTATTTGGATTGATGGCATGATCTTCACAAGTACTCCGGAGGCAGCCTCTATCAACTCACAGTCTTCCATATGAGACTTCAAGAGCTTTTCATTTGCCTTGGCATTTGCAAATGAAGCTATCTTCATTGTTTGTACCGGAGAGAGAGAGTCAAAATCAAATGGGCCTTTTAGAAGCTCCGGTTCATCAATCTCTAAAGTTTCTTTACTCAAAAATTGTTGAACAGTTTGTGCAGTGTCTCTTGCCGGAGACAGATGTTTCTTTTCTTCTGCAGTCTTAGAACTGTCAACCTCTTTGTCTTTCACCACTGCTTCCTTCTCCTGTAATTGCTCTTCTTCTTTGGATCCGGAGACTGTAGGGGAAACCGGAGGAGAGATGCTAACTTGTTCATGGGCCCCTTCTTCTGGAGCAGAGGGTCCCAAGTCCTCACTTGTCTGTTCAGGGCTCACTTCTTCCGGAACAGAAGATTCCAAATCAGCAGCTGTTTCTGCACCTAAGTCCTCTACAACAGGAAGATTGAACCTTTTGAAGGCCTTCCGGAGGATCTCTTCTATTTCTTGGGTCACTTTGTCAGTCTCACCAAGCATGAGTTGATTCATCCTGGCTTTGCTTCTGAACTCATCTTTGCAGTCCTTGAAGATAATGTTCATTGTCTTGGGATCAATTTGAGGATATAGCTGAATAGCTATCTGCTCCCGGATCTCAAGATCTTTGGCATGAGCATTATTCTTTCTTACTTCCATTTCCTTCTCTAGGCTTTTAGGAATGAGAGATATGATCTCAATGAAAGCCTTATTGTATATGTTCAGATATTTAACTGTGGCTTCCTGCAGAGTCTTTTGGTCTGCCTCACTGAAGTCATCATAGGATTCAGTCATTGGTTGAAGGTTTCCATCCACCGTGGCCGACTTGATTATGCTCTCTAATGACAGAGTGGGCTTTTCAACAGTTACCTCTGCCATTTCATCCTTGTCTTGGCCTGTGGAGGGCTTACCGGATCCTTTCTTCTTCTGTTTCTTTACTTCTCTTACTCCCTCATCTGATTCTGTTTCCTCTTCATCCTTTTGGCTTCCATAAGCCCTTGTGGCTTTTGTCTTGGATCTCTTACCGGATGCCTGGACTTCTGGTTTTGAACTTTTGGTTGAGGGAGGTGCAGATCTCTTTGTTGATCTGGTCCGGGTGGGAGCTCCAACCGGAGCACTTTCTTTGCTTTTCTCTTCTTCCTCGGCCTTCCTCCTCTTTTCCCGGTTGGCATCAAGTGCCTCCTTTGAGATACCTAGGCCTTGAGCAATGTGCTCTACTTCTTTTCTTACCTTTCTTTTAATCTCAGGTTCCCTGAGTTCTACATGTATTTTTACACTCAGCTCCTCAAAGGTTCCAAACCTTTCTGCCTTAGGATCTTTGGGCTGACTTAGCATGTGTTGAACATGCAGCTCCACTATCTGTTCATCAACTTCATACCCCATGGGCATGATCCAGACAGTCCTTGGCTCCACTGCCTCCATTAGGCACTGATCAGTGTCAACCATAAAGCACACTGAGTCCTTGTATTTCTCAATGAGAGACTGAGGAATTCTCTCTCTTGCTTGCATCATGCTCTGAAAGTTTTTGAAGTATCCCCATAGAGCTGAATTTCTCGCTTTTGCATCCCCAAGTCCATGCAAGTAGTCTCTTATCTGGACTGCAACAGGTTTGTCATTCTGCCATACCCATCCACTTGTTCCGGGTAGCTCATTCATGAAGTAGAAGAATAGACATACAATAAGAGTACCATACTTGAAGGAATTCTTCTTATCCTTCTTGATTTTCTATATATTTTCCATTAATTGGCTTAGCAGTAGTTCGCAGAGGTCATATTCTGCATTTTTCCTTAGCATTTCAAAAGCAGTGTATACTGCAATTCCGGATACAGAATTCTCCCTGCTGGAGTGATAGATCTTGTATCCTATTATCATTGATGCATATTTGATATCCGGATCCGAAATATCTTCAATGGTCATTGCCCTCTTGTCAAATTTTGATCCGGTGGCCTCTGTTACAATGTTGTTCTTGACAGATTTGAGGATAGGTACCCCTCCGGAAGGGTATAGGCCAATTACTGCTCTAATTGCCTCTTTTGTGATCTTACAGGGTCTATCTAGCCATAGAAAGTTGTCATGCATCCTGCTCAGTACATACCGGACCCATTCATCTTCTTCAAAGCAGGGGAAATGAATAAATTGCTCAAATTGTTTCTTCTGAATATCCTTATACTCTGGTTTAAGCTCAAAAGCATTGTCAATCAGCTGCTTGTGATAGAGGTCTCTTAATTTGAATTCCCCAAATTCCTCAATGTTTGCATGTATGTAGACCCTAATGTCTTCGGTGTGTAAAACTCCGTGAGGAACACTAGAGAAGGCTCCTAGTGGGTCTACCTCCAATGATTTGTAGGGATGTTTCTTGAATGAGGGGCGAGGTCTATCGGAGATCTTAACTATGTTTGGAGTAGCCATTCTTCAAAGATTTGCAGTGAGGTAATGAAAAACGGAGAATACCTTATGCGCCTTCGGTTTGCACGGAGTGGTTGGATTGATTTCTTTATCCAATAGCTTCGGCAGGAGATCCTTGGTGTGCTTGAAGAACCTTGTTGCAGAGCTCCACTTTTCGCTTCTTCTCGAGTGCAGAATGAGCAAATGACCTTTGAGAAATCCCTTAAATTGCTCCGCGAACCCTAATACCTATCTGCAATAAATGCTTCACCTACATCATTCCGGTTTGCCTTGTCTGGATAGCTTGGAGTATCCCGGATTAGTCCTGATCTGTGGATATCATCCGGATCTTTCAATCATGAATAAATCGAGGTAGCATATTACAAGATCATCTCAAACACTCTGTCCAATCCGCAGAACAAGATAGTGCATTTCCGGATCTTTCCGGACCTTTTTGTAATCCTTTATCATACCGGAGCATCTCCCTGAACAGGTCTTATTTGATCGATCACAGCTTCTTCATAACTTCATGCGGACCTCTGAAAACTTGACTGAAGTATCTCAAGATTCATATCTACAAACCCTTTGATCCGCATCTTGTGCCACATCCGGCACCACTTGTTTGGCTGGGGGAACAAGATTTTCTTTGAGTCTCCCCCTGAGCCTGAGCTCACTTTTAATTTCCGGAAGAAATATCAGCACCAGAGTCTGGTGCGGATCCAACCTCTACATTCTCTGAACTTTTCTTCACCCAAATCTTGCTCATCTGATTCCTAACCTCATCCGCATTCATCTTTTGTTTACCCTTGTCTTGATTCTGATTATACACCGGACCTCTTTTGTCCTGATTCTTGTTTCTGCAGACTTTAGCATTATGACCGGACCTATTGCAGATTTGGCAAATAACATTTCTTTGCATATTTGACTGATATCCTCTTGATCTGCATTGATTTGCCATATGACCTATTCTATTGCATGTGAAGCATCTACCTTTGAATGATTTGTTTACTTGCATAATTCTGCATTCATGGGATTTGTGTCCATACCTTTTGTAGTTGAAGCACTGTCCGGAGAAGGATGAATTATTCTGATTCATTCTCATTCTGCACTGATTAGCTTTGTGACCAAAGTGGTTGCAGTTGTGGCAGTATCCATTGAAGGATGGATATCTTTGAGCATTTGGCTGTCTTACCGGAGGTCTTCTAGGCCTGCTCCTTGGATTTTCTGATCCAAGATTCTTCTGACCGGATCCGGAGCTTTCTCCTTTCTCATATCCCAAGCCATACTTGTCATCTGTCCTCTTTTGACTTCCAAGAAGAACTTCAAGTTGAGCAGAACTTATCTTGAATTTCTCTTTATATTCATTTGCTGTTTGAAGGTCTCTTTTGAGAGAGGCAATTTGATCCTCAAGTTTTCCTTCATTATCTTTGGCATCTTCAAGATCAGATTCAAGGTGTCTGATAATCCTGTCCATCTGGTGGCATTCTTCTGATTTTTCTTTAAGAGATTGTCTTAGATTGTCTTCAGCCTTTCTTTTTTCTTCAATCTCTTGAGTAAACTTTATAGTTCCTGATTCCATTTCATGTCTTAACATAATGACTTCTTTTGATAACTTTTCACATAACTTGGTTTGCTCAGTCAATTCCTCATTTATATTGCTTTCTTCACTTTGTCTTGCCAACTGTTGAAGCAACTCCTTTCTCTTTTTCATAGAGAGACTTAATTTGTCTTTTAATTCTCTCATGAATTCATCAGCCTGTTTGAGTCTTTCCTTTAATTCACTGACTTCAGAATTTGACTGTTCAAGATCCTCAAGGGCAGTCTTGAGTTGCTCCCTTAAACCATATGCATCCATTTGAAATCCCAGATCTTCCTCAAGCTGTTAGGCTCTATTAGGAGGAACTTAGCTCTGATACCAATTGTTGATAACTGAGAGGGGGGGGGGTGAATCAGTTATCCTAATTATTTCCCTTATTGAACTTTTCTTTTAATTGATGTAGCATAAAATCAAACACAAAAACATTAACCATGAAATAAGAAACACATGACACAGTATTTTTGACGTGGAAACCCTGTTAAGGGAGAAAACCACGGGGTGATTAACCCAAGAATTATTCTCTGTTAGAAGAATAGGAAATTACAAAAATGGCACTTGCCAATTAGGGCTCACTGCCCGAGCACACTGCTCACAAGAGGCCCACTGCCTACAAAAAGACACACTGTCTACAAAGTGATGAGAATCACAGTCTTGAACTGATTGGAAGCATCTGCATATGCTGGAGTTCAGTTCCGGTTAGGCTCAGTACACTGATCTGCTGCACTTCATCTTTCCTCTGTTCTTTGTTCTGCTATCTTTCACATACCGGATCCTTTTTGCTACCTCTGCTCTTTATCTAGACTTATTCGCATATCTCTCCACAACAACAACACCTTCACAACTAAATCCATCCTCTATATATATCCGCACAAGTAATTTCATCACCTTTCTAGTCGGCATCCGGAACAGTCTAGTTTCTTATAAACTTTCATTCTGTCGGCTGAATCCTTCCTCACCAAGCAATGCGGATCAAGCATATACTTGTAGATATCATTAATCATGTCGGCCAAACATGATTCATGCCTTCACAACCTCTGTCATCAATAGTAACCCATCCGGAAAGTAGTCTGATACTCTGCCAGTCAGTTCTTCCTCTGTTTTCACTGTCTCTCAGGAATCCGGTACTCAACCATTCATATCTTTTTCCTTGTCCATCACCGGAGGCTAAATCCTTGGAATATACCACTCAAGGTAGTCCTCTTGACTTCCCCAAATCCGCACTACACCAAGACACTTCCTCTGAGAGGTCCGGACCAATCTGTCAGACCTTGCCACATGCTCTGTTCTTCTTCACCGGACCACAACATTCTTTATTCTGACTTCCGGTAGAGGCACATCATGACTTGCGGATATGTGGGATGACCTTTGTTGCCATCAATGACAACAACCATGAATCCATATAGTGTCTCTTGCCAACAAAATCCTCATCAACGAATGGGACATGATGATATCCTTTTAACTTTTGTTTTTTTTTTACACTGTTGGTAAAGTGTTCAGGATCAAAATTTTCTCTTGCATTTCCAAAAGGTAATTTGAATTGCTCTAGTTTCTTTTCAATCAATTGATAATCTTTATCAGAAAAAATGGTGAAATCTTCAAAGCATAGAGTTCCAAGCATAAATGACTATTTGTTGTGGTTCTTAAGGTGCATGAAATCTGAAGAAGCTAATTGCCTGACAATTTCTAAATATGCAACCCTATTTGGGCAAGTTTTTGGTAGCATGAAGGGTAGTCCTTCATATCTGAACACTCTTATCATGGTACAGTCACTAAAAACATACCAATCGCCCCAATTATGGTTGAACTTTCCCTCCTCATGTTTATCTTTTGGCCTAAAAAACTTCTGTATTTCTAGTGAAAAATTGTAATTGCAAGGACGATCGAACAATTTGTATATAGGTTTCACAAAAGACTCCTTAAAATATAAATAATGTGATTTGTCACATCTTTTATCTTAGATAGCAGTCAACATTTGCATGGGTTTTATATCACCATTGTTGTCTAAATCTCTTACCCTAAGATTCTTATCCCACAAGGACATACTTTGTCCTTCATATAACACCATATGCATAAACAGAGAATAATGTCTGAATTTACTTCCTCCATTCTTAAGAGATATTAGATCATTTTGTAATTTCTGTGCCAGGTACTCAACATAATTGAAGTATCGTGTATCATGACTTTGTATGTCTGCAACTAGAACCATGGGTATAATTTCCATGAACATGGAGGCTTCTACACCCAACACTTGGCAGACAAAGTAGTGTGTTTTTGAAGTAATCCTCAAACAATTCAACTGAATATGGTGGATCCTCAACTCCAGAAAATACCCTGAGTTTATTGTTTTCATCATGAGGGTTGTGCAGGGGTAGTTTCCATCTCTTGTAATTGTTACTTATATTACGCTATTCAACCAACAAGTCCTTGATCTTGAATTTTTTTTAATCTAAACTCGTGTCCAATTGAAACACTGTGGCAATATAATCTCTAGTAATAGGAAAGAAAGCAGTCCCATCATCCAATTCAATATAGAAAGTCTTAGGGTTGTATTTTTCTGCAAGGAGTCTTAGCAACTAGACATTCACAATCACATTTGGGACTACTAATTTACCCAAATTTAGCCACCAGGGATTTGAAACAGGTTTATGTCTATACATCTTATTATAATGGAAGATAAAAAGATCATACCCTCTAACCAATGTCCATATGTCCCCTATTTGTTTGTATAAATCTTCTAACTTTTTGGCATGTGGGTTCAATTGGCCATTTCTTCTGGACTTCTATCCTGACCCGGGGCACTGATCTAGTAAATCCTGGTTTAAATGCCTATCTCCCATTTTTTGCCTCTTACTCTTAGGGTTTTGCATTACTTCCTCCATGTTATATAAATTATGAATGTAGGCTAATATATGTGAGCTGGTCAGAAGTACTTACTTGGTAAATCACTCTGGTTATGAATTACTGTCCAGCTGCTCCCTGTGATCGCTCCTTGCAATGCCCTTCAAAATTCACATTCAATCAACTTAACTCTGTGCAATTAATGGCATCTCTCTTGTGTATCTCATATTATCAAAGGGAATTTAATTTTTCAAATAAAAGAAATTGGATCACCGCCATCATGTCTTGTCACTTTATTTCGGGATGATGTGCTTTGAGATCTTATTTATTTTAGTTTTATGCTTGTTCGGGACTTCGGTGTGACCCCAGATAGCATCTCCCCAATAACATACGTCTCTTCAAACATGGAGTTAACCTTCTCATGTTTTTATTTCATCGCCTTTTCAAAGAGACTAGAAAGACCTTCTCTTTGATATAATAGAGTCATTCTAAAATACCTCTTACATTGTTCTTTTATCGGCGAGACTCCTTCTATTGATGGGACAACCTTATCACCTCGACATCCCGAACTCCCTTTGTGAACATTTTTGATGATATCATTTGATCAACGTGACACATTTTGGTGTCATTCTGAAATGCCTTGTCCATTCGATGTTTGGGGTATTAATAAGACTGTTGAGTGACTCTTGCCGATATCCCTTGTCTCTTTGATTTCTTTTATTTCTTCAATTTTGTATAACTTTACTTTTTGTCTTTTATGCCTTGGGGTCATCGAAGAGACTGGATGTTGAGTCTCCCCGATGTAGTATTATCTCACTGATATTGTTTATAACCTTGAAAGAATAATGATTTTGATCAAATATTTTATGATGGAGGTAAGGAATTTCAGGGTTAATGATGGAATGGTGGTATTTTCAGGTTTGAGTGAAATAACTTATTAGGAATTATGGTGGGAAATGGTAAAATTTTAAGGTTTGAAATTTTGATCCAACATGACCCTTAATCCCTTAAACCCTAACCGCTAATCCCTTAACCCTTAATCCCTACTAGATCAGAACAATTAGGTGCTAATGTAGGTATTAATTTAGGCACTAATTTGTGCCTAATTTAGCACCTACTTGTTCTGATCGGCGTAAAAAATGCCAAAATAACAACATCCTGATAAATAGCACTGACTTTTTCAAAAAATTGGAGAAAAATATATTAAAACAGTGAGTGAAAGCAAAAAATGGAGCAAAAAAGGGAGCTAATCACAGGGATTTTTTGTAGTGAATATTGTATATTAAATGTAGTCAAACATTAAACTCATAAGTATATATAATATGTATTGCTATATAATTGTTATGTGACAATGTAATTACACACCCGCATAAGCTTATTTACATGTATGTCAAGTGAAGTTTAGTGGATGCATGTAAATAAGAGAACAAAGAATGAGGTGATGTTAAAAGAAATGGATGCCATCATTTCATATGGGCTTTGTAATTGGGAAGTTGGAAAGAGTATTAATAAAGATTAAAGAGATAAGAGGATGGGAGGAGTGAAAGATGTAGAGAAATAGAGAGATAAAAAGGAAGAGGGAAAGATAGAGAGAGAAGGGGAGATACATAAGGCCACCATGGATATCACAACATAAGCTAAACTAATAGGATACTACCATTAGTGTTGATGAAAGATAACAAAACTTATTTAACTGGCCTTTAGCATTGGCGTGCATGCACCATAATTGTGACCCCAATACATGGCCATGTGCCATGCAACTCTTAGCATACAAAATCTAAACTCAACCAATCTAATTTTCTTAGTTTTAAATGGGCCATCAAGCACTAACTCTAGAATCTACAACTTTTACTCCACCCACTATAGATCCTATCTAATATGCTCACTCAAATATATCCTTAACTAGCACACATATGCCCTTCCTTCACATAAAAGTTCTAATGATTACCTATACACAACCATTGCTAGAATGCCTCAAACAAACTATAGTTAATGCAATTTTCAATGTAACATATTTGGTTGTAGCTCAAGCTTACATATGTGTCAAAGGAAGATGTGCAGAATTTGACAAAAGAAAGACTTGATGAAATGATTAATTAAACTAGAGGCTTTGATTTGATAATAGGTAGAATCCCCTACAATAATCCAATAGGAAACAATAGGAACACAAGGGATGGGCTAGAAGGGAAGCGTTCCTCTACTTTATATGAATTTCCACATATTGTGAATTATGTAAGGCATGCACAGCATTCAAGTGTAACTTGACAAAATAATGAAACCTTCATTGTGTACTAATCTAGACTTCAATAGATTATAAATTCATTATTTTAAAACCTTCTAAGAACAAGATGTTAGGCATAATGTAGAGTAGAAGATAAAGTTGAAGAAGAGGACAATTTATCCATGTGAAAAGAACTAGCAAAGGCAAACTTTCAATTGACACATTTTTTAGGGAAGTTGGAGGAACAAAGTGAGTGGAGAGTATGACAATAGGCATGAGAGGGTAGCTAATGGATAATTTTTTCAACTAGCTTCAAGATTATATCCAAAAATATTCTAATAATATCTTCACTCCCTTGCATGAACATAGAAAATTTGGTTAACAAGTCATAAATTATATAAGGTGTGAAGTTTTTAGAATCATAAATTTGGTAATAGAGGAAGAGAGAGAGAGATAGCAGGATAGAGATAAAGATAAGAGATATAAATGAAAAGAAATAAAAAAGAGATTGACTTTTGATCAGTCATTTTGTGCCAACAATCGAAAGACGACATGTGTCCATAGGGAGCTATGCTCAAATTAGCATATCATTTTCTTAACGAACCAATAATACACCTTTAAGACCTCTTCGATGTACCATTACAAACTAAAGTAATGAGAGAGAGAAAAGAGATTGACTTTTGATCAGTTAGTTTGTGCCAACAATCCAAAGATGGCATGTATCCATAGGGAGATATGCTCAGACTAGCATGTCATTTGCTTAAGAGCTTAATAATTCACCTTTCAGGCCTCTTCAGTGTACCCATTACATAGTAAAGTGTAGCTATCTCTCTAAAAATAGCAATATCCCATCTCCAAGCTTCATTGATTCATACATGGCTTAAAAATGGAAAGAATGCTACATCTCCAAATCCATTGATAGACACTAATGATGAAACTCCTAACTAGGGACATGCAATGCTACAAGAAGATAGTCCTAATGAATGAAAAGTCTTGTCAAGTTAGGACCTTCTTCATGCTAGGAAATACTCCTAGAAAACTACTATGCAATAGTATTAAGAATAGAACCATGTTCCAACAACACCATTGCATAATAGATTATGAACTCATTACTATTTATTATTTGAGTTGAACTCTAGTTTCCATACAAACTCTAGCTAATATGCTCAATTCTTAATTTTCTATTGTCCTTTTGTAATGAGAGGTCCAAAATGTCTAGGTTTCATAAAATGAATCAACTAAAGCGCTTATTTGATGTTAGAGCATACAAATTTATTTCAAGCATTTTTTTAATTGTGTTTGACCTCTACCCAGCTACCAGATCAAATGCCCATTGTTTCTCTATGAGGTATGCAATTATCCCACAAATTTTAATTTAGGGACTCCACATTATACATGAGCTACTCATTACTTTTATCTACATGTTATCTCTATGTACCTTGATGTTGATGTTAAATTGGACATTTCCTAAAACACAAAATCATTGCCTATCATGCGATTACAAAACTAAGCATAATTGCATTAACATAATGGCAAAACATGTTCTACTTTGTGATAGAATTGTGTCTATAGTCAAGCATTGCAATGGAAAACCCTTCATTAAAGAGGGGGAAATAGAGAGATATATATAGAGAGAGAAGGGGGTATATATATATATATATTCATTTCTCATTTATAAGTAGTGTATCGTGCACGGTAGCCCACTCCTTTCACTGCTTATCAACTCAATATAAAATACAATAAAATAAATCAAATTGTCTCACGAATGTATCTATGCACTAAGGGAGCAACAATATTGAATAAAAAGACTTTTGAAGATAATTGCATAAATTTTCATGAGGTTTGAAGTAGCATACATCATGTGGTGCATTCTATGTCATGTTCCTTTTACAAAAGTTTTGCTAGAGCGAGATTAAACACAATGGGCTCCCATGACATAGAATTCTCACAGTTTTTACATTCCCATATCATTTTTAAATTCAAAACAATAAAAAATATTCTCTCAAAATTTAATATTTTCAAACAATTAGGATTTCTCAATCTAAAAGTATACCATGTCTAAATTTAATTTAAAGTAATTTGACCTCAGAATTATGTAAAGATGTTAAACTATAAAACTAACGAGGGTCACTAAGTTTGATCAATCTTTGTATCATGTGATGTCCTCATGAGATGATGTACGATGGTAGGCTAAATGCCAAATGAACATTATCTAGGTGGTGGCCATTCTTACAATTATTTCCAAATTTTACCTTTACCACCCATGACAATTGAAGAGACATTTCTTAAAACATAAAATCATTGGCCATCATGGGATTACATAACTAATCTTAACTGCTTAAACATAGTGGTAAAAAGTGTTATATTGTGTGATATACTTGGGGTTGTGGTCAAACAATGTAATGGAAAACCCTACATTAAAGATCAATGTATGGTACTTTTACCATGTAAAAATGGAGCTTGGTATTTGTTGGTTTAGATATCAACTAGCTCCATTAGAGCCTCATGAAATGGTACTTCTCATGCTAAGGATCCAACAATAAAGAAAAAAAGAGTTACTTTCAATCAATCATTTCATGCCAACGATCCAAAGATGACATGAGATTTACTAGAGCGATACAAGATGATTCAAAATATCATGCCCATTCATTCTACCATATACCTTCATCTTTACAAGAAGAAATTTTTAATTTACATTTTCCAACTATTGGCACCTTAGAATGAATAGCACCTACACGTTCGAAACATTCACTAGTCACATGTATCGAATAAAATGCCAAGATGGACTGGCAGAAGCTAATAATTTTTGTTAGATGGTGGAAACTATTCGCTTATGTTGTATGTAGGTTGTGATACTCGTGGCAAAGGTTAAGGCTGTCGATCCATCAGGTAATAGAGACAATCCTCCAAAAAAGTATATTCAAGTGATAATTATGGATGATCGCGAGTTTTGGTTCATCAGATTTATTAAATACCACAAAGCTCTCCACAACATGAGATACTCTCTTCCAACATCTACATAATAACACGGATACAAGACATTCATCATTCACTTAAAGGCATGTCAATTGAACTTCCAGAACTATTCGGCGTACCCATTGCACACCAAGGTGCGATTGCTAGTTAAAAAAATATATCTATAGAGGGATATCTTTTTTCCATAGTTTTTTTTAATTTTTTCCAACTTTTTCTCCTTCCAACCAATTTCTTTTTTATTTTTTATTTTTTCCAATTTCTTTTTGGTTTTTTAATTTTATTTTTTCCAATTTCTTTCATGCTTTTTATTTTTTAATTTTTCCAAATTTTTTTAAATTTTATTTTTATTTTTTCCAATTTCTTTTTTACTTTGTCATTTTTATTTTTTCCAATTTCTTTCATGCTTTTTATTTTTTATTTTTTCCAATTCTTTTTGTGTTTATTTTTTTATTTTTTCCAATTTTTTTTATTGTTCCATAGTTTTATGATTTTCTCTATCTTTTT
This sequence comes from Cunninghamia lanceolata, assembly GCA_027924645.1. Lineage (NCBI taxonomy): Eukaryota > Viridiplantae > Streptophyta > Pinopsida > Cupressales > Cupressaceae > Cunninghamia > Cunninghamia lanceolata. Next base: position 538,368 of record BSBN01000196.1, read on the forward strand.
GTCGGGTTTCTAATATCTTTTTTGGTTTTTATTTTTTATTTTTTCTAGTTTTTCTCCTTTCACAATTTCTTTTTGGTTTTTATTTTTATTTTTTCCAATTTCTATTTTTTTCTTCTTCAATAGTTCACTTTTGTCAATAAATTCTTTAAGAATATTTTTCTAATTTAGTTTTTCATAATTTTTTCGTTTTTATTTACAACTAAAAAATGTGGGCTCTCTCCTCCATCTTGTTGCAAAGTACGCCTCTCAACATAATTAATCAAATAATGAAATCATTTAGTTATGTTGAGAGGCATTCTACAGTTAGTCACAATGGGATGGAGATGAGAGCACTCATTTCATGTGTAAATGTAACGTTGGAAAATGTCCCGTTGGGGGCTTTTCCCTCATAAGGTTTAGCTCCTGGGTCTTTTATCTACATTTAGGACATGTTACATCATAATTTGACATCCCGATGAGAAAACCCTTAAGTGTCTTGTCAAATAGGACCTAGGGGGACTACTTGAGATAGACCCTACCCAAAATAGAGGGGAGGACTTGGGTGCCCGCGCCCTAGTCCTACCCTATTTTGGGTCAGTCCCAAATTTTGGGTGTTAGCTTGTGACTGTTATTTGGGTCCTATGCCGACATGGTAAGTTTGAATTACAAAATTATTGGCGGAATGTTTTTAGTTGCATATAAAAGCATGTTTAGGCATTCATTTGTAAACTAGATTGTTATTGTGAACTTTATGCATTCTAAAGGTGATTCAAGGCTTTCATTGTGTTCCAAGAGTAGATTTGTGTTGTCTATGTGTTTGTGTTTGCAGATTTGAGTATCTATCTCCTTATGGCATGAAGAGCTTCTTCCTCCCATGAGATCTTCACTACAAGGTGACATTCATTTGTGTTTTCAAGCATTTATCATTTGGTTTTCACCTCTGCCTCCCAAGGGCATGCACTCTCTATCTGACAATGGTGTTCGGAAGACTTGAATGTCTATCTGGGGCTTGACTGAGGCAAGCCTTTAAACACCACAACCCCCTCCCAAAGTTTTCATGATTGCAGGATATAGGTTGAAGCTACAGACAAAGTGAAGTTGAAGGAGGGTACAACAGAGTGTTAGAATTACAGATTAGAGAAGAAAATAGCTCCCTGGACTAGGGTGCCCACTCATTAGTCCTCAAAGTTTCATGACAGGAAAATCTTTAGTACAACATGAACAAGTTGTAGATCTTGTTTATAGATCTCGACAAAAAGCATGGAACTGGACTTGGGCACCTACTCTTTAGTCCTTGACTTTTCTGCCTCTAAACCTTGAAAATAGGTGCACAATTATTTGTCATTTTACATCTTTCTGTAGTAGTATTTTTTGATATTCTTTTGTTTACTGTCATATTTGCATAATTAGGGTTTTAATGTATAATTGAGCATAAGAGAAGGTAATTGGTAATCAAATCATAAAAATCCAAGTTTCCCTACATCTCATAGTGACCTAGGGTATGATTGGACATTGCAACTCGACCCTAGGTCCTTGAATGAAAGGGTGAAAGGAGGATACACCTACAAAACTACCAAAAATTCAAACATCCAAATTCCACCCTTTACAGTAAATATATATTAAAAAACCAAAAAAGAAATTGGAAGATATCTCTTGTCATACTATACATATATTTTTCTAAATATAAATATACTAGTTAATTAATGGGATATGATGAGGGAATTTTAAACTAATTAAATTAATGGGATATGATAAGGGAATTTTAAAATAATTAACTAAATATAATTTATTTAACTAACTTGGTGAAAAGGATAATCTTGATTAATTAAATTAATAATTAAATTTAGAGCTTCTAAAAATTAATTTTGTGTAGTTTTTTTGCATTGATGTTTTAATCACACACCATGATCCATCATCATGAAGAGAATGAAAATGAGATAAAATTGCAAAGAAAGTTCCTCAAAAGAGAGAATGAATTGACACAGAGTATAAGGTTAAACCTATGGTAAGGAGAAAACAAACCATAAAAGAAAAAAGGAATAACTAAATAAAAAATATAGTTTACAAATAGAAAGGTAGGAAACCGATAATAATCGAAAGAGAGCAAGAAAGAAAGGCAATTTGTAAAAAATAATTAGAAAAATAAAATACAGTAAAAAATCTGAAAAAAAATTGATTAACAAAATATAGAATTAATGTACCATAAGTAGCTTGGAATTTTTTTTATTATTTAGTTGTTCCTTTTACTTTTCCCACCTATTTTTGTGATGTGGGAAAAGATGATCCTAATCAACAATGAAACAGTTAGATCAATCTCTCCTCATATCACATTGGAACACAAGAACCAAGGGTTATAGGATTGGCTACTGTGTCTAGAGAAGAGCCAAGCTACAAACTGGTGGGGTCTTTGTTCCTTTGTTGCTATGATTAGGAATTAATTATAAACTATGCAAATGAGAAGACATAATGAACAAAATAAGTAGCAGTACATACTGCAGTAACATGAAATAGAAAATAGATGTAGAAACAGACTAAGCAAACATAGAGGAACCTATCACTAGAAAGAAAGGCTATCGAGGCAAGAGACTGATGTTGGGTGCCCTCAGGGCTTAAATTTGATAATTGTATAGCTGTATTTAGGCATTTTTGTTGTAAAATACAATCAAAATTTTAAAAAGACCGTATCATATGAAAGGAGAGATTTTGGACAAACTATCAAAATTTATATAGGATTATGTTGATATATATTTGGTTTTATATAATTTACTTATACTAAGATATTACATAATATTTTAAAGGCACTATTGAATAGATAATTGTCATAAGAAAATTGCTTGACTATCAAATTTAGGCCCTGGGTGCCTCCTAGGGTTTTGGGTCAGATCAACTTCTGTATGAAGATATTCATCTCTGTAACTTTTATCTTCCCTTCATCCATTGATATAAGAAATCCTTCACTCTGGATTTGCACACACAAGGAGGAAAAATGTCTGGTGCTATATAGAGGTTTACCTCGATCAAGCCTCATGTACAAGTGTTCACACTTCCACAATAGAAAAGGTAAGTGTGATAGAGAGTGTGTGCTCTTGGTGAGTAGAGGCAAATAATAAATAAAGACATCAATAACCAAATATAATAGAACAAACTCACCATGAAACCGTAGTTGGACTTTATATCACAACACTAGTCGCAAACTAGGAGATGTTGGAGAAGGAAGAAGCTTCCTCAAGTACCTACAAGGGTTAGTACAATAGCAACAATGATAATTCAAGAGTAGAGAGCTTTAGATTTGTAGAGAGCATATATCAAGTATTCATTCAAATATTACTTCATCATCCTCCTAAATGAGAGGGAGAGAGCTACATATATATGAGTCTCGATTATTTTTAAAAGAGTTTGTGTTAGGCTGATAAAAGGTGTACCACCCGATGTAGTAAGGCTGACACTCAAACTTCAAACTTCATTCAGGGAAAAAGGGCTGGACCCAAGCATTGGGTGCCTTGGTCTAGGCTAATTTGGCCCCCAAAATCTCAATAATTAAGTCATTTATTTTTATTTCTTAATCAGGTCCTAAATCAAGCACTTGATGAATGAAGATACACATACATGTGAAAAGGAGTTCTAAACCTAGTGTGCAATTGTAAGTGGTCACAATTTCTGATGCTACAATTTTCTCTTCACCATAGGTTTAACCTTGTACTTTGTGTCAATTCATTCTCTATTTTTAAGGAACCTGCTCTACAATTTTATCTTGTTTTCATTCTCTTCTTGATGATGGATCACAGAGTGTGATCTAAAAACATCAATGCAAAAAAAACTACTCACGGTTGATTTGCAGAAGCTCTAAATTAATCTATAATGGACAATGAAATATCATGTCTTCAATTAATAAATATAATTCATTTAATTAATTGACTAGTGGAAGGGGAAATGTTAAGGGGTACTCCTAGGATGAAAGTATCGCAAGGTGTTGAATGTGGTATTAGGAGCTGTCGAAAGTGGTGTTAGGAGATGTCAAAAGGACATGATCAAATTTGAGTGTCTATATTTTTCCCCTCTTTGAGATGATGACTAAGAGAAGTAACATCATTTCAAGAAGATAAGATATGGATGATTTGAAATGGATGCCCCAACCACTTGAAGGAGTTGTGACGAGGAGGAACGATAGAGAGATGGGATGGCCCCTTGAGAGGATAAGTGAGTTGAAAGAGCATAGGTGGGCTCTCTAAATAGATGGGACTGATTAGTGCAAGGAATGAAGGATATGGAGGATAAGACATCATTTTGCATGAGGTGAAGAATAATAGATTTTGATATAGCACTAGACATTATGCACCAAGGTATAAAGACCAAGGTAACAATGTGTCATGTGCATAAAGGACTGACTCAAATAGAAAGGTTAAAAGTAAACATATGTTGTATGGCACCATGATATGGAAGACCATGATGTCATCATGTAGGATGCTACAAGGACTGATGCAAACGAAAGGATGCCCTAACACATCACAAGGTTTGTGTCGATCTTTGTGAAAATTGTGATGGGGCAACCAATACACACATCACAAAAAAAAAATGCATAGACCAACATATGCCATTCAAGACACACCATGATATAAGGATTGTGGTGACTGTGAGATGGTATAATGTAGGGTAAAAATAAAGAAAAATAAAAAAACAACAGTCAATCAACATAGAGATGTGTACATCTTGCCAAAATGCTAAAAAGGGTGATGAGGATTATGATGATAAGGATAATGATGAAAGTTTATATGGGGAACAATATATCCCATGAAGGCAAAAAGGAAACTAATAACATCATGATGGTAAGGGGTCGATAGGTGTATGTGATCGAAATTGAATAAAGGTCTTTGATTTAACATTTAAGTATAGTGTTTAGGGTGCTAATGTTGTAGGTGTAAGACATAGGATATTAGCATACATGTTTTTGCATGAAGCTCAAAAAGAATGAAAAAGAGATGTACCTAGGATAGGGAATATTCAATAGGCAATACTGGTTCAAAAGAAAAGCATAATCAACTTGCCCATATTAATGACAAGGGTGGCAACATGAGATGGATTTGATGGAAGACTAAGACATGGATTAGGGATGGGATGATGTAAAAAGGATCTAAAGGATAATGAGTTCTGGCTCCTACACATGGCGCCTGCAAGCAGGTTTTCACCATGGTACTTGTCCAAGGCACCACAAAAAGTGGTTTTCACCATAGGATGAATAATTTCACTCTACTTTTGGATTTTTGGATTTTTTGTATTTTTGAATGTTTTGATTATTTAAATTTTTAGATGTTTCAATTTTTTGGATTTTTTGAATGTTTAGATTTTTTTTAGATTTTTTTGAATTGGGATACTTTGCAAACTAAGCATGAAATCTTTTAAGCTAGATGATGTTGAGAGGTTCATCAAACTCTTGACCATCTAGATTAGCTATCTGATAAGCACCTAAACTATACTTAGTGGTGAAAACATAAGGACCTAGCCAATTAGGCTCAAAGTTTCCTTTTGTGTCTCAATCCTAAAGATTCTTATTATTTTACTTTAACACAAGATCACTAATCTCAAACTCACGAGCCTTAATTTTCTTGTTGTAGGTTCTTTAAAGACAGTTTTAATAGTCCTAGAGATGATTTAATGTATCAAGGTGCTACTCATCAAGGAGTTCTAACTCATGAAGATGTGAAACCCAATACTCATCATCGTCAATTGGATAATGCAAGGAGATGTACAATGATGGGAGTTTGATATCTATTAGAAAGATAGCTTTAGTACCAAAGACTAATGAATATGGAGTGGCACCAGTGGGAGTATGAATGATAGTGCAATAGGTCCAGACAGTAGGATTGAGATGGAGGTGCCAATCATAGCTGGCACCATTGATAGTTTTCTTTAGAATCTTGAGAAAGGTTTTATTTTTTGCCTCTGCTTGACTGTTATCTTGGGGATAATAGAGAGTGGACCAAGTGTGTTGGATATGAAAGCATTCACAAAGGGTGTGGACTTCATGGTTCTTGAATGGTTTACCAATGGATGGGATACCATAGCGACAAATGATATGATGGAGGATGACTTGGATATGTGGGTACTGGTAGTGAAGGTGAGTGGGATAGCTCTAACCCACTTACTGAAATACTTGATGGTAGTGATGATGAACTTATGACCACTAGATGAAGAAGGTTAGACCTTATTGATGAGATTGAGGCCCCATTGAGAGAAAGACCAAGGAGTTGTAATGGGTTGCAATGCTTGAGAGGGAGCATGAATAAGGTCACCATGATGTTGATAGGTGAGGCATCATTTGACATAATAACATACAATATGCTCCATAGTAGACCAGTAGTTACAAATTTGAAGCTTCTTTGTAACGATAATACCACTAGTGTGGACACCACTTATAGCATCATGCACCTCCTTAAATGCAAGATTATCCCGCTCCGTGTTTAGGAAACTTAACAAAGAACCATCATTATAGAATCTTCGATAAAGTGTGTCAACAAGGATAGTGAAGTGAGAGGTACGTTGGATAAAGGATTTACATTGATTGCGAGATAGGTAGTGATGCAGGAGCATCCCTAGTTCAAGTGCAATATTGTATTAACCAAAAACATTTGCATTTCAGTTTGCTTGTAGTTCAGTTTGTTTCCTTTCATTTCCTAGTTTAGTTCAGGTAGTTCAGTCAAAAGTAGTTTCTGCATTTTCATCCGTATTCTACTGCAGTTGTATTTCACACCTTGTGGAGCTGGACTTAGCATCTATATTCATTCATCTACATCATACTTAGAATTCAGAGCATTTGGATCAAGTGCCAGAAAGATATCGCTATCAGAAGATTAACTATTTTTGCAAAGCAGAGCATTATTTTAACCTTAGACAATCAGCTAAAGGAGAAGACTTGCAGAGCATTCCTCAACTTGTGAAGCTTAATGGCAGATCATTTAATGTTCCTTGGTTCATGGCTAACCTTCCCTGAGATCCGTACATCATTCCATACATTTGTGGAGGTGTTCTACATGATTAGGTCCGACCTATCTGTGTACACACATTACAGCTCTTCATTGGAGTTTGTGACCCTCCTTGGCTGACGTAGAGAAATCTATTATACCAGAGATGATATATAAGGATGTAATATATCCCTAGGAAAGAAGATTTCAATAGTTGGCATTAATTCATAATCCTTAGTCTAGATTTGAGTGAAGGAACTTCAAAGCTATATCTTGTGTATATTCTGTTATTCTGTAATCAAGCCTGTGAGCCGAATTGTAAGCCTGCATGATGCTGACCAGATTGTATTCAAATTCTATGATATATTGAATGACTGAATCTATGTTTTTTTCATATCTTTGAGTTGTTTCCATTGTGTTTACTCTAGCTGCATGGTCTGGATAGTTCATTTTATGAACCCTCCCACCGTGACTACACCAAGTGGTATCAGAGCGAAAGTTTGAATCTTTGGGAGTGAATTGAGTGAAATTGGAAAAGGAATTCCATAAGGTCTTGCTATGGATAGATCACCAAATTGAGGTAGGCTACTTGTGTTGCAACCGATCGCCGATTGTGAGGCAGTTGTCACCTTGTAGCCCAATCGCCAAACTTGAGGCAGTTTACACTTGATCCTAGGAAGAATACTGCCAAGGAGAGTCACCGCCATTGGAACAATGGTTGGAAGAATGGATGAAATGATGGAAATGATGTGAATTCGATTGGATTTTGTTGAAGAAGATAGGCAAAGAGGATTGACATTGAGACCTAATGTTGAAAGTGATGATGAAGAGGAATTTCAATCTGTTGAACAAATTGGTGAAACCCTAGGAGGTGATGAAGAAGAAGAATTATCTCAAGTAAAGATGTTGTGAGCTATTTCAAAGATTGCAAAAAGACCTAGAGTTGATGCGCTAAACTATACTGGTAATTTGAACCCTGAAGAATTGATTAGCTTGATAAATGACATGGAAGAATACTTTGAATATGAAGAAATTGAAGATCTAGAGAAGATGAAATTTGCAAAGACAAAGTTGAAAGGACATGCTTCTATATGATGGAAAGAAGTTTAGTTGGAAAGAAATAGGAGAGGGAAAGAAAAGATTACAAAGTGGGATAGGATGGTGAAAAAACTAAAGAATTAATTTATACCTGTTGACTATGAGTTGGAGCTATTGAAAAGATTGCAAAACTTGAGACAAAAGGAGAAATTTGTGAAGGAGTATACTGAAGAATTTCATAAGATGATCATAAGGACAGGACATAGTGTAGCAAGTAAGGAGAAAGTGGCTAGATACATCAATGGACTGAGATTGAACATTTAAGAAGAACTAAGCTTGGTAAGGATGACATCTTTGGAGGAAGCATATCAGTTTGCCTTGAAAGTTGAAGAGAAGCTGAATTAGAGATATGATCAGAGACAGAGAGGCAGAGGAGGTAAATTTCAAAGAGGGGGAACATTTTTTGGAGAAGACAACACATTTGGAGCAGAATAAGTTTGACAACATGTTCAAGAGGGAGGATAGAGATAACAATACATACTAGAGTAATGACATAAATTTTCATCATAGAGGTAACTACAATTCATACCGAAATGAAGGATAAAGAAAAGAAGGAAGAGGACTTGATAAGAGGACATTCCGAGGCACTTGTTTCAAGTGTGGAGGTGAAGGCATAGAGAATTCGAATGTAATCAAGGTAGTATGAGAAAGAAGACAGAGAACAGTGGAAGAGAAGCCTATGTGGAAGAAGAACCTATTGGATCACCTAGTTTAGTTGGCAAACCTGAGAAAGGAGAATCACTTGTGATGAGGAGAGCACTATTTCAAGTAGAGTCAAATGAGGAACCACAGCAGAGGAAAAGTTTGTTCAGAACAAGATCCAAAATAGGAGGTAAATGTTGTAAAGATGTAATTGATATTGGTAGTTCAGATAACCTAGTTTGAGAAGAGATGTTAACTAAGCTGAAGTTAGAAATATTGAAACACCCTAAGCCCTATTAGATAGACTAGATTCAGGATGATCATAAGGTACTGGTGAGTGAACAATGTTTGGTGAAACTTCATATTAGATCTTATCATGATGAAGTCTTGTGTGATATTATGCCTATGGATGTATGTCATATCTTGTTGGGTAGACCTTGGTAGTATGATAGAAAAGCTATAGATGATGGGAGAAAGAATACATATACTATAACAACAAATGGAAAGAGAATTACTTTGATTCCTTTAGAGGACAGTCCCAAGAGTGAGGTATGTGGGAATGCTAGAATCTGTTTGGTAGATGGAAGAAAATTTCTAGATGGTTTGAGACATGAGAATATGTGTTATGCTTTGATTCCTAAGAAGCCTAAAGCTTTGGAGAAGAAGACTGAAGAATCACAACTGGAGGAAATAAAGAGTTACTAACAGAGTATGAAGACATCATATCAGATAATGTACCTGATGGATTGCCACCAATTAGGAGTATTAGTCATCACATGGATCTTATACCAGGAGCTAGTTTGCCTAACAAAGCAGCACATAGAATGACACCGGCAGAAAATGAAGAATTGAACAGATAGATACAAGAATTGTTGAGGAAAGGTTTGATCAGAGAAAGTTTGAGTCCTTGTGCAGTACCTGCAGTGTTAGCACCTAAGAAAGATAGAGAATGGAGAATATGTACTTACTCTAGAGCAATAAACAAGATCATAGTTAAGTATAGATTTCCTTTACCTAGAATGGATGATATCATGGATTGTTTGAGTGGAGCAAGATATTTCACAAAGATAGATTTGAAGAGTGGATACCATCATATCAGAATCAGAGAAGGGGATGAATGGAAGACTACTTTTAAGACCAATGAAGGATTGTATGAGTGGTTAGTGATGCCTTTTGGATTGACAAATGCATCGAGTACTTTCATGAGGTTGATGAATGAAGTCTTGAAGAAATTCTTGGGTAAGTTTGTGATTGTATATTTGGATGACATTCTAATTTTTAGTAAGACAAAAGGAGAACATTTGTGGCACCTTAGACAAGGTTTGCAGAGGTTGAGAGAGGAGAAATTACTGATAAATATAAATAAGTGTAGTTTCATGAAGGAAGAACTACCGTATTTGGAATTGTTAGACTTAGGGCATACAACTAAGAGGGGGGGTGAATCAGTTGTACAAAACTTTCTCCAATTTACACACTTAAATCTTCTGAGTAATTAGCAGTATATTAAGCATGAAACATAATGCATTCAAATCAAAAGAAGAAACTCATCAACACATAAGACACCAAGATTTTGACGTGGAAAACCCAGTTAAGGGAAAAACCATGGGGTGATTAACCCAAGAAAGTATTCTCTGTTAGAAGAATAGAAAGAAAAAAATGGCACATGCCAATTAGGGCTCACTGCCCAAGCATACTGCTCACAAGAGGCTCACTGCCTACAAGAGACACACTGTCTACAAAGAAATAAGTATCACATACATGAATTGTAGAATAGCATCTTCACCATGCTTGAATCAGTTACATTAAAATCAATACTTTTGTTCTGCCTTTTCAGTCTCCTCTTCACTACCACACACTCATCACCACCAGGCACGCTTTGAAATGACTTCACAATCCCTTATTTATACACAACATTGACCTAGGAACAATCATCTAAGTCGGCAAACACTTACAAGAACATCCGCAGGACGTGTAATACATCTGGTTAGCCAGTCTCAGGATGAACACCAACATCTAGTGGTTATTCTTCAAATATGAACTTTAACTTCAATGCAGACCACCAACATGAACTAGAAATAATCCATAGATTACCACAAGCTTTCCTGAATCACCAAGAACATCTGCACTTCATCTGCTTACAGGAATCCTTCTCTCTTTCATCCGAAACCTCAAGAACATAGTCTGTCATCACTGTCACAAAAGAATAGGTTCTTCCGGACCTTCAAACCATGAGCCAATCAACTTGACACTTCATAAGGACGTTCTCAACACTTCTTCAAATCCACAAAATGGGATAGTACATTTTTTAGATCTCACCAGACCTATCTGTGTCACTCTGTCACCTCTGAACACCTGCCAGAACTAGTTCTACTTGAGCGACCATAACTTCTTCTGATCTTCATGCGGACCTCTAAAAAATTTCTTGGAGCATCTCAAGACTTATATCTACAAACCCTTTAAACTGCATCCTTTGATCCTCAACCTATCTTGGACTTTTACCTTGTTGTCATCATTGTTCTTCACTGTTCTTGATTGAGACTAATTTTCTCAATATCCTCAGTACACCACTCATCCAATCCTTCTCATTAATGCAACATGAGTATGTTGACATCAATGACAACACCGGTTAGACCCATACTTGCAACAATCTCCCCCTTTGTCATTGATGGCAACATATGATGTGAAAAACCATCAAGACAAGAACTTGTCCTTACTATCACAACTCCCCCTATCAACAACAACTATTCACATGTCTTCTCTCCCCCTTTGACATCAATGGAAAAGGGCTCATACTTGCAACTCTAATACTTCAGAATCATACCTGCTACTCCCCTTGAGTAGCAGCTCCCCATCATCAATCCGGATCACAAGATATGACTGTGATATCCACCGGACCGATGCACATCAGTGCATCCTAGTTCATCACCGGAGGGGCAATAACCCCTAACTTCTCCCTGAGATACTCAAAAGAGTCCTTGGGAAGAGGTTTAGTAAAGATATTTACAATCTGATCCTTGGAGGGTACAAACTTCAGTTTGACTTTGTCCTTGTTCACTTGCTCTCTTAGAAAGTGAAACTTGATAGATATATGCTTAGTCTTAGAATGCAACACCGGATTCTTAGAAATATTTATTGCACTTGAATTATCACAGAAGATTGTGATAGGCTCCTCATAATCTACTTCAATATCTCTTAGCATCCGCTTCATCCACAAAACTTGAGTGCAACTACCTGTAGCTGCAATGTATTTCTTCAGTTGTAGATAGGGATATTGCCTCTTGTTTCTTGCTTAGCCAAGAAACCCATCTCTTTCCCAAAAAGAATGCTCCACCACTGGTACTCTTCCAGTCATCCACATCTCCTGCCCAATCAGCATCTGTATATGCATGAAGAGAGAAATCATGATCTCTAGGATACCACAGACCATACTCAACTGTCCCTTTTAGATATCTAAAAATCCTCTTGATTGCCATGACATGGGATTCTCTAGGATCAGCTTGGAATCTAGCAACAAGACCAATAGCTTGCATAATATTTGGTCTAGGTTGAGTGAGATACAACAATCCTCCAATCATTGATCTGTACTTTATCTGGTCTACCTTAGGAGAGTCATCATCATTGCTCAACTTACATCCAGTTGCCATGGGAGTATTCATTGGCTTTGAATCTTCCATCCCAAATTTCCTCAACAGTTCTTTTACATATTTGGTCTGAGAAATAAAGATTCCTTTCTTTGTTTGAGTAATTTGCAGACCCAAGAATAAATTCATTTCACCAAGCATAGACATCTCAAACTCACTTTTCATTTGATTTGCAAAAACTTTACACATACTATCTCTTTCTCCAAAGATGATATCATCAACAAATACTTCAACAATCAAGATGTTTTCATGATTAATTTTGAAATATAAGTTACTGTCAGCAGTACCTTTGTTGAAACCAATCTTCAAAAGATGCTTGTCCAATCTTTCATACCAGGCTCTTGGGGCTTGCTTTAGTCCACACAGTGCCTTCTTCAACTTCCAGATCATATCACCATGCTCAGATAATTGAAATCCATCTGGTTGTTCAATGTACACTTCTTCTAAGTCACCATTCAAGAAAGCAGACTTGACATCCATCTGATACACCTTGAAATCCTTGAAGGCAGCAAAGGCAAGGAATAATCTGACAGCTTCAATTCTTGCAACTGGAGGAAAAGTTTCTTCAAAATCAATTCCTTCTATTTGAGAGTAGCCCTTGCAGACCAATCTGGCTTTATTTATGATTACTTCACCAACTTCATTTAGTTTGTTCCGGAAGACCCATTTGGTTCCAATCACATTTTTGTATCTAGGTCTGGGAATAAGATCGCAAGTGTGATTTTTCTCAATTTGCATCAACTCTTCCTCCATTGCCTTGGTCCAGTTTTCATCATTGCAAGCTTCATTTATTGTCTTAGGTTCAATCTTTGAAATCAGACAATATTCATCTGAATTTTGAGCAATTTTCCTTGTAGTTTGCACACCTTTACTTTTGTCACCTATGATCTGATCTTCAGAGTGGTTCAGTCTTATATACCTTGGAATTTCTGGAGCTTCTTGCACTTCTGCTTCTTGATCAGGCTCATTCAGACCTATCTCTTCTTCTTGATTTACCGGATCAGTTTGAATCTGATTTTCAGAAAAGGATTGAACTCCTTGAATCAGAACACCATTCTGATCATCTTCATCATATTCATAGAACCTTGAGGGTTTCTCTATTCCCTCATTAACCTTCACATTTGTACTTTCTATCATCTTTCTTAGTCTCTTGTTATAACACCGGTATGCTTTGCTTTGAGTAGAGTAACCCAAGAATATTCCTTCATCACTTCTAGCATCAAACTTGTCTTGATCTTCATCTCTTTTGATGTAACATTTGCTACCAAAGACTCTGAAATATCTTACAGTAGGAGTAATGCCAAACCAAAGTTCATAAGGGGTCTTACCGGTATTGCTTCTGATTTGAACTCAATTGAGAGTATAGACTATAGTGCTGACAGCTTCTCTCCAATAGATCTGAGGAACATTTTCTTCCATCATCATGGTCCTAGATGCTTCCTAGATGGTCCGGTTCTTTCTTTCCACTACTCCATTCTGCTGTGGAGTCCTAGGAGCAGACAATTGTCTCTTAATTCCATGTTTCTCACACAACTCTATGAACTCACCGAATGTGAATTCTCCACCTCTATCAGACCTTAGACATTTCAACTTTAATCTTGTTTCATTCTCTACCATAGCCTTGAATATTTTGAATTTCTCAAGAGCTTATGATTTCTCCTTTAGAAAGGTTACCCACATCATCTGGGAATAGTCATCAATTAGTGGCATAAAGTATCTATCTCCTTGAATACTCCTGGTTCTTGCTAGATCACAAAGATCAGTGTGAACCAAGTCCAATAATTTGGTAGAGGATAGTTCCTTGCTTTTGAATGAGACTCTGCTTAGCTTACCCAACTGACATTCCTTGCACAAGCTGTTAGTAGGTTTCACCAATTTTAGAAGATCCCTTACAGCCTGAGTATTGCTTATCTTGATGATATTATCAAAATTCACATGACACATCCTTCTATTCCATAACCAACTCTAATCAACTTGAACAAATAAGCAGCTTTTACCAGTACCAACCAAGTGGAAGATATTACCTTTAGTTTGAGTATCAGATGCAATCTCTATTCCAGAGCTTTCAAAGATCTTGCATTTTCTATTCTTGAACCGGAGATCATAGCCTTTGTCCACCAACTGTCCAACATTGAGAAGATTGTGCTTCAAACCTTCAACATATAGAACATTACCAGTTTTGTTCCTTCCATCAAAAGAAATAGTTCCTCTTCCTCTGATTCTACTAGCAGAATTGTCACCAAACTTTACCACTCCTCCTTCATACCTTTCAAAATCTACAAACTTGTTTTTGTCACCTATCATATGGTGAGAGCATCCACTGTCAATGACCCAATCATCCTTCTCTTCAATTTGGGCAGCCAGAGCTCTTTCCACAGTCTTAAGATTGACAGATACAGAGGACATTGGATCTTCTTCCTTGATGGCAATGAACAACCATTCATTTCGGGTTTGTTTCCTATCTCTGATTCATCATCTTTTACTCCTTCATTATCATCATCTTCATGTACATAGTAACAGTTCTTTTGGAACCTTGGCTTGTTAGGATTTTGCCTTGAAAATCTTTCCAGACATCTTGAGGCAAAATGACCAATCTTATTGCAGTTAAAACACTTAAAAGGTAATTTTCCTTCATACTTACTAGATCCTCTTGGCAGCCTCTTGGCAATAAGGGCTTCAAGTTGAGCAGTTTCTACTTCTTCTTCTTCCAGATCTTTTCTTTCTTTTTCATACCATTATAATTTCCTTGAAGAATTCTCTCCTGGATCAAACCTTTGTTTACCTTTAACAGAGGCACTGGATTTGAATGCAGATTCAGCCTTGGGGGGGTCATCTCCAAACTCTGTCATTTCAAATGAAGCCAATTTCCTAGCCAATTGATCTCTTGTGACAGTTGTATGGGCTCTGAATTCTTCAATGGCAGTAGCCTTGATTTTGTAAGAAGCATGAAGGGATCTGAGAATTTTACCAACAATCTCATTTTCATCCAAGACTCCACCAGCATTTCTAATTCCACAAACCAGCTCATTTGCTCTTGGCATAAAAGTGGTTATATTTTCATCATCTCTCATCTTCAGTTTTTCAAATTTCCCTTTTATACTCTGTAACCTTGCACATTTAACATACTAGTCTCCTTCATGCAAAAGTTCCAGTTTATTCCAAATCTCAAAGGCAGTTGGAAGGTAAATAACATTTGAGAGCTCTGAGTCAGATAATGCACTTAGAAGAGCCTCTTTGGTCCGTAGATTGTTTTCAGCATTTGTGATTTCATTTAGGGTTGTCAGACCACCCTGTGGAGGTACATATTGTTTTGTAACCATGGACTAGTATGCCATTCCCATACACTGCAAGTGACATTTCATGCGACCTTTCCAAAGAGCAAAGTTGGTTCCATCAAACTTCAGACTATCCTTCTTGTAAGATGACATCCTAGATCTCCTCAAGTGGTTAAGCTCCTTTTAGAGGAACTTGGCTCTGATACCAATTGTTAGACTTAGGGCATACAACTGAGAGGGGGGCTGAATCAGTTGTACAAAACTTTCTCCAATTTACACACTTAAATATTCTGAGTAATTAGTAGTATATTAAACATGAAACATAATGCATTCAAATCAAAAGCAGAAACTCATCAACACATAAGACACCAAGATTTTGACATGGAAAACCCGGTTAAGGGAAAAACTATGGGGTGATTAACCCAAGAAAGTATTCTCTGTTAGAAGAATAGAAAGAAAAAATGGCACATGCCAATTAGGGCTCACTACCCGAGCATACTACTCACAAGAGGCTCACTGCCTACAAGAGACACACTGTCTACAAAGAAATAAATATCACATACATGAACTGGAGAATAGCATCTTCACCATGCTTGAATCAGTTCCATTAAGCTCAATACTTTTGTTCTGCCTTTTCGGTCTCCTCTTCGCTACCACACACTCATCACCACCAAGCACGCTTTGAAATGACTTCATAATCCCTTATTTATACACGACATTGACTTAGGAACAATCATCTAAGTCAGAAAACACTTACAAGAACATCTGCAGGATGTGTAATACATTTGGTCGGCCAGTCTTAGGAAGAACACCAACATCCGGTGGTTATTCTTCAAATACGAACTTTAACTTCAATGTGGACCACCAACATGAACTGGAAATGATCCACAGATCACCACAAGCTTTCCTGAATCACTAAGAACATCCGCACTTCATTTGCTTATTAGAATCCTTGTCTCTTTCATCCGGAACCTCAAGAACACAGTCTGTCATCACTATCACAAAAGAATAGGTTCTTCCAAACCTTCAAACCATGAGCCAATCAACTTGACACTTCATAAGGATGTTCTCAATGCTTCCTTAAATCTGCAAAATGGGATAGTGCATTTCCAGATCTCACCGGACCTATCTACGTCACTCTATCACCTCTGAACACCTACCGGAACTGGTTCTACTTGAGTGACCATAACTTCTTCTGATCTTCATGCGGACCTCTGAAAATTTTCTTGGAGCATCTCAAGACTTATATCTACAAACCCTTTAAACCACATCCTCTGATCCTCAACCTATCTTTGACTTTTACCTTGTTGTCATCACTGTTCTTCACTGTTCCTGATTGAGACTAATTTTCTCAATATCCTCAGTACACCGCTCATCCAATCCTTCTCATTAATGGAACATGAGTATGTTGACATGAATGACAACACCGGTTAGACCCATACTTACAACAGGAATTTGTGATTTCTGCAGAACGAGTGAAGATGGTGTTTAGTGGAAAATTGGATCTTGTTAATCTTTTGTGATTTAGATGTTAAAACTCGCCTCTCCACTATATATTGAAGGATCTAGGGTTGAATGGCAAATACTATCATACCCTAAAGTCACTTTCAGATGTAGGGAAACATGGATTAGGGAATTAATTATCAATTTTCCTTCTCCTATGCTCAATTGACCATTAAAACCCTAATTATGCAAATACAACAACAAATTAATGAATTATGGAAAAACCTCTTATAGACGGGAGTAAAATGCAGAATTATAGAGTACCTATTTTTAGAGTTCTAATGTAGAATAGTCAGGGACACTGGAGCGGGTGCCCAAGTCCAAGGTACCTACTTTTTCAAGGAATCTGGACCTCCTTCGGACACTGATCAGCCCTGTAACTTCTATTTTTTAGGATATGTCTTCGAAGGACACTGGAGCAAGCGCCCTAGTCCCAGAAGAGCTCCTTTGTTTGACTTTTATTTAGATCCTGAATCCCTGATGTCTTTCTAGCCTTCCTGCAACTCCACTTTTCCTGGATGTGACACCTGTAACTTGCAATCACAAGACTTGGTTTAGAGGTTGTGGTGTTTAGAGGTTTGCCTTAGTTAAACCCTCGAGGAGAAATAAGTCTTTAAATATCATTGTCAGATAAAAAGGGCATGCCATTGTGAGGCAGAGGCCAAAAACCAAAGGAATCAATGATAAAAAAGACAATGATACGTCACCTTGTAGTGAATCTTTCATGGAGGAAGATGCTCTTCATGCCATGAAGGAATTGATGCTCAAATCTACAAATATCAATACACAAAACACACAAGTTTGCTCTTACAACACAATAGAAAGCCTTGAATCACCTTGAGAACACTTGAACATCACAATTGCCCTCTAGTTTACAAATGAATGCCTACACTTATATATGCATCTACAAGCATTCCCGCCAAGATTTTAAAAATCAAACTTTACCGTGTCAGCAAAACAACCTTCTAACGGTCATAAACTGACACCCAGAAATTGGGGCTTCCCCAAAATAGGGTAGGACTAGGGCACATGCGCCCAAGTCCTCCCCCTATTTTAGGCAGGGTACAACTCAAGGGGTCCTCCTAGGTCCTATTTTCCATGGGACTTAGGTTTCATTCCATCGAGATGCTAAAATATGAACTAAAATGTCCTAAATGCACTCTAAAGACCCGAGAGCTAAACCTTATGAGGGAAAAACCCCCAAGGGGACATTTTTTGATGTTACATTTAGCCCCCACTTTAATGTATGTATGAACACAAGGCCCATACATGCATTAAAGTAAGGTCACAAACACAGCAAACACACCAAGCACAGAGAAGACATGCCAATCGCATGGAAAATAGTAATAGGCACGCAAAACACAGAGAAGATAGTTACAGTCACATAGAACATAGAGCAGATAGTTAATGCATGGAAGACACATTAATGCATGGAAGACATAAATGATATCTTTTCTTTTCTTTTTCTCATATATATGAAATGCAAATGCAAGTACTGGAAAGTAAAGAAACCTCCCAAAATATAGGTAGCACTACTCCAAGGCGCTGGTCTTTGCATATTAGGCAACACACATGCAATACACGCAAAACCTCCCAAAATGCATGAAGCACCACTCAACGACGCTAGTCTATGCATATGGAGCAACAAACATGCCATACAGAACAAGCACACTAAAACACACACTTAAAGACACAGAGAAAACATGGTAGACAAGCGATGGTGTGCTCTCTATTTTTAGGCTCATCACCATCTCAGGCACATTATAGGCACACACCGACAATTGGGCTTCATCACAACAATCTCTGAAGACATGCTTAAGGGTTGAGTTAGTCACAAAACCGCTCCTTGTCTCCGCAAAGGACTTTTGAAAATGACAGGATGATGCAATCTGCTCTGAGAAATACACCATCCTCGCCTCCATAAGGGCTTAAGAAAAAGGATATGCTCGATATCCCACCTCTGTAGAGGGCTTACATGATTGATTGATTGATTGCAAACAAACTCAGGATGCACGATGCACTGCTTGGGTGCAAGTCTATGCATCTGAGGTCAAACACATTACTAACATCTAAAACAGATAGCTTACCTTATATGCCCCCACCTTAAGGTGGTTGATATCAGTTATCGATATCAAGCATGTTAAGGTTGGAAGAAAACACACAAGGGAACACTGACTTTTGCAAAGCCCATGCCCCCCAGAGGTGACATGTACTTTACGATCGCCAAATGTTCCCACAAACACATCCCTGCAAAAAACATGTTAGTGTCTACAACATCATGATAAACAACAACATCAATGCATACGATTAACTACACAAAGAGCCAAGGTTATATAATGAATTCAGAGTTTGAGGATAACCAGGGGCTATATCACGAAGCTCTCTGAATCGAGTACTGCCAAGGCTAGACTCAAAGGCAACCAAAGGTGCATGGAGTAAAAATATTGTTAAAGTTTGTAAATGTGACAGAAACATCATAAAATTCACTACAGGAAAAGTATGAGTGCTTCCACTAGCCAAGTGTCGGATAAAATATACAACCCCATCGTCATATTAGGAACTATAGTCCATTTTTTGATTTCTCTCGAAAGGGACACTAGGTCTACATCAGTATAAATGTTTGTCATCATCTACTTGCTAGATGGAAAAACTAGAGGAAGGGAAATGATAAATAAGAGAGGAGAAACAAGTCTCTTAGGGATAGTCATGTAGGAGGGTGCCCCCAAGTCAGCAACCATGATGCTATGTCCGTAAGACACAACACACAACCATGAAATCAGAGAGAGAGGCAATATGGAAGAATGATGATACAAATAGAAGAAGGTCACAAAAGAGGTGGTTTCCTCATATCTCAAACCTTACGCGAGAATCTGAGGTCATCCCAGGAGGCCTAAACAACATATAACACATTACGGGGGAAGCACATCACGAAAGAGATAAAGGGTTTAGAGATACTTACTTGTAAGGGCCCTTCTGGGCTAGAAATTGTCTATAAGCAAATTATCGTCATCATCATCCCATTCCCTAATGATGGAGGATAGTGGGACATATAGTACCATAGCCAAATTCATATCTTATTCATTATGTTGTTCATTGTTAGGATTGTCTTTGTTTGGTTGAATGTTAGGATTGATGTTTTCTTGTTGAGAGGCAAGGTTTATAGCATATTCTTATCTTCTTTTTCTTCTTTCTCTTGCTTTTCTATTTCATTTTGTTTTACCACTTATCTTTTGTAAGATAGGGCTATCCTCTTTCATAGGTTTATGCAAATTAGAAGATGAAGCATCGGGCTCAAACCTCATTTGTCACGGTGGAACACTTTGTTGTTGACAACGATCTGCCGATCCTTGTAAGGATTTCGGGGGAGGAACCTCAGCATAGGGACCTTGTCCTTTTGGTCTAAAGTTCTCTTCACATGCGGGTTGTTTCTCTTTTATCATTTCTTGTGTAGGAGGACTAGGTACTTTAGTTTTATCCCAAAAGTAATTCAATTCATAATGTTTTTCTTGAACCAAAGGTTTAAACTTGTTCCGATGGACGGTGATTATACGACCATCTAGAGGGAATTTCAGACAATGGTGTATTGTTGAAGGGATAACTTTCATTTCTTTTAGCCACAGATGTCCCAATTTAATGCAAAAGAGGTCAAAAATAGGGACAACATCGAACCATTATTCAACATGTTTTCTAGATAATGTTACTAACAGAGATATCTTACCCAAAGGCTTGATAAAGGTTCCCTTATGTGTTTTAATCATCATTCTTGAGAGATCATAAGAACTTTGCATTAATTGATGTGAAAGAGGAACTATTCAGTGGCAATATTAGTCATGCAATTAGGATTGATAAGAGTTCCATTTATAGGGTTTCCCATTATTTTCACAGTAATGTAAAGAGGTCCTTCGGAATCACCGATTGTTCTATCATGAGGAGTGAAGACAATTTCCGATTCAGGGACCTTTCTTTTCATGTAAGGTCTAGGAGCAAACCTATTGTTGCTGTTATGATTATAGGCCATTCTTTTATGCTCAAAGCTGGTGCAAAAAGGTAAGAGCAAAAGTAGCCAAAAATGCTTGATTTTTTGATACTTTTCAATGCAAATGAATGAAACAAAGGATGCTATGAGGATTTAAGTCAAGGGAAGCATGTTATATGACTGGTCTCATTCCAAAACAGCAATAAGTTCACTTTCAACACACTCTTGATGCAAATTCAAGATAATGTCAAGTCAAAGTATAGCGAAAATATGTCAAAATAGGCACCTTTTCACCAAAATTTAATGCAAAAGAGGATAACAAAGGGTTTTGTGAGGAAAATGACGATTGACAGAAAATAATATCAGTAATAAAATCATCTTGGTACCAAAATACCCAAACACAACATGATTTTAGTGCAATTTAAGGTCAAACCCTAGTGAAATACAACAAAATATGCAATTTTTTCACGGTTTTTCAACTCCAAGACCTAGCAGAAGAGGTGTTGTAATGAATTTAAGATGAGAAAACAAATAATACCAATAATATCAGTCACCTCAATCCATAAAACTGATCACAACATGCTTGGAGTGCAAACTAGGTCAAACCCTAGGGCCAAAATAGCCAAAATGTGTAGTTTTTCACCGGATTTTCACTACAAGAGCCCGTTAAAAGGGTGTTGTGAAGGTTTTTAAGAGGGGAAGAAAATTATTACCCTGATAACAGAAAATTAGTGCAAAAATATCTTTTGCAACACACTTGAGGTGCAAGTTTGGAGAGTCGATAAGGCTAATTTTAGTGAAAATTGTCGTTTTTGAAGCCCTAGGTTTGAAATTTTGGAACAAAATACTATGTGAATGGTTTGAAGTCTGATTTATGATAGAAATGAAATAATATCATATCTGAAAATGATTTTCAAGGTTAATTATGCAAAATTACCATGCAAATTTAATGAAGTTGCACCAAAATTGCTTGTTTTTGTTGAAATTTTCAATGCAAAAATACAAATAAATTAAATTTAAATGAAAATTCACACTAAAATACAAGACTACAGCCAAATGAAAATTTGAATGAGCCTCTAAATCAGTAGAAAAATCTGATAAAAGAGTTTTCCTACAAACCCTAGATTTTGGAATTACTAGGTTATATAAAATTGACAAAATTTCCACAAAATCCTAGCAATTAAATGATGCAAATGTAATGCAAGATCTTGAATTTTTGTATTTTTCTATAATTTATATCAGATCTGATGCAAAAATCATGAATTAGGAAAATTTAGGAAGAACTGACATAATTTAGTAAGCCCAACAATGCAATTTTTTTGTATTTTTCCAATTTTTCAATGAATGGAAAGCACTATCATACCCTAGATTCACTTTTATATGTAGGAAAACTTGGATTAGGGATTAATTATCAATTTTTCCTTCTCCTATGCTCAATTGACCATTAAAACCCTAATTATGCAAATATGATAACAAATTAATGAATTACGGAAAAACCTCTTACATACGAGAGTAAAATGCAGAATTACAGAGTACCTATTTTTCAGGGTTCCGAGGCGAAATAGTTGGGGACACAGGAGCAGGAATGTAAGTCCAAGGTACCTACTTTTTTAGGGAATCTGGACCTCCTTCAGACACTGATCAACCCTATAACTTCTGTTTTCCAGGATCTATCATCGGAGGACACTGGAACGAGTGCCCTAGTCCCAAAAGTGCACCTTTGTCTGACTTTTCTTTAGATCCTGAATCCTTGATGTCTTTCCAGCCTTCCTGCAACTCCACTTTTCTTGGATGCAACACCTGTAACCTACAATCACAAGACTTGGTTTGGGGGTTGTGGTTTTTAGAGGCTTGCCTCTGTCAAACCCCAGAGGACATTTAAGTCTCTGAACATTGTTGTTAGATAAAGAGGGCGTGCCCTTGTGAGGCAAAGGCCAAAAACCAAAGGAATCAATGATAAAAACACAATGATATGTCACATTGTAGTGAAGCTTTCATGGAGGAAGATGCTCATCATGCCATGAAGGAATTGATGCTCAAATGTGCAAATATCAACACACAAAACACACAAGTCTGCTCTTGCAACATAATAGAAAGCCTTGAATCACCTTGAGAATGCTTGAACATCACAATTGCCCTCTAGTTTACAAATGAATGCCTACACTTGCTTATATATGCATCTACAAGCATTCCCACCAAGATTTTAAAAATCAAACTTTACCCTGTTGGCAAAACAACCTTCTAATGGTCATAAACCAACACTCAGAAATTGGGGCTGCCCCAAAATAGGGCAGGACTAGGGTGTAGGTGCCCAAGTCATCCCCCCTATTTTAGGTAGGGTACAGCTCAAGGGTCCTCCTAGGTCCTATTTGCCATGGGAGTTAGGTCTCATTCCATCAGGATGCTAAAATATGAACTAAAATGTCCTAAATGCACTCTAAAGACTCGAGAGCTAAACCTTATAAGGGAAAAGCCCCCAAGAGAACATTTTCTGACGTTACAGATGGACCCTGAGAAAGTAAGAGCAATTGTTGAATGGCCTACACCAGAGAGCATTGGAGAGGTTAGATCATTTCATGGATTAGCTAGTTTCTACCGAAAGTTCATCAGAAATTTCAGTTCAGTTTGTAGCCCTATGACAAAGACAATGAGAGGTGACATAAAAGATTTCAAGTGGACATTAGGAGCAGATACAAGTTTTGAACTACTAAATCAGAAGGTGACAGAGCAACTTGTTTTAGCATTACTAGATTTCAATAAGGCATGTTAAGTTGACTATGATGCAAGTGGAAATTGGATTGGGGCAATATTAAGTCAAGAAGGTAGACTTGTAGCATATTTCAGTGAGAAGTTGAATGATGCAAGGATAAGATATTTAGTTTATGATCAAGAATTCTATGCCATAATTCAAGCCTTGAAGAAGTGGAGACATTACTTATTGCCTAAATAGTTTGTGTTGTATACAGATCATCAAGCCTTGTAATATTTGAATAGTCAAGGTAAGTTGAATCAGAGACATATGAGATGGGTAGAGTTCATGCAGAGTTATACCTTTGTGTTGAAGCATAGGAGTGGTAAATCAAACAAAGTTGTAGATGTATTGAGTAGGAGAAGAAACTTGTTGATATAAATGAGAGTTGAAGCGTTAGGTTTTGGTGAATTGAAGCATATGTATGAGGGAGACACTGATTTTGCAGAGCCTTGGAAAGCATGTAAAGAACCTGTTGTGATAGATAGGAATACGTGGTTGGATTATTTCATTTAGGAAGATATGTTGTTCAAAGGAAGTCAGTTGTGCATACCTAAGAGTTCAATGAGAGACAATTTGATCAAGGAAAAGCATAATGGTGGATTGGCAGGACATTTTGGCATTGACAAGACAATAGCTTTGTTGAGTGAAAATTACTTTTGGTCTCAGATACATAAGGATGTTAGGAAGTTTGTATAGAGTTGTAGAGTTTGTCAAGTTGCAAAAGGGAGTAGTCAGAATACTGGATTGTATAAACCTTTGACAGTACCAGAGAGACCTTCAGAAGACATAAGCATGGATTTTGTGATGGGATTGCCTAAGACACAGAGAGGACATGATTCAATATTTGTAGTGGTGGATAGATTTTCAAAGATGGCTTATTTCATACCTTGTAAGAAGATAATTGATGCAGTGCATGTAGTTGAACTATTTTTCAAGGAGATTGTGAGATTACATGGATTACCTAAGAATAATTTCAGATAGAGACACTAGATTTATTGGATACTTTTGGAAGACACTTTGGAAGAAGATGAAGTAGATTTGAAGTTGAGTTCATCTTTTCATCTATAGATTGATGGACAGACAGAGGTAGTGAATAGGAGTTTGGGAAACTTGTTGAGATGTTTGGTTGGAGAGAAAGCAGGAAGTTGGGATTTGATTCTTTCACAAGCAGAGTTTGCATACAATAATTCAGTGAATAGGAGAACTGGAAGAACACCTTTTGAGATTGTTACCAGAGTAAGCCCTAGAGGAGCAACAGAATTAAGAGATATCAGTACAGAGGAAAAGAGAAGTGTAGAAGTAGAAGAATTTTCAGAACATATGAAGACAATGCATAATCAGGTGAAGAAGCATTTGGAGGATATGAACATAAAATACAAAGAGAAAGTAGATGAGAGGAGAAGACATAAAGAATTTGAAGTGGGTGATGAAGTGATGGTATACTTGAGAAAAGAAAGATTTCTAGTTGGGACATAGAACAAGTTGAAGATGAAGAAGTTTGGACCTTGTAAGATATTTAGAAAATTTCATTTAGGAAATGCATATGAAGTAGAGCTACCAGAGACATTGGGTATATCACCTATTTTTAACATTGCAGAACTATATCAATATCATGAATCAGAGTTTAGTGATAGCATGGAAGAAGACTTGAAGAAGCAGTTACCACAACAAGCACTAGAACAGATTGAAGACATCTTGGATATCAGAGTTGGATGCAACACCAGAGGATGACAATACAAAGAATATCTTGTGAAGTGGAAAGGTAGACCGGAAGAAGATTCATCGTGGATTTCTCAGGCTAAGGTGGACCGTCTTGGTTCTTCCCTAGCCCCAACAAAGTGAGGGACTCACTTTTTCAATAACCCCAGATGTCTGATGTAGAGCATCCCTGGTTCAAGAGAAATCTTGCATCAACCAAAAAAATTTGCATTTCAGTTTTCTTGTAGTTTAGTTTGTTTCCTTTCATTTTCTAGTTTAGTTCAACCAGTTCAGTGAAAAGCAGTTTCTGCATTTTGCTCTGCATTCTACTGCAGTTGCATTTCACACCTTACGAAGATGGACTTAGCATCTAGATTCATTCATCTACATCATACTCAGAATTCAGAGCATTTG
Source organism: Cunninghamia lanceolata (assembly GCA_027924645.1). Lineage (NCBI taxonomy): Eukaryota > Viridiplantae > Streptophyta > Pinopsida > Cupressales > Cupressaceae > Cunninghamia > Cunninghamia lanceolata. The sequence continues at coordinate 564,302 of BSBN01000196.1, forward strand.
GATCAAGTACCAGAAAGATATCACTATCAGAAGATCAACTATTTTTGTAGAGCAGAGCATTCTGACAGCCTCAGACAATAAGCTAAAGGAGAAGACTTACAGAGAATTCCTCAACTTGTGGAGCTTAATGACACATCATTCAATGTTCCTTGGTTTGTGGTCGACCTTCCCTGAGATCCGCACATCATTCCATACATTTGTGGAGGTGTTCTACATGATTAGGTCTGACCTATCCATGTACACACGTTGTAGCTCTTCATTGGAGTTTATGACCCTCCTTGGCCGATGCAGAGGAATCTATTGTACTAGAGATGATATATAAGGATGTAATAGATCCCTAGGAAAGTAGATTTTGATAGTTGGTGTTGATTCATAACCCTTAGTCTAAATTTGAACGAAGCAAATTCAAAGCTATATCTTGTGTATATTCTGTTATTCTGTACTCAGGCCTGTGAGCTGAATTGTAACCCCGCATGATGCCTGCCAGATTGTATTTGAATTCTATGATATATTGAATGACCAAATCTGTGTTTGTTTCATATCTTTGAGTTGTTTCTATTGTGTTTACTCTAGCTGCATGGTCTGGACAATTCATTCTGTGAACCCTCCCACCGTGATTGCACCAGGTAGGGTGGGAGAATTTGATCATGTAGATAGGCATAAATGTCATGGTACCATGGGGATTCTAGAGAAACAAAATCAGAAATAAATTTAGATTCAAGGACACCATATGCAAGGATGATAAGGTGTTCAACCAAGAACTCACAACGTTGACTATTGTGTGGCATATCCAACAAAGACCCAATAGTGGTCATGTGATCTATTTCTTTATTGTTGAGGTGAGGAACTTGTTCAAATTGAATGTGTGTGAAATATTGCTTGAGACTATCAACTATCCATTTGTAAGGGATAAGCTCATCATATTTTGTTTGATATTAATCGTTAACCTGTTTTATGAAAAGTTGTGAATCTCCACTTACTTATAGCTCTTGGACATTCCATTGGATAGGTATTGTAAGACCCATGATTAAAGCCTCATATTCTTCCATGTTATTGGTACATGGAAAACCCAATCAAAAAGATTTTACCAGTATGAAATCAGCTTGAGCAGTGACAAATAAGATACCAACTCCTAATCCATGATTAGTGTACAATCCATCAAAGTATAATTACCAACATGTCTGTTCCATAACTGTGAGAATAGAATCATTAGGAAAATCAGTAACTAATGGATGATGATCTATCAAAGGTGCTTATTGATCTACATCAACTTTCCCTTTGATCACTTTGTGATCTACATACTTGATGTTAAACTCACTTAGTAGCATAACCCACTTACCCATGCATCCTCTAAAGACCACTCAAATTAATATGATAAAAAATTGCACAAAAGAGTAAAATTAATTTTTTTTACTCAATATAGCTTATTCCACAACAATATTCTAATATGAATATACAATAAGCTAGAGAACATAGCCTAATAAAACATAAGGATAAATTCCTTTACATCATTAATGCCAATAAGGAAATATTGCAACTTGATATAACATAAATTGTTATTTTCTAGAGATCATCATCCATGAATGAGAGGATGGAGAGAGCATCATTAGGGTGATCAACCACCCAACCACGAAGCTTATGCTTCCCCAACCTTACTCTAAATTAGAGAAACTTGACCCTTCACAAAAGGTCTAGCAATTAGAACTAACAAGTGTGATGGAATTTGGTGCAAGATGAAATATCTAACATTTAACAAATAGTAAAAACTATAGCAAATAAAATTATATCATTATATGGTAGAAAGTAATAAATAAACCAGTGAAAATATGTAATTTGATTCCCAAGCTTTGGCCAAAGTATATTTTTGAGCTTATAATGACAATTAGATGGGTTAGTAAACCTAACCCACCCTTCTATGTGACACCATATTTAGTACCCATCCAATACCCAACAAAAATAAGTCGTGTATGTAGGAAATTCCATTGTTTAAACCAGATTAAAACAACAAACCTACACTACCTTCAAGAAATCTAACTAAATGCAAATAAACAAAATAGAATGATATCACCTAGTTTATTTGATTTCTTGGTTTTATTATGGATTGATCCTCAAAGTATGCAACTACACTCAAAGAGGCTGCCATGGATACTCAAGATGCTATGCAAACAAAGATAATTTTGACACAATATGATGGATGATGTGAAAATGAGAGAAGAAGAAAGTATTTATAGACTCTGAGGAAATAAGATCAACAGTGGAGGATGAAAGGAAAGATCAATGGATGAGAATGATCCAGAGGAGAGGATGAATGTGCATGCACCATGTGTCCCCTCAAAAGGCCATTTTTTGAAAAAAAAGACTTAGTGGGGTTCAAAGAGGATAAGATTCTCTTCTGAAAATAGTGTGCTTTTTAACTATTTTGAGCATTGGAAGAGTTATGAATTGATTTTTGAATTCTTTTTGACTTTTTCCCACACATTTGAGTTTTCCTATTTTTTAGGGATGAAAAAGAATGCACATTTATAGGAGAAAGTGGAGGAGTGGGATAAGAGTGGAGGGAAAAAATGAATTAAATAAATAAATTTATTTAATTCATGTGCAAGTGGTAAATAAATAAAATATTTTAATTTCATTTATTTATTGATGTAGAGAAAGTGGGAGGGATTAAATAATTAAAATTATTTAATCATAGGTGGGGAAAAAGACAATTAATTAAATAAAGGTAATTTATTTAATTAATAGAGGAATAATGAAATGATTAAATAATTAAAAATTATTTAACCATAGACAGAAAGAATAAGAATAATGAAGATTAATTAAATAAATAAAATTTATTTAGTTAATTAATAAGAAAATGATTAAATTAAATTACAAGTACGTTAGACATAACAACATATGTGATGTAATATGAGTTTAATGCATAAATAATGAAATGGGTCAATTTTGGGTGTCTATATTTTGCCCTTCTTTGAGATAATGTCTGGTAGGGCGTTGTTTCAAAGAAGATGCGATGCACTAGATAAGGAGGCATTGCCCTAGTGAAACCAGCGGATGATGCCCCCTCGAGAGGCAGGCCAAGCTGACTGAGGAGACTAGGTTGATTCACAACAAGAAAAGGCTAGAAAGAGGAAAGAACAAGAGAACATGACAGGAAGCAGAAGAAAATGGTGTAGAAAGACAAGAAAATCCTAGGGTCATATGCCTATAAAAACCACCCTATAGTGCAAATTCAAATCATTTGTGCCATTTGTCCTCTAGATCATTGTTTTGTGATATTTTCTTTCTATAGGAGCTATCTAAAGATTTTACGATGTTGATTCCTCATGATCGTCACCATGTCGAAAGGGTGAGGACGTTTGGGTGACCAGCAGGAGAACGCGCATTGATAAGTACCAAAAAACCTCCCATTTGCATGTTATTTTTTGCTAAAAGTGTCATTAATTCAATAGTGTGACCAAATGCGCATTAGTGCTTTGCATACACAATTGGTCACTTTTGAGTCGCATTTGGCATTCCAAGTCACAAATGAGTATGAGCTAGTTGCCTATGGAGTTTGCATGTGCAGTTGGTTGTCGGTTTAGGGCTAGGTTTAGGGTGCATGCGCATTTGGTGCTTTGGGTCGCATTTGAGTGACAGTGAGTCTTGTTTGGCTATTTAGATCATAAGTGGTCAAGTTTGAGTCACTTTTGGTTTTTTAGATCACAAATGAGCAAAATTAAATCGCATTTGATAGACCCAGTCACCTATGGTAAAGGGTAAAGTCACAGTTGGTCAAGCAAGTTCCATATGGTCAGATTAGGTCAACTAGTAGGGTTTTAGTGAAAAAAACTTATTGATGTTGATTCGGTTGGTCTGTGCAAGAGGCACTACCTCCATTTTTATTACGAGAGCCTCACCCTTCAGATTTGTGGTTGGTTCATCAGTTGGATACGAAGGAGCTCCTGTTTCTTGAGATTATCAGTTTTGAGCATGTAGTTTATGTAGAGCCCCTTCGCGCTCATACAACACTGATGACATCACTGGTGGAGAGATGGTACAGTGAGCACAACTTGTTCTTGCTTCCCACAGGGGAGGCCACAGTGACACTAGAGGATGTATATTAGATTCTCTGAATTCAGATCCATGGAGACCAGGTTAACTATGATCCAAACCAGGGGCCTGACGCATTCTAGAGACTGTTTGGCACACTAGACATCGGAGAGGAGGATTATGAGATTTTAATGTCTCGCATGTGAGAGCTATGTCATCAGCTGCAGAGAGTGGTTCTAGTGGTCATCAGATTTCTTGTACTAGATAGATGGGCTCAGAGCTTTCTAAATGGGTGGGGGACTGTCATGGAGAGTATGTTTATGTACGACATGAGATACGTGTGGTCTCCTTGTGTTTTGGGGTAGTTATACCATTATCTACATGACTGCACATATATGTTTGGTTCCAACATGTTTGTGGGGGTTACAGTATTGCATGTATGGGCTTTTGAGCACATTGCTATCATGAGGCCTGTTGGACTAAGACAGCGATTTATGGGGCAGCCCTATGTACATATATATGGAGGTACCCCTAGCTATAGGTAGTTGAGGGTGACAATTTATTGGAGGTACACTTTAGATGAGCTTAATCAGTTTACATGGCATCTATGGTTGAGCTGTGAGGCATGGGAGGAGGATGTAAAGTAGCTAGTGTATACATGACAAGCATAATACTTATTTGGCCATGGTATTTATATCATTAAGAGATATGTTTCAGAGAGGGTGCTCCAATAGTTTAGAGTTGCACAACCCTTACCAGTTTGCGATGCTATATTTGGTCGCACTTGTCAAGAGGCTAGAGACTAGGGTCTGGAGGTGGTTGTAGAGGTTTACCTAGTAGAGGTTGAGGGCTTACAGCATATAGTTTGGGCTAGGATTAGGGAGCAGCAAATCCAGGGACATTGCCAGATTATGATGCATACTAGGTTACAGCTCGACCTACTTGTCTTTCTGCATCGAGAGAGGTCAAGGAGGTAGTAGTTCATGTACCTTGCAGAGGAGGAGCCATGGCATAGAGGAGAGCTCCACAGGTATAGGTGATAGCAGCTCCTATTGCAGTAGTGGCACTAGTAGGGGTTACAGTTGGATAGGGACCCCAAGTAGGGCAAGTCCTATGGCACGTGGCTATGCCACCACAGTCACAGCAGGCAGGGGGGATGGTGATGCTATAGTGAGATAGCTAAGGTAGAGACTGTAGGGAGAGATTGACAAGAGGGTGTGATATCAGGCCTGACTTAGGAGGACAGAGGTGGATAGACATCATGTAGTTGTCATGATGAGATAGGCTCGTGGACAGTCCTAGGTCTATCAGGGATAGGTTGCCTAGCTACAGGCACATATACACACATTGCAGGGGTAGGTGCAGGCCTTGCAAGCATAGGTTGTGTAGGTAGCACATGTACAGGCTCAAATTGTGCTCGATGGTGGAACCATTGCAAGATTTACAGCAGAGAGGGATGTAGCACTGTAGAGAGCGTATAGGGCCACTGTAGAGAGAGATGCAACTATAGCTATGCTTGGGACTGACCAGATAGGTTTATATTTGGCTCGAGAGCTCACCTGAGTACATGGAGAGTTGGGTATGACCCAGAGAGAGGCTGAGTACTACAAGGGACTTTACTATGGTGTTGTGCTAGCAGAGTAGCGTGAACTGAGCTACAAGAGCTAGTTAGGGGCTTCTACTTCCATGAGGATAGGGGGGTCATGGTTGGTTGGCTCAGTGATGGGACCACCTCAGCATAGAGGTGCAGGGGGTGACAGAGGCCAAGACCAGGGAGAGAGGTTTGCGAAGCTAGAGCAGACACTAGGGCTGGCCTACTTAATTTTGCCTTGTACTATATTATTTTGAGGGCTAGGAGCCAATTGTATATACATTTTTGAGGGCTCTTGGATAGCCATGTTGTACACTTATTTTGTATATAGACACTTGTATATTGACCCATGATGTATATATGATCCTTTTTTTGGTGCGATGTACATGTGTTATGGATGCATTTATTTTTTTGTGTTTTTCTATGTTTATGCAATGAAATGCAGATGATGTGGTTATGAGATGCATATGTTGTAGATATTTTATGTGTGGTTAGATGCTTTTGATTATGCAGGATGATGTGGTTTATGTAATGCTTATAATGATGACATGCTTTATGGATCTACTTATGATATGTTTTATGGATGCATTTATGGTATATGATAGATGCTATATGCTAATGAACTAGCTATATGATAATGATGATTTTGATTATGTCTAACATACTTGTGTTGTAGGAAGAGGAAGAATGATGAAGAAGAAGAAGAAGATGGTGAAGATCGAGGATGATGATGATGATGATAAGAACAACTTGAGTAGTTGCATAAAAATTTGAGGTTTACAATCCTTATTTTTGATATAGCATGTGGATATTATGCACCAAGGTATAGAAGACCTAGGTGTCGAGTATCTAATGCAAGATGGAATTTGACTCTGCAAGCAAAGGTTTGAACCTAATTCCACCAAACATAATGAACCTTGTTGGTTATATGTATGAGAAATAGTCTTAGCATAGAATAGTCTTAATGCATAAGAGACTGTTTAGCTTCCCAGATGCAAAAGATATTGATATGCAAGATGCTAATCCCAACACATACAAGATACCATTAGGCCTAGTAGGAGAATAAGATCATCCCACAAACACAACATACAAAAGCAAATGACCATGCCCCAGTCCATACTTCATCGCAGCATACCAAGATATGATAGATCAAGGCAGTCTTGATTAGGTATTAGAAGGGACAAAAGATAAATCAAAAGAAAAACAAAATACCTTGCCATCATGTTCTCTTGCCAAATTAGGTGCTAATGGATAGATTAGAATAGGGCCTTGTTATTAGGAAAGATATATCCTGTTGAAGGCTAAGATGGTTAGGTTGATATAAATGTTGGTTTAAGACATGCAGACAAATGCCTTTGGCTAATCCCTAATTTGATGAGCGCTTGAGCTATCGTGACTTGCATAGTTTGATTCCTTCTTGAGTTAGTCAAAGAGAAGAAGACAGAAGTCCAGAGAGATAAAGGGTGGATGGAATAAAGAATCATCAATGCTTGAGTACTGGATACTTCCTTCGTATTCTAGACTGCCTACATACCCTATATCCATAGGATCAAAGTACCTTAAGATGATGTTGAGATGTGATGATATGTAGTTCTAGGTTTTATTGATGATGTGGGAAAGAGATGGGAGAAGAAAATGAGATGAGAGAAGAGAAGGATGATTGGAAGAAAGGTGAAAGATGAAAGAGAGAGAGGGGTATCGTCTATGCCTGAATCTGGATATTTCCTTCATATGCCAAATTGCCTACATACCCTGTGTCCACTAGATCAAGGCTTTCAATGATAGAAATGATATGTAGTTTCGATTTGAGATGATGAAAGATGGAGATGGTTGATTATTGATGAAGTGTGATCGAAGCATCTAAGAGGATACGAGATGAGGATGATGATTTATTGATGGAATGTGCAGATGATGATGTTGACGTTTATCAACCCTCTAAGTGAAGTGCAAGCAAGCAAGTGCCCCCAACATGGGAAGAATTTATTATGGATAGGCAAACATAAAGTTTATTATGGGATACCATGGCTAGGAATGACTCAGTTGAAGCTTAGGTGATATACACAAATGATACGCTGACTTCAACAAGTTCCAAGCTATGACACAAGTCGATTGATTATAGATGGATGGATGGTTTATGAAAAGGGTGAAATGAATGATGGATACCAAATGAAGACTAGATAAACGACAAGAGCTGGCCTTTTACACATAGTGTCTGTTTGCCAGGTTTTTACTATGGTACTTATCCAGGGTGCCCATTTGCCATGTTTTCACCGTTTGGACAATTTTTTTTATATATATGACTTTTATGGTATTTTTTTAGAACTTTATAGAATACTATTTGCAAAGGCTTATTGATAGAATTTTTTAAGATGAACACTATTGATTGGTTCATTTAAGGAAACACCATCAGGGGTAGCCAAAGTATAAGCTCGAGAGCTATAGATAGGTGTGACTACAAAGGGGCCAAGCCAATTGGGTTCAAACTTGCCTTGCTTTTCTCTGCTCTGCTAATTGTTTTTATTTTCTTTCAATACAAGGTCACCCACCTGGAATATTCTTTCATTGATCTTCTTATTATAGCTGTGATGAAGATGATTTTGGTAAACTTGCAAATGATTGAGAGCCGTGATTCACTTTTCATCCAATAATTCCAATTCATTTAGCCTAAATGCTCTATATTCTTCATCTGATATGATGTGCTAGAGTGATACACATAATGAAGGGATTTCAACCTCAATAGGAAGGATGGCATCAATAACATAAACCAAGGCATATAGAGTTGTACCAGTGGGGGTTTGAATACTTGTGTTGTAAGCCCATAAGGTAGGATTCAATTGAAGGTGCCAATCATGACTAGCATCATTGACCATTTTCTTGAGGATTTTGATGATGGTCTTATTAGAGGCTTCAGCTTGGCTATTACTCTGAGGATAATAGGGTGTGGAAAATCTATGCTGGATATGAAAGTTTTGACACAACTCACAGACTTCCTAATTTTTGAAGGGACACCTGTTATCAATTATAATGGTATGAGGGATACCATATCGACAAATGATATAATGCAATATGAACTTGGAGATCTACTTTCTAGTGATGTATGTCATTGGTATTGCTTCCACCCATTTGGTAAAATATTTTGTAGCAGTGATTATGAACTTATGGTCATTTGAAGAGGATGGATGGATTTTTCCTATGAGGTCGAGTCCCCATTGCAAAAATGGCCAATGAGCTATAAGCGGTTGTATTTCATGCGCTAGAGCATGTATCAAGTCTCCATGTATCTAAAACTGCACACATCTTTGTGAGAATCATTGTGCCTCCCGCTCCATAGTAAGCCAATAATAGCCAGCTCTATGAAGCTTTTTGACAAGACTAGGGCTAACAGAATGCAATCCACATACACCCTCATGTACCTCTCGTAAAGCCACATTTTCCAAGTCAAGACACCTAAGTAAGACACCATCGAGACTCTTGAGGTAAAGGGTTTTGCCAAGGATAGTGTAGCGAGAGGCTCAACGGATGAAGGTTTTGTGTTGGGAGTTGGAGAATTGGAAAGGTAAAGTGCCATTGACAAGGTATTCATATATATCTTTGTACCAAGGAGATGTGGGAACATGAAACTTACAAATGAGTTTTGATTGAGGTACTTCAAAGGTTGGAATTAAAAGTTGTCCCACTAAGAATTCACACCGTTGTGCATTAGCATGCATGTCTAGGAGAGAACCAATGGTTGCCATGGCGTCGGCTGCTTTGTTGTTGGCTCTTGTAATTTGCTCAAATGTGATTTGAGAGAAATATTTCTTAAAGTCATCAACCATCAGTTTATATGGAAGAAATTTTTCATCCTTTGTCTAGTACTCTTCTTCAACTTGTTTAATTACCAACTGTGATTCTCCAAATACTTGTAATTCTTTGATGTCCCATTGGACAGCCATGCACAACCCAGTGATCAAAACCTCGTATTCTACTATGTTGGTTGTACAAGGAAAGGCAATACAATAGGATTTTGGAATGCAATCACCCTAGGGAGTGATGAATAGGATACTGACTCCAAACCCATGTTGTGTGTAGGAGCCATCAAAGTATAGTTGCCAAGATTCAGAAGGAGACACATTGAAAAGTTCTTCATCAAGAAGCTCAAGGTCAAGAGGATGAATGTCAGTCATTGGAGCTTCAACAAGTTGATCTGTGATGACTTGTCCTTTAATAGCTTTGTGGTTGACATATTCAATATCAAATTTACTAAGGATCATCACCCATTTTGCTACCCTTCCAATAAGGACTAGTTTAGCAAGAAGATATTTTAATGGCTCAAACCCAGAAATGAGATTTGTTGTCTGATTCAACATGTAGTGTCACAAATTTTGAGAAGTAAACACCACAACCAAGCATGCTTTCTCTACCATTGTGTAATTAAGATCATAACCTACAAGAGTCCTATTGATATAATAAATGGCTTGTTCTTTTCCTACATCATCATGCTGAGCTAGAAGAGCATCAAGTGCAACTATTGTTGATGAAGTATATAGAAGCAAAGTTCAATCTTGAATAGGAGGTACAAGCACATGAGGTGCAACAAGATATTCTTTTATTTGATTGAAGTCCTGTTGACATTTATCATTCCACTTAAAAGTTTCCCCCTTCTCAAGCAAATGTTGGAAAGGATGACATTTGTTTTCTAGTTGAGCTATAAATTAACGAATGGATTGAAACCAACCTTGGAGACCACACAATTGTTTCAAATTAGATGGAGGAGTCATGTTTATTATAGCTTTCACTTTATCAGAATCCACTTCAATGCCTCTTCTAGAGACTATGTAGCCTAGTAGCTTCCCAGAGGTTACACCGAAGACACACTTTTTTGGATTCAATTTGACTTTGTACTTCTCAAGCCTGTCAAAGATTTACTCTAAGACTTGGAGGTGGCCTTCTCTTATTTTGGACTTGCCCAAGATGTCATCGACATAGTCTTCCATTATTGTATGGAAAAGATCATGAAAAATTATAGTCATAGCTCATTAATAAGTTGCTCTGGCATTTTTAAGTCCAAAAGGCATGACGACCCAGCAGTATGTTCCCCATGGGTAGATGAATAATGTTTTATGCTAGTCTTCCTCTATGATCCTAATCTGGTTATATCCAAAGAATCCATCCATTAATGAAAGCATCTCATGCCCTGCAGTGAGATCTATAATTGTGTCAATGCTTGGCAACTGAAAATCATTCTTAGAACATGCTCTGTTGTGGTCTCTGAAGTCATTACAGCAATGGATTCTACCATCAAGTTTGGCAATGAGAACTAGATTACATACCCACTCAGGATAATCAATTGGTTTAATGAACTTAGCATCTAGGAGTTTTTGGATCTCTACTTTGACTAACAATGCTATTTATGGATGCATTATTCTTAGCTTTTGTCGAACTGGTTTAGTAGTTGGAGAGAGCCAAATGATGTACTACTAAGGAAGGGTATAGACTGGGCATATCTATGTAGGTCCATGCAAAGTTGATAGATCTTTTTGTGAAGAATTTAGTAAAGTTGGCCTTTTCTGTATCTGATAAAGAGGCTGCTATGAACATGATTTTAGGAGCTTGTGTTGTGCCCAGATTGATTTCCTAAGATTTCTCAATCAATAGAGGTGATCTTTCTTGATATGCAAAAGTTATAGGAAGGTCAGATTCTCCATCCTTAGGCACCTCAGAGAGGTTTTCACCCCCGAATACATCCTTTATTTTTACTTTTTCTTGGTCAAGAGGTGCCTTTCAGTTTTCACCTAATGACCTTTCATTTTTCATTTTCTTTATTTCACTTTTGTGACTAGAGGATCAAACACTTCCACCAAAGTATGCCAATAGTGGCAGATCAATTGTAAATCCTACTTTATAGTCTCCAAGAGGCAAACATTTCCTTGTTCCCATGAATTTGGCAATAACATCATCATTTTGAAAAGTATCGAGAGAAGGTACCCCCTGTTGATCGCAGTCAATTAGGTTGGGGTAGATAAGTGCAAGGTCATGGGAGGTAGAGGATATCATGAAAATAGAGGTTTCTTGGAAAAGCTCAGTGATATGAAAGGCAAAGTCTTCGATGGTATCTAGATTAGGGGCCTTTTCTGTGGGAAAGGCCTCAGCAACTTCATCAAGGATAACTTGGATGTTTGAGGAAGGCAGACCCTCCTTCCAGTACCCTAGACCCTATCGATGTACTTCTTTGACACAATGATTGGATCTAAGAGGCCTTGTTCCTATAAGCCTAGTCCACCTTTTCCTTTGTAGCCCATATTTTTGATGATTTTGAACCCATTATTATATCGTTCCACTTCAAAGGATACTTGGTTATTTTCACCATAGAAGATCCAACAAGAAATGTCATTAGAGACATCCTCATCATCTAGTAGTCCTGATTGCACAAATACTGTTGGAGACATGGTGACAGTTGCTTTGGAGGAGGAAACTTTTGAAATAACTAGGTTACCATATGACTTGGGTGACAAGGGCATGATGCCCACACAAAAAGATTCTTTTATGCTATACTCACCAAGTCCTTTTTCTTTATACTTGAACTCAACATTGGAAAAGGATTTACTGGTGGAGGGCTTGTTGAAATCATCTAGATCAACATATGAGGTGTATGGATAGGCTTCAACATTCATAGGGACTTGGTTAGGGTTTTGATAAGTGGCTTCAAATGCACGACAATATTCAAAGGGTTTGGGATCTATGAGGATGGTGATTTCGACGCCCTCATAGGGAAACTTTAGGCATTGGTGATATGTGGATGGTATTGCTTTTAAGGAATGGATCCAAGGATGGCCAAGGATAATATTGTAGGGTAGATCGACATCTAAGACTTGGAATTTTGTGTCAGTGGTAAGATGACCAACCCTTATAGGTAGAATGATAATACCTTCTGAATCTTTCTCTCCATCATCATAGGCCTTGATGGTTATTCTTTTGGTTTTGCTGATATAGTCCTCAGAGTAGCCTAATTGCTTTATCAACTTCAGAGAATAAATATTAAGACCAGCTCCACCATCCACTAGTATCCACTTAATATGATGTTTGTCGATGAATACTTCTATATGGAGTGCATCATGATGGGATGGGTTGGTGGATATGAGATCTTGATTGGAAAAAGTTAAGTGATGGGGGGATGAGATGCTTGCCATCATAGCTTGGTATTGTGTGGTATCAATATAATTTGGTACGGATGATTCTCTTAAGGCTTTATCTAGAATGGCTTTGTGTGCAGGAGATATACGTAATAGCTCAAGTATTGATATGTGAGCAGGTGTTTTACCAAGGTATTCAAGGATGTTGTACTTAGAATTTGGTTGAATGGCCGGAGATGGGATTCCACAAGTAGCAGGTGGTGGAGCTCTCTGAATAGTGACATGACTTCAACATGTAATGACAACACAATCAAGGGCTTTCTCTCAAATGGTGATAGTGGAGATTCATGATTGCTCAATACAACCAACAATAAACTCAAAGGTGTAGTTGACATTCTTTCCCATATTGGAAATGCTTGCTTTATCATGCAAAGGAAGGGGATTTTTATAGGCATCAAGGTCATAATTGTTCATTGGTTGCAATGCTGTGACATTAACAAGTCCTTGGTCAATGAGGTTTTGAATCATGTGTTTCAATTTCATACAACTAGGAGTGATATGTCCCTTGACCCTATGATATTCACAATATTCATTGTCCTTATACCATCTTGGTTTGAATAATGGCTCTTTGTTTGGTCTAACTTTAGGTAAAGTGATGTTTTCCGATTGCACAAGTTTTATAAGAACAACTTCAATTGGTTCTCCCAAGGGAGTGAACTTGTGGCTTGGTTGTTGGTTTGTATTTGTTTGGTCATGGGGAGTGAAAGGTTGACCACTTGATATTGCTTGTACCTGAATAGGAGCTTGCACTATTTGGACATTTTTTGCATCGACCACTCCATTGTTTACAACATTTTTATTTTTGTTCCAAAATTTTGATTTAGCATTTGAAGATTGTGGGTTGTCCTTGTTGTCCTTGAAGATTTTAACAAGGCCTTTTGAAATGAGAGCTTTCTAAATATTGGTTCCTTTAGAGATGATCTCATTAAATGTAGTACTATGCATTTGTAATTGAAAAGACAACTCGGGATGGAGGTTTTGTACAAAGATATCAACTTGTTGTTTTTCGGGCATGTGCCATGAGAGTTTACTTGCCATGTTCCTCCATCGTGGAATGAAGGATGAAAAAGTCTCTCTGTTTCTTTGTTTATTGTTGACCAAGTCATTCATGATGACCTCATTTTCTATGTTGAAAGCAAAGTGTGATCAAATTTTTTTGGCCAATTCTTTGAAGGTCTTGATGTCGGGTGGCAGATGAGAGAACCATTCCATTGCTTGTTCCCTAAGGCTACGAGGGAAAAGTCACAATAGATATGTGTCATTGTAGGTGACATCAAGGAAAGCAACATAGAATGTCTAGAGGTGATCGTTAGGGTCCCCCCCTCCCCTTGTATTTCTCAAATTGTGGAACTTCAAAATGCAAAGGGAAGGGTATCATTTGCAGTGATTTGTCAAAGGGATAAGGACACACCTCCTCAAAAGAGAATGACTTCTTGTTTTGACCCATGTTCATGCCTATGATTTACTATTTTAATTGATCGACTTCCTGACGTATATCAGATAGGGGTCCTTGTTGTTGTTGTACAAGATTTTGATGACTAGGTGGTGGGATCAAATGTTGATTAGAAGGTTGTTTCTGTAATAGATCATAGGATGGAATAGATATGCCTTGAACTTGGCTACTAGTGTACTACCCCAGGTTGAAAGTGTTTTGAAGTTGGGTACCAGGTGGTGGAGGTACATATGATCCGAGTGGTGGGTTGATGGTATGTGTTTGTGTCACATGTGAACCATACGGAGGGATGGTATAGGACACGGTTTGAGTAGAAATTAATGGAGGTTGAGAAATGGATGGTGGAGGTACGTATGATCTGGGTGATGGATTGACCGTATGTGTTTTTGTAGTAGGTGAACCATACGAAGGGATGATATAGGACATGGTTTGGGTAGAGATTAATAGAGGTTGAGAAATGGATGGTGGATGTACATATGGTCTGGGTGATGGATTGACCGTATGTGTTTGTGTAGTAGGTGAACCATATAGAGGGATGGTATAGGACATGGTTTGGGTCTTTCCTTTAATTCATTGACTTCAGAATTTGACTGCTCAAGATCATCAAGGGAAGACTTAAGTTGCTCCCTCATACCATACCCATCCATTTGAATTACCAGATCCTTAAGCTGTTAGGCTTTGTTGGGAGGAACTTGGCTCTGATACCAATTGTTGATAACTGAGAGGGGGGTGAATCAGTTATCTTAATTTTTCACCTTTTGAACTTCTTTAACAATTAATTCAATATCAAATCAAATGAGCAAACATAACCATGAAAAGGAAATACTACTAACACACATGACACAGTGATTTTGACATGGAAAACCTGGTTAAGGGAAAAACCACGGGGTGATTAACCCAAGATATTATTCTCTGTTAGAAGAATAGAAGGTACAAAAATGGCACATGCCAATTAGGACTTACTGCCCACAAGAGACTCACTGTCTATAGAAAGGGAAGGTAACACACTGTTTGAACTAATGAGAAGAATCCACACATGCTGAGATTCAGTTCTGGTTAAGCTCAATAAACTGATCTGCTGCATTTCATTCTTACTTTCTTTTGATGCAGCTGTAATGTCACATTCCGGACCTCTTTTGCTATCTTTACTCTGCTCTGCTACTTGTCTTCACATCAATACTTCCTATTCACACACTTCACATCTAAATCAATCATGTATATATATCCTTAAAAGTGATTTCATCACCTTTCTAGTCGACATCCGGAATAGTCAATATTTTCCTCAAACTCTGGTCTGTCGGCTGAATCCTTGCATACCAAGGAATGCCGATCAAGGATATACTTGTAGAAGTCATCAATCATGTCAGCCAATCATAACTTATACCTTAAGAACCTTTACCATCATTAGTAACACATCCAGAATAGTGTTTTATGTCCTGCCAGTCAGTTCTTCCTCTGTTTGCACTGTCAATCAAGAACCTGACACTCTAGTATTCATATCTCTTCATCCTTTCAACACTGGAGGCTAAATCCTTGTATTCTATTTGTCAAGGTACTCCTCTTGACTTCCCCAAATCTGCACTTCATTGAGATACTTCTTCTGAGAGATCCGGACCTGTCTGTCGAACCTTACTGACAGCTCTATTCTTGGTTACCTGACCTCAACACTTCTTCAATCTAACTTTCAGTAAAGACTCATCATGTCCTACGGATGTGTGGGATAACCTTTGTTGCCATCAATGACAACATTCATGAGTCCATATAGTGTCTCTTGCCAACAATGTCAACACTATCAGAAGGATGAGAGAGATTGTTAAGGTTGTCATTAAGATTGTCATTGATGTCAACACTGTCATGGAAGTGACACACAGTTCATGGTTGGATGTCATAGAGAAGATATAGTTCATTGTTGGATGTTATGCCCATAAAAATGATACAATTCATGGTTGGATGTCATGTCCCTAAAGAAGATAAAGTTTATGGTTCAATGTCATGTTCCTAAAGAAGATATAGTTAATGATAGGATGTCATGCCCTGATCAGTGCAGAGTTGAGAATAAAGCAATATTAATGATCAGTGCATAGTTGAGCATGAAGCCATATTAATATGGGGATTAGAAGCATCAAGAAGAAGAATTAATAGGGGAATTAGAAGCAATAAGAGGATTAGATGTGTTGAAGCATGTTATTGTTGGATTTAGGATAGACAACTGAGAGGGAAGGATGAATCAGTTGTCGAAAACGTTCTTCCAATTTAAATACTTAAATCCACTTTGTAATTTAGTAACATAATAATAAATCAATCATGGAAATACAATGCATTAAATCAAAAGCAGAAACACAATAACACATGAGACACCAAGATTTTGACATGAAAAACCTGGTTAAGGGAAAAACCACGAGGTGACTAACCCAAGATTGTATTCTCTGTTAGAAGAATAGAAAGAACCAAATAGCACATGCCAATTAGGGCTCACTTTCTGAGCACACTGCTCACAAGAGGCTCACTACCTACAGGAGACACAATGTCTATAGAATAATAAGTCTTACATATGTGAACTGAAGAATAGCATCTTCACCATGCTTGAGTCTGTTCCATTTAAGCCCAATACTTCTGCTCTACCTTTCACTCTACTCCTCACTACCACACTCTCATCTCAACAAGATACTCTTTGAAATGACTTTACAACTCCTTATTTATACAAGACATCGACTTAGGACTTATCATCCAAGTCAGCATACAATACAGAGCAAATACACAAATACAACATGACTAATTACAAAAAGACTTCACACAAATCAACACACTGTCGGCCACATAGATCTGAGACTTCAATCTTCATTTAGGAACACGCCAATCCTCACATAACATCTTCAAGATCATCCACAGGATGTGTAACTCATCCGGTTGGCTAGAGTTAGGAAGAACACCATCATCTGGAAGTTATTCTTCAATTGTGAGCTCAAACTCCAATGTGAAACACCAACACAAACTGGACACGATCCAAAGACCTTGCTTGAATCACCAAGAACATCCACACTACATCTACTTACTAAAATCGTTATCTCCTTCATCCAGAACCTCAAGAACATAGTCTGTCATCACTGTCACAATGGAATAGATTCTTGCGGACCTCCAGACCAACAACCAATTGAGTTTTCACTTCACATGGACTTCCTAAACACTCCACCAAATCCGCATAATAGGATATTACTTTTCCAGATCTCACCGGACCTATCTGTATCACTTTGTCACCTCTAAACATATGCTAGAACCGATTTTACTTGAGTGGCCACAACTTCTTCAGATCTTCATGCAGACCTTTGAAATCTTTACTGGATCATCTTAAGACACATATCTACAAACCCTTTGATGTGCATCCAGTAAAGAACTGTTCTTCTCTGTTTCTGATTAGAACTAATTTTCTCAATAGCCTCAACACATAGCTCATCCAATCCTTATCATCAATGCAACAGGAGTATGTTGACATCAATGACAACACTGGTTAGGCCTATACTTGCAGAAATCTCCCCCTTTTTCATTGATGGCAACATATGATGTGAAAAACTATTTTGACCATCAAGACAAGAACTTTTTCTCACTAACACAACTCACCCTATCAACAACAACCATTCACATGTCTTCTCTTCCTTTCCTGCTCCCCCTTTGATCAGCAACCACTTGTTTTTCACATGTATTCTCTCCCCCTTTGACATCAATGGCAAAGGGCACACACTTGCACTAATTTTAGAATCATACCAGCTGCTCCCCTTGGGTAGCAGCTCCCCATCATCAATCTGGACCACAAGATATGACTGTGATATCCACCGGACTGATGCACATGAGTGCACCTTAATTTAGAACTGGAGGGGTAATAACCCCTAACTTCTCCATGAGATACTCAAAAGAATCATTGGGAAGAGGTTTAGTAAAGATATTCGTAATCTGATCCTTGGAAGGTATGAACTCCAATCTAACTTCATTCTTGTTCACTTACTCTCTCAAAAAGTGAAACTTGATGGATATATGTTTAGTCTTTAAATGCAACACTGGATTCTTAGATATATTTATTGCACTTGAATTATCACAGAAGATTGTGATAGGCTCCTCATACTCCACTCCCATGTCTCTTAGCATTTGCTTCATCCATAAAACTTGAGTACAACTACCTGTTTCTACAATATATTCTACTTTTGCAGTGGACAGAGATATTGCCTCTTGTTTCTTGCTCAGCCAAGAAACCAATCTCTTTCCCAAGAAGAATGCTCCACCACTGGTACTCTTCTGGTCATCCACATCTCCTGCCCAATCCACATCTATATATGCATGAAGAGAGAAATCATGATCTCTAGGATACCACAAACCATACTCAACTGTCCCTTTTAGATATCTAAAAATCCTCTTGATTGCCATGACATGAGATTCTCTACGATCAGCTTGTAATCTAGCAACAAGACCAACAACATTCATGATATCAGGTCTAGTTTGAGTGAGATACAACAATCCTCCAATCATTGACCTGTACTTTTTTTGATCAGCCTTAGGAGAGTCATCATCTTTGCTCAATTTACATCTGGTTGCAATGGGAGTACTCATTGGTTTTGATTCTTCCATCACAAATTTTTTCAACAATTC
Organism: Cunninghamia lanceolata; assembly: GCA_027924645.1. Classification (NCBI taxonomy): domain Eukaryota; kingdom Viridiplantae; phylum Streptophyta; class Pinopsida; order Cupressales; family Cupressaceae; genus Cunninghamia; species Cunninghamia lanceolata. Next base: position 583,182 of record BSBN01000196.1, read on the forward strand.
TTTCACATATTTGGTCTGAGAAATGAAGATTCCTTTCTTTGTTTGAGTGATTTGCAAACCCAAGAAGAAATTCATTTCCCCAAACATGGACATCTCAAATTCACTTTTCATTTGATTTGCAAAGGTTTTGCACATACTATCTCTTCCTCCAAAAATGATATCATCAACAAACACTTCAACAATCAAGATGTTTTCATGATCAATTTTGAAATACAATTTATTGTCAGCAGTACCTTTGTTGAAGCCAATCTTCAAAAGGTGATTATCCAATCTCTCATACCAAGCTCTTGGGGCTTGCTTGAGTCCATACAATTCTTTCTTCAATTTGTAGACCATATCACCATGATCAGATAATTGAAATCTATCCAGCTTCTCAATGTATACTTCTTCTTCCAATTCACCATTCAGGAAGGCAGATTTGACATCCATCTGATATACTTTGAAATCCTTGAAGGCAGCAAAAGCAAGAAATAATCTGACTACTTCAATTCTTGCCACCAGAGAAAGAGTTTCTTCAAAATCAACTCCTACTTGGGAGTAACCCTTGTAGACCAATCTGGCTTTGTTTCTGACTACTTCACCATCTTCATTCAGTTTGTTCTGGAAGACCCATTTGGTTCCAATCACATTCTTGTTTTTAGGTCTAGGAACAAGATCCCAAGTGTGATTTTTCTCAATTTGCATCAGCTCTTCCTCCATTGCTTTAGTCCAGTTTTCATCATTGCAAGCTTCATTCACTGACTTAGGTTCAATCTTTGAAATCAGACAATACTCTTATGAATCTTGAGCAATCCTTCTTCTTGTTTGCACACCTTTTGTTTTATCTCCTATGATCTAATCTTCAGAGTGATTCAATCTTACATACCTGGGAACTTTGGAAGTTTCTTGCACTTCTGATTCTTGAACAGGTTCATTCAAACTTATCTCTTCTTCCTGATTTATCAGATCAGTCTAAATCTGAATTTCAGAGGGAGCTTGGACTTCTTGAACAAAAACATCATTTTGATCGTCTTCATCATATTCATAAACCTTGAGGATTTTTCAACACCTTCATCAACCTTCACATTTGTACTTTCAACAATTTTCCTTAATCTCTTGTTATAACACCGGTATGCTTTGCTTTGAGTAGAATAACCCAAGAATATTCCTTCATCACTTCTAGCATCAAATTTTCCTAGATCTTCATCTCTTTTAATGTAACATTTGCTACCAATGACTCTGAAATACTTCACAGTGGGAGTGATGCCAAACCAAAGTTCATAAGGTGTCTTACCGGTATTGCTTTTAATTTTTAGTCGATTGAGAGTATAGACTGTAGTGCTTACAACTTCTCTCCAATAGATTTGAAGAACATTTGCTTCCATCATCATGGTTCTATATGCTTCTTGGATGGTCCAGTTCTTTTTCTCTACTACTCCATTCTGCTGTGGAGTCCTAGGAGCAGACAACTATCTTTTTATTCCATGTTTCTCATAGAATTCTATGAATTCACTGGATGTGAATTCTCCACCTTTATCAGACCTCAGACATTTTAATTTTAATCCAATTTCATTCTCTACCATAGATTTGAATATTTTGAATTTCTCAAGAGCTTCTGATTTCTCTTTCAGAAAAGTCACCCACATCATCCAAGAATGGTCATCAATTAATAACATGAAGTATCTATCACCTTGCATACTCTCGATTCTTGCTAGACCACATAGATCAGTATGAACTACGTCCAATAATCTGGTAGAAGATTGTTCCTTTCTTTTGAATGAGACTCTGCTTTGTTTACCCAACTGACATTCCTTGTAAAAACTATTGGCAGGTTTTACCAATCTTGGAAGATCTCTTATAGCTTGAGTGTTGCTTATCTTGATGATATTATCAAAATTCACATGATACATTCTCCTATGCCACAACCAACTCTGATAAATTTGAACAAATAAGCAACTTTTACAAGTACCAACCAAATGGAAGATGTTAGATTTAGTTTGAGTATCGGATGCAATCTCTATTCTGAAACTTTCAAAGATCTTGCATTTTCTATTTTTGAATCAGATATCATAGCCTTTGTCCACCAACTATCCAACACTGAGAAGATTGTACTTCAGGCCTTGAACATATAGTACATTACTGGTTTTGTTCTTTCCATCAAAAGAAATAGTTCCTCTACCCTTGATTTTGCCAGCAAAATTATCACGAAATTTTACCACTCCTTCATACCTTTCCAAATTTATGAATTAATTTTTTCACCTATCATATGGTGAGAGCATCCACTGTCAATGACCCAATCATCCTTTTCCTCAACTTGGATAGCCAGAGCTCTTTCTACAATTTTATGATTGATAGATTCAGAGGGCATTGGATCTTCTTCCTTGATGGTAATAAATGCCCAGTCACTTCTGGATTTGTTTCCTGTCTCTGATTCATTATCTATTACTCCTTCATTATCATCATCTTCATGAACATAGTAACAATTCTTCTGGAACCTTGATCTATTAGGATTTGGCCTTGAAAATCTTTCCGGACACCTTGAGGCAAAATGACCAATCTTATTGTAGTTAAAACATTTAAAAAGTAATTTCCCTTCATACTTACTGGATCCTCTTGGCAGCCTTTTTGCAATAAGGGCTTCAAGTTGAACAACTTCTGCTTCATCTTCTTCTAGGTCTTTTCTTTCTTTTTCATACCATGATAGTTTCCTTGAAGATTTCTCTCCCAGATCAAACCTTTGTTTTCCTTTTACAGAGGCACTAGCTTTAAATGCAGATTTAGTCTTGGGGGCATCTCCAAACTTGGTTAATTCAAATGTAGACAATTTGCCAACCAATTGATCTCTTGTGATACCTGAATAGGATCTAAATTCTTCAATGGTAGTAACCTTATATTTGTAAGAAGCAGGAAGGGATCTGAGAACTTTGCCAATAATCTCATCTTCATCCGAGACTCCACCAGCGCATCTAATGCCACAAACAAGCTCATTTACTCTTGGCATAAAAGTAGTGATATTTTCATCTTCTCTCATCTTCAGATTTTTGAATTTTCCTTTCAGACTTTGTAGCTTGGCACATTTAACATACTTGTCTCCTTCATGCAGAAGTTCTAGTTTTTCCCAAATCTCAAAAGCAGTTTGTAGGTCAAGAACATTTGTCAGCTCTGAATCAGACAAGGCACTTAGAAGGGCTTCTTTAGTTCGCAGATTGTTTTCATCATCTATGATTTCATCTACGGATTTTGGACCATTTTGTGGAGTATACTTCTTTGAAGCCATGGTCTAGTACTGCATTCCCATACATTGCAAGTGACATTACATGTGACTTTTCCAAAGAGTAAAATTGGTTCCATCAAACTTCAGACTATCCTTCTTGTAGGACGACATCCTGGATCTCCTCAAGTGGTTAAGCTCTTTTAGAGGAACTTAGCTATGATACCAATTGTTGGATTTAGGATAGAAAACTGAGAGGGGAGTGAATCAGTTGTCCAAAACTTTCTTCCAATTTAAATACTTAAATCCACTTTGTAATTCAGCAGCATAATAATAAATCAATCATGGAAATGCAATGCATTAAATCAAAAGCAGAAACAGAATAACACATGAGACACCAAGATTTTGACATGGAAAACCTGGTTAAGGGAAAAACCATGGGGTGACTAACCCAAGATTGTATTCTCTGTTAGAAGAATAGAAAGAACCAAATGGCACCTACCAATTAGGGCTCACTACCTAAGCACACTGCTCACAAGAGGCTCACTGCCTACAGGAGACACACTGTCTACAGAACAATAAGTATTACATACTCAAACTAAAGAATAGCATCTTCACCATGCTTGAGTTAGTTCCATTTAATCCCAATACTTCTATTCTGCCTTTTGCTCTCCTCCTCGCTACCACACTCTCATCTCAACAAGATACTCTTCGAAATGACTTTACAACTCCTTATTTATACAAGACATCAACTTAGGACTTATCATCCAAGTCGGCATACATTACAGAGCAAATACACAAATACAACATGACTAATTACAAAAAGACTTCACTCAGATCAACACATTGTCGGCCACACAGATCTGAGACTTCAATCTTCATTTAGGAACACGCCAATCCTCACATAACATCTTCAAGATCATCCGCAGGATGTGTAACTCATCCGGTCAGCTAGAGTTAGGAAGGACATCATCATCTGGAAGTTATTCGTCAATTGCGAGTTCAAACTCCAATGCGGACCACCAACACAAACTAGACACAATCCAAAGACCTCTACAAGCTTGCTTGAATCACCAAGAACATCTACACTACATTTGCTTACTGAAATCCTTATCTCCTTCATTCAGAACCTCAAGAACATAGTCTATCATCACCGTCACAATGGAATAGATGCTTGTGGACCTCCAGACCATGAACCAATTGAGTTGTCACTTCACATGGACTTCCTAAACACTCCACCAAATCCACAGAATATGATATTGCTTTTTCAGATCTCACCGGACCTATCTGTATCAGTCTGTCACCTCTGAACATCTGCCAGAACTGGTTTTTCTTGAGAGGACACAACTTCTTTAGATCTTCATATGGACGTCTAAAATCTTTATTGGATCATCTTAAGACACATATCTACAAACCCTTTGATGCGCATCCTCTGATCTTCATCTTAGCTAGGATCTTTAGCTTACTTTCTTCACTATTCTTCTCTGTTCTTGATTAGGACTAATTTTCTCAATATCCTCAGCACACAGCTCATCCAATCCTTATCGTCAATGCAATAGGAGTATGTTGACATCAGTGAAAACACTGGTTAGGCCCATACTTGCAGTAGTTATATGATCTATCCTACTAATCCTAAGTTGTATGTGTTGATACAAATAAGATTTAGCCTACGAAAGTTGGTGACAGTCTTTATTTCAAGATGATTGCTTTTGAAGACTATTTGGCAAATTGGTCTGCACTTTCATTCTATTAATGTTGAGCTTATGTGGTTTGGAACATAGCTTAATATAGTGTCATATTATGTATGTTCCAAGTTTCATGATGTTTTGATCATCGAAAGGGTGTTTTTCTACTGATAGTTTGGAAATAGTTTTAGTTCTGTGAAGGTGTTCCTGGTAGGCTAATGGAATGCTCTGCATTCCTCTACATTTACAAATATGGCTATGCAGTTTTGGAATTGTTTTTAGAGGGCAGTGAAGGTACTGTTTCCAAAGTTTAAGATTTTTTATCCTTTTGCTATGAAAATTATGTATGATAGAGTATTGAGATGTGATCTGGCAGATGAAGTAGTGATGAAGACCTATTGGAATGCTCCACATTCCTCTAAAAGTGAATGTTTTCCTTTGCAATTTTGAGGACATGTTCTTGGATGTGTTTTATAGGCTCTCTTGTAGTTTCAATCTTCTTGGTGGTCCGCAAGCTCAATTTTTCTATGACAGCATGTTGCAGTGTCTTCTAGATGATAGGATGTTCTTAGAGTTCATGATTGAAGGTGTGTGAATAGAATCTTTGATGTGTAGAGATAAAGGAGTATTTGGGTATATTGTTTGAGTCTTTTAGACTCATCTGGATAATTTTCATGAAGGTCTATCTTGTTTCCAGTACCACACAAGGATTTCAAGTTTCTTGTGTCTTTGCTTAAGGCTATCCTATTTCAAAATGAGCAGAATGTGCAGATGATATTCCTTGATGTTTGATGATGTGATGGATGTTTTGAACCTAGTTAAATAAGTGTTGGTGTTTGCAAGGTATGGGTCTTCCATCGGTGTAATGTGTGAACTATATTGGGACCTATCTTTAACATGTTTCATGTGGTGTGCTGTCTGGCTAACTTGTAAATGTATTTTTCATATTATATCTAGCCATCAAGCAATGTAATCAATGTAATATCTTGTATAAACTATAAATCAAGTTGAGTGAGGCAAAATGTGATTGCAAATAGATTGATAAGGTTCACAAGTAATTTAAAGAGCAAAATGATTGAATTTTGATGTATGACTGAAGGAGAAAGAGACTAAGTTATTGATGATGTCTTGATTCATTTTGAAGACATATTCATGACAATGATCAAGCATAGAGTGTTCCTAACTGATTCAATCATTATAAGGAAGTGTGAAGAGGTAGAATTTCAATCATCAAAGGTGTGAGTTTCAAAATTAGTTTTCAAATAGTAGGACTGTCATACTATAATCTTTTGTAAGTGTGTTCTCTGATTAGGGAGCAGTTTCTTCCTTGGATTATAGCCCTAAAAAAAGTCTATAGGGATTTGTAGCTTCCCTGGGAGTGTTGGTATGTGGCAACTGATCATGCAAGTATTGTACACTAGTTATGTTAATCAGAGTCAGTTGTTAATTTTTGTTAACCGACAAAATAAAAATGACATTGCAAAACCCTAATTCTAGAAACTTCCAAAAAACTTGTTATAAGCAGTTGGGATGTATGTTACGATGATGTATTCACGATATTGTAATTTGTTTTGCACTGGATAATAAAATCATTGGATGGCTGAGTTTCTATGGATGTAGCCCATATTGGGTGAACCACATTAAATTTATGTGTTGATCTCTTTTGTGTTATTCCTCATTGTTATAGTTGGGTTATTTAATCTACATATAATTGTTAGTGTTTATTGCTTTAATATGCCTAAACCCTAACAACTAGTATCAAAGCGGGTTGTGTTTGTTTATCATCTACAGGAAGGTCTCATGGTTGAGTGGAAGTCTCACGGTTAAGTGGGAGCAATGGAAGATAAGGGTAAATTGAAGGTAGATAAATTCAGTGGGTAGAACAATCAATTATGGAAGATGCAGATGGAGGATTATCTCTATTAGAAGGATTTATGGAGGCCGTTGGAAGGAATAGCCAAGAAACTGACAGCAATGACTGATGAGGATTGGGAACTTCTTGATAGAAAGGCACTGGGAACCATTAGGCTGTGTCTGGCACCATCTGTGGCATTCAATATAACTGAAGCAAAGACAACAAGTGAACTGATGAAAGATTTAGCCAAATTGTATGAAAAACCCTTAGCCTCTAGTAAGGTATTTCTCATGAAGCATTTGTTTAATCTAAAAATGATTGAAGGTGGATCTAAGTCAGATCATTTAAATGAGTTTAATATGATTACGAGTCAATTAACTTCTGTAAAAGTGAAATTTGATGAAGAGGTAAGGGCTCTCTTAGTTTTATGTTCTTTTCTAGAAATATAGAATATCTTGGTAATGGTTGTAAGTAACTCTGTCTCTGGTTCAAATACTTTGAAATTTGATGATGTTGTTGGTGTTATCCTTGGCAAGGAAATGCGATGAAAAATCACCGGTGAGACTTTAACATCTAGTAATGCTTTGACTGTAGAGAATAGGGGAAGAACAAAGGAGAGAGGAAAAATCCCAACAAATCATAGGAAGTCACAAGGGAAGTCAAAGAAAGGTAGATCTAAATCTAGAGGAAGAATGGATTACTGGCACTGTGGAAAGCCAGGACACTTGAAGAAGGATTGCTGGTCTCGAAAGGGCAAACAAGGAGACAGGCAACATGATGATAGTAAGGAAGCTAATGTTGCAAGTAATAAATTATAGGATGCTTTAATTTTGTGTTTAGATAATGCCAATGATTCCTGGGTAATAAATTTAGGGGCTTCATTTCATGCCACACCCCATAGGAAATATTTTGTAGATTATGTTCAAGGTGATTTTGGACAAGTATATTTGGGTGATGATGAACCCTGTCAGATTGTTGGAAAATAAAAGATAAAAATCAAGTTGCAAAATGGAAATGAATGGTTTCTACATGAAGTAAGGCATGTTCCAAATTTGAGAAGGAATTTAATCACTGCAGGACAACTGGGAAGTGAAGGCTGCATAGTTACCTTTTTAGATAAAGTTTGGAAGGTCACTAAAGGTGCATTAGTAGTAGCTAAAGGTGAAAAGGTAGGCACACTATATTTGTGTACTGGTAATACTTATTTTACCTTAGCTGCTACAGAAATAGTTGTTACTGAGATAGTTACAACACTTGCTATAGGGATAGAAATAGAATTGTGGCACCATAGACTTGGGCACATGAGTGAGAAAGGGATGAAGATCATTCACTCCAAAAAGTTGCTACCAGGTCTGAAGAAGACTGACTTGGAGTTCTGCGAAAATTGTGTTTACAGAAAACATAAAAGAGTCCAATTTCTCAAAGTTGGGAAAGAGAAAAAGAGTGAGAAATTAAAGCTTATGCATTCAGATGTATGGGGACCAACTCAGGTATCTTCTCTTGGTGGCTCTTGCTATTATGTTACTTTTATTGATGATGCAACTAGGAAAACATGGGTGTATTTCCTAAAACAAAAATAAGAAGTATTTGAAACTTTTAAAAGGTGGAAATCTTTGGTTAAGAATGGGACAAGGAAAGAGTTGTTCAAAGTGTCTCAGATTTGATAATGGAGGTGAGTATTGCAGCAGAGAATTTGAGAATTACTATTCATACAATGGAATCCATAGGCAGAAAACGGTTCCTGGAACCCCATAAGAAAATGGTGTGTTTGAGAGGATGAATAGGACCATTATAGAGTGTGCAAGGAGCATGAGATTGCATGCTAGACTACCCTTACACTTTTGGGCAGATGTTGTACATACTTCTATTTATTTAATAAACTTGGGACTTTCAAATCCTTTGGATGGTGGCATTCCAGAGGAGGCGTGGATGGGTAAAAAGGTAAACTATTCATTTCTAAAAACCTTTGGTTGTGAATCTTTTGTCCAAGTTGATATTGAAAATAGAACCAAGCTTGAGGCTAAGTCTAAAAATGTACCTTCATTGAATATGGAGAAAATGATTTTGGTTATCGATTATGGGATTATGAAAATCATAAAATCATTAGGAGCAGAGATGTTATATTTAATGAGAAAGTCATGTATAAGGATCAGCTGCAGGAAAAGAAGCATGATCAGGCCAAAAAGGAATATGTGGTGCTGGATGAGATTTTAGAAAATAAAATACCAGTGGTACTTGATGCTCAACAACAAGTTATCCCATAGACTCCTGCAAGTATTAGACATTCTACAAGGATATCTAGACCTCCAGAAAGATTTTCTCCATTGTTATATTCTATATTATTAACTAATTCTGGTGAACCTGAAGGTTATGGAGAAGCAATGTAGGTAGATACCAAAAAGCAGTACGAGATAGGCATGAAAGAGGAAATGGATTCCTTGCTATAGAATCAAACTTGGGACTTAGTCCAATTACCTGCAAGTAAAAGAGCCTAGCCAAATAAATGGGTTTATAGGTTGAAGGAAGAAGATGGAGGCAAGCAAAGATATAAGGCCAGACTCATGGTAAAAGGTTTTGCACAGAAAAAAGGTATAGATTTTGATGAAATATTTTCTTGAGTTGTAAAGATGACTTCTATTAGAACTATTCTAAGTCTTGTGGCTATAGAAGACTTGCATCTTGAGCAACTAGATGTGAAAACAACTTTTCTCCATGGGGATTTGGAAGAGGAAATATACATGTAGCAACCACAGGGATATGAGGTAAAGGGTAAGGAGGAATTTGTGTGCAGGTTAAAGAAGAGTTTGTATGGCCTGAAGCAAGCACCTCGACAATGGTATTTTAAATTTGATAGTTTTATGGCTGGACAAGGTTACAAAAGATGTCATTCTAATTATTGTGTTTATTTCAAGAAATTAGGTAATGGCAGCTATATTATCTTGTTGCTTTATGTTGATGACATGCTTGTTGCTAGGTCTAACATGTAGAAAATCAGCAAATTCATTTGCTATGAAGGATTTGGGTGCAGAAAAACAAATCCTTGGTATGAGGATCACACGAGATAGGACAAACAGAAAATTATTTTTGTCTCAAAGTGAGTATGTAGAGAAGGTGTTGAAAATATTTAACATGCAAAATGCAAAAGCAGTTAGTACACCTTTGCCTAGTCATTTTAAGTTTGACTAAGGCGATGTGTCCAAAGACTCAAGAGGAGGAAGACAAAATGTCTAAGATACCATATGCATCAGCAGTTGGCAGCTTGATGTATGCAATGGTATGCACAAGGCTAGATATTGCACATGCAGTGGGAGTTGTGAGCAGGTATATGAGAAATCTGAGAATGGAACATTGGAATGCAATAAAATGGATTCTCTAGTATCAGAGGTACTACTTCAAAGAAACTATGCTTTGGAGGAACAAATTCTGCTCTAAAAGGATATGTTGACTTTGATCTGGCGGCTGATATTGATAGTAGGAGGAGTACTATAGGGTATGTTTTTACTGTAGGAGGTACTGTAGTCAGTCGGATTTCAAGGTTGCAAAAGGTTGTTGCGCTTTCAACCACTGAAGCTGAGTATGTTGCTGCTACGGAAGCTAGCAAGGAGATGAGTTGGTTACAATATTTTCTGGAGGAATTGGGGCAACAACAAGAAGATAGCCCTTTGTACACTAATAGCCAGAGTGCCATTCATCTTGCTAAGAATTTAGCTTTGCATTCAAAAACTAAGCACATAAAGCTCGGATACTTAATCTAGTCTGTTTTAGAGGATGGGCAGTTGAAGCTAGAGAAAATTCACACAAGTCAAAATCCTACAGATATGTTCACAAAGGCAGTTACACAGGAAAAATTAATTTCCTCATCAGTTTCTGTTGGCCTTCATGACTAATAATGGTGGACATAAGAAACTGGCCAGGCCTGTAATTCAGTGGGAGTTGCAAGTGCAGCAATGTCGTCCAGGATCAGTCACCAAGTGGGAGATTATTTGGTATGGAGCCTGATCAGTCTCTAAGTGGGAGATTGTTAGTATGTGGCAAATGATCATACAAGTACTATGCACGATCAAAGTCAGTTGTTAATTTTTGTTAATTGAAAAAAGAAAAATAACATTGCAAAACCCTAATTCTAGAAGCTTCCAAAAAGCTTTTTATAAGCGACTGGGATGTATGTTACGATGATGTATTTGTGAGATTGTAATCTATTTTGTACTGGATAATAAAATCATTAGATGGCTGAGTTTCTGTGGATGTATCCCATATTGGGTGAACCACATTAAATTTCTGTGCTGATCTCTTTTGTTTTATTCCTCATTGTTATATTTGGGTTATTTAATCTGCAAATAATTGATAGTGTTTATTGCTTTGATCTGCCTAAACCCTAACAAGGAGTGACCCTAAAGCAAAGTTTCAGGGAGTAGTTGCTTCCTTAGGTTGTAGCCCTAAAACAAAGTTGTTATTTGTGTTTCATATATTGTGAGTTAATCATCACCGTGGTTTTTCCCTTCTTGAGTTTTCCATGTATATCTAGTGTTATGTGTTGATGTGCATTGTGTTAATCTTTCATGTTTATGTTAATACTATAATGCTTATGTTTTAATATGCTCTGAATAAGTTGAAGTTGTTAAAATTGAAGATTGATCAGATACTGATTCACCCCTCCTCAGTATCTTGGTGTGTTCAACAATTGGTATTAGATCCAAGTTCCTCTAAGGGAAGCTTAACCACTCGAGGAAGGCCTAGGATGACATCAGGTGGATCCAGCAAGATACCTAGGTTTGATGGAATAAATTATGCTTTTTGGAAGCTAAGGATGGAAGGCTACATCAATTCACTAGGGTGTGGCTTTTGGGACTCATTCAAGACTAGTTACACAGTACCTGCCTCTACTCCTATAGATGTAGATGAGATTAAGAAGTATGACAACAATGCTAAGGAAAAGTTTTAAATCATGAGTGGGTTAGTTGATTTAAAGCTTTCAAAGGTAATGAGTTGCAGTTCAGCTAGAGATGTCTGGGTCAAACTTGAAACTATCTATGAAGGAGATAAGAAAGTAAAGCAAGCAAAGATGCAAATCTTCAAAAGCAAATTTGAGACCCTAAAGATGAAAGAAAATGAAGACATTGTTGGATATATGCTCCAGGTGGATGAAGTGGTCAATGGAATCACAAGTCTTGGTGGAGAAGTGAAGGAAGATGAGATTGTAAAGAAGGTTCTAAGATCTCTTCCCAAATCTTACAGTCACAAGGTATCTACCATTGAGGAGAATGCAGACATGGACACATACACTATAGACAAATTAGTTGGTTCCCTTACTGCCTTTGAGATGAGAGTTTGGTAGTGATGCTCCAAAGAAAGAAGCTTCTTTCAAGGACAATATGAAGACAAAAGAGGAATCTACTAATGAAGATGAGAGCTCTGATGATGTTGAAGCAAGCTTTGTGAGAATACTAAAGAAAGGCACTAACCAATACAAAGGTAAGTTACCCTTCAAATGTTTTAATTGTGGAAAGGTTGGTAACTTTGCTTCTAAATGTCCTTTTAAAGATTCAAGGGGTAGTAATAGAAGAGATAAGTTCAAGAGATGTTTTTATTCTATAGAAAGCAATTATTCTTCAAAAGATGAGGACCATGATGATTCAAATGATGAAACATTTTTCATGGCCCTGAGTGTTGGTAACAAAAAGGATGTATCAAAAAATGTGAGAAGATTGATGCCTTGCAAACAAATCAAAACAATGAAATATCAATGTTTTATGGATTGGTTTCCATGCAAAAGAAGATTCAAGTCTTGGGTAATTGGTAGTGGATGCTCAAATCATATGACTAGTGACAAAGGAAAGTTTATCAGCCTTGAAAAGTGGGATGGTGGTGTTGTCAAGTTTGGTGGTGATGAGTTTGCACAGATCTATGGAAAAGGTGCCATAACTATTGATGGGAAGAATAGGACTGTATATGTTCTCCATGTCAAAGGACTAAAACTCAATCTTCAATGCTAGTCAAATGTACAACAAAGGGTATAATCTCACCTTTCATGCGAAGGATTGTGAAATCAGGAAGGTAGGGTTTGGAAAACTAGTTGCAAAAGGCATCAAGACACATGGTGATATCTATCATCTGAAAGTGCCAAATGGAAGAACATATTTATTGGCTCAATCTAATGGATGTTGGTTATGGTACAAAAGAATGGGTCATGTAAAATTTTTGATAATATGGTAAAGATCAATTCTACTCATGCAGTGAGAGACATGCCTAAGATAATCAAGCCTACGAATACAATATGCAGAGAATGTCAAATGGGAAAGTAGACAAAGACAAGTTTCAAAATCAAGAAGTATTCCTCTTCACAGCTAGATTGGAGCTAGTTCACACTAATCTATGTGGGCATACAAGAGTGAAGAGTCAACAAAGTGAGAGGTATTTCATGTTGTTTATTGATGATTACTCTAAACTGACTTGGGTTACTTTCTTAAGAGAAAAATTAGATACCCTTGATAAATTTAAAGTGTCCAAAGCTTTGGTTGAGAATGAAGTAGATACTAAGATCAAATTCTTGCGGTCTAATAGAGGAAGAGAGTTTACCTCAAATGAATATGAAATTTTTTGTGAATATCATGGTATTAGAAGACATCTGTTAGCCCCTAGGACCCCTCAACAAAATGGGGTAGTGGAAAGGAAGAATAGGTCTTTACAAGAGATGTCTAGGGTTATGTTGAAATACGTAGATCTACCTGACATGTACTAGGAGGAAGATGTTCATGCTATTGTCTATCTAATCAACAGAGTGCAACTAAGGGTCAACAATATCACAACCCCTTATGAGCTTTAGTATGGAAGACCTCCCATTGTAACATACTTCAAAAATTTTAGTACCAAATGCTATATCAGAAGGGATGAAGAAGACCTAGGGAAGTTTGACTCAAGAAGTGATGAAGGAATCTTTCTTGGCTACGCAACCAAAAGCAAGGCCTATAGATGCTACAACAAAAGGTTGGTAAAGATTATTGAAAGCACAAATGTCAAAGTGGACGAAGACTTGTATCAGTTCTCACAAGAATCAAAGGAATCCGGACTTGACATCTTCCCTTGCACTGAAGAAGATGAAAAAGAAGAAGTGAAAGAAGAAAAGGAATAATAACCAGAGAAAGTACCCAAGACTCTAGTAAATTATGTTCAGAAGAACCACTTAGAAGATCAGATTATTTGAGATAAAAATGGAGTGTTGACAAGGAGAAAGTTTGCCAAGACACGTGACCAAGTAAACTTGTGTTTGTTAGCAAAAGTAGAACCTAAAACCTTTGTTGATGCTAAAAATGATGATGGATGGATAAAGGCAATGGAAGAAGAGTTGGATCAAACTGAGAAGAATCAGACATGGGAATTGGTTCTCAGACCAACCAATAAAAACATCATAGGAACAAAGTAGGTGTTCCAGAACAAACTGAATGAAGAAGGTGAAGTTGTAAGGAATTGTTATCAACTAGGATTGCACCTGTGATGCAAAGATGGAAATCTTAGCAATCCTGTGTAGCATTGGAATACCTTTAGGTTGTGGGTACCCTATGATGAAGGTAAACCTCTAGATTATGGGTTGGTTCCCTTCTGATTTTTTAGAAAATTAATGATTTTGCAGGAAAAGGGATAGAAAGCTCTCTAATGGATGTACTAAAATTGAGTTGAATTGGGTGGTGATGCACCTAAATGATAGTGTGATATGCAAGTTGATTCACAACTAGTTTCAATAAACTGGTTCATACAAAATAGATCAATAGACTTTCTCACATAAATATTTCACAGAAAAGCATATGTCTGCATGAACTGTAACTTGTGATTGAGACTAAGTTTTGTATACATGCATATGTTATAATAAGACAAGTTATTTAAAAGTTTCTAGAGAAACACAATAAATCCTTTATCAATCACTAAAACAAAGCAAGATACCTAAATATGGTATGGTAAACACTTGATTTTTATTGAAAACTTGAAGGAATCTTTGCATAAATGACAAAAATGATAACCTGTAACCTGTTGCACTATATAAATCTGTAAAATGAGTTACAAAACACTCTTTTTCTCTTTACAATGTACAAGAGATCAAAAGGCAAGAACTGGGAAAAAACATAAGTTTTTTTCTCCTATATACAAAAAATATCTCCAAAGGATGAGGTTGAGTGAACTGAAGTCAACTCATTATCAAAATATCTACTAAACTCTCTCCACCTTAGTTTGACCATAAATCAAGAAAAAAACACCCCATAAGTCCTTTGCATGAGTTTTCATTTATTAGTTTAACTCCCTCTCTATTTTTGAATGATTGAGAGGTAAGAGTTAACTAAAAAAATAAAAATTATTAAATATAATCAACATAATTGATTTAATAATTGTTCTGTGATGCATGATTTTTCCCCTTATGTTTATTATATAACCATTATTAAAGCAATTTATAGTTTATTGATTTTAATAATTGTTACTTTTTTTACAATTTGTATCTCCATCATGTAAACATAGGGGGTTGGGTTAAATTTGACACATGGAAGCACTTAAAGATAAAAGAAAATAATCTCCTTCCATTTGTTCATACCAAAAGTAACTTCCTGGTCAACCTGAGTCAAAACCCTCAAGACAAAGAAAATATCTCTGACTAGCCATTGAACACATGTTTCATTTCCATTCCCTGTAGCATCATTGTATAAGGGGCTCCTTTTGTCTTCTTTGACTTTCTATTTGTATGCATAAGGCAATAATATACCCTTATATCTCCCATGCAATGAAAAAATATTTCTTCATGCATGAATATTCATTTGACAAAAAAATCATCATGCTTTTGATTTCAAAAAGTTATTCTTGTCAATCAGGTGCATACATGATTAAAGTTTAAGACACAACCTTATGTCTCCCATGCAAAAGTCATCTCCCATGCATCGTTACCCTTGCTTGAGCATTAGGTTTCATGATGTTGGGGTTTTGACCCCACAATGGCTTTTGTGGGTATTGATTTTCTAAAAAAAATAAAACAAAAGCCCACTCTCGGGCTAGGGAATTCTGATACAAACCACACATTCAGTAGCAACCTCCATTATTGGATCAACTATTTTAAAAAAAAATTCTCCTTCTCTTCTTCCAACACTTGGCTAGAATATATCTACTTTTCACCAAATTTGTTCATCTTTTTCTTCATTTGCAAACAAATCTTCAAAAATATTCATAATTAGCTCCTCTTCATTATCTATTTTTGCAAACACTTCTACTTCAAACACTGCAACTTTTGCTCCTTCTTGACATTGCACATCTGGTACCTCATCAAGGTACTTATCTTTGTGTGGTTCCCCATTGATCAACACTTGCATATCCTCTAAAAGACTAATTTCAGTATCATGACTCTTGATCATATGATGGATGTCAAAGAATTTATTTTCCTTCTCTTCAACTTCTTTTTCTCACCACTTCACTTGTGCACAAATCAACATAAAAAATTCTCATCTCTGTTTCTTCACTATTTTTTGTAATGTCCCCTTTCTAGTGATAGTGTTAGTCTATCATTGGGTTCCCGTAGACTGACAATTTGGTTAGGGAACCATGGTTGGATTGGCCTTGGATGGGCTATTTAGTAGTGTAGATGTGGTTTGACTTTAGTGGCTCTAGTTGGCACTCTTTGAGTGGCTTTGATTGCTTATGGACCATGCTTTCTATTTATAGTAAGTTCGGGAGTGGTGTCATTTCGGGATTTTCATAGTGGGATTGGATGTGTCTCGTTGAGACCTTTCTGACAAGCTATAGATCAATGGATTTGAACATCATCTTGATATTTATTTGACGAGACTTTATAAATATTAAGCTAAGTGACTTTATGAAAGGAAATATTTAAAGGTCACAAAAGGAGCTTGGGCGCCCATCCATAGGGGAATAAAGTAAATTAAAAAACATAACATTCCCCCCTAAAAGCCAACGCCCCTCTTGGAGAGGAAATAAAAAGGTGAAAAGTGAAGTCATTTGATTATGCTTGAGTTTATGATATTGTTGGTTATTTGCTCTGCTAGGGTTTTTTGAGAGAGTTTGAAAAAGATTCAAACTAGATGCTATTGGGAACGAAAACTCCCTATAGTAACAACATTCTATAGATGTGAAATACCATTCAAAGGTGCTTATGAGGCAGATGCATCCAGTATTTGCATTGATACTTCATTGAAATTCATTTGTTGAGGGTTTGATGATTTCATTGATATATCATTGGTAGATTTGTTGTGAGGAACTGAAGATCATCTTCTAGTGACAAATTGGAGGGGTTTGTGGAGCTGAAAAGATTGTATATGTCTCCTCTAGCTGGTCATACCATTCATGAGGCTGGTTGTACCTTCCTTGAGACCCATTTGGTGAGATTTGATGCATAAAAATCCTTCTTCTTGGTCGTTTGGGGTCTATGGCACAAACAAATATATTAGAGGTGGTTTTTGGAGTGTTTGCATTTGTGTGTGGCTAGAAACTTGCTACAGCCAGGCCGTACTATAGCCAAGGTGGACATGGAACATTGCACGGTCTTATTTCCTCTTGTATGCAGTAACTATGTAACTTATTCTAGGCGTCTAAGGCCTTAAATCTGATATTTTTTGTTGTATATCAGCTGGCTATTGTTTGTAGTGATTTTGGAGGAGTTTCTATACTACCCACTTGTTGGTCTAGCTTCAACATCTATACAAAGTTGTATTTCTTCATATGGGTATGTTATAGTAATTCATATTTGGTGATTCTATGAACTGGTTCTTCCATATTTTCCTTATATCTATTATATATTTTCTAGGTTTTCAATATATGCTCGATATTGTATTGTTCTGGCAAAACACACTGCAAGAAAATTGAAACCCCTTCTACATCTTCTCTCTAGTTTGAAAGAACAATATAAAAATTAAAAATAACACTAAAAAGATTATAAAAAGAACCAACAGGTGTGGCACATTGTAGTGGTATCAGAGCACAGTTCTTCCTGCCATTCTATGAGGTCAGATTCAGACATGTAGATGAAAAAATGAGACATGCAACTAGGTACAAGTAGATATTATCTCAGACGGAACAAGTCACGACCAGATTTATAGGTTCCTCAGATAGATCCTTATGATACAGACATAGAGGTAGTAGCCACAGAGGAGCCACTAGTAGTCTTTTACAACGAAGAAGATCTTGAAGTACTGAGGACAGATCCTTTTTCAGGTGAGATTCCAGTATAGGCTGAAGAGATGGGTGACAGACATAATGAGGAACCCAACTTGCAAGACATTTTGAATTCATTAGCTAGGGGACAACAGAACATAGAGAGAAGTTTCTTGAGGATGGAGGAGACAATGAGAGAGTCACAGACAGAACTGGCTCAAATTCTTACCCAGTTGATACCTTGTGATGCAAGGAATAATAGAGACAACAATAGGGATAATAATAATAATAACAGGAGAAATAGGAACAACTTCAAAGACAGAAATAGGGTCAATATTGGAGGTGATCGACAGAATGGTGATAGGAAGAGTGGTGATAGGCACAATGGGGATAGACACCAAGATAGAGAAGATGAGGGTGAAGCTTTAGTCACCAACAGAAGGGCTACCCAGTTGATAGCTAGTGATAGACCTGACATTTCTATATTTGCACCCAGGAACAATGTTCCTGAATAGGAGGCCACACAACTGGAGTTCCAAGATGAGATTCTGAGAGATTGGAGGGCATCCAGTGAGGAGTTTAAGGCCGGGATGACATTTGGAGAGTATTCAGATCTTAGAATGAAGCATAGACCCCAAAGAGGAAACAGAGAGAAAAATCAAGAACTTTAGAAGAAAGTAAGCAAAATGACTTTGCCCTATTTTGACGGGTCTGGTAAAACCTCTGCTAGAGCTTGGGTCCAAAAGTTGGACAGCTATCTCTAGATCAGCCCCATGCCTGAGACCGACGCCATTACATATGCAACCTTACATCTAGAAGGTAGTGCACATAAATGGTGGAGCAACGGTAAGGTTACCTTGGGACACGATCAGATCACTTCATACATTGAGTTCACTGCCAGGCTAATAGACCGATTTGACAAGAAGGATCTTGAGATGCAGTTTAAGGAGTTGGCTCAATTGAAACAGGTAGGCTCCGTGGGTTCATACATATCAGAGTTCTATGACCTATTAGTTATGGTCTCAGACATTTCAGAGCGCAAATTAATCATGCTCTTCGTTGATGGGTTGACAAATCCTTTACGTGGTTGGATTAAAGGTTTGGACCTACGTTCCCCGGGGATGCATCCCCTATGATTTTGACCTCGTCCCCGTACCGGGGGACACAGGGACGGCCAGGAAATGTCCCCTAACCATCCCCATTTCCCTATGGACGTCCCCTTTTTTTAGGGGACGCCGGGGCTGGCTAGTCATCCCCGATGGCCCAGCACCCAAATGACAATAAAAAAATAAAGAAAAACACATTTAAAAAAAAAAAAAGGGATGGGGGTCCCACAAGGACCCCCACATCCCTCTTAAACAAACCTAAACCTAAAAAACAACTTATATCATCCAAAAACAAAAAAAAAATTCATTACCTTATTTTTACATTGTTGAACAGCAACTTGAAGAGGAGCAACAGTAGTTGGAAGAGGGTAACAATAGTGAAGAGAACGCATTAGGGCATCAAATCATCAACATTTGAGGTAAGATTAACATTCTTTATTTTGTTGTTCATATTCCTTTGTATTTTTTTTAGTTTTTTAAAAAATTTCAAACACATGGTGAGGGCTTTTTTGTTTATTTTTTGTTTTATGTTTGCTTGCAGTTGTCTATTATCATTTTTCAAACAAAAAATAATGAGCAATAGTGAGAGTAGTGAAAGTTTTGAAATTGAGATTGAAATTCAAGTGCAACCAAGTAGATCTAGTACTAGAGGCCATAAAAAGAGTGGGGGTTGTGCTAGTGGCAGTGGTACAATAGAGAATGTGAGTTCATCCAAATCTAATCCATTTGAATGCCCCTCCAAAACACTTGCCACTTATGCAAAAGGCTCATTTAATCCTAAAAACCTCTCTTACAATTTGCAACCCACATAGACAGTGAAAAGAAAAAGAATACTGGGGGGTCTAGAGTATGGCTTTGTCACATTTGCAATGAAACCTACAGGGGCAGCTATACAAGAGTTTATTCTCACCTTTTGCATTTGGGTGGATTGGGGGTAAAAGATTGTTGAAAAATTACCCTAGCTGAGAAGGTCAAGGCAACTAGGTTGCACATGGAGGGGGAGGCAAGATCTAAGGGATTGTCAATGGAGAGTATGCCTAGTGTGTCATTGCCTACAAAAAGCCAAGTGGAAGAGATTTCTACTAAGGAAAAGAAAAGAACTACTACTATTGCAGGGTTGTTTAATGCACAAACATGAGAGGTTGCTAACTTTTCCATTGCTAAATTTTTCTTTGCCCGTGCCATACCATTTTAGGTGGCACGCTCTCCCGATTTCAAACAAATGTGTAGAGATGCTATAGATGTTGGTCCTTCATATGTCCTCCCTGGAGAACATAAGCTACGCACCACCTTACTTGAGAAGGAATATTCTCAAGTGAGTATCTTGATGGAGGACATGAGACAAACTTGGATTAGGGATGGCTACTCTATTATCATGGATGGGTGGACCGACATCAAATGTCAGCCACTCATCAATATCATTGTCACATGTCCAACTGGATTGTACAAGGAAGAAGAAGGATGCTCACTTCCAATTTCTAATTTTGAAGGATGCCATAGAAGAGGTTGGGGCATCTAATGTTGTCCAAGTGGTAACAGATTCAGCTTGTGTATGTAAGTCAGCTGGTTTGATGATGGAAGGTTCTTATAAGCACATTTTCTAGACCCCATGTTGTGTTCATGCGTTGAACAACGCATTGAAAGACATTGGGAAGATTTCTTGGGTGAAGGAAGTGGTGGCAGAAACTAGAGATATACAGATATTCATTTGCAACCATCAAACCTCACTTGCATTGTTTAGGACTTTTTCAAAGAAGGAATTCCTCAAGCCTATGGAAACTAGATATGCCAGCTATTTGATTTTGTTAGACATGATGGTTGAGGTGAAGGAGCCTCTACAATTATTGGTGGTTAATGCATAATGGAATAGATGGCCAGAGTCAAATTCAATTGAAGGAAAAAGTGTGAGGCAAAAGGTCCTTGACAACGATTCGTGGTCCACCATAAGGTATAAAATTGAAATTTCAAATTGCTGATTTTCATTTTATTTATATTATTATATTATCATTTTGTTAGAAATTTAATTTTTGATCTTAAATGGCTGATTTTTGTAACTTGTTTTCACTTGCAGCTATGTTTGCTCCTTCATTGCACCTATTGTGGATGTCATAAGATATGCTGACACAGGCTCTCCTAGTCTTGGAGAGATTTATGAGACATTTGATAGCATGCTTGAGAAAATGAAGCAAGCCATTCAAAGCAAAGATACTACTTTGGGATTTTATGAGGAGCATCTTAGGCCCATTGTGACATGAAGGTGGGACACTATGAACACCCTTTTTATGGAAGCATATGCTCTAAATCCCAAATGGTATGTATCTAGACCTAGAAGAGTGCCTCCATCTCATGATGATGAGGTGAAATAAGGGTTCATGAGGGCCCTTGAAAAAATGTATACTAAGGAGGAGGCTTCTATACTTCGCTCATAATGGATGGCCTTTGTCAATCTACGTGGTCCAAACTTTAGAAAAAAAGAGGCGAGGATGGATAGAGCTACATTAGCTCAAACTGACCCTATCGGATGGTGGATGTGGCATGGCATGGATGCACCAGAATTGAAGACACTTTCCACGCACCTCCTTTCACAGTTTGCGAGGTCCTCTGCTGTAGAGAGGAATTGGTCCACATATAGGTTCATTCAATCAGTGAAGAGGAACAACCTTACCTCTAGACGATCAGAGAAGTTGGTGTCAGTGCATAGTGCCTTGCGGCTACAGGATCGACAGAGACCTGAGTATCGTCAGACTCTAGCTGCACGTTGGGATGTTGATCTCGAGGATGTTATGTAGATTGATGAGGAGGCATAGGAGGGATTGGTTGGGGTTTCATTGGATGATTTAGACCCTCATGGTGGCAGTGATTCGGACTCAGATTCTGATTTTGATGCAGTATTAGGAGAGGCTGATTAGGGACGGCCATATATTCTCTATGTTTTTGTCATTTTGTTGTTGAAACTTGCAGCTGTTGGGCATTTTGATGTAATTCTGACATAATATATATGCAGATTGTCATTGAACAATGAAAACAATTAAATTTTGTTTATTTGTTTGCAAATTATCATGTGACAAGTTGAAAACTAAGTTCAAGTGTAATGTTATGGTTATGTATGCATGTTTTAATGTTCTATAATGTCTATAATGAATGCCTTATCAATGTTATCCTCAATAGTCAAAATTTCCTTATATTTTAAAAAAAATCTTATTTTTTTAGTAGCCATCCCCTGCCATCCCCTAAAAAATGGCCAAAAAAAATGTTGTCCCCAAAACACATCCCCTCGTTCCCTCCTGTCCCCATCCCTGAAACTTGGGGGAGCATAGGTTTGGACCCTTCATCATTATAGGCGACCATGAAAAAGACAAATGATATGGAGTCTTCTGTTTGGAGAAGTAAGTTTTAGTCTAAAGGGTTCCAGCATAGGAGGGATAAGGAGAAGGACATAAGACACTTTCAGAAGGATTCAGGACAACAACATAAGAGTTCTTCCAGGTTGGACAATCATCAGCTGAATGACCATAGGAGGAAGAAGCTCTATTTTCATTGTTGAGATCCTTGGGATCCTAAGCACAAGTGTGCTGCCCAAGGGAAGGCTAATTGATAAACAATTGGAAAAAATTTTAGCAGATGAGTCTATGGAGTCTGAGCCTTATTCAGAGCAACAATCAAAAGATAATGATTCAGAGATAGATGGTGCATCTGAAGCATCAGATAAGGAGGAGACAATCTTACCTACATCACATCTCTCAAGCATTCAGAGAGAGGGATCGTTTAGGATGAGAGTAGGAGTGGGTAGCAAGTGATTACTCTTCTAGACACAGGTGCCACTCACAACTTCATACATGAGGGCTTGGTTGCTAAGAGGACTCAAAACTAAAGAGTTCAAAGGCTTTAAGGTGAGAGTGGCAAACAAATTTGTTCTCACCTGCACCAGGAGGATACCAAATCTCACCATACTATTGAATGATTACACATGCCAGTCAGATTTCTATGTAGTCAGCATGGGTGAGATGGACGTTGTTTTGGGCATGCGATGGTTGTATGACATTGGGGAGTTCACACTCAACTTGAGGACTATGGAGATGAAATTTGAGGTGAACAGGAGATGACATGTGCTCAGGGGCATTTGAGATGGTGGATTGAGAGTGGTTTCACTCAAGAGGATGGAGAGATTGATTCGACATGATCACATGCAGTGGGTAGCAGAGGTGATGGTGATGCCTATGGTGTCAGAACAACAGAAGCATGAGTATCCCCCTAATATACAGGCTCTCTTGACTAAACATACCAAAGTGTTTAGTGACATGCCACCAGGTAGACCCCCTAATAGGGGTATTGAGCACGTTATTGAGCTAGAGGAGGGTGCTAAGTCCATGATTACCACACCTTATAGGCACCCGAAAAGATACAAGGATGAAATTGAGAAACCTATCAAAGAGCTTCTTGAGATGGGGCACATAAGGCCAAGCAAAAGTCCATTCACCTCATCAGTGGTCTTAGTGAAGAAAAAAGATGGAACTCTTAAGATGTGCATTGATTACAGGGAGCTTGATAATAAGACCATTAAGAACAGATACCCCATACCCCGCATTGATGAATTGATAGATGAGTTGCATGGAGCCTCTTACTTCTCCAAAATAGATTTGAGATTCAGATATCACCAGATATGGGTCAGGGGTGAAGATGTGGAGAAGACAGCTTTTAGGTGCCATTATGGGCACTTCGAGTTCTTGGTCATGCCTTTTGGTTTGACCAATGCACTAGCCACCTTCCAATCCTGTATGAACAAGGTGTTCAAGGAATAGTTGAGGAGATTTGTAATGATATTTTTTGATGACATATTGATATACAGAAGGACTTGGGAGGAGCATTTGAAACACATTGACATTATCTTGAGCATTCTGGAGCGGGAGTCATTATATGCCAAAATGTCAAAATGTGAGTTTGGAATGATTGGGTTGTTGTACTTGGGTCATATTATCAGTGCTAGTAGTGTGAAGGTGGACTTAGAAAAGATTCAGGCAACCATTGACTGGCTACCACCAAAGAATCTCTCTCGGCTCAAGGGATTCCTTGGTCTTTGTGGGTATTACCATCGTTTCGTGAAGGGGTTTTCACAGTTCACTGCCCCCCTCACATATTTGACTTGGAAGGATGCATTCAGTTGGTCAAGAGGAACACAGGAGTGCTTTGATAGGTTCAATGAGATTATGAGTACCTGTCCTATGTTCACTATTCTAGATTTCAGTAAGCCTTTTGAGTTAGTGTGATGCCTTAGGAGAAGGCATTGGTGCGGTAATAATGCAGGATAAACACCCCATAGCATTTGAGATTAGGAAGTTGAGGGGTGTGGAGCGGAGTTATAGCATATACGACAAGGAGATGTTAGATATCATGCATGCATTGGCTAAGTTCAGATAGTACTTAGTTGGGAGTAAGGTCGTGGTGAAAACAGATCATAACAGTCTAAAACATTGCCTTGGACAGAAGGATTTGAATGATAGGCAGCAGAAGTGGGTCAACAAACTTCATGCCTACGACTTTGACATTGTCTATGTCAAAGGAAAGAAAAACATAGTTGTTGATGCCTTATCCAAGAGACCACATTTGTGTGCAGTGGGTGCTATTGCAAAGGATTGGAGGGAGATAATATATGCTGAACATGCCAAGGATAAATGGGTTTCTGGTATTATTGATGGCACTATCCGGGATGAAAGGTACTCAGTGGTAAATGACTCGATCATTTACAAGGGAAGAATTTTCCTAATGCCAGGTTAAGAGGTTAAGAAGAAAATTTTGAGAGCCTTCCATGATTTGCCTATGGCTGGTCACCTTGGTTACTTCAAAACCTATAGACAGGTGAGAGAGCGCTTCACTTGGAAGGGCCTCAAATCGCAATTATTGCAATATGTGACAGAGTGTCTGATATATCAACAGAATAAGTAGGAGCACTCTTTCCCAGGTGGTCTACTACAACCCCTGCCCATTCTTGAGAGGAAGTGGGATAGTATCTCTATGGACTTTATCACTGGCTTACCTAAAGTCCAAGGTAGGGATTGTATCTTTGTGGTGGTGGATAGATTGACAAAGTTTGTACACTTCTTTGCCATTCCCACCACCTACACTACAACACATGTTGTAGAGTTATTTTTCATAGAGGTATTCTATCTTCACAGGTTGCCATAGAGTATTGTGAGTGATAGGGACAACAAGTTCCTAAGTAATTTTTCAGGAGCTCTTTAAGTTGACCAGGACAGAGCTCACACCCAGCAGCTACCACCCATAGACAGATGGTCAGACAGAGATAGTTAATAAATGGGTGGAAGGATACCTCAGAAATTATGTAGCAAGGTAGCGAAAGGCATGGATTAAGTGGCTTCACATGGGGGAGTATTGTTATAATTCCACTTATCACATGTCTATCCAGATGTCACCCTTTATGGCATTTTATGGGTATGAGGCACCGAGCTTTGTGGATTTATTCTTTGGTGATAACAGAGTGCCTAAGGCCAAAGACCTTCTACAGGAGATTTGGGATGTCATGAGGTCTTTGAAAAATAATTTACAAAAAACTTAGACTTAGCAGAAGCATTATGCAGACCAGTATAGGATTGAGCAATCATTTGAGGTGGGTGACATGATATACATGATGCTGCAGCCATACAGGCACTCCACTCTCAAGAAGAGTGGAGCAGAGAAGCTTAAGCCACATTATTATAGACCTTTCAGAATCTCCAAGAGAATTGGAGAAGTGGCTTATGAGTTGGATTTACCGACAGGTAGCAAGGTACATAATGTGTTTCATGTTTCTCACCTGAAGAAGGCGTTGGGGCACAATGTGACACCTTCAACAGAGTTACCTCCTATTGATGAAGATGTAAAATTAATTTTGGTACTCGAGGCTATAATTGATACTAGGGAATGCACTTTGAGGAGGACTATCAGGAATACCTAGTAAAATGGAAAAACCTGTCAGTTGAGGATGCTACTTGGGGGAACGAGCAGATATTGGAGCATCCTGATTTGAGATTGTTTGAGGCAACCAATCTTAGGGAGGGTGGACTATAATCTCCCCTTTCTAGTCATAGTGTTAGTCTATCATTGGGTTCCCATAGACTGACAATTTGGTTAGGGAACCATGGTTGGATTGGTCTTGGATGGGCTATTTAGTTGTGTAGATGTGGTTTGAGTTCAATGGCTCTAGTTGGCACTCTCTGAGTGGCTTTGATTGCTTATGGACCATGCTTTCTATTTATAGTAAGTTTAGGATTGGTGTCATTTCAAGATTTTTAGAGTGGAATTAGATGTGTCTCATCGAGACCTTTCCGACGAGCTATAGATCAATGGATTCTGACATCATCTTGATATTTATTTATAATCCTAAGTTATATAATATTTATTTGACGAGACTTTATAAATATTAAGCGAAGTGACTTTATGAAAGGAAATATTTAAAGGTCACAAAAGGAGCTTGGGCACCCATCTCTAGGGGAATAAAATAAATTAAAAAACGTAACATTTTCCCCCCAAAAGCCAACACCCCTCTTGGAGAGGAAATAAAAAGGTGAAAAGTGAAGTCATTTGGTTATGCTTGAGTTTATGATACTGTTGGCTATTTGCTCTGCTAGGGTTTTCTGAGATGGTTTGAAAAGGATTCGAACCAGAGGCTATTGGGAACGAAAACTCCCTATAGTAACAACATTCTACAGATGTGCAATACCATCCAAAGGTGCTTCTAAGGCAGATGCATCCAGTATTCGCATTGGTGCTTCATTAAGATTCATTTGTTGAGGGTTTGATGATTTCATTGATATATCATTGGTAGATTTGTTGTGAGCATTTGAAGATCATCTTCTAGTGATAGATTAGAGGAGTTTGTGGAGCTGAAAAGATTGTATATGTCCCCTCTAATTGGTCGTACCATTCATGAGGCTGGCCATACCTTCCTTGAGACCCATTTGGTGAGATTTGATGCATAAAAATCCTTCTTTCTTGGTTGTTTGAGGTCTGCAGCACAAACATATATATTAGAGGTGGTTTTTGGAGTGTTTGCATTCATTTGTGGCTGGAAACTTGCTACAACCAGGCCGTACTATAGCCATGGAGGACGTGGAACATTGCAGGGTCTTATTTCCTCTTGTATGCAGCAACTATGTATCTTATTCTAGGCGTCTAAGGCCTTAAATCTGATATTTTTAGTTGTATATCAGCTGGCTATCGTTTGTAGTGATTTTAGAGGAATTTCTATACTACCCACTTGCTGGTCCAACTTCAGCATCTGTACAATGTTGCATTTCTTCATATCGGTATGTTATAGTAATTCATATTTGGTGATTCTATGAACTGAGTCTTTCATATTTTCCTTATATCTATTGTATATTTTTTGGGTTTTCAATATATGCTCGATATTGTATTGTTCGGGCAAAACACACTGCAAGAAAACTGAAACCCCTTTTGCATCTTCTCTCTAGTCTTAAAGAACACAATAAAAATTAAAAATAACACTAAAAAGATTATAAAAAGAACCAACAGGTGCGGCACATTACATTTTCTTCCTTTTCTTTCTTAGCTACAACAATATTTTCATGTGAAGAATCGCATGAATTAGATAGCTCATCAATCTTCTTCATATCATCTCCATGAATTAATATGAAGCCTTCACTAACCACCATTTCAACTCTTAAATCGGGAACTTC
This sequence comes from Cunninghamia lanceolata, assembly GCA_027924645.1. Lineage (NCBI taxonomy): Eukaryota > Viridiplantae > Streptophyta > Pinopsida > Cupressales > Cupressaceae > Cunninghamia > Cunninghamia lanceolata. The sequence goes on from BSBN01000196.1 coordinate 610,844, forward strand.
TGCAACAACAGTTTTATCAATTTGTACTTTTTGAACTTTAGTCACCACCATGGTTTTCTCTTCTTCATTATCCTCTGGTACAAGGACTTCCACTTCTTTGTCTTTACCTTCCTGCATATATGAAAACAAAACAATGTTAGATGAAACAGGGTTTTCATCATCACCCTTCTCTGCTACAATCTCATCCATCAACACATCTATGCCTTTGGAAAGACATGTTTCAACTAGAATCATGTTCTTTCTTACTTTCATGCCATCTATATGACATTCTCTATCATTCTTGATCACATCTGCTACAACTTCTCCATGTTGCATAGCCTCCAACCTATCCAATCTCAAATGGATGCCAATCATCTGTTGAAAGAGTTTCTCCTCTTGGTACTGGATATTCTTTCTTTGGTACTACACCATAGCTACCCACTCGACTAGCCTCTTCAAGACTATCTTCATCCTCTTTTTTAAGGACATATTCACTCTCAACTATCTTCAACAAACTCACTCACATTCAACAACTATCCTCTATCAATACAACATTTTCATGTAAGAAAAGTTTCATGTTACGGGTGGAAAATCATAAGGCTGAAGACAAGTACCAGGGCTTACAGTTTTATTCCAAACTTTAGACTGATTCAAAGACAAAGGGGATAGATGCTTAGGGGATATTGTATCTGAGATGGGAAATTAATAACCTCCACCTTTCTCTTGTTGATTGTCCGAATCATTGTTTTTTGAACTCCTAAGAGTTCCATTTCAAAGTTGCAGAGGACATCTTGTGTGCCACATAGTAAAAAGTAGATACCTATAAAAATATGTTGGGGAGAATCAAGTTCACCCTTCTGTAGAGCATTTGCTCAAACTTGTTGATTGTATAAATGCAAACGTTAAGACCCAAGGTTATATGAAGTAATATTTCCAAATTTTTAGTTGCGTTGTGATATGAGGTGGTAGAAGTTCAAATTGTTTCACCGTCCTCCTAAATGGATAATGAACTGAACTTATTCAATTGTTGCAGCATAGAAAACAATCTTGGTATCAATTGGATTATATCTCAATCAGTTATGATTTTGAATTCTTTTAGCAAATCAATTTTTATTGATTTGAGAATTGAACAAATTCATTTTCATTTTGACAAGTTCTGGAGAGTTAACGAATAAACTTGAAGTTTATGGGGGCATTGTGCCGTGTCATTGTTACGATATATCTCACATTTTTCTTAGGGTCTAAGTTGGGTCCAGATGAGGTATGTGCTTTTGATTTTTATATGTGTGTCCAAGGACAAATTTTGTGTTAATAATATGTTTCAATTTATGATGTTCACTAAAAATCCACATGGCTGCACTGTATTGAAATTATTGTTTGTTGTATTTGCATATTGCAGTATGTTTTGTCAGAAGTCCAAAGCATTGAAGCAATGGCTCAATGGGACGTTGAAGTTGAGGTGGATTTCTTTCACTCAAAACCTGGCGTAAACTGTCTCAAGGGAGGCTTGTTCGGTGGGCGAACATTGGTCTATAGTAATTTAAAGCATGTGGTTATGAGAATCACACCAAAGTATGCTACAGATGCAGAAAATAATGCAGTTCTCATTTCTTCTCACATTGATACAGTCTTCTCTACGTACGGTTACTGGATATTCTCTTTCTCATTTTACATGTTAGCCCTTTCTGCATGGTGTATAGTAGAACACATAAAGTTTGGGAAACATGATTGCTTTCTTGTAGCTTTTTCACCTTCAATAAAGTCTTTTAACACAGCTACTTGACTGTGAATTGCATGAAACTCTTAGTAGGATTGCACGCTTTATCTTTTTTGGATCTATATTCTTAAGGACTATGCAGAGTCCTGGATCTACCATTTGTGATGTCTTATTTGATTTGCAGTCACAATGAGATTTTTTTTCTTTTTTCTTTTGGAGGTGTACCTATTTGAAAAGGACATGTAACAAAGGTGAAGCAATTTAAACTAATTAGAGAAAGGCATAACTAGATTACATGTAAGGGCTAATCTCAACCAAACTTGATTCTACATCCCATCATAAGAGTGATACCATTAAGTTGGATAAATATATTTACAAGGTCCTTTTAGCCCATAGAATGGCTTATGCTTATTCTTTATCTCTACTACGTTTTTGTTTCGAGTTACTTCTTATTTATGGACCTTGACGCTATAAATTAGTCTGTCATAAGTTTGATAATGTGGTTGGATTCCCATTTGTTATTCTATGAAACCTTTTCACCTTTTATAAATTTTAAGTCGACTAGGACATTAGCATAAGCACAGGAAGTGTTTATGTAATGATCGAATTTTATATTTGGTTGATTGGTTAAATTGTGCAATTGTACAACAAATACCCCTTGACTTAGTAAGATTACAGAGAAAGATACACAAATCATTTTCTGTTGCTAGTTCATATGTTCTTGAATTTTGGGTTTAATGTAGACAATTTCAGTTTCAGTGATTATCCTCATGCATATGTATCTGAGAAAGCTATGAAAAATGTATTTACCAGTTTTAGTATGTCTGTTTTATGAATGATCCTTGTGCAAGTAGATTTAATTTATTTTCTTTGCATAGACAGATGTGATTGTATGATGTATCATGACACAAATGCCCCCCATTTTCATAGCTGTAGGGTACCATTGGAAATAGAGTTGTAAGAGTCTGTCAAGAGGAAGTAATGTTAGGTCAACATTTATGAATGTGAGGTCATTTCTTCACCCATCAAGTTAATGCTAGCAGTCATTGTCATGTCACATAGCTGATGATCTTCCTTGGCCTCCTTGGTATAAGGGGCCTGTGTTTATATCCTAGATTCAAGAAGTCACATTCCATCTCTGAGGTCCAAGGAGCTAGTCAGCCCAGGAGAAAGATTCTGTGTTATTACGCTCCCTGAAGGTCATTTAATAGACTACACCAATCTTATTTCTAACATGATGAATCTATCAGTTTCAAGAGGTTATGTTAGGATGTTGGATATTTGCTCTTGATTTGCACAATATTAGAACTCAACTTCTCCATTTTCCACAAGCTCTGGAAAGCAAGAATGGTGTCCTTACATGCTTTGTGTGTGCATGGTGAAATGATTTTTTTATATTACAAAAAAATTAACAGAGATAGCAACTGTAATTTCACAACAAATGCTTATAGATAATTTGAAATAAAACAAAGCCAAGATGTAGATGAAGACAGGTTGCAGAAATACTGAAAAGCTGAATCATGAAAGCTATGCCATTTTGAAGGGGAGACCTCCAAATGAGAATAACCAAACAATAGCAATCAAAAAGGGATAATCCTTATTCCTTTTGACCACCTTGCTTCCTATTTGAAACATATTTAGGTTGGGAAAACTCTATAAACACTGATTGGGCTGACTAAACAGAAAATATAAAATCTAGAAACTACTAGAAAACTACTTGAAAGGTTATGCATCCCTCGAGTTGGCCGCTGTACAACCTAACTACAAAGAAAAGTGGATGACTAGGGTTGTAACACTAACAAGGATGATTTTTCCCTTCTAATTCAGCTTCTGATGTTTTGCATGCTTTGGAAATTTTCTGCCATTGACCTTATCAAGGAAAGATATGTAGAGCATTGGATGAATTCTAAAAGAAGGCTGCAGCTCTAGATTTTAAGTGGCACAGCCAATACTGCGAAGCACCTTATGAGGACCATAGAACTTAGGTGCAAGCTTGTTGTCTTTCTGTTGCTTGAGAGAGAACTATTTGTATAGCTGAACCCTCAGAAAGACCCCAGAGTCCTTCAACATCCATTTAACTCCTATACTGATCCACTTCTTGTTTCATCCCATTCTAGATCATAGCCGTATTCCTCTTGGATGCTTTGTTGGTGCTGGAAGTATTCCTTTATGGCCTAGACCTTTGGATTGATCTACAGATATGAAATCACAAATGGTGTAGCCGTGTAGATATCCAGATTCCATATAGAGTCTCATATCCAAATTCCATATATATACGAAGCCATCTTATTGAAGGTATGAAATGTGGTATAACCACCATTCTGCTAAAAGAAGCTTTAAAACCATTGAAAGTGTTTGCTGAAAGTAAAACGCGAGAGTTAATCTTCAAAACATTTGCTTACAACCTTTTTTAACTATCTAATTGAAACTTAAGAGTGGTACAAGGAGCTGTGTGGCAATTGAGTGCCTAAAACAGAAAATGCCATTCCAAAAATTGTTGGTGACATTAGGATCTCTATCACTCGATGATTTTTGGTTTTCAAATGCAATTTCTGCAAATTTTTCATGAATGTTTTTGCCACCCGGCTTGCTGAAAATGGTTGATTTAATTTGAGAAATGATAATATTTGTCAGTCGATTAACTACCACCAGGGTCGTACCTCAAGTAGGGCCAGGCATTTGCAATGGGAAAATAGTGTTTAATGAATCCTCCCGAGGTAGTTTAGATCTGGTCATATTATGACTGCACTTTTTCCCTGTTTTGATAAATTGGGCTAGGACTTGGTTTTGTGTTGGCCCTGGCCCAGAGTTATTTTCTTGATGGTAAAGTATTTCTCTTCTTGAAGAATTTTTGACCTCGTAGTAGTTCCTCACTGACTATATTTCATGGTAAATTTAGAAGCTACCGTAGAGTTTGCAGTGTTGTGTTGATTTGTCCCATAGTGTTTAGTTATACTGGAGTTAAAAAAAAAATTCCTTTTTATCTCTTTGTTTGTTCTGCCTTATATGTGTTTTTGCCTTTGGGACTGTTTCTAGTTATATTTAGTGTACTGTTTGCCTTTGGCAGGTAGTGACCATCTTTCACATCAGGATTATTCCTTGTTTTTTCCAGCAAGTATAATTTTCCCAAGCTATAATATTATTATTATACATTGGGGTCTGGGCTTTGCTTGGATTGTTGTAGATCACTCTTATCTAGTTATATGCACAACATTTGTCTTATTAAGTGAAATCTTGTTTGTCAGAGGACCCAATTGATGTTATTTCTCCCTTTTTCCCATTCTTATCCTTTGTCTTGTCGATTGTAATTGGAGATTGTTTCATCCTCAATTTGTTCATTTTATTGTTTCTTTTGGTTGCAATGTCTCCTTTGTTATTGGTGCAGCTTCATGGCAATAGAAGATTTGCATTGTTTATTTTTGGGACTTGGTTAGTTGGTTTCATATCTTAGCCTTGAAATTTTACCATCTATTTTACTTTTGTGTGTAGAGGCTTGCCTCTTCCTTTGAAGATGAAGGGTGGGAAGGCCAATGCTGAACAGACAGATTCTTTGAGGGTGTTTGCTGACAAGTACAAAAAATGTCTCACGTTTCCTTAAATAACTGCTATGTCTGGTTTACAATCAGAGTTTTAACCTTTAATGAGATAATCATCCCCTGTTTGTCCAAGTTTTTTTTGTTGTTTTGATAATATCTATTGCAATATTTGGCTTGGAAAATAGGAAAGCAGCCGAAAGCTCATACAGAAAAGCAACTTAAACATCAAGCCAAAAAGGAGAAAAAGGCTGAGAAAGACCCAAACAAACCAAAGATACCACCTAGTGGTTTCTTTGTATTCCTGTAAGTTGAACAACTTAAGATGTTTATCGATCTTGGTACATAGTTTGAAATTTAATAACAATGTACTTTTATGTAACTATTGGTATAGATTTGAGTTGTTCACATATTTCTTTACCAGCTTGGCTGGCTAAAGACATGCTTCAAATTTTAAATGATTTTGTACTTACAGTAACCGTGTTATATCTTTTATGAAGGGAGGGATTTAGAAAGCAGTACAAGGAGGCAAATCCCAACTCAAAATCTATATCTGCTGTAAGCTTGTTCAATAACTGAATTGCCATGTTGTGCATATTTAGTTTCCAACTTATTTTATTTCATTATTTTACAAGTAGTTAAACTTGTGTTTTACTTTTAATAGGTTGCAAAGGTGGGAGGAGACAGATGCAGTGTATGTTTATATTAAGCATTTAACATTATCTTTGTTATCTTTGCAGGAAAAGGCTCCCTTTGAAGCGACTGCTGCAAAGAGAAAAGATGAATATCACAAAACAATGGCGTTGTTTACAAATAAATAAGTAATGTCCTTTTGTTTTCTTGAAAGTTTATTTTTTATTATAATTATTTTCTACAGATTTGTATGGTATTCTCCTTCCTCACTCTCTTTTCTTTCTTTATTGCGAGTCTGACAAGTCCAAATTTGAAATGAATGATGAAGAGGAGAGTGGAGAGATAATGGCAGTGGGCTTACTTGTGTTGAGACATGGACCAGCTAGGACTCGAACCTAGGACCTTCCATATGTTGCTGGAGTGCTCTACCACTGAGCTACTGGCCCCTCTTGGACCAGTCCATCATCGGTCCGGGTGTGGCTTATTTCCAACACCAACACCCCCCCTTAAGCCACACCTCTCGTGTGCTTGGGGCTCCTAGCCTGGGCCTGGCTCTGATACCATGTTGAGACATGGACCAGCTAGGACTCGAACCTAGGACCTTCCATATGCTGCTGGAGTGCTCTACCACTGAGCTACTGGCCCCTCTTGGACCAGTCCATCATCAGTCCAGGTGTGGCTTATTTCCAACACCAACAACTTGTGCATTCTTTAGTAACTTTTTAAGATGTAATTTATCAACTACCATGATCTTATATTCCTCTCGCTAAGATGTAATATATCAACAAAGTAGTAATTGTACTAATTCCATTTTTTTTCTTTGCAGGAGGAAGATGATGAGTAGGTTAAGTTTTCTGTTTCCTTTCTGGCCATGATTTATTATGGACAATGTCTTAATCAAATCTATAACTTTCTGTACATGTCTTTTCCCTCCCAATTTTGTACAATGAGGGTATTTTCATTTGTCGTATCATGGTGAAGATGATGAACATCTTTAGGTATTTCAAGATATGAATATTTCTTTTGTATTTCACCTATTAATTAATGCAGGAAATCATTAAATAATGATTTTTTTGGATCATTCCTTTGGCAAATGATATATGGTGTAGCCACATTGGTTTGTTCTTATTATGTCTGGCAATAGTTTAATGAAATTTACAATAGGATAGTAATATTTTTATGATTCAACAATCTCAACGTGATTATAGTGGTATGCTGCAGTCATAGCAGCTTTCTCAAGAAGAAGAGAACGGATAGATAGTGTTGGTATGTTTAGCATCAACCTTCAATTACATGTCCTATGCTTGTATATTTTTGTTGGATCTAGCCCTACCCTGTCAGCATTTGGCAAGGACTACTGCTGCACGGCAGCTCTTGTTCCATTTCAAACAATAGCTTCTGTCCTTTTTCTCTACGTGCTCATCATCTTCATCTTCTTCCACATAAAAGAGGTCGATTCGGAAGCTAGAACGGTTTTATAAACTCGATACTTCCCACCTCAACAGCAAATATATACAGTTATTTAAAAAAAATTATTGGGGAAAAGTTATTTTTTGTTTCTTAAATGGTGGTGGACATAAAGCAAATTTTTAAGATTACCACAGAATATGAATATAAACATACAAGCCCAGTTGAACAAAAGACGAATCATTAAAACAAACTTAGTTAAGACTTAGAGCACTCTCTACTGCCGTTAGTTGTCAACAGAAGACAAAAGATAAAGTGGAATTACCCTTCGCTTCACATAGATCATAATCGTACTCTCATAATTGAGCTCCATACTGTACTGTATGCAATTTAGAAAATTACACAGTGGTAACATAAAACCTACTTTCTCTTTCTCTTGACAGAGGTAGAAACGTCAATCAACGGCCTCTTTCTCTTGAGAGTGGTAGACACCTTAGCACCAAAAACGTCATTTAATGCCGTAGTTGAAGTCAAAGAAGCAAACAGCAGCTCCACAGCCTGCTTTGTTTTAATTGTTATTATTTATCATAATCTCATGATGCCAACAAATGAAAACATAAAAGAGATGACAAATCAAAACGAAATATATAGTCTACTAAGAACTCACCTCTTTGTGACCAACGTCTACAGTATGCTCCTCAACCTGAAATACATCAAGGATATTGAGACGTTTAAGTAAACGTACCGTTCCAGTGGGTGAGGAGGGTGTGACCTTCAAGTCATCCGTTATCATGAAGGTCACCTGTTCCTTCACATAATCACCCCCACTGCTTCCCACCGTTTCAGCTCCAGTGCTTCCCACCGTTTCAGCTTGCTTGTTCTGACGGAATTGCACTCTACGATCCATACTGCATCCACAGCCGCATTTCTTTCCCCTTTGCTTGCTCATCTTGTGTAGTGTAGTGTCTTTACCATCAAAATTGAACTCGGTGTGATTATTTTCGCATATATAACAAATATGACCATCTTCAATCCTCTCGCCTTGTTCAATTCTGAGGTTGGTAGAACTAAAGCTTGATGAAACTTGCGGGTTAAACAACACAGATTTATCTCCATGTTCATCTCTACTCTTGTACACATTAAAGGCCGACCCTACTTCTTTAGATCCTTGCACTTGATGAGAAAACAGTTCCATGACAGAACCAATCTGCAAACTCATAAAACTGAAAATAAGATCAACAAACTTCTTCCTCGCTTCGGCACATATTATTCTTCCAGTTTTCTTATTCACTACCAACTTCACACTCATGGTCGATTTAACATTGTTTTTCTCCATACCAATTGTCTGATGAAAGCTAATGAGACAACTTCAGGGCAAAAAACAGCAAAAACAGCAAAAACAGAGGATTTTAGGGCATAGGTTGAGATTAAAGATGAATGAATTGATATTTATTAGGGCAAGGATGGAAGCTTATAGGGTTTAGTTGAAGATGAAAAATGAAAATTAGACCTTTAGATTCCCTTTGGCAAACGCAGCCCTGGCTTGGCGGATTTCCTGGCAAGACGATTGAAAAATATAGGGCCGTTCATTTTCGGCGGATTTTTCCGGCCATTTTTTTTGGTTTGTCTTGCCGTTTCCCTTATTTTCCAATCCTTCCTTGGCGCTATTGAGGAGCGCTTAAGCGCCAGTTTTTTGGTTTGCCTTGCCGTTTCCCTTATTTTTTCTAATTTCTTTTTGGTTTATATTTTTATTTTTTCCAATTTTTTTTTGAATGCTTTGTTTTTTGATTTTCTCTAGCTTTTTCGGTTTCCAATTTTTTTTTTTATTTTTCATTTTTCTAATTTCTTTTATGTTTTTTATTTTTTATTTTTTCCAATTTATTTTTTTATTTTTTTATTTTTTATTTTTTTCCAATTTCTTTTTTACTTTTTCGTTTTTATTTTTTCCAATTTCTTTCATGTTTTTTTTTTTTTTTTTTTTTTTCCCCGATTCTTTTTGTTTTTATTTTTAGTTTTTTCCAATTTTTTTAATTGTTCCATAGTTTTTGTGATTTTCTCTAGCTTTTTGTCTGGTTTCTAATATCTTTTATTTTTATTTTTATTTTTTATTTTTTCTACTTTTTCTCCTTCCACAATTTCTTTTTGGTTTTTAATTTTTTAGTTTTTCCAATTTCTATTTTTTTCTCCTTCAATAGTTCATTTTTGTCAATAAATTCTTTAAGAGTATTTTTCTAATTTAGTTTTTCATAATTTTTTTGTTTTTATTTACAACAAAAAAATGTGGGCTCTCTCCTCCACCGTGTTGCAAAGTATGCCTCTCAGACATTCTACAGTCACAACGGGGTGGAGATGAGAGCACTCATTTCTGTGTAAATATATATAGAAAAACCAAAAAAGAAATTGGAAGATATCTCTCAACATACTATACATATATTTTTCTAAATATAAATATACTAGTTAATTAATGGGATATGATGAGGGAATTTTAAACTAATTAAATTAATGGGATATGATAAGGGAATTTTAAATTAATTAACTAAATATAATTTATTTAATTAACTTGGTGAAAAGGATAATCTTGATTAATTAAATTAATAATTGAATTTAGAGCTTCTAGAAATTAATTTTGTGTAGTTTTTTTTGCATTGATGTTTCAATCACACACCATGATCCATCATCATGAAGAGAATGAAAATCAGATAAAATTGGAAATAAAGTTCCTTAAAAAGAGAGAATGAATTGACACGGAGTATAAGGTTAAACCTATGGTGAGGAGAAAACAAACTGTAAAATAAAAAAGGAACAACTAAATAAAAAAATTAGTTTACAAATAGAAAGGTAGGAAACCGATAGTAATTGAAAGAGAGCAAGAAAGAAAGGGAATTTGTAAAAAATAATTAGAAAAATAAAATATAGTAAAAAATCTGAAAAAAAAAAACCTATTAACAAAATATGGAATTAATGTACCACAAGTAGAGGAATTTTTTTTATTATTTAGTAGTTCCTTTTTCTTTTCCCACCTATTTTTGTGATGTGGGAAAAGAGGATCCTAATCAACAATGAAGCAATTAGATCAATCTCTCCTCATATCACATTGGAACACAAGCCACCAAGGGTTATAGGCTTGGCTACTGTGTCTAGAGAAGAGCAAAGCTACAAACTGGTGGGGGCTTTGTTCCTTTGTTGCTATGATTAGGAATTGATTATAAACTATGCAAATGAGAAGACATAATGAACAAACTAAGTAACAGTACATATTGTAGTAACATGAAATAAAAAATAGATGTAGAAATAGACTAAGCAGATGTAGGGGAACCTGTCACCAGAAATAGAGGCTATCGAGGCAAGATACAGACATTGGGTGCCCTTAGGGCTTAAATTTGACAGTTGTATAGTTGTATTTAGGCATTTTTGTTGTAAAATACAATCAAAATTTTAAAAAGACCGTATCATATGAAAGGAGAGATTTTGGACAAACTGTCAAAATTTATATAGGATTATGTTGATATATATATTTGGTTTTATATAATTTACTTATACTAAGATATGACATAGTATTTTAAAGGCACCATTGAATAGATAACCATCATAAGAAAATTGCTTGACAGGCAAGGTCAACTATCAAATTTTAGCCCTAGGTGCCTCCTAGGGTTTTGGGGCAGATCAACTTCTATATGAAGATCTTCATCTCTGTAACTTTCATCTTCCCTTTGTCCATCGATATCAGAAATCCTTCACTCTAGATCTACACACACAAGGAGGAGGAAAAATGTTTAGTGCCATATAGAGGTTTACCTCAATCAAGCCTCATGTACAAGTGTTCACACTTCCACAATAGAAAAGGTAAGTGTGATAGAGAGTGTGTGCTCTTGGTGAGTAGAGGCAAATAACTAATAAAGACATCAATAACCAAATATAATAGAACAAACTCACCATGAAACCCTAGTTGGACTTTATGTCACAACACTAGTCGCAAACTAGGAGATGTTGGAGAAAGAAGAAGCTTCCTCAAGTACCTGCAAGGGTTAGTGCAATAGCAACAATGATAATTCACAAGTAGCAAGCTTTAGATTTGTAGAGAGCATATATCAAGTATTCATTCGAATATTACTTTGTCATGCTCCTAAATGAGAGGGGGAGAGCTACATATATATGATTCTTGATTACTTTCAAAAGAGTTCGTGTTAGGCTGATAAAAGGTGTACCACTTGATGTAGTAAGGCTAACACTCAAATTTCAAACTTCATTCGGGGAAAAAAGGCTGGAACCAAGCATTGGGTGCCTTGGTCTAGGCTAGTTTGGCCCCCAAAAACTCAACAATTAATTCATTTATTGTTATTTCTTAATCAGGTCCTAAATCAAGCACTTGATGAATGAAGATACACATACATGTGAAAAGGAGTTCTAAACCTAGTGTGCAATTGTAAGTGGTCACAATTTCTGATGCTACATTTTTCTCCTCACGATAGGTTTACCCTTGTACTTCGTGTCAATTCATTCTCTATTTTTAAGGAACCTGCTCTACAATTTTATCTTGTTTTCATTCTCTTCTTGATGATGGATCATAGAGTGTGATCTAAAACATCAATACAAAAAAAACTACACACAATTGATTTATAGAAGCTCTAAATTAATTTGTCATGGACAATGGAAATATCATGTCTTCAATTAATAAATATAATTTATTTAATTAATTGGCTAGTAGAAGGGGAAATGTTAAGGGGTACTCCTAGGATGAAAGTGTCACAAGGTGTTGAATGTGGTATTAGAAGGTGTCGAAAGTGGTGTTAGGAGATGTCGAAAGGACATAATCAAATTTGAGTGTCTATATTTTTCTCCTCTTTAAGATGATGTTGCGACTAAGAGAAGTAACATCATTTCAAAGAAGATAAGATATGGATGATTTGAAATGGATGCCCCAACCAATTGAAGGAGTTGTGACGAGGAGGAATGATAGACAGATGGGATGCCCCCTTGCGAAGATAAGCGAGTTGAAAGAACGCGGGTAGGCTCTCTAAATAGATGGGATTGATTAGTGCAAGAAATGAAAGAGATGGAGGATAAGACATCATTTTGCATGAGGTGAAGAATCATATATTTTGATATAGCACTAGACATTATGCACCAAGGTATAAAGACCAAGGTGGCAATATGTCATGTACATAAAGGACTGGCTCAAATAGAAAGGTCAGAAGTAAACATATGTCGTATGGCACCATGATATGGAAGACCATGATGTCATCGTGTAGGATGCTACAAGGATTGATGCAAACAAAAGGATGTTCTAACACATCACAAGGTGTGTGTCGATCATGGTGGAAATTGTAATGGGACAACCAATAAACACATCACACAAAAAAAAATGCATGGCCCAACATATGCCATTCAAGACACACCATGATATAAGGATCGTGGTGACTGTGAGAGGGTATAATGTAGGGTAAAAACAAAGAAAAATGAAAAACAATAGTCAATCAACATAGAGATGTGTACATCTTGCCAAAATGCTAAAAAGGGTGATGATGATTATGATGATAAGGATAAGGATGAAAGTTGATATGGGGAACAATATATCCCATGAAGGCAAAAAGGAAACCAATAACATCACGATGGTGAGGGGTCAATAGGTGTATGTGATCGAACTTGAATAGAGGTCTTTGATTTAACATTTAAGTATAGTGTTTAGGGTGCTAACGTTGTAGGTGTAAGACATAGGATATTAGCATACATGTGATTGAATGAAGCTCAAAAAGAATGAAAAGGAGATGTACCTAGGATATGGAATATTCAATAGGCAATACTGGTTCAAAATAAAAGCATAATCAACTTGCCCAGATGAATGACAAGGGGGGTAACATGAGATGGATGAGATGGAAGACTAAGACATTGATTAGGGATGAGATGATGTAAAAAGGATCTAAAGGATAACGCGTTCTGGCTCCTACACATGGCACCTGCAAGCAGGTTTTCACCATGGTACTTGTCCAAGGCACCACAAAAAGTGGTTTTCACCATAGGATGAATAATTTCACTCTACTTTTGTATTTTTTGGATTTTTTGTATTTTTGAATGTTTTAATTATTTTAGATTTTTAGATGTTTCAATTTTTTGGATTTTTGAATGTTTTTATTTTTTTTAGATTTTTTTGAATTGGGATACTTTTCAAACTAAGCATGGAATCTTTTAAGCTAGATGATGTTGATAGGTTCATCCAACTCTTGACCATCTGGATTAGCTAGCCGATAAGCACCTAAACCATACTTAGTGGTGAAAACATAAGGACCTAGCCAATTAGGCTCAAAGTTTCCTTTTGTGTCTCAATCTTGAAGATTCTTATTATTTTCCTTTAACACAAGATCACTAATCTCGAACTCACGAGCCTTAATTTTCTTTTTATAGGTTCTTCAAAGATGGTTTTAATAGTCCTGGAGATGATTTAATGTATCAAGGTGCTGCTCATCAAGAAGTTCTCACTCATGAAGATGTGAAACCCAATACTCATCATCATCAATTAGATAATGCAAGGATATGTGCAATGATGGGAGTTCGATATCTATTAGAAAGATAGCTTTAGTACCAAAGACTAATGAATATGGAGTGGCACCAGTGGGAGTCTGAATGATAGTGCAATAGGTCCAGAGGGCAGGATTGAGATGGAGGTGCTAATCACAGCTAGCATCATTGATAGTTTTCTTTAGAATCTTGAGAAAGGTTTTATGTGTTGCCTCTACTTGACTATTATCTTGGGGATAATAATGAGTGGACCAGTAGTGTTGGATATGAAAGCATTCACAAAGGGTGTGGACTTCATGGTTCTTGAAAGGTTTACCAGTGGATGGGATACCATAGCAACAAATGATATGATGGAGGATGACTTGGATATGTGGGTACCGGTAGTGAAGGTGAACTTGGGATAGCTCTGACCCACTTAGTGAAATACTTGATGGTAGTGATGATGAACTTATGACCACTAGATAAAGAAGGTTAGACCTTATTGATGAGATTGAGGCCCCATTGAGAGAAAGACCAAGGAGTTGTAATGGGTTGCAATGCTTGAGAGGGAGCATGAATAAGGTCACCATGATGTTGATAGGTGAGGCACCATTTGACATAATAACATACAATATGCTCCATGGTAGGCAAGTAGTTACAAATTTGAAGAAGCTTCTTTGCAAGAATAATACCACTAGTGTGGACACCACATATAACATCATGCACCTCCTTAAATGCAAGATTATCCTCCTCCATCTTTCGGAAACTTCATAAAGAACCATCATTATAGCATCTTTGATAAAGTGTGTCAACAAGGATAGTGAAGCGAGAGGTATGTTGGATAAAGGATTTATGTTGATTGCGAGATGGGTTGGGTGCGAGAATTTGATCATGTAGATAGGCATAAATGTCATGGTACCATGGGGATTCTAGAGAAACAATATCATAAATAAATTTAGATTCAAGGACATCATATGCAAGGATTATAAGGTGTTCAACCAAGAATTCACAACATTGACTATTGTGTGGCATATCCAACAAAGACCCAATAGTGGTCATGGCATTTGTTGCTTTATTGTTGAGGTGAGGAACTTGTTCAAATTGAATGTGTGTGAAAAATTCCTTGAGACTATCGACTATCCATTTGTAAAGGATAAGCTCACCATATTTTGTTTGATATTAATCATTAACCTGTTTTATGAAAAGTTGTGAATCTCCACTTACTTGTATCTCTTGGGCATTCCATTGGATAGGTATTGTAAGACCCACATGATTAAAGCCTCATATTCTTCCATGTTATTGATACATGGAAAATCCAATCAAAAAGATTTTACCAGTATGAAATCACCTTGAGGAGCAACAAATAAGATACCAACTCCTAATTCATGATTAGTGTACAATCCATCAAAGTATAATTTCTAACATGTATGTTCCATAACTGTGAGAATAGAATCATTAGGAAAATTAGTAACTAATGGGTGATGATCTATCAAAGGTGTTTATTGATCTACATCAACTTTCCCTTTGATCACTTTTTGATCTACATACTTGATATTAAACTCACTTAGTAGCATGACCCACTTTCCCATGCATCCTATAAAGACCACTCAAATTAATATGATAAAATATTGCACAAAAGAGTCAAATTAATTTTTTTTACTCAATATAACTTATTCCACAATAATATTCTAATATGAATATACAATAAGCTAGAGAACATAGCCTAATAAAACATAAGGATAAATTCCTTTACATCATTAATGCTAGTAAGGTAATATTACAACTTGATATAACATAAATTGTTATCCTCTAGAGATCATCATCCATGAATGAGAGGATGGAGAGAGCATCATTAGGGTGATTAACCACCCAACCACGAAGCTTACGCTTCCCTAACCTTACTCTAAATTGGAGAAACATGACCCTTCATAAGAGGTCTAGCAATTAGAACTGACAAGTGTGATAGAATTTGGTGCAACATGAAATATCTAACATTTAACAAATATTAAAAACTATAGAAAATGAAATTATATCATTATATGGTAGAGAGTAATAAATAAACCAGTGAAAATATGTAATTTGATTCCAAAGCTTTGGCCAAAGTATATTTTTGAGCTTATAATGACAACTAGATAGGTTAGTAAACCTAACCTACCCTTCTATGTGAC